>CM061063.1:76487659-77687659 GCA_030762895.1 Sophora flavescens
TCCACTAATAAAAATCGTGACTTTGTCTTTAGTATCCCATTCAACAAGATGAAGGGGCTGCACTCTTGTTGTAAACTTGAATCTTGCTTTCTCCTTCATCAAAACAACCCCCAGCAGGAACAAAATCACTCAAAGGTGAGATACATAAAATTCACACAGGTAATGGAGGATGAAGAAAAGCAAAAACAGACCCAATGATTTCTAATTTTCCTAATCCACATGCCCTAAATCACACAAGATTTTAACAGGAAAAAAAACCCAGAAGATGAGAGGTGAAAAAGACTTACCTCGCGCAGATATGTGCACTGACCGACGAGGCAAGCAACAGTGACGTGACGGAGTGGTGAACTCTTGGTGAACCCTTACCCTAAATCACGGATTGAAACCCACGAGGTGGTGGTGGTGATCTCGGCTGCAGTGGTGGTGGCGGCGATGCGGCATGATGTGGAGGAAGAAAGAATGAGAGAATGAGAGAATGAGAGGAAGAAAAGGATAAGAATACTTACCGAAGGAGGAGGAGAGGATGGCGGCAGCGGCACAAGTGTGGCGTGGTGTGATGGCCGGAGTAGGGAAGTGGGAGGGGACCAGGGAAGTGAGTGGGAAGAAAAGAGAGAAATGAGGAAGAAAAAGGGGTGTCCTCACAATTTAGGGATTTTTTTCAGCGATCGAATATTTCGGTCAGTAAACCGGTTATAATTCAATTTTAAAAAATCGGTCGCTATAATCGGTCGCTATGTGGCTCCTTTCTAATTTCAATCAGCACGTTTTAGCGACCGAATTAAAAATCAGCCGCTAAATAACTCCAAAATTATAGTTAAAATTAAATCGGTTGCCATTTCGGTCACAATTAAAGTCAAAATTTTTGACTTTGTAATTAAGTTGTTTAGCGACCGATTTAGCGACCACTGGACTTGCGACCATACAAATTGGTCGCTAAACACATGTTTTATAAAAAGTATGAAAATCATGAAATTAGTCGCTATTAGCGACGGACTTGTTCGGTCGCTAAATTTCGATCGCTATTTCAACTTTTTTTTTTGTAGAAACCCTGTTGCGGCGAAGAGTGTTCCTTCCCCATTTTCCTCTAAATTCAGTACGTTCAAGGAGTTTTGGAAACCTTTGGGAAGTCCTTGTTCGTCTGTGCCAATCGGTGTAGGTAATGGTTTCTCCCTCTTTTGGTTTCCTTTCTTTTATTAAGAATTTGGAACTAATGGTTTGACCCTTTCTGTTTGACCAAGGCTTGGAAAGCTAACTGAGCTGTTCGAGGGATGCGTTGGTTTACCGCTTGAGTTGTCACTACCGGATGCTTCATACCAGGTATGGGGAGAATGGATAGTGTATTCATTAGGTAAGGGGGTAGCGTAAGATTAGGGGTTCCCATAGCCCCATTATATTGTTAACTATTATGAATGTTAAATGCTATATTTGAATATGGCTAAACTGTTGTCAATGCCTATGATCTGAATGATTAATTAGCATGCCTAGTTGTTATACTTGTAAAATCGTTCATGATATGGTATGCCTTAATAATCTATTTTATGCCATGAGTTTTGGTTGAATTGGTATGAGTACCTATATTATGAACAATGTTTTTTAAACCGGGCCGGTATTTGAACCGGTGAGGCACTGGTTCAAGGTTTAATGGTCCAGCCGTGGTCAAGTCGTGGTTGAACCGGTATTAATTAAATAATATTTTTTTTTAATTTTTTTAATACAATATATAATAATATCAAAGAAAAAAAAAATAATTCAAAACTTTATCACATTACAAACTAAAATTCATTATAAACCATGCAAAATTACACATAAAATCAATAGTTCCAATGAATTTTCTAGTCTTTATTTATTATTATTCTTTCTCAGCTATTATCTATTATATTTATTATAATATTATATATTATATTATGATAAATTGCTGAATTTTTGTGAAAAAAGAAAACACTAGTCCCCAAGCGTCTTTCACTCATTTTCTTCCCAAAACGTGAGAGCCCTTTTATTTTCCTTGAAAGATTTCTTTCAAAACTTAAAGTCTATCAAGTTTATGAATACCCACTCATTTCCTCTCTCTCTCTCTCTCTCTCTCTCTCTTGCTTCTCTTCTCCTCCTTTTCATCTTCCACACCTTCTCCTCTTTTGCCTGTTCACATGACTCTCGCTCATCGGAGAAGGAAGGTTGTTGTTTGCTGCCGCCGTCTGACAGAGGAGGAGCACCTCGTCGCCGTTTTCAGAAGCAGCTATGGAGTGGAGGTTGTGGTCTGTACTGGAAGTGAGGAACAACAACTATGGAGTAAAGTCAGAACACGAACAGAACGACGCCATTTTTCAGTTTTTAAAGTTTTTTTTAATTTAAAAAATGCAAATTTCAGGAACGGGACCAGACCTCCCTTGACCGGTTTTGGCTGGTTTCACTAGTTTTGAACCGGTTCTGTGGTTTTTGTACCGGTTCAACGCAAGGACGGTTTTTCCTACCAACCGAACCGCTCTAGGTCCTGGTCAAACCGGTCGGACCAGCTGGTCCGATTTTGTAAACCTTGATTATGAATGTTGCTATTATGTTACTGATGATGTTGATGATATTGATTGGCTGAGTGGTGTGCTGGTTCCGGCAAGTGCACCGGATTCATCACCAAGTAATAAAAAGATCGATCCCACAGGGACCGTGATCTTAAACCACAACTAATTATTAAATCGATAAAACTGGACTGTGTAAAAAAAAAGATTTTGAAAAGGTTTTGATTTTTGAAATAAGAGATAACTTAGAAAATCAGATAAGGAATGCAATCAAGTAAACAGAAAGTAAATCAATTTGTGGGTTTTTCAGATCTAAAGGGAATTCCTAGGAATTGGGTTACCGACAAGATCGTTCATGTTACTAAATTGACTATCCCTTTTAATTATCAAAATTGCTTTGAAGGCGAATTTATCCTCAAATAGTTAATGCTCCCTCTCGGGTTACAAAAACCGTGCCCAATTAAACCAACCCCTACTCTCGTGGTAGTTGAATTTAGATTGAACCCTTTAAGTTTTGTGACAATTCGTTAATCCTCGAAGGACCGCTTCTAACTCTCGTGATTTAAGTCCTAAGTCTGATCCTATAGATCCGATACCTAAGTTCACAGCTAGGTTCCTCCTTAGAATATCTATGACACGCAAATAAGTGGCCACCGAATTTACGAGTAATTAAAACAATAGAAATCAGATCTAAAGCAAAATCGAAATTAACAAAGGTAAAATATCAATTCACAACATAAAAACAGATCTTGGGCATAGCCCCAATCCCTAGAAATAAAGCTACTACTCAAGCATTGCCATGGTGATGACAAGCTTGATTAACAACAACATGAAAATAAAACCTAAGAGAAGAGAAGAAGGAGGATAACAGAGATCCTAAAAATTTGCCTAACTGTAGCAGCCCCAAAAAGTCCTCTGGTTCTCTGCCTGATTATCATATTTATAGATCAGGGAAGTTTGAATCCTAATCAAACACAAATTCAGATAAGATCAGTTTCTTCAGATCCAAATATTGCGCATCACGGCCGTGACGGATTCTGCCTTGGGCGCTGCTTCACTGATTGGTCTGTCACGGGAGTGACCACCATCACGGCTAGGCCGTGATTAGTTCTGCCTGTGAGGGTTTGGTTCAGCTGACAGGTCACGGCCGTGATTGACATCACGGCTTGGCCGTGACCAGTTATGACTTTTCCATTCTTTCTTTTCAGCTCTACTCAATCATGGCCGTGATGGCTGTCACGGCTAGGCCGTGATGGGCTCTGTTTGGCTCATTTTCTTCACTTTTCAAGCCCCATCTTCATGCAAGCTCCATCATGACTAATCTTGAGCATTTTGATCCTTAATTCCTGCAAAACAACACCACAAAACCGCCTTACCCGTTCCAAGGTAAAAACTAACAAAAATCAAATTAAAAATGCCTAAACTATATGAAAATGCATGCAATATGATAAACAAATATGAGGTGAAATCACAGTCATCAAAATACCCCAAGCTTAAGATTTTGCTTGTCCTCAAGCAATCACTAAGGCCAGACAAGATAAACAATCAGAGCTTGGATAGTGAACTAAGAACCCGAGTAACTAATCCAAGTGTCAGGCATTTTCAAATAAGAAACCAAGAGACAATCAATTTCAAGTTCCATTAGAAGCTTAGGTTGTCTAGATTCATGTCTCTCACTAATTCGGGCACTCTTTTCACCTCACTCAAGTGTTTAAGGGTATATGACAATTCGCTCAATTTCCTCAAGGAAGGTACCCTACCATAAGCTTGACTATTAACCAAATTTCTACTTTATTAATGAAAACACGTAAGAATCAAGAGGTCTTTTATTTTGGTTGTAATGGGGCCATGGGATTAATCGCTAGGTGGGGAAATCAAGAAAAGGAAATTTCAAGAAGGTTAAACAGAATATAAAAAATGCAAAGCATGACAACCTTCTAAAATACCCTTTTGGGCTTTTTTGTTCACTTTTCCACCTTTCTTTCTTTCTTTTTGTTTTATTTCTCACTTTCTTTTTGTCATCCCCTTCTCCATTTTTTTTGTTTATTTTATTTTATTTATTTGGAGAAGGGAGGTTTTCAATTCAAGAGAAATATTTTTCTAATTTTCTCATCCCACAATTTTATTTTTTTCAAACTACCTTTTTACCCTTTTTGCAATACTTTAAAAGGTGCCATACCAACCATCATTCATCAAATTATTTCAAGGTACCAAGAAAAGTATTTTATTCTTTTAGGCTCAAAATTGGGCAGCTAAGGGGTAGCATTTAATCAATCAAAGCTTAGAAGGCCGGAAAAATACCTAGTGTTTCAATCATTTTCAAAGATGTTTTCAAAAAATTTTAAGCTTCAAAACGGTTTCAAGTCAAGTTCTAGAGAATACAATCCAAGAGGAATAAAACACTCAATCAAAGAGAATGGGGTAGATTTAGTGAGTACCCCTTTTGGCTCAAAATCTCGCATTTAGTAGTTTAAAATCAATGAGAAACACAAATCTAGAGAACCACATGCTAATTATCAACTATCAAAAGATCATCTCAGGCATTTTTATTTTTAGCTTTATCACAAGAATAAAAAAATTTGGGTTCAAAAATTCACTATCTCAATTTATTTGGCACCAAGTTCTCAAATTGGATGCATAATCTAAGCAAAGGGGTAATCTAATCATGTGATCATGCAAAACTATGCCTAGATGAATGCAACATGAAAAATGCAAAAATGCAAAAAAATTGCAAAAATACCCCTACCCCAAGCTTAAAAACTTACATTGTCCCCAATATAAATAATCAAGTCAGAGAGAGGAGAAAAATGGAACAACTCACCGTGGTGATAGAGGGTGTTGGCTCACATGCCAGTCAAAAACTTGTTGGAAAATGTATCACGGCCGTGATGCTTATCACGGCTAGTGTGATCAATTCTGGTCTTCAGGGTCCTTTTCATCACGCCCATGATGGATACCACGACTAAGCCGTGATCCTTTCTGATGTTCTTTGGTTAGCTCATCACAGCCGTGACCACCATCACAGCTTGGGCGTGATCACTTCTGACTTTATTTGTCCTTGCCTTTTTTGCTCTTCCTGCTTTCATAACCTGAAAAACTTTGGTAAATCCATCAATTAATGATCTTTCTTTTTCTTATCTTCTCAAATTATTCAAAAAAAAAAATTCAAAAGCAAATGGAAAAGGGAAAGAAAACTTGGGTTGCCTCCCAAGAAGCGCTTATTTACGGTCTTAAGCTTGACCATACTTCTTTCAATCAGCCGGGGTCGGCTGGGCCTAAAAGTACAAAAACACTTCTCTTCTATGGGAGTCCTTCAAAGAGACGATTTTGCTCATATGGCCAATTGCGCTTTCGCTTTTCTCTTTTCCCTCTGAGTTTCATGGCCTTACTCCCTCCCGGGGGAAGTTTTGTTTCCACATGACGAGCAACTCCAACTTCATCACCATTTGGTGCATCATTTGTCTTGCAAAGCTTCGGATTTGCTTCCATGTTGAGCTCTTACTTCACATTTGGATACTTTATATCTATCCTGCACACATAACTCTCAAAAGAAGGGTTGTTATATGAGTTAGTCAATTCAAAATCTACCCTACCTTCCTCTAGATTCAGAGAGAGTTTGCCATTCTTTACGTCTATTATCGCTCCAGCTGTGGCCAAGAACGGCCTTCCTAGAATGATGGGGAATTTAGAATTCCCGTTCATATCCAATACCATGAAATCGGTAGGGATGAAAAATTTCCCTACCTTTACGGGAACATTCTCTAGTATGCCTAGAGGAGTTTTAGTTGAGCCATCCGCAAATTGTAAAGAGAATTTGGATGGACTCAATTCCCTGGTTCCCAACCTCTCCAAGATAGTAAGCAGCATCAAGCTCGCACTAGCCCTTAAGTCACATAAGGCTTGGTCTATTTTCACTTCTCCAATTGAGCAAGCAATAGAGAAACTACCTGGATCTTTTAGTTTAGGAGGCATATTAGTTTTTATCATGACATTGTGCTCCTCAATTAAGCTCTTAGTTTCTATTTCTACTTGCTTTCTCTTGACCAACCTTTGCGGGAAAGGTATTGGGGGTTGGTAAGGTGGTGGAGGGACATATTTTGGCTCTATCTCTTCATCTTCGCTCATGTCCTCCTCAGATTCCATATCCTTTTCAACTACCCCAAGCTTATCATCCCTCAAGTATATGGCATTGCAATGTTCTTTGAGATTAACTTCGGGTTGTCCCGGAAACGTACCCTTAGGTCTAGAATATGTACTAGCTTGTTGGGCAATCTGAGTTTCTAACATCTTATTATGGATGGTTAAGTTATCTACCTTAGATGCTAACTCTTTTATTGCCTCATTGACTGCCCTACCTTGTTGCCTAAACTCTTCATTTTGTTTTGTTTGAGTTTCAACGAAATTTTCCAAGAGAGACTCAAGTTTAGACATTTGTACCTGAGGATACCCCGATGCGGGTTTCCTATTACCTTG
The DNA here is from genome assembly GCA_030762895.1 of Sophora flavescens. Taxonomy (NCBI): domain Eukaryota; kingdom Viridiplantae; phylum Streptophyta; class Magnoliopsida; order Fabales; family Fabaceae; genus Sophora; species Sophora flavescens. Next base: position 76,494,643 of record CM061063.1, read on the forward strand.
GCCTTCTTGGAATTCATGGTTCAGCGTGTTGTTGTAGTTCCCGTAGGAGAGGTAAGGGTTGTTCTTCCTTCCTTGGTTGTAAGAATTTGGGGGAACATAGTTTGGCAACTTCGGGTTCGTGTCGTAGAAGTTGTGACAAGAGTTCACTTGTTCCCTCGAAGCGCCTGATCCAGGAGCAATACCACGTGGGCACTCCATTATGTCATGTCCCTGCATTCCACAAATCTCACAAACAATATTAGTAGCACCTATTGAACTCACATTAGCCTTTTCAAGCTGATCAAAGCGTTTATTCAGTGAGTCAATTTTAGACATAATAAGATCAGTGCTATTCATTTCAAACTTACCCCCCGAAATCTTTTTCGGGTTATTACCTCTTTCTGAACCCCATTGGTGGTAGTTGGTGGCCATGTTTTCAATGATGTCGAATACCTCAGTCAGAAGCCTATTCATAAAGGCTCCACCAGCCGCTGAGTCAAGTGACACCTTCGAAGAGTAGTCCAATCCGTTGTAGAAGGTGTGCACTAATAACCACCTCTCGAGTCCATGACGTGGGCAAGACTCCAGCAATCCCTTGTAGCGATCCCAAGCTTCTGATAAGCATTCTCCGTCCTTTTGGAAGAAGCCGGTGATCTGGGTTCGTAGGTAAGCCGTCTTGGATGGAGGGAAGAATTTCTCCAAGAATGCCTGCTCCAGTTGGTCCCAAGTCGACAAGGTATTAGCGAGCACTTGCTTCACCCAAGCTTTTGCCTTTCCAGTAAGAGAGGAGGGGAACAACCTCAAACGAATAGCATCAATCGGGGCGCCTTGAATTCTAACTTTATCGGTGAACTCCATCTCCACGTGATCAGCCGGGTCCTCCGAGGGCAATCCTCCAAATTGATGTTGCCTAATCATGTTAATTACCATAGGCGGTATAGTGTAGTTCTCCGCCTCAATCTCTGGCCTAGCAATCCCAGTTTGCAGACCCCTAACATTTGGGGCTGCGTAGTCCTTTAGTGGTTTGGTATCCGGTAGATTTGCCATGAGTGGAATGAGAATCAACCTTTCCCTCTCTCTTTGTAGTCTCCTACGTCTATGAAAGGTCCTTTCGATTTCGGGGTCAACCTCAATAAGGCTTCCAAGACTTAGTGATCTTTGCATAAAAGAGAAAAACACAAAGAGATAGATACTCTAGGAAGGAAAAGAGATAAATGAGAAAAGAAAAAAATGTATATATATATATATATTTTAAACAAAAAACAATTCAAAAGAAAAAGAAAAATTCCAGAAAAATCAATTTAAAAATTAAATTGAGATTCAAGAAAGCACAGTCCCCGGCAACGGCACCAAAAACTTGGTGTGCTGGTTCCAGCAAGTGTACCGGATTCGTCGCCAAGTAATAAAAAGATCGATCCCACAGGGACCGTGATCTCAAACCACAACTAATTATTAAATCGATAAAACTGGACTGTGTAAAAAAAAAAAGATTTTGAAAAGGTTTTGATTTTTGAAATAAGAGATAACTTAGAAAATCAGATAAGGAATGCAATCAAGTAAACAGAAAGTAAATCAATTTGGGGGTTTTTCAGATCTAAAGGGAATTCCTAGGAATTGGATTACCGACAAGATCGTTCATGTTACTAAATTGACTATCCCCTGTTAATTATCAAAATTGCTTTGAAGGCGAATTTATCCTCAAATAGTTAATGCTCCCTCTCGGGTTACAAAAACCGTGCCCAATTAAACTAACCCCTACTCTCGTGGTAGTTGAATTTAGATTGAACCCTTTAAGTTTTGTGACAATTCGTTAATCCTCGAAGGACCGCTTCTAACTCTCGTGATTTAAGTCCTAACTCTGATCCTATAGATCCGATACCTAAGTTCACCGCTAGGTTCCTCCTTAGAATATCTACGACACGCAAATAAGTGGTCACCGAATTTACGAGTAATTAAAATAATAGAAATCAGATCTAAAGCAAAATCGAAATTAACAAAGGTAAAACATCAATTCACAACATAAAAACAGATCTTGGGCATAGCCCCGATCTCTAGAAATAAAGCTACTACTCAAGCATTGCCATGGTGATGACAAGCTTGATTAACAACAACATGAAAATAAAACCTAAGAGAAGAGAAGAAGGAGGAGAAGAGAGATCCTAAAACTTTTGCCTAAGTGTAGCAGCCCCAAAAAGTCCTCTGGTTCTTTGCCTGATTGCCATATTTATAGATCAGGGAAGTTTGAATCCCAATCAAACACAAATTCAGATAAGATCAGTTTCTTCAGATCCAAATATTGCGCATCACGGCCGTGATGGACATCACGACCAGGCCGTGACAGATTCTGTCTTGGGCGCTGCTTCACTGATTGGTCTGTCACGGGCGTGACCACCATCACGGCTAGGCCGTGATTAGTTCTGCCTTTGAGGGTCTGGTTCAGCTGACAGGTCACGGTCGTGATGGACATCACGGCCTGGCCGTGACCAGTTCTGACTTTTCCATTCTTTCTTTTCAGCTCTACTCGATCATGGCCGTGATGGCTGTCACGGCTAGGCCGTGATGGGCTCTATTTGGCTCATTTTCTTCACTTTTCAAGCCCCATCTTCATGCAAGCTCCATCATGGTTAATCTTGAGCATTTTGATCCTTAATTCCTGCAAAACAACACCACAAAACCGCCTTACCCGTTCTAAGGTAAAAACTAACAAAAATCAAATTAAAAATGCATAAACTATATGAAAATGCATGCAATATGATAAACAAATATGACTGAGTTATGTTGTTGTTATGTTGAAACAGTTAATAAGACCCTAATTGAATTAATAGGACTCTTAATTAACATAACGGTTCAGGGATTAGTTTCCCCAATGTTTCATAAAATATGAACTGTTGGTGAGAGGTGAGGCTTTATGCCAACTGGATTAGTCAAAGGAACTTAGGATCTGATTTGAGAGTGTTAGGGAGTGTTGTCTCCAAGAACACATAACGAAACTGCCCAGAACAGTATGGCCATGACCAGGAGAACGGTCGTGCTGAACAGGGAGCACGTCCGTGCTCCCAGTTTGAATATGGAAGGTGGTCGCACTTTGAGCACGGCCGTGCAGAACAGTGAGCACGACCGTGCTCCACTTAAGTGGCATCACGATCGTGCTGGGGTGAGCATGCCCGTGCTCCCCTTACTGGTCAGAACGTTAATTAAAGGTTTTTAAAAGGGTGTTTCACCCCAATTGACCCCAATAATGAAATAAAACATCAATCGAATGAAGACAAGTTAGATATTTTAATTAAGACTAATTAAGATAAACGAGATTAATAAGTTGGTAAAGCCTGTGCCCATAGGTTACCGCACGTTGATATGCTTTGGTGCTTTTTGACCAAAGTGACATTGATGCTTTTTGGTCGAGGTATTAATAAGTTGAACCTTGGTGCTTTTTGGCCAAGGGGGCCTTGACTATTAAGGGTCAGGGTGTTGATGATGTTGATGTTGGTGATAAGTCTTGGGTGCTTATTGACCCGAGCAAAAGAGGTGGTTGCCTTGTTTGTTGTTGTGCTTATGCATCACACATTGGAGTTGTTAGTGGGGGAAGATCAACATAGGAGAGGTCGTCCTAGAGTACGGCGATCTGGCCGTCAGCGGGTGGTTAACCCAAGGTTTGGTGAACCGTGCGCCCCCGTGGTGGGGCATCCTAGGTATGGTGCGTCGGTTATCCAAGGGGTTCATACATGGTCTGGTGGACTGCCAGCATTGGTGCTTTTATGGCCAATGTGGATATGTAACTCTAAAGTTGCCTTCTTGAGATAGTTTGGATCCACGTGCATAATGGAGTAGCGGAGTAATGTTGCACCACATAGCATACGTTGGTTGATCTAATATGTTGATATAATCATATGTTGATGTTAAATGCTGTATGATGATAAATGCTATGTATATGATGCATGTTAATCTTGCTTACTACTTCCATGTCGATGTGTTTACATGTTTTCTTACTCCTCGTTTCCTCTCTTATGTTTTGGCATGTATCTCTTTATGCAGAGGACAGTGAGCAGCCAGTGTAGGAGTGACTATGAGGAGCCGCGACTCTAGCTAGGATGTTTAGTTGTTTCAGTGTTTAGTTTGTTTTTAGTTTTTAGTTTCAGTTGTATTCCGAAAAGGTTGTACCAGCTCTGTATGTGACATCGGGGTTGGGTTATGTTTCTGTTATGTTTTTATGTTCTTTTTCTTTTAAAACTTATTACGTTTTTCCGCATTGTTGAGACGTTACAATATGGTGCTTTCTATCTGATTTTATTTCACGAAATAAATACATTTTTTATATCACCTCTTTTATTTAATGCTTTATATAACATGCGGGGTAGAGGGTGTCACACGTTCGACTCATTACCAAAACCTATTTGGAATCCACTTGTTGAGTTTAACCACTTTTTTTGGGAGTTGACATCAACAACACTAAATGTGGAAAAATTACGGGCCATGGAAGACAATATACTTGTGTTGCTATGTAAGTTAGAGCAGCGCCTAGCTTCTCCGATTCAATGGAGCATCTTCCAATTCATCTCCTATACGAAGCAAGAGTTAGTGGACCGGTCCAATATCGTTGGATGTATCCATTTGAGAGGTAAATAACTAATTAACCTCATTTATTACAATTATTTTTCTATCAATTGATGCAAACCAAGAATGATGTCCAATTTAAGGCCAAATTAATTTTGATGAAAATTTTATTTTCATTAGTGATGAACTCGTATACTTAGTTTGACTGTATATTGAGCTACAGATCTCCGATTGAAGTATTATTTGGTGCGTTAGAAAGCTAATGAATTATCTACAAATTGTATTTCAAGCCTCTTGACCAGATTCGGCTTCTATCATGGTGAAAAACGGGTGGGAAGTTTAATAGGAATATTTGGATGAGTTTGAGCTTCAAAGGAGGGTGACTTTTGGCTTGCATGCCTAAGTAACTCATTTTTAGAAGTTATGGATCATTTTTATTATTTTTCTTAAGTATGGTAGTAACTCCAAATAGTGAAGAGTTAAGTCTTTAATTAGGCACTTAGTGGGTAGTAAATGTTTTTATTACTCCATTAGTGCAATAGGTTATGTTTAGTTATGCTAGGGGTTATGTCATCTTATGATGGCCTTTTGTAAGCCTTATCTTGGCAGTCCCAATTTCCTATATTTACTTGCCTATTACATGATGAAATACAACTTTGATGTACATTTTGGATTTGTTCCAAGTGTGAGAGTGTTCTCTCTTAGGTTCTTAATTGAACCAACCATTTGATCTTATCAAGAGTCCAAGACCCATGTGGCTATCTTCACCTTGGCTTATCAATTCCCTTGGAATTGTGGCGCCTACCTTCCATTCCTTACCTTGATCCATTTTTGTATTTCTTCTTCTTCATATTTTGTTAGTCACTCAAGGATAGATCCGAAAATTTACATGTTCCTTCTTAGGATCATATCATTTGGTATATAGAGCCATCCTTCCTAGAGTGACTTTTTATCTTGTTCTTCATTTTTTTCCCAAGAAAAATTTCTTCTTCCCACCACCTATCATGGCAACACTATCCTTTGAAATGCAAAGATATTTAAGATGCTTGGAAAAGGGTTTCCTCCAAAGGAAGCTTCCAAGACATTCAATGAAATTGAAGATGTGATTCCAAAGGAAGCTTGCAAGACAATCAATGAAATTGAAAACGTGATTCCAAATGAAGAATGCCAAAAAGTAATTGGAGTTGAATTGCAAGAGGAAGATAAGGAGATGAAGACACCTAGAGCATGGCCTATCCCTAAAGTTGAGAATAAGTCTTCAAATTCACTTGGGAAGTCATGGAAATCTTTTACTCTAATACCTTATTTTAGATTAGCTTGTGGAATCAAATGTTGGGATTCTTCTACTTTTGTTCATTTTTATGACATTTCTCCCCTAGGTCACGAAGAAAAGAATAGTGAAGGTTAAACCACAAAAAGCAGAGAGCAACAGAAAAAGAGTGAGGCAAAGGTTGAAAAAAAATTGAAATTGAGAGTCTCTTTATAAAATAAATCAAGGTGATGTTCCAATCTTTTCCTAGAGGTGATGATCCAATCTTTTCCTAGAGGTGGTGATTTTATTTTGAAGGAAGTTGAAGAAGTAATTCCAAGAGAGGTGCCCCATGGATTCAAAAGAGTTGTGTTTGAACCCGGAGGAAGAACACGATTCTCAAAGGCAATAAATTCGAGGTCGAATTCTCTTCAAGAGGGAGGGAATGATGCAAACCAAGAATGATGTCCAATTTAAGGCCAAATTAATTTTGATGAAAATTTTATTTTCATTAGTGATGAACCCATATACTTGTTTTGGCTGTATCTTGAGCTACAGATCTCCGATTGATGCATTCTTTGGTCCGTTAGAAAGCTAATGAAATTATCTACAAATTGTATTGAATGCCTCTTGACCAGATTTGGCTTCTATCATAATGAAAAACGGGCTTGAAGTTTAATACGAATATTTGGACGAGTTTGAGCTTCAAAGAAGGGCGACTTTTGACTTGCATGCCTAAGTAACTCCTTTTTAGAAGTTATGGATCATTTTTATTATTTTTCTTAAGTATGGTAGTAACTCCAAATAGTGGAGAGTTAAGTCTTTAATTAGCCACTTAGTGGGTAGTAAATGTTTTTATTACTCCATTAGTGCAATAGTTATGTTTAGTTATGCTAGGGGTTATGTCATCTTATGATGACCTTTTGTAAGCCTTATCTTGGCAGCCCCAATTCCCTATATGTACTTGCCTATTACACGATGAAATACAACTTTGATGTTCATTTTGGATTTGTTCCAAGTGTGAAAGTGTTCTCTCTTAGGTTCTTCATTGAACCAACCCTTTGATCTTATCAAGAGTCCAAGACCCTTGTGGCGATCTTCATCTTGGCTTATCAATTCCCTTGGAATTGTGGCGCCTACCTCCCATTCCTTACCTTCATCCATTTTTGTATTTCTTCTTCTTCTTCATATTTTGTTAGTCACTCAAGGATAGATCCAAAAATTTACATGTTCCTTCTTAAGATCATATCATCAATTGTTGTCCTTATTTATTCCAAAATTATTCCTGGTTAGTTTCTTGCACTCCCTCAAAAGCAAAATCAATAACAAGTCATCGGTAAAGGGTTCCATTTGTGAACCCTATTTGGTGGAGGAGATAGAACCTTCGCCACTTATTACTGTCCATCTGAAATGGAAGCAAGAAGGACTAGAATGCCACGTAATGTAGATGAAGGTGAAAGTTCTTCATCTAGTCCTCGATTATCATGTTTCAATTACTCAGGCATGACTGGTGGCAAATCAAAATCCTATTTCATGGAGCAACGTGACATTGACGCTACCCACTTGTACGTTCTACAAAATTGTGTCGAGGTTGAGCCATATTTAAATTAAGTTAACATTCATACTAGTTTTTAACACCTTGTTCAATAATTAACAATGTTTATCTAAAGTAACTAGTTTTTGTCCTGTAGTATTTATTCTGAATTTCTAAAGGAACTCCACCCAGACATTTCAGGCAATCGGATAAACCAGGAGATTATCAAACGGTTTCCCACGTGGTTCAAAGAATATGTAGGTTAAAACTTTGTTATTTATTATATATAATACCTATGTTGTAATGTCTTATGTTACAATCATTCGTAATGTATTAGGTTCTAAATAAAGCAAATAATGTTGAAGAACCACTATTGCTTAATTTGGCGTGGGGGCCTAAGAGAAAAGTTACCCCATTTCACACATACATTGTGAATAGTTATATATTTCGTACACAACAATGGAGTGAAGGCATGCTATCATCCAACTATGATGTGTGTGTACGTGGCATAGCTGGTCAATTAGAAAGTGACTTTTACGAAGTACTAACTGAAATTGTTGAAATGGAGTATACCGATTTGCCGTCGTTGAAGATAGTTCTCTTCAGGTGTGACTGATTTGATAATACTCTAGATATAGGGACAAAAGTAGATAATAAGTATGAAATTGTCGAAGTAAGGCAATCACGAAGATATACTAAGGCGTATGATCCGTTCATATTTGCACATCAAGCCGAACAGATTTATTACATGCCATACCTTGAGGGTTATCATGGTTGGTTGGGTGTCATCAAGACAAAGGCTCGCAGTACAATCTCAGATAATACAGTCAGTCAGACTGAAACTGAGGATCCATACCAAGATGATATTATTGCAGGGCTTCAAGTGTTACGAAATATAGATGCTGATCTCTTGTTGATGTTGGGGGCGGCGGGGAGGAAATCGATACGGTGTTATTGAATCAGTCTGACTTGGATGAATCAGGCGAGGATACATATATATCAAGTGAGAAAGAGGGTGAGTGATTTCAGTGATACATATACATCTAATTAGGTAACTCATGTATAAATTACTTTTTAATATTGATTGTTTATTTTAAATTGATCTACATTGCATTTTATATATATATTGTTTTCTTTAAGTTACTTAAATGTGATATGTAACAATTTCATCGAAACAGACGGTAAGGTGGTAGAGGTGGCTGTACTAGAGGGTGGGGTGTAGGCCGTTCTTCTCGTGGCAGAGGTCGTGCTGGGAGATCATCTCCCATGACCCACACACCTTCATCTGACCAACATATGATGGACACCGAGATGGGACAGACGATGCTGAGTGTTGCATCGGTGACCACTATCGTAGTCCATGATGCCGGGACGTCATCTGCACCACCACCACTATCATCGTCGTAGTCAGAGGCCACATATAGATCTTTACCGAGGAGGGTGATCAGACCAGGCACCGGCAACTTAGAGTAAGCTATTTTATTTAAATTTTTTAAATTTTATGACATTGTTTAAAAACATAATCGCGTGATGGTTTTTTCAATCTTAGGTTGTATCCTCAGAAGGAAACTGTTGATGAGATTTCTAAGATCATCAAAGAGAAGTTTGAGTACTCATGGCCTATATGGACTTCAGTAGATGATCACGTGAAGGACATGTGGTACAGAGAGTTTAAGGTAAACTAAAATTTAGTTACTTGCACACATTTAGTTTATACTTTGTATATATTTTGAATTATTATATGTTATGTTTGTCTAATATGTGCGTATCCCATGCAGAAAGCGTTTACTTGGGACCCACGTCATAAGAATGAGATCAAGAATGGTTTTGATCACAAGGGTGGTTGCATTATGAAAAATGCAATGCACAAGTTAAGGAAAGGGAAGGATAGGGGGAAATGGATGGAACCTCAGGTGCTACAGGGAATACAACAACAGTGGGCCAGTGAGGATTTCCAAAAGAGGAGTGTCATCGCCAGACATAACCGGGCAGTAGATACTGGAGCATCAGCCTACCTCGGAGGGTCGGTTGGGGCTGGAGATCATTTTGAAAGGTTGGTACGTGATGTAGTTTATTTTAACTTATTTTCTATTTAATTATTTTATTATGACTCAAGTTGTGCTAATTTCTTTTAATTTGCAGACTCAGGAGTTTGCCCGACCCCCTACTGCTTATGAGCTCTTCTAAAAAACCAAGAAGCAGAAGTCAGGAGAATGGGTGAATGATAAGGCCAAAAATATTTCTGTGAGTATAAAAAAGAAAACCTAACTTACAAAATTAATTATTTTAATTAACTTGTCGCTTATTATTTGTTAATAATTGTTAATAACATGATAATCAATTTTATTTTGTAGGAAAAATATGATCATGCCTTAGCGGATGCTTATGCAAGTGCGTGACAGGAGGATGGTTCTTCTAGCCAGGAAGGAGTTGTTGGAACCAAAGTGGTTATGGTTTATTTAATCTCTAAGTTTTGATGCTAACAAAAGGATTAAATTTACTTGGTAAAGTATTAGTTGAGATCTAACTAGTGCTTTCAATTATGCAGGAACGCTTTTATAAGTAAAATAAACTTGGGATAAGTTTCATTTGAAAAATACGCGTTCACCCCTGTAGACGGGCTGCTCAAGAACTGTGGTAAAATTACCTTGTTATTTTCCTTAGTAGACGAGGCTATAAAAGAATACCTAAATAACTTGTTAGGTACACCAAGTCCAAAGACTTGAAAATAAGCGTGTCCATCTTGCCACGTCTGCAGACGGAAGTAATTAGCTAAGAAAAAGAACTAAAACACAAAGTAATCTAGTAGACGAGCTCCATATGCCACGTCATTGGACGAAGCTTCTCATTAAGGACTTAGCAAGTCCAAAGACTTTTGTAGACGAGCGCTTCTATCACATTAGTAGACGAGCGCTTTTGCCACGTCAGTGGACGAGCAGAATTAAAATCTTGTATAATTGTGTTCTTAAAATTAAGTAGACGGTTCTATATGTTTTATATCTTTACTACCTTGAATGTGATTTAATGCAATCTGGTCTACAATGAATTTATTTCAAATGATTGAAATTTATTTCAAATGAATATTTGTTCTTTCCATCAGTCTTTATTCGTTTTAATGTCTTGTTTCCCTTGAGAAAGTTCATAGCACTATCAAGGAAATACAAAAATCAAATAGTACAATTGGAATTGCAAAACGATTTGTACGATGATATCTTTATTGCTGAACAAAAGCTGGGTTATACACAAAGGAGGAAAGCAAGTTTTTAAGGTACAATTGCTCAGAACAGTGAGCCTCCATTTTGTGATTTTCTGATAACCAAGGATACTTTTCAACATGACCAAAATCAAGCTATCAGTCTCAACGGATATCATGAATTTAATGCTATCTCTAAACGAGATTATTCAAAGTAACCGTTGAAGAATTACAAGAGAAGAAGAAGGTCTCTATAAATTGAAGGCCTCAAATACCGAAGAACAACTTTTGCAAGCCCAACTTCTGCTAATACAATTCTTGAGAAGACAAGCACTTATTTTTTCATTCTTTCAAAAGCAAAAGTCTGTAATCTTTTAGTTTGAATATTGTTGTAATATTCAATTGATCTTAAACTGTCATACTCTCACACTTAGTGAGTTAAGAAGATCAACCTTTAAATCTCTGTGATAGAGTTAGAGCCTGAAGAGGCTTGGTAAGAAAGGAATACTTGTAGCCTGAAGAGGTGTTAAATACTTGTTGTGTAATCTATTTGGAGTAATAGTGGAAAAATCCTTCAAGTCAAAGGGACTAGACGTAGCTCTTGGTTGGAAGAGAGTGAACTAGGATAAAATCTCTTGTGTGAATTTTATATCCCTAAACTCTTCAGTTTTATTTGCTTATACTAACTGTAGGGTTTTGACATTGCTTTTGTTAATCTTTTAAAAAGGATTTCTTGTGTGCTCAATCTTTTTATCTTCTTCTTGTGAAAAAGTTGTTCAAAAGGGATTTTGCGAAAATAATTAACAAACACAATTCAACCCCCTTCTTGTGTTTGCCTGTGCCAACTTCAGGAGTAGCACTCTCCGGTCTCTGTTGATTCGAATGCCATATTTTTGGAGGTTGTTGGAGGTAAAAATAAGAAGGGGTGCGTGTATGGGCTCGGGCAGTTGGGCAATCATTATGTGGCCTTGTCGTTCCGTTCGACTGGAGACATTGGCGTGGCAGGCGTTCTTCCAAAGGTCGTTGAGCAGATGCAACATCATATTACACGACTGACTGAGGAACTCGCAGAGAAGGATGCCGGGTAGAAGACCTTGGAGGGTGAGATTGATGAGTTGAGAGGCACCACAGGATACATCTTGCAACACCCGCATCTTCAGTCGCCTGTTGCACCACCGCCACCAGGTCCAGTATCTCGTACTGCACAGGAGGATGTCAACGCTGATGCACAGCAAGACGACCCACCTCCGTCATGATCTTTATTATTTTCGTTGTATTGTTACATTTTCTTCGACTGATAGTGCTTTTATGGATGTTTATTTATGTCCCGAATTTTTGCTTGAATGGATGATAATACTTTTATTTATTTGGGTTACAATATTATGGATGAAAGTACTTTTATTTATTTGGGTTACAAATTTATTTAAATGCAATTTTAATTATTGTTTACATATTATTATTAGGGTTAATTAGAATATTATAACATTAGTAAAAAAAAATCCATAATTAATATAGTATTATATCATTTAATAAAAAAATACAAAAAACTTAGCGATCGAATTAGCCACTGACAAATCGATCGCTAAATATGCCTAGAATATATGAAAAACAGCCACTGGATTATCGACCGATAAATCAGTCTCTAACTATGTCTAGGATATATGCAAAACAGCGACCGATTAGCCACTTCCGTATCGGTCGCTATTTTGGTTGCCATGAACGTGCGACCAACAAGTTAGCCACCAAAACAGCGACCGCATTTTCGGTCGCTAATAGTGACCGGTGTGAAATTCGATCGCTAACTACTTAGCAACTAAGGTTTTAGAGACCTCGTGATATTGGTCACTGATTCGGTTGCTAACACTGATAATGACCCATTTTTCATGAATAGCGACTGATTTGTTCGGTCGCTAAACATGACTTTTTTTTGTAGTGAAATTCCTTTATTACTATTGTGATAGGGTACACTTATGTTTAAGAATGTTTTGAACGCAACGTAATAGTATATACAATTTCAGTTTCATTCAATTTGGTTTGTTACATATTTAAAACCAAAAATCAAATAAAATTGATCGGTTACCATAAACAGAAAATTGAATAAAACTAATATTAATATTTACATCTACCTTAATTGAGTAAAGGAAATACATTTATTATATTATAAATTATTTACATAAATGTTATATTAGAATTTGCATACCAAATAATTTTTTTCTTTTTTATATAATATCGTACGCCGCACGATCATTATTTTAAAATAATAAAAGCAACGTAGATTATCATGCCACGTAGCAATTTTAGGACACGAAAAGGATTACCAGTATAAAACAGAGGGACAGTGAGTCACAGAAAAACCATAACCATATCTCAGACAACAAATTTTCTCTTTGTCAAAATGTCATACATAAGTATAGTCCTTTCACAAAAAAGCTTTCTCAAGAAGCACCCCATTCAACTGCCCTATCTATCAAAGTTTAGGGTTTATACTATCAGTTATGCTAAAGCTAACTCTTGGAGTTACTCACAAGATGACCAGCAATAGAAGTATCAACAATATCAAAGTCTTGTTATTTTACTTCAATTTTCTATTCATATTCATTGATTTATTCTCTTTTCTTTCATTTTAAGTGGCCACTAAAATGTCAATTGGGCTTGGATCGCGTTAGCCCATAGGTTCGTATGTGGGTTGAACCGTCAACATGTTATTTTTTCATTTTTTTAATAATTTTTTATATTATTATTTAGAGTTTTGGACCAAAACATTTGGTCCATTGAAGACATTTAGGCTAGAGAAATTATTATTATTATTATTATTAGTCAAGAGATATAGTTTAAGAAGATGTTAAAATAGTCTCTTTTTTTTAAATAAATGTTTAGGACCCGTATAACTTACGAGTTAAATGTGTTGGGTTTGTAAATCCACGTTTAGACCTTTTGTCAAACTAATTGTTCTCATTTAGATTGATTAATGGTCAACGGAAATACCTTGTCCTACCACTAAACAATATATATATATATATATATATATATATATATATATGTTTATTTATTTATTTTGGTATAACCCCTAAACAATATTACTTGTAGGTTCTGTAGCACCTCCATTTGCCTACTTTTAGGGAATCCTTTGGATGCTCTCCTTTTTGGCATAACGTCTGGTGGGACATGATTGAAAATATGAAAGTGAAAATTGTTGATATGAACTATTTTGAAAATAGGTTGAATTGTATTTTTTATTTCTTAACTTTAACTCACGTTTGATTTTAGTCTCTCGAATTTTTTTGAACATGATTCCCCAATTTTTGAAAAGTTGTAACATGAGTCCTCCATCCGCCTATTGTTAGTTATTTAACGGAACAATCCTACACGGTTAACGGTTTGCCACGCAGCATCTTAGTTGGAATTATTAAATTAAAATATTAATATATTTAATTAATAAAATTAAAAAATTCAGATTAGTAAATCATGTGCTATTCACGTGAGCTTTACAATAGCACAGATTAGCACTCCTTGTTCTTCCTCGGCCAATGCTCCTTCTTCCTCCGTCATTTCTTCCTCTCCTCCAAAATATGCTAACCAGAAATATACACAGAGTCACTAAATTGAACCTCTCACATTCTAAGCTTTGTCATAACCATTGTCTCTCACATAATCATATCCCCAAATCCTATGTTCTTGACCCTGCAAACAGTGGTAGATGCACCTGATACATTGCAATACTCAGATAATTTATGGTGGGTGGACAAAATGACAATTTCAAAGTAAAAGAAGAGGTATTCAAAAGGATGCCCAGAAAGGAAAGCACCTCTTGGACCGACATGCCCATCCAAGTATGGTCAAATTGTAGATGCCCTCAAAATGTTCGATGAAATGTTTGATTAATGGTTTAGTTCACATGCATTGCTAGATGGGTTGGTGATGGTGAGGACCTTCCATGGACTTGCCTCTCCTCATCTTCACACTCCTTCCTCACATTATCAACATTATTAGAATTGTTACTAGTCACAACAACATGGATTGAAGTGGGTTTGTTGCTAACAATAGCATACTTACTGTGTTCTTAAACGGTTGCAAATGCAAGGTGGCTAACAACCTTATAATATTGTGCTGAGTAAAGACGTATTGACAGTTGGGGTCAGTAGCAGCAAGCTCAGACACAACCCAAGCTACAATAACTTGCACTTTCATTGGACCTTCTTTGAGGATTTTTCGCAAACACAGAACAAACACCCATGTGGACCAGTGCTCAACGCTTTCTGGGTCACGCCCCAAAAGACCAATGACCCTCGCAACATTCTCTTCACCTTCCAACTTACCCTCTTTGATTAACTTCAACAAAGGGACCAATACCGCCTTTCTCAATGATCATCTTCCTTTTACCGGTCGTTGTCGAGGGTGAGGGACACACGGGAGGCAGCGACGTCAAGCTGGTCCTTCGGCGATTTGTTCCCAAATGAGGCAGAGGATGGGCTTGTTGGCGGCGATGGGAGGGAGACCGAGGTACTCGTCGGCGCAGTTGGAGACGCGGTAGAGCCAAGAGACAGCGCCGATCTAGTTTTCGATTTACAGGAAGAGCTGGGGTGTAATTTCTTTTTTTTTTTAATTAAATATATTGATATTTTAACTAAATGAATGCCAACAAGACATGTATGGCCCGTTTGGTGGTCATGATAAGAGAGAGGCGAGGATAGGATATGTTTATCATATCCCGTTTAAATCTGTTGTTTGGTGGAGGCGAGGATAGGATAAGGCAATCCTGTCACTTATCATATCATATCCATCTAGTTAAAATTCTATCCCGAGGGAAGGGCTGGGTTAGCACTCAACAGGATAGAATAAAGTATTTTTTTTCTGGTAACAAGTAGGATAGGGTGATTTAAAGTATAATAAAATATAAAAATATATAATACATAAAATAATTAAAGTATAATAAAATAATAATTTAAATTATAATAAAATTTAACATGGTTACCAAAAATGTGTAATAAAATATAAAATATTTAAAATAATAAAATATTATTAATTCATTTTAAAATTTATTTTTATTATAACAATGTTATTTTTGTTATTTTATATTATTTTAAAAAACTTTAAAATATAAAAAAGTATTCTAATAATTTAACTACATGTAAAGTAAAAACAAAAAATGAATATTTATAAATATAAAAAATTAATTTTATTTAGACAATATTTAAAAAAAAATTAAAAATTATATGTAATTTTATCACAATGATAATTTTGTCTTTTTATATAATTTTAAATAATAAAAATTATAAAAAAACTAAAATCTAATAAAAGATGAAAACATGTAGAATAAAAACGAAAATTTTAAAATTCATACTTAAATTATAATGTTGTCCGGTTGGTTATCTGGTGGACACCAAACGTCGGATATGATAACAGTTTATCCTGCTCATATCCTATCATACTCCTATGACGTTCTCCTATTATATCAGTTTCTATCCTATCCTATCCTGACCACCAAACGAACCCGTAACGTTGCAAAACTTTGGTCACATAAGAATATTCCGTCGTTAGATGATCGACGGCTAGGAGAGGTAGCGACTAATGTTGCAAGTTTTCAAAAATCGGAAGTTCAAATGCATTTCAAAAATAAATTGAATGATTAAAATCGTACATGAGTTAAAGAGATTAAAAATATAATTAAGTCTTGAAAATATTAGTCAGTATGACGATTAATCTAAAAAATTATAGAAACTAAATTAAAAATAATTATATAAAACCTATAGGACTTTTTTTTGTTGTGTTTCGGTCCTTTTGGTTCCTTTATATTTCTTTCTTTCAACTTTTTATTTCTTCCTTTCAACTGTTTCCTATTATTATGCTTTGACATATTGAGCTAATGATTATTTTGGGGTGTCGTGTTTCTTGGGGATAATGGAAACGAGATAGGAAAGGGGGGTGCATTAACATTTGCTGTGTTGTCACTGGGGCCAGCTGAAGGTGCATTTGCTGCAACAGAAATGAATTTTTGACACATAAAATTTGACAACATACATACATCGTATGAACAGTATTGTACTGTGCAGTACTGTAGCATAGTTTTTTTTTTTAATTTAAATTTTTTTTGTAAATAATTTTTTTGATTAAGTATGTGTCAATATCTGGTAAACGTGGTACAAATATCTGGTGAATGCCTTCAAATATGTGGTGGATGCCCATACTAAAACCAAGTTTTTGATGCCTTAGATTATCTGGTGAACGTAGTTCAATTATCTGGTGAATGCCTTCAAATATGTGGTGAATGCTCATACTAAAACCAAGTTTTGGATGCCTTAGAGTATCTGATGAACGTAGTTCAATTATCAGTGAATGCGCCGAATATCTGGTGAATGCCCATACTAAAACCGAGTTTTGGATGCCTTAGATTATCTGGTGAACGTAGTTCACTTATCTGGTGAATGCCTTCGAATATGTGGTGAATGCCTATACTAAATTAGCTTGTGGATGCCTTAGATTATCTGGTGAACGTAGTTCAATTACCTGGTGAATGCCTTCAAATATGTGGTGAATGCCCATACTTAATAAAAAAATTTATTTACAAAAAAAATTTAAATTTAAAAAAAAAAACTGTCTTCTGATCTGCAAGACAGATGTATATTTCTGATCTTGACGCCACTGTTCATACAATATACGTATGTTGTCCGGCATTTTGTGTCAAATTAGCAAACCCGTTGCTGCAAGGACTGGTGGTAGGGTTGGTGGCCAATACTTTAAGTCATCAGTCCCTTTCAAAAAACCAATATCCTTCAAGAATAAGGGGAACTTTTATGAAGGAACAGCAAGTCACTATCTTGTTCATATCATTAAAGAATCTTATAGGAAAAATAAGAAATTAATCTTATTTATATAATATTATCAAGTTGCTTGTTTGACCATTTTAGTATGTAATATTTGACGTGTACTTCTTTCGATTTCTATTATAAAGAAAAATTAAATAAAATATATATATTAAGAGTTTGTTTGGAGCACCAAAACAGTTGTTTTATACTGAAAAAAGCTTTTTCAAACAAAATATTTTGTTTGGGTGTTTAACTTAAATTTTGAAAATGTTTTTTAAAAAAAAATTGAAATGGGTATTAATCTATCATTTCCCACTTTAGACTGTTTTTAAGAAAAGTTTTTTTACACTACACTGATATTTTGACTTTTCGTTCTTGCCCTACGCATCAGGCACTTTGTCTTTATACGTTACACCTCTACTTTGCCTTCATACGTTACCACCTCCGCTTGCTTTCACTGTTTATTTACATATTTTTTACAATATTCTTGAAAATTCTAATGTAAAAAAAAATATAAAAGTTAATAAATTAAAATTTCTAGAGTGTTAAAAATAAATTAAAATGACTAATGGGACACTCATCACTGGGTTTTTTTTTTAGAATTTTCAAAAATTTGAATTTAAAAAAATATAATTTCAAAACAAATTATTGTTAAAAAAATCAAATATTATTAAATTAAACAAATAACTTCATACATTTTTTTTCGTAATTTATTATATAAAAGTGATTATTTTTATACTATCCAAACGAAATAGATTATCGTAAAATCGTTTTTCAGCAAACATACCCAAACAAAAACAGATTTTGATTATAATCGATTATCACAATAATCGATTATTTGAAAAACAGATTATCAGCATAATCTTTTTTTTTCACCTTTTCCAAACACACTCTAAGATGGTTAATTAGTTAATCTTATTTAATATTGTTAATTTTATTTAAAAAGTTAAGTTTATTACCTAAATTATTCTTTATTTTATTTATTAAGCTTATGTTGTTGGGAATAAAAGGAATTACTGAAAAACAAAATTTGTATTAAATAAAATATATCGGATAGAATAATTGAAATTTGCTTATATATTAGATTAAAAAATTTAAGATTTTTTTGCTTTTATTAGAGACCGTATGGAGTATATCATTTTGGGAAATTTTATTTAAAATTATGTCGATTTTCAAGATCAGTTTCAATGTCACTCCTCCTATAGACCCTCTCACTAGTCGGTGGGTACGGCTGTGGTAGTGTAGTGCCATATTATAGTATCTGGGGTTGGACTCCATTCTCCTTTTTCGGGCCAGGTCCTTGTGTAGTTGCAGGCATTGACGCTGGAATTAAGGCTATACTTCTCTTTATGTTTCTTGGAGCTGCTACTGCAGTTGTTATGAAGTACTTCATTTCAAGAAATGAAGATGAGAACTAGCTGTCCAAAAAGCTTTTCAATGGTCGGAGAAAATCATAACTTTATTAAGACTAAATGTTTGAGAGTTACTATTTGGCTTACTTGTCAGTTGATCCGGAAATTAGGGAGGGAAATCAATTTTTTATTGATCATTTTGGTTGCTGATTTTTGATTTATTAAATTAAATTAAATGATCTAGGAGAATTTGCCTAGGATTAGGCTATTGAA
Organism: Sophora flavescens; assembly: GCA_030762895.1. Lineage (NCBI taxonomy): Eukaryota > Viridiplantae > Streptophyta > Magnoliopsida > Fabales > Fabaceae > Sophora > Sophora flavescens. Next base: position 76,513,577 of record CM061063.1, read on the forward strand.
AAGAAAAAAGAGGTTAGGCCGTCCTCCTCTATCAAAAAAAGCTAATGCCTTTCTGCAAAGAATGGACGTAAAGAGCCCTCATTTAAAGACCAAAGAATGTGTTGCAAGTTTTATCCACGGCCAAAGAGTTAAAGCTAACATGGAATGGACTTTATTTTCAGAGAACCAAAGCTAAACTAGGTTATGCTATGCTATGTTAAGATAGATGCAGATATTACCTTCCCATTATTTTTCTTTTACCTCTTCGATCGCTCTTTCTCTTCTCTCGCCCCCATCACTTTTTCTTCTCCAGCTGACCATTGATGTCGGTCACTGATGGTGTGAGTGGTTGCCGAGAAGATCGCTAACGGTGTCGATGGTGGAAGGGGTTTGATGCAGATCTGTTTGTAGGGCACGCACAAAGAAGCAAAGAATGGATCAGTCCTCAATACTAAATGGGTATGGATTTTTTTTCCTAAATGGGTATGTGATTTTTCCCCCATCATTTCTCCTCCTTCTGCTCACTTCAATTTCACAAGGGATATAGTGTTCCCATATTTGTTTTGGTTTATACCCTTTAAACTTAAAGCAATTTATCCTTCGAAAGAGGTAAAAATTGAACAGTACAAATGATGCAAGGATCGAAATTTCTTTTGGGAATGTCATAGTCATGCTTTCCAGCTATTTGAATGAATGTGTAAGTGATATATTTGCTATTCTTTTTGTACCATCTTGATGTAAAAAAAAGTTATGTTCTTTAAATATATTGTATTTACTTTTGATGGCAGAGCCCAACACTTTTTGGTGCGTTGCTATATATACTTTCTTTAAGTTGGAGCCTAGAAGATGTTCATGAGAGATTTTATACCTGGTTTTTTTGTTAAAAGTGGAGGAGCATATGATTGTAGTTCATAAAGTTTAATTCACCTAATGTGTTATATGTTAAAATATTACAGTAGTGTGCTTAACAAAGTCTTTCTATAAGGTGGGTATATTTAAATTTGGATATGTCAGTAGTGGAGAATAGTAAATTGGTATGTGGTGGAATTACTTTTTATGCGGCTTAGTCGTTGCTGGGGTGTTTTTAGTAAACTAAATGTGAAAATGATTATGCTCAGTGAGGCCATGCAATTTGAGCATGAGGTGAACAAATGCACACTGAGCATCAGTTTTATAGAAAATGATTATGCTCAATGAGGCAATACCATTTGAGCATGAGGTGAACAAATAGAGTGCTTTTGCAATTGGATTTCTTCCCATTTAGCATTTAGTTTTGAACCATCTAAAACCATATAAGTCATAACATGATAGCTTTTTCAAAAATTGTTCACAAGCTTTGTTTCTTAACTTCGTTAACTGAGTTTTGGTGGTTCATTGATAAGCCTCTGGCTCATTTAGTTTTATAACTAGAAAAACCATGTTTTTGTGCTAATTATATCTCGTTTTCGCCCAAATTGGATTTAATTGTCCTCAAGCAACACTTTGAGTCTCTTAAGTAGTTTTTAGGATATTTTAGATAATTTTGAGTCAAATAAAACATTTATTTCTATCTTATAATTTCAGGTTAAAAAGGAAAGGAGGAGCAAATTAAGGGAAGGACAATCAAGCAGAAGCCATCACGCCCTAGCCGTGACTGCGATCACGACCGTGATCAACATAATGGGAAGATCAGAAGTCATCACGGCCCAGCCGTGATGCCCATCACGGGCGTGATGAGAAGGACCCTGAAGAACAGAGAGCATCACGGCCTAGCCGTGATGGAGGTCACGGCCGTGACATGCTAGTTGAACCAGACAGAACCGATCACGGCCTGCCCGTGATGAGCATCACGACCGTGACATACCAGAATTTGAATACGCGCCCTTGGCAGAACCCGTCACGGCCTGGACGTGATGGTCATCACGGCCGTGACGTGCACTTTTTAGGTCCAGACTTCTCTCATCTATAAATAGAGCATCAGACTTTTGCAAAAGGGGGATCTGCACTTGGAGGCTGACGACTGGAAGAGGGTTCCAACCCTAAAAAGGGAGGTTTTCCTTGCTCTGGGACAGGAAGAAGATTGGAGGATTCTTCTATGGAGTTTTCTTCATCCCTTCTCTCTTTCTCTTTTGTATTGTCATTTATCATGAGTAGTTAAATTCCCTTGTTGTTGGGGTTAGATGTAGCTTTTCTGAACTTGGTTGTATTTGATTTGGTTTCAATGCAAGTTTCTAATTCTGTATGAGTATTTGATTCTATGATTAATGCTTTTCTTGGTTTGATCACTTATGGAATGATATGTTGCTTTGATAGATAATTGACAGATTGATGTTAAGGCATGCTCATGAATCATATGCCAAGAAATTCAAGAATCTAGACATAGGTCTTGGGGTGCTTGCAATCTTATAAGTCTTGACTCTTCATGCAAAATCTCAGATTAATCCACCTAAGACATTAGGGTTTAATTTGGGGTTTTAGGCTCATTCCACCTAAGACATTAGGGTTTAAGTATTTAAAAAGGCTTGATTGTCATAGTTGAATTAGGAATTGTGTTAGTAACCATTCCATTGCAATTAAGGGAGGATTAGTGTATTCTAACCCTGACAATCTTAACCACATTTCTGTTGCCCTCCAAGTGTTTGATTAAATATCCAAAAGACCAAAAATATTTTACTGCTTTTGTTGTTTTATGTTTTGATCTCTCATCATGACATAGTTTAGTCTAGATAGTTGTTAGACTTGCGAATTGGTAATTGGCAACTGATCCCTGAGGACGATATCCGGTCTTACCATCGTATTACTTGTACGACTAGGTATACTTGCCTATAGAAAAGTCGTATCAAGTTTTTGGCGCCGTTGTCGGGGATTAATTTTGCCAATATCATTAGTAACAAGGGAGACACCTAATTTAGACATTTTTATTTTATTTTTCTGTATATATTTGATGTCTTTCTTTTGTTAGTTTTGTATATATTTGAATTTGTGTTTCTTTAATCTTGAGCCTTATTTGTCTGTGAGGTGGACTTTGAATTGACAGGATCATGGACTACAATTACTATCATCCATCTGATGCAGAAATGGAGATGTCTGAGCTGCAGTTGCGGGTAGATATGCTAGAATTGTCCATAAACATCCAACAAGTGAGCAATATACTGTCAATGGCAACAGTCTCTCCTCCACCAGTGGTAGGCTATTCTGAATGGGGAAATCAATATCCCAACACTTCCACTCCATGGTGGGGGAATCCCTCAAACAATGCTTGGATTGATCAAGAGGAACATTGGGAATCTTCCGCACCTTCATATCAACGACAACCATCTCAATGGTATGACGAGCCATCACCATTGGAAGTTTCTTGGGAGAACTTCAAATCCGCAAACGCAGTCAATTTTGAGCAACCTATTCCGGATAGTCGGTCTCACTTAGAGACTTCTTAGCACCTTGAGAGTAGTCCATGGTGTACTAGCATCAACCATACAAATTATTTTGGGATTTAGTCAAATATAAGCTATTTGTTCTAGCTAAGCTTAATTGTGTATCCTTAATGGAATTGAAAGCCTCTTCGTTGAACTTCAAAGTAGAGATTGCATTAAGCAAAATATCAATCTAAAAATGACAGGGGAAGTACCATAATAGTCTAAAATAGGCAATTCTTTAATGTGAACACCTAATTTTGCCCGGATTTTTTTAATTAATGTTTTGAAAAATAGTAAACAAAAAATGATAAAAATGAAACAAAAAAGTGATTTTATTCTTCGCCCATTATAGAATTAGTGTAGCCCAACTTTGTTTGTTGTTGCAAGCTCATTATTTAAATTATCCAAATTCAAAAAAAAAAAAAACAAACAAACAAACAAAAAGCTTCAGACTTTTTCTTTTTTATTTATCCTTTGTCCTTTTTTTTTCTTTGCTTTGTCCTCTTCCATTAGAGAAAAATCAACTTTACATTTTATTTCCTTTCTTTTGTTTTATTTCACTTTTTTCCAAAAATGGGAGGAACATTACCCCTGCCTTTGCACCAGCCAGCAGAGTGGTGGAGGCAGAGCTGATTTGCTCCATACACAATGTACCACCCTCTGCATATTTTTGTCTTCACCCTCAGCAAGGCCAACGTCTTTGTCCCCATTGCTCTACTATATATTGCATTGAACAGTGACAATGAAAAAAAAGAGAGGCGTAAATATAAGACAGGCAGAACAAAAACAGAGAATGGGGGACTGATTCTTCAAAGAAAAAAGCCTCCCTAGCCTTCATCATGAATCCATTATAACCACCATTCACCTTCATTTTCACCAAAAAAGCTTCATCTCCATAACCACCATAGCACTAACAAAAGCTCCCTTCAACCTCAAAAACTCCCAAAAGTTCATCTTCATTCAACCCCAAGCCAAAAAAAATCAATCAAAAGAGAAAAATACAAAATACAAACACATAAAAAAAACATATCTGGTTCTTGTTCCAAGTCCCTCCATTTGCTCCACCACCCCCATCGTCCATCTCCGACCAACGCCGCCCAGTCAACCACCTCTGCCGTCCAGACGTTGTTCCGTCACGATCTCCGTCCAACTTCCTCAGCCATCGCGAACTTCAGACCCGGATCCACCACAATCACGCCCCTCCTCTGCGTCACACATCTAGCTTCTCAACGGAGCCATCCTCGCGTCCTCTTCCTTGGACCGCCGCCGGCAACCACGGATCTGTGCACGAATTGCCTCAGATCTCCACCACACACCAGATCCGTTCGTCCTCCGCCACGAATTAGCCATCCCAGCATCCTCCGCCTCGCGCCGCTCACGGACCACCACGGCCACCGCCCAGACGTACACCCGCCTGACTCGCGCTACTCACCGTCCGCCGTATATCTTCCGCCGTCGTGCTCCCTGCTTCGGTCCCTTCCTTTCTCCCTGTTCTGCTAACGTTCTTTCCTTTCTCTTTTTCTATTCTGATGTTGTTTCAGCCTTAGTTTTAGTTTTATATTGTTATTTTTACTTTTTGGTCATGTTTCAGCTTGGGGTGTTGGATTGGGTCTGTCCATTGGGTTGTTGGGTCAAAGCTGACCGGCCCATTTTCAAACTAAAAACAAAGTAAAACAAAAAAGCTTTATGAATTTGGGCTTGAAGTGTTGCATAGCTAATTTTGTCTATAATTTTTTTTTGAATAAAAATGAAAAAAATAGAAAAAACCTTAAAATATTTTCGATCCTTAATTTTAAAAATGGTATGCTAAAACACTTGTAAAAATTAAATATCTTCAATTTACTCTTTTTAACAAAGTTTTATCCAACTTTGCAAAAATTAAAGTTCTTCAAATTCAAGCAACAAATCTATGATGTTGATGTGTTATTTTTTCATCCTCAAATGTTGTATGAATTGTAAGGGGTTTATCGTATAGCTTCACTATCTTTAACCCCATGCAAGGGTGAATTCCTTCTTTTTTGTAAAAATTAAATATCTTCAATTTACTCTTTTTAACAAATTTTATCGAACTTTTTTTAAAAAAAAATCTCTTTTTAATTCACGCAACAATCTATGACGTTGATGTATGAATTTCCATCCTCAAGTGTTGTATGAATTGTAAGGGTTCATCGTATAGCTCCACTATCTTTAACCCTGTGCAAGAGTGAATTCCTTTTTGTTAAAATAATAAAATACTTTCAATTTACTCTTTTTTACAATATTTTATCAAAATTTATAAGATAAAAAGAAAATCTCTTTTTAATTCACGCAACAATCTACGACGTTGATGTATGATTTTTCACCCTCAAGTGTCGTATGAATTGTAAGGGTTTATCGTATAGCACTGCTATCTTGGACTCTGTGAAAAGGTGATTTATTCTGAAAAAAAATCTTTTCAAAATAAAATAAATAAATCAAATCTTTATCAAAATATAAAATCAATAAACCAATCAAACTTTTTTCCAAAAGAACTACGTGGCTTTGAGTTTCTCATCGCACCCGGGAATACGTAGGAGCAAGATAAATCATCTTGTCAAGTCAAAACTAAATTTTCTTTTTTTTTTTGTGTCTTTTTTTATGTTAAAATAATTAATCAAAATAATTAAACTTTTCTCTTTTTAGGGATGCTCTATGGACACGGTGCCATATCCAGTCCCTTAGATTTGAGGTTACCATGTGGACTCACGTGCCATGTTCAATCTCATTTAGTTTTTATAAGCAATAAATTTAAAAATATAAAAATTAATAAAAATTTAAAAATATTAAAAATTAAAATTAAAAATAATTCTTTCTTGTAAATAATTTTGGGGTAAAATAAATATTTAAAAGGTTATTAAAATGTTTTTGCACAATTAACTTGAGGTACCGTTTTTTAAACGGGCGATGTGGGGTGCTAATACCTTCCCTACTCGTAACCGACTCCAGGACTCATCTCTCTCTCTCTAGATCAGTTTACCTTTAAATAATTGGGTTTTCTAAGATTTTCCCAATAAAAATTTTAGTGGCGACTCATCTGTCTTTATATCTCCTTTTTTCGCGACTCCTGGACGGGACGGTCGCGACAACTGACGACTCCACTGGAGACTTTTGAGAGTCATTCCTATCACAGTTGGTTGTGCTTTTTTTTTTTTAAACAGCTTTGAAAATATTTGTTTTACCCTTTTTGTTTTATTTCTTTTTTTAATGCTTTCATAACTGCTTTTGTATGTTCTTGCAACCTTAGGGTAGAAAACTTTTGTATTGGTGTTGTTTGTTCCCTTTTTTGCAGGTTTAGGGGTAGTTTTGTTTTAGTGGGTTTTTGTGAAGGTTTGTATGCTCCCATCACACACATCACTATCACATGTTGCACACATTTTTGGGCCCTATACCCGAGTCTTGGAATGCCATAAGATTAGAAAGGGCTTCGGTGATGTTATTGTGATGCTTTTGCGTCCCCTCGACGATCCACCGATTCTCCCGCTCAGATTGCTACCGGTACATGGACTACCATATTGTGACTTATTTGTCCCTGTGGTGAGGTTTGTGGATTCGGAACCTTAACTTTTAGATGAGGATAATCCGGGGACCATATGTTTAGGGGTCTAGATCTGTCCCGAAAGTCATGCATATAAAATGCCATTAGCAACCTACCAAAATAGGGTCTTGACTTCAGAAGTCCCAACTTTAGGATATGACCTATGTAGGACAAAAGGGAGCGCATTCCATCTTTTTCTGCAACATGAATAATCACATTTATATCTCATGCATCATAACGATTTTCTGCACACATCCCACATGCACCTTAACATGCCATTCATTCATGCATCCTGTTACACTCATTCTTATTCATTGTATACTCGTGCAAGTAGTATTTTAGGCCATGTGTAACATCCTAAATTTTAAATATAATTTTTAAAATAGAAACATTAAGCTATTATGAGGTTTAGTGTAGAAATTAGTAGTATGAGAATGTATCAGAATTTTCTTTAATAATTACAAATCAAAAGAGTGTAAAATTGGAAAATAAAATAAAAATAAATAAATAAGAGATTTAGTGTGAGGAAGTGATAATATAAGAATTTATTGAAATTTATCAACTATTATAAAGAGTGTAAAATTATATATATATATATATATATATATATAATTTAAAAAAAAAAAAGGAGAACTGACGTGAACAATAGCCATCACATCTGGGCTATTAGGCCCACCTTGTTTTTACTTTAAAGGTTGCACAGTGATGCATTTGTGAGGGTTCTTTTCTAAAAGGGAAAAAAAAAGGATGGTCTTACTGATCCTTCAGTATCGTCGCCGCATGCCCAGTAAGCGAGGGAGTGAGAGGCGCCACTCCTTTGCCATTGCAACCGTAATAATATAGATCCAAGAGTACCATCAAACGGGAGAGGAATTTTCAGGAAAGTGCAAATTTTTATCATACGTAATTTTTAGAGCACATTGGAGGTCGGCTAAAAGTGAGTAAAAATAACTTTTTACTTACCCTTCCATGGTACAATTGATTTTAGAGTTTTATATGCAGATCAGTCTATCATTTACAAAAATACAATTTAGAATTATTGATTCTTGATATGATATTTTTTTTCTAATGTTATTGATGAATTGATTATAATAAACATATTTTCCTTGAATGTGTAAAGAACTATTATCAATGGTGATTCTGTATCTGTTATGTATTACGCTGGAAGATAACTCCCTTTTATTATTGGGTGAAGGCTGATAAACCAAACTTTGTGCCAAAAGTGTCAAAACCAATTCTAAATAAAATTGAAAAGTCCTTGTCTATGTCTCGTTATGTCCAGTGGCGTGACAAAAAAATTGGAAATTAAGCTGACGCGTGAATTCAGCATGGCAAAAGCACTACTTTCCTCTAATTTGAATGTAATTAATATATATATATATATATATATATATATATATATATATATATATATAATCATATTATAGTTCAATACAGAACTTAATTACGTGATGTCATAGTGTTGGTTTGCATGATGTAATACTATTAATATTGATGTCATGGAGTTTGATAAAATTTTGGTAGTCATCTGGGATGATATATTGCATAGTATATATGAGTTGGTTATCACCTTCCGGGAAGGGCTGACGGTTCTACATTCTATTCCGGGAATAGGATGGAGATATCACCATCTGGGATGGGATATCAGATGATTAAAATATTCACATCTGGGATGGAATATTATTAGATACCTCCATCTGGGATGGGGAAGGCAGTGGGACGTCATTGCATGGATATGAGCTCATAGACTTTAGTGGATCTGGGATTCACACCGGTTCTGGGAACCAAAGAGTCATGTTCGTGGAGTTGCATTGTGTAGAGTTTGCATGGTGAATGTGATTAAATGCAATATGATGTGACCGTTGCTGAGTTTATGAGTTTGTGCTTTAAATGCTTGACATTAATTTTATATATATGTATATATAATTATTATTTTGGAGGTTTATTATATTCAATATTTTAAAAATTAGCGGGTACCATGAATGTTTTTCCGGATTACCGCGCCGGCTGAGAACAACACTATTTGCGAACCCTTTTATCAAACGATTATTTTTATTCACTGGGATTATATCTCATAAAAGTGTTGTTTTCAGAGCACGAGGACGAGATCGTTGAAGCTGAAGAGGATTGAAGGCTTAGCGAATTTTCTTAGTTATTATTCCTAGCTTGGTTAGTGTTTTCTTAAATAAGGAGCCGTATGTGACTAGACGTTTTTATTTATTTATCGTTGGGTTTATTAGTAGACGCCCGGTTTTGAGGCTTGGGGTTTTTTATTTGGATGTATGGGTTTATTATTTATTACTTTGACTTTGATACATTATTACTATTTTATTTAATATGAGACATTTTCCAGACTTATATATTTGATAAAATTTTTATGATTAACATATTTTACTTAAATGTATTAAAGGATTTTTATACAATTTGTTTGGGGTTACTAATGTAACGAAGGGCGTTACACCATGCATCATCAATATGTCATTCATTCATGCATCTTGGTACACTCCCATGCATAAGTATTTTTGCTTTCCAAATGTTATTAATAAAATAAAATTTCCCTTGCACAGATAATTTGGTAAGAGGTAACACCTTTGATAACAAGCGATGGAAAAAGTTAGACACACTAGCAATGCTCCCGCCACCAAGAGCTCCAGGGTGATTTTGAACTCATTAGAGAATTTGAAAGAAGTATGGAGGGATCTTGGACCTGATTTTCATACCGGTTCAAGCTACTACTTTGAGTGCTCTAAGTCGGTATTGGAGCCCACATCTTAGATGCTTTGAGTTGCCAAACATGGACGTTACACCCACCTTTGAAGAATATGTTTGCCTGTTAAAGTTGCCAATGCAGAAAAATCCCACTGTGTACTTTTACATGGGACAATACTTGACCACTGCAGGAATAGCAGGGTTACTAGGGCTTCCTGAAATTCAAGTGAACTTGACCGGGCACTCAAACTCGCGAGGTTTGACCCGAAAATTTCTTGAAAATCATTTGAGGAAACTAATGGATCGACAAGACTGGGAAACCTTTGAGAGGGTATTGGCACTAGCAATATATGGGTTGGTTCTATTTTCATCGGTGCTAAACATGATAGATCAAGCAGCAATGGACGTGTTCTTCACAAGTTGAAAGAAAAGAAAAACCCCCCGCCCAAGCGAGTATTGGATGAAACGCTTTTGACTCTAGAATTTTGCCAACGGCATCCAAAGGGGAAGCTCAGATGTTGTGCATAGTTGCTCTATGTATGGGTCATGACTCACATGTACGCAAAAGGCTATATCAACCACCATTCAGATCCACTAAGAGGCTTCCATAACATCCCTATAAGACAACTTAATGAAGAGGAATGGAAGAGCGAGTTTGACAAAGTGGAAAGAAACTCTTTTAAGTGGGTATGCCCATGGTACGAAAGTCAATAGGGGCAAGATATCATTTATAGTTGTGGTGACTATCCAAATGTTCCTTTGATGGGTCCGAAAGGGTGCATATCCTACACACCCGCCATAGCCTTACGACAACTTTGTTGGACTCAAATCGTGCCACGAGAAGAACAACTCGGTGGATACTGTTTTCGATACGAGGATGGTGAGAATACCAAGTTGTTGGCAAAAGAAGTTAGAAATGCATGGAAAAATGTGAGGATGGCGGGGAGATCACAGTTGGGATGACCAATCCTAATCATTGTCTCAGAGTATGAAGCATGGAGAAAATCAAGGAAAGGTTCCGTCAACATTCCTGCAGAAAGCACGAAAGCTGAAGATTGCTCCCCTTCGGTAACTCAAATGGCAGAACAACTGAAAGTCCTGGAAGCATAAATGAAGGAAATGGAACATCGAAAGCAAGATGCTGAATTGAAAACAGCCATTGGTCAGAAACGTTGTCAGATGTTAACAAAGGAAAATGAACATTTAAAAGATTTGTGTGCAGATATCTCCGTAACCTCAAGAGTCCAAAAGAATACAAACAAGGTCCCGCCGAGCGTCATGACTAGGATCCAGAATCTTGAAAGCAAAGTATTGTCCTTGATAGCAGAGAGGCATCAACTAAGAAAAGAAAAGCGTCAGTTAGAAGAAGAAGTCATTCAGCAAGGAGATGTGAGAAAGTCATTGGAAGTGGAAGTTAATCGACAAAGGGCAGTCAATGCCAACTTACAAAAGCAAATTTGTGCACATGACAAGAGGACTGATGAATTGGTACGAAAGGTCCAAGAGCTGAATATCCTACTAGTCGAAATCAAGAAGCAATGTGATTTAGGGTGGACCTCAGCAAAACAGTATCATGATCAAGTGGTTCAAGCAATGAATGCCGTGAAGTGGTGGAGAGAAGAGGCGCGAGAGCGAGGGATAGATATTGACATATGGAAAGAAAGATATATGAGCATGAATTTGGAGCTAAGCTATTGTATTCTGAATTTTGTCCACTGCTTTGAAAAGGCAGAAAAACAAATTTGTGCGGACCCTATGCTTCGTCTCCCGGCTGAGTTGGATGATTTCATGCAAATGTGTGGAGGGTTTGCTCGAGGACTAAAAAGAAAGAGACCTAAGCTGTTGACTTTAGGATGAAAATGTTGTAACAATGCCGAGAATTATGATGTAATCCCAATCTATGTATTGTTTTGAGTAGATTTTAATGAAATATGGCCTTGCCTCCATAATTCTATGTATTTCTTTGAGGAGTTTTTAATGAAATCAGTTCTTGCTTCTATGATTCCTTCGCACTCCAACTCTTGCACTTGACTTGAGACGACACCTATCGTGGAGCATGGTCTTCCTTTAGTATGTTGTCAACTACATCTTTGCCTTATAGGATTCTTCCTTCTCCGCAAAGGGTAGGACTAGATGTCTCAATTCAGAATTTCTAGTGTGTTTGAGACAACATCTATTGTGGAGAGTTGTTTCTCTCCTAGATTTGTTGTCAACTCCATTTCATCTTATGAGTACAATGCTCTCTGTGTGGGATGGAGGGACCATCTTTTGTCTGTTATAAGGTGTTAACTCAAAAAAAAAACTCCAAAGTGTGTGGCTTTTCTGAACAATTGCTCTAAGACACCCTTATCGCACTCGGTCACAAACAAGAGCCATGGCGGATGAACTAGAAAAAGTCCAAGAGATCAAGAATGAAGTCAGTCAAATCAAGGATCAGATGACTAAGATGATGGAGATCCTACAAGCAATGCAGAAGGAAAAGAACACAGAGGAGAACCCTCCATCCTCGAACGAAGGACATCCAGCCACACCTCTCCTTCCGCCCGATTTTGCTCAGGTTCTTATTCAAGGCTTCAACCAACCAGGTGCCATGATGCCTCTCACCGTTTATCCAAGCAACCAAACTCATCTTTCATTTGACCCGAACAATCCCCCATACGGTTTGCCTCGTGGATTTGTGCCACCAACGGCCCCCAGCCCACACGATGGCATTCAAAACTCCGAACATATCACTCAGACACAAACCTCCACCGATGCCGTCGAAATGCCACAGTCACAAACTGTCAACCCTACAGATGGTAACACCCCGATGGTGACACTTTCTGCCAATCCAAAAAATCCACAATACACCCTACATTATGGACCCCAGGGGACTCAAATGATGTCAAACTTCGGATCCTTCTACATGCCATACCCCTTTCCCCAGAATATGTATTGTGAAACTCCAGTGAATCAGTCGGGAGGGAATTCCCAATCTAAAGAAAAGTTGGAAGTGTTAGAGGAGAGACTGCGGGCCATTGAAGGGGCAAATAGTTACGGTCTTCGGGATGCCTCGGAACTTTGCCTGGTGCCAAATGTTGTAATTCCACCAAAATTTAAGGTACACGATTTCGACAAATATCGGGGAACCACTTGTCTCAAAAACCACTTGACCATGTATGTAAGGAAGATGGCATCATACGCTCAATATGATAAGATCTTGATTCACTTCTTCCAAGACAGTTTAACTGGGGCAGCTTCAAATTGGTGCACACATCTCGAACGGGCCCACGTCCGATCCTTCAAAGATCTAGCAGATGCATTCCTGAAGCAATACAAGTACAATATTGACATGGCTCCCAATAGGATGCAACTCCAAAATACGGCAAACAGAGACACAGACTTTCAAGGAGTATGCACAACGATGGAGGGAACTGGCTGCTCAGGTGGAGCCTCCATTGGCCGAGAAAGAAATTGTGGCAATGTTCATTGATACACTCCACTCGCCCTTCTATGATAGGATGATAGGGAGTGTGTCATCGAACTTTTCTAACATGGTCATCATCGGTGAGAGAATTGAAAGTGGAATCAAGAATGGCAAGATCACTGAGACTTCAGTAGTGAACGGCCAGAAGAGAGCCCCGTTTGTGAAAAAGAAAGAAGGAGAAGCACACGCAGTAACCTTTGAACAAAAGAAGCCAAACCGATATAGACCAAACCAAACATCCGCCTTCCGAGCCCAATACGCCCCATATCACCAAGCCAACTAGCCATACATCGCTGCCACCTCACAATTTCCAAATCCTCAACAGAAGGCTCCTTACCGGCCATCATACCCCTCTCAACCTCAAACACACCTTACCATGCCACCTCCAATTGTTCAACCCCTAAGTCCGAACCCAAACACCAGCCAAACAAGACCACCGTATAACTCAGAAAGAAAGCCAGTACATTTCGACCCGATATCCATGACCTATACTGAGCTATTGCATCAGCTTATAAGCAAATCTATGTTGACTCCTATCCCAATGAAATCATTGGGGCCTCCTTATCCGAAGTGGTTTGACCCAAATGCTAAATGTGAGTATCATGCGGGGGCAATAGGTCATTCCACTGAGAACTGCAAGGCTTTCAAATTTAAGGTACAAGATCTTATTGATGCTAAGTGGTTGAGCTTTCAGAAGATGCTCCGAATGGGGCACAAAGTCCTATGCAAAATCATGGGGGTTCGGGAGTCAATGCCATTGATAGCTTTATGGAACCTACTCTTAAGAGTCAAGTGACTGATGTCAGAACTCCCATGAGAGTTATTTTAAGGGAGATGCAAAAACATGGATTGGTGCAAACCTCAATTGTTGAAGAGAAGACTCTTGATGAAGAAATAAGGTGTGACTTCAATGGGGATGTGGGGCATTCGATTGAAGACTGTACAGAATTTCGACAGGTTGTGCAACAGTTAATGGATATGAAGATTATCCTAATTGGTTGTGAATCGAATGAGTGTCGCATTAACATGATCGCTGAATCCACAATTTCCTCAACTCCAATTAAGATAACTCCTTTTACTGTTGTGATTAATCCTCAATCGGTTCCTGAGCAAGTCGCTCCGAAGCCAGTGGTGATACACTATACTGAGAAGGAACCTATGCCGATTTCGAGTGGGCCAACACCAGTTATAATCCGAGTCCCAGGTCCTTTCCCTTACAAGGACACCAAAGCGGTACCATGGAAATATGATAGGCAGGTTCAACAAAGTCCTCCCAACGGGACCATCGTGGTTACTAACATTTCGGGAATTGGTGGAATGACTAGGAGTGGTCGCATTTATACTCCAGAGGTATTGCGGAGGGAGGGAACAAAAAAGGAAGAAAATGATCGCAATGGGAAAGAGAAGGTGGAAGGAACGCCGGTTGAAAAGGATACCAAAGGGGGTGATAATAAAAAGGAGGTATCTGATGAAGAGGTCGGCGAATTCTTGAAGTTCATCAAGCAAAGCGAATACAGGGTTATGGATCAATTGAATCAAACTCCAGCTCGGATATCTCTTTTGTCTTTGTTGATGAATTCTGAGCCACATAGGAGAGTACTGATGAAGGTGTTGAATCAAGCTCATGTCTCTCATGACATCACAATTGATAAGCTTGATAACATCGTGGGTAACATCGTTGCTGACAATTATATCACTTTCACCGATGACGAAATTCCAGCTGAAGGAATGGGGTACAACAAGGCGTTACACATCTCGGTGAAGTGTCGAGATCATGTCATGGCTAGGGTTCTCGTTGATAATGGTTCTTCTTTGAATGTAATGCCAAAGTCAACACTCGCAAAGTTGTCTTTCAATGGAACTCATATGAAGCCTAGCACAATGATTGTGAGAGATTTTGATGGTACACGGAGGGAAGTCATGGGGGAAATTGATTTGCCAATTAAGGTTGACCCCTGCACCTTTGAAATACTTTTCCAAGTAATGGACATCACACCAACTTACAGCTGTCTCCTAGGACGACCATGGATCCATTCGTCTGGAGCTATGCCTTCCACATTGCACCAAAAAGTGAAGTTCATTGTTGATAGTAAGTTGATAATTGTTTCTGGAGAGGAGGATATGTTAGTGAGTAAGCCATCAACAACCCCTTACATTGAAGCTGCCGAAGAAACTCTCGAGACCGCTTTCCAATCGCTTGAAATTGCCAATGCCACTTATGTTGGGGATAATGTTCCACTCTTGAAACCTCAATCATCTAAAGCGTCCATTATGATGGCTAGGGTTATGCTCGGAGGAGGATATCGACCCGGGAGTGGTTTGGGGAAGAATAGCCAAGATGTCAGTGACATCCTCATGCTCATCGAGAACAAGGACAGGTTTGGGTTGGGATATAAACCCACCAAGGCCGACAAGATGAGGGTTATAGAAGAGAGGAAAAGAAAGAGGTTGGCTCGGCTGGAAAATCGTGAATACGAGGCTGAAAGGGTTCCCATCTGTGACATTCGACGGAGCTTCCGAAGTGTAGGGTTCTCATTCCTGGACCAAGTAGCAGCTGTTGAAGATGATTATCTCGTCGATCATGGTGTCAATTTGGTGTATCCATGTCCTTCGGATACAGAGCTCAACAATTGGGAGGTCATTGAGTTCCCCAGGACCATAGAGTTTTTTTCAAAGTAATTCTGTAATGCTTATCCTTTTGCTCTGCCTAAGGCTTTAGGATTTTTGTTGTAATGGGCTTACTTGTTTCCGTTTCAGTATGACTTATCAATAAATGCATGCATTCAATATCTTTATATTCTTATCCCTTTTTTTACTTTCGCGTTTATTCATCGTTCCTCACCAATAAATGCAGTTTCCCCTCTTTAACCGTTATTCATTCATTTTTCCCTGATAACTACCAAAATGCAGATCTAAAAGTGACTCTCTTGAAAATGACAGTGTTAATAACTCAGCATACAATTTTGACTATCACATTGATCATACTGACGAGGTTGTTGATGATGATGGGTAAGTCCCTCCTGAATTATTAAGGTTGGTAGAACAAGAAGCTAGGGAAATTCGGCCCCATGAAGAGCCAAGTGAACTAATCAATTTGGGAACTGAAGATGATAAAAAAGAGGTCAAGATCGGCCTTTCCCTGAAAGAAAAGG
The DNA here is from genome assembly GCA_030762895.1 of Sophora flavescens. Classification (NCBI taxonomy): domain Eukaryota; kingdom Viridiplantae; phylum Streptophyta; class Magnoliopsida; order Fabales; family Fabaceae; genus Sophora; species Sophora flavescens. The sequence goes on from CM061063.1 coordinate 76,529,831, forward strand.
AGCGAAGTTGGTTGATCAAGTTGTTTATGGATTATAAAGATGTTTTCGCATGGTCGTACCAAGACATGCCAGGGTTAGACCCTCGTGTACCAGAACACAAACTGCCATTAAAGCCGGAGTGTCCTCCAGTAAAGCAGAATCTACGAAGGATGAAAGCAGAAATGTCTTTAAAGATCAAGGAGGAGGTCAAGAAGCAACTGGATGCGGGTTTCCTAGAAGTGGTAAAGTACCCTCAATGGGTTGCTAACAACATTCCTGTCCCCAAGAAAGATGGAAATGTTCGAATGTGTGTCGACTATCGAGATCAGAACAGAGCTAGCCCAAAAGATGATTTTCCTCTGCCTCACATTGATGTTCTTGTAGATAATACTGCCCAACATGCATTATTCTCTTTCATAGATGGATTCTCAGGATATAATCAGATTAAGATGGTGCCTGAAGATTTGGAGAAAACTACATTTGTCACTTTATGGTGAACCTTCTGCTACAAGGTTATGCCCTTTGGCTTGAAAAATGCTGGGGCAACATATCAGCGGGCTATGGTGGCTTTATTCCATGACATGATGCATAAGGAGATATAAGTTTATGTAGATGACATGATCGCCAAGTCCAGATCCGAAGATGACCATGTTGACAACCTGTAGAAACTTTTTGAGCGGTTAAGGAAGTTTGAGCTCCGACTGAAACCAGCCAAATGCACTTTTGGAGTGAAATTAGGCAAGCTTCTGGGGTTCATTGTTAGTCAAAGAGGAATAGAGGTTGATCCTGAAAAAGTGCGAGCAATCATCGATACGCCAGCACCTCGAACAGAGAAAGAAGTTCGTGGGTTTTTAGGAAGATTGAACTACATTGCCCGGTTCATCTCCCAACTGACCGCGACATGTGAACCAATCTTTAAATTGCTACGCAAAACTCAGGCAGTAACATGGAATGAAGATTGTCAAAAGGATTTTGAGAAGATCAAACAATACCTACAGGAGCCTCCAGTTTTGGTTCCCCCAGTTTCGAGAAGACCTCTTATCATGTATTTGACTTTGCTAGATGAATCAATGGGCTGTGTGCTGGGGCAACACGATGAGTCAGGAAGAAAAGAACATGCCATCTATTATCTAAGTAAGAAGTTCACCGATTGTGAAGCCAAGTACTCACTGTTGGAACGCACTTGATGTGCCTTGGCTTGGGCGGCTCGCCGTTTGAGGCATTACATGTTGTGTTACACTACCTGGTTGGTATCCAAAATGGATCCAATCAAGTATATCTTTGATAATCCTACTCTGACTGGAAGAATTGCTCGCTGGCAAGTCCTGCTATCAGAATACAACATTGTCTATGTCACCCAAAAAGCAGTAAAAGGTAGTGCTCTCGCAGAATATCTAGCCAATCAGCCAATAGCAGATTATGGATCGATGCAATGCGATTTCCCAGATGAAGATATAATGGCTTTGTTTGATCACATACAATCACCAGAAAAAGAAAAATGGACCTTGTTATTTGACGGAGCTTCTAATGCCTTAGGGCATGGAATTGGGGCAATACCAATCTCAACGGAAAATGATTATTTCCCTGTCACTGCAAGGCTTTGTTTTGATTGTACAAACAATATAGTCGAATATGAAGTTTGTGCGCTTGGGATCCTGGTAGCGATAGAATCAAAGGCAAGGACACTGGAGGTATACGGGGACTCTACATTAGTCATCCACCAGCTAAAAGGGGAATGGGAAACCCGAGATGCCAAGTTAATCCCGTACCATGATTACATCAAAGTTTTGATCGAGCAGTTTGATGAAGTCACATTCCACCATATTCCCCGAGAAGATAACCAATTAGCTGACGCGCTGTCTACCTTGTCCTCGATGTTCAAAGTAAGTGATGAGAGGAACTTACCACTCATTAAAATGGAAAGTCGTGATCATCCTGCATATTGTCAAATGATAGAGGAAGAGTCTGATAAAAAACCGTGGTACCATGACATCAAATGCTTCATCCAAAGAAGGGAATACCCTTCGGGCACTTCAGAAAATGTCAAAAGAACCCTAAGAAGACTTGCAATGGGTTTCTATTTAGATGGAGATATTCTCTACAAAAGAAATCATGACATGATTTTGTTAAGATGCGTTGACGCGAAAGAAGCTAAACGGATAATTGAGGAGGTCCGTGAAGGATATTTCGGAACACATGCGAGCGGTCATGCAATGGCAAGAAAAATCTTGAGGTCTGGCCAATACTGGTTGACAATGGAAGCAGATTGCTTTAATTATGTGAAGAGGTGCCATAAGTGTTAAATATATGCTGATAAGGTTCATGCACCGTCGGCTCCCTTGAATATCATGTCAGCACCCTGGCCATTCTCAATGTGGGGAATGGATGTGATCGGGCCAATTGAACCAAAATCCTCAAATGGGCATCGCTTCATTCTTGTTGCCATTGATTATTTCACAAAGTGGGTTGAGGCTGCATCGTATGCCAATGTGACCAGGAATGTCGTGATAAAATTTGTAAAAAGAGAATTAATTTATCGTTATAGGTTGCCAAGCGAGATTATCACTGATAATGCGACTAACTCGAACAACAAGATGATGAAAGAGATGTGCGAAAACTTCAAGATAAAGCATCACAATTCTTCCCCATATCGCCCAAAGATGAACGGAGCAGTTGAGGCCGCTAATAAAAATATCAAGAAGATTGTCCAAAAGATGGTGGTGATGTATAAGGATTGGCACGAGATGTTACCTTTTGCTTTACATGGCTACCGTACCTCTATTCGCACCTCGACAGGGGCAACGCCATATTCTTTAGTTTATGGGATGGAGGCAGTGCTCCCGATTGAAGTAGAGATCCCCTCATTAAGGGTATTGAGAGAGGCAGAATTGGAAGAAGCCGAGTGGGTCCAAGATCGACTCGACCAATTGAACCTTATTGAAGAGAAAAGATTAGCAGCACTGTGTCATGGCCAATTGTACCAGAAAAGGTTGATGAGAGCTTACGAGAAGAAAGTACGCCCCGACAGTTTCGGGAGGGTGATCTAGTGCTCAAGAAGATTCTACCAATCCAAAAGTATCACCGAGGGAAGTGGACTCCGAACTACGAAGGACCTTACGTTGTGAAAAAGTCCTTCTCGGGAGGAGCTTTAATTCTCACTAGGATGGATGGGGAAGATCTTCCACTCCCTGTAAATTCAGATGCAGTCAAAAAGTATTATGCTTGAACGCACTTCCCAAAAATAAAATAAAATAAAATAAAGTGAAAAATGAAAAAAAAGAAAAGCTCGTTAGGCTGAAAATCTGAAAAGATAGTCTAAGCAAAAGTTATAGCAACCCGCTAGGCTGAAAACCTGAAAATGCGGTCTAGGCAAAAGTTAGGGTTCAAAAAATAAAATAAACAATGGAAGTATAATCAAGCCGATGAACTGGGGCAATCAGTGAGCTAGATGCATGAAGACCAGGGCAGATGGCATTCTCAGATGTTGATTAGTAAGCAGTCGGTATGGTATGAGAGATACTAACACTAGTCATGGAAAGAGATGTCACTTGAGGAGATGTGTTTCCACTCCACAACCCTTTTTGCAATTCCATACTACATTGTAATATCTGCTTTGTACACCTTTTCAGTCCAAATATAATGACATTGACTCCCAATTCTTTTTACCCTTATCCCTTTGCCTTAACTTTTGTCAATTGTGTGTGCATTCATCATGATAAGTATATACTGAAATGTGAAACATGTATTGTTGTCTTCAAAAGCATTTAGAATTCCTTTGAAAGTCTCGAAAGGCCGTAAAGAATGGGATGGTCTCCCGATGAAGGATACCGTGGTCTACTGACAAGAAGCATAGGGACAATCATTGCAAAGGAAGCGTACCCTTTAAAAAGCGCTTAGCCTTTTTCTCCACGAAGACAGGACTTGTTTTAGTTCATCCTCGGGCTTGTCTGTGATCAACACTTTAAGGGGTCGAGGGTGACAATAAAAACCAACTAAGTAACAAAAAAGAAAAAAAGAAGTATTAATGTATTACATGCTTTCCTTGTGTTGCATTGAAGTCATCTGAGGTTTTCATCAAGCATATATGACATTTCTCGCATCATGCATTGCAATTGTTTATCTCTTGTGAGCACAAATCCCAGTAAATTGCACAAACATCATAGGTTTTTACCTTTCATGTCAAGCTTTAGCGGACAACCGACTCTGTAAGCTTTTAAAATTGCTTTTCAAGCTTCAGCGGACAATCGACTCCGTAAGCTTTCAACATTTCATTTCAAGCTTCATCGGATAACCGACTCCGCAAGCTTTTAATCCTTTTACTTTCAAGCTTCAGCGGACAACCGACTCCGTAAGCTTTTAACATTGCTTTTCAAGCTTCAGCGGATAACCGACTCCGCGTGCTTTTTATTTTCTGTCAAGCTTTAGTGGATAACCGACTCCGCAAGCTTTTAATCCTTTTGCTTTCAAGCTTCAGCGGACAACCGACTCCGTAAGCTTTTAACATTGATTTTCAAGCTTCAGCGGATAACTGACTCCGCGCGCTTTTTATTTTCTGTCAAGCTTCAGTGGATAATCGACTCCACAAGCTTTTTTACCTTTCCTTTCAAGCTTCAGCAGATAACCGACTCCGTAAGCTTTTAACCCTTTTGCTTTCAAGCTTCAGCGGATAACCGACTCCGTAATCTTTTAGCCTTTTAATTTCAAGCTTCAGCGGATAATCGACTCCGCAAGTTTTCTATCTTTTGTCAAGCTTCAGCGGGCATCATACCCCGTAAGCTCTTCCATCTTTCTGTTCAAGCTTCAGCGGGTACCATACTCCGCAAGCTCTTTTATCTTTCTATTTGAGCTTCTATGGGCAATCCATCACGTAAGCTCTTCTAATTATGCATCCTTTTACTTGTCAGCAAACCCCGACCAAAATTGGAGTTCATGTCTTTACTCGTTTCTTATAACGATAATAGGTTAACTACGGTTACACCTACTATCTAATAAGAAACAAGTAAAGAGGGGCAGCTGTGAACACCTAATTTTACCCGGATTTTTTTAATTAATGTTTTGAAAAATAGTAAACAAAAAATGATAAAAATGAAACAAAAAAGTGATTTTATTCTTGGCTCATTATAGAATTAGTGTAGCCCAATTTTGTTTGTTGTTGCAAGCCCATTATCGAAATTATCCAAATTCAAAAACAAACAAACAAAGAAAAACAAACAAACAAAAAGCTTCATACTTTTTCTTTTTTATTTATCCTTTGTCCTTTTTTTTTTCTTTGATTTGTCCTCTTCCATTAGAGGAAAATCAACTTTACATTTTATTTCCTTTCTTTTGTTTTCTTTCACTTTTTTCCAAAAAAAGGGGGAACATTACCCCTGCCTTTGCACCAGCCAGCAGAGTGGTGGAGGCAGAGCTGATTTTCTCCATACACAATGTACCACCCTCTGCATATTTTTGTCTTCACCCTCAGCAAGGCCAACGTCTTTGTCCCCTTTGCTCTACTATATATTGCATTGAACAGTGACAACTAAAAAAAGAGAGACGTAAATATAAGACAGGCAGAACAGAAACAGAGAATGGGGGACTGATTCTTCAAAGAAAAAAGCCTCCCTACCCTTCATCATAAATCCATTATAACCACCATTCACCTTCATTTTCACCAAAAAAGCTTAATCTCCATAACCACCATAGCACTAACAGAAGCTCCCTTCAACCTCAAAAACTCCCAAAAGTTCATCTTCATTCAACCCCAAGCCAAAAAAATCAATCAAAAGAGAAAAATACAAAATACAAACACATAAAAAAAACATATCTGGTTCTTGTTCCAAGTCCCTCCATTTGCTCCACCTCCCCCATCGTCCATCTCCGCCCAACGCCGCCCAGTCATCCACTTCCGCCGTCCAGACGTTGTTCCGTCACGATCTCCATCCAACTGCCTCAGCCATCACGAACCTCAGACACGGATCCACCACAGTCACGCCCCTCCTCTGCGTCGCACCGCTAGCTTCTCAATGGAGCCATCCTCGCGTCCTCTGCCTTGGACCGCCGCCGACAACCACGGATCTGTGCACGAACCCCCTCAGATCTCTGCCATGCACCAGATCCATTCATCCTCCGTCGGAAATCAACCATCCCAGCATCCTCCGCCTCGCGCTGCTCACGGACCACCACGGCCACTGCCCAGACTTACACCCGCCTGACTCGCGCTACTCGTCGTCCGCTGCATCTCTTTCGCCGTCGTGCTCCCTGCTTCGGTCCCTTCCTTTCTCCCTGTTCTGCTAACGTTCTTTCCTTTCTCTTTTTCTATTTTGATGTTGTTTCAGCCTTAGTTTTAGTTTTATATTATTTTTACTTTTTGGTCATGTTTCAGCTTGGGGTGTTAGGATTGGGGCTGTCCATTGGGTTGTTGGATCAAAGCTGACCGGCCCATTTTCAAACTAAAAACAAAGTAAAACAAAAAATCTTTATGAATATAGGCTTGAAGTGTTGCATAGCTAATTTTGTCTATAAATTTTTTTTTGAATAAAAATGGAAAAAATAGAAAAAACCTTAAAATATTTTCGATCCTTGATTTTAAAAATGGTATGCTAAAACACTTGTAAAAATTAAATATCTTCAATTTACTCTTTTTTGTAAGACTAAGCCCTCATTCATGTTTTGATGTATGACAAACAAAGTGTATTTTGCATAAGATTTGTAATTCTGACTACGTACTCATTACGTGTTAAGTTGCATGCAAGATCACTCGTCCAACAAAGCAAAACTAGCTTACATCCAACATAGGGAAAATATAAGCGCTCGTCCAATGAAGTGAACCAAGAATGACGTCCAACAAAGTAAATAGCCGACGTCCACTGAAAGAACAAAGAAAGCGCGTCCACTAAAGGAATAACAAAGTAAAAAGCTGACGTCCACTGAGGGAACAAAGAAAGCGCGTCCACTAAAGGAACAACAAAGTAAAAAGCTGATGTCCACTGAAAGAAACAGAAGAGCTCGTCTGCTGACGTGGCAAATGAAGCGCGTCCACTAAGAAAACAGAAGATCTCGTCTGCTGACGTGGCACATGAAGCTCGTCCACTGATGAAAATAGGAGAGCTCGTCTACTGATGTAAAAGAAAAGCGCGTCCACTGATATAACAGAAGCACACGTCCACTGATATAAAAGAAGCTCGCGTCCACTGATGTAAAAAGGAGCTCGCGTCCACTGATGAAAAAGGAGCGCGCGTCCACTAATGAAACAGAAGCGCGCGTCCACTGATGTAACAGAAGCGCACATCCACTGATGTAAATAAGAAGCTCCATCCACTAACATGATATATAAAGCTCGTCTACCAGTTGGAGCCCGTCCAATTACCTTGAGCTAATACTCCCGTCTTCTGACATGGCAAATGGACGCGGATATTTTTCTCTTCAATTAAACGCGGATATTTTTCTCTTCAAATAAACACGGATTAGTTACTCTTCAAAAAAAAAAAAAAGATTTGGCTATCCTTTCAGATGGAAACAGTTATATCTCAAGAAGGACGCAATCTCTACAAAGATCAAACAGAATCACATTTTGAGATCAAGAATCAAGAAAGCAGATTTTGTCAAATCAGATCCAAATCTGTCTTTAATGATCCTAACGACTATAATTTGTCTTCTATATAAAGAGGGATCAAAGGAATACTTTTCTATACAACAAACAACAACAACAACAACGCAACTCATACTGATTGTGAAACAAAGTGCTTTATCTCTGAGAAAAGTGTGATAGTTAGAACTTCAATTTGTATTATCAGGCTTTTAGAGTCTTACTTCTACTCAATTCTTTTTTGAGAATTAGAGCAACTAAGAGTGGGTATCTCTTAGGGTTTAACAAGGATAGAAGGGATCCTTGGGTAAAGAAAGCTAGTGTGCTTTCTGGAGATTTTTCAAGCAAGGAGGTTATCCTTGTGTTGCTGTAATTAGAATTGTGTAAATTGCTGATTATAGTGAAGAAATCCACAGTGGTGTGGGACTAGACGTCAGCTTACCAGAGGAGGTAGCCGAACCAGGATAAATCGGTTTGCGTGTTCTTCTAATCCCAAAACTCCATATACTTGTTAAACTTGAATCTTTAAATATGCAATTTGTATTAAAATCTGTTGTTACTACTTATAATTCTTCTTGTCATCATTACTTGTTCCATAACCTAATTGTTGGGAATTAAAATTGAGTGAAAACCAATTTTCTTTAAAGAAACACTGTTTTGTTTTAAATTGTTGAATAAAGTTTTCAATATCTCAATTCACCCCCCCTATTCTTGAGACAGTAGCCACTACCAACAATTGGCATCAGGGCTAAAACTCTTGTTACAAAGCTTAATAGCTTCAAGAGATGGCTGCAAATGATATCCTGGGTGATGGGGCTTCACTCACTAGACCCCCTGCCTTTAATGGCTCCCAATACATGTATTGGAAAGAAAGAATGCTTATCTTTCTTGAGGCTGCAGGTTTAGATGTCTTAGATGCTGTTGAAAATGGTCCCTATGTTCCATTTATTCTTGATGCTAAGGGAAATAAACAATCTAAACCAAAAGATGACTGGAATGATGATGATAAAAGAAGAGTTGGTTATAATGCTAAAGCAAAGAATATTATAACATCTGCTCTAAGCTTTGATGAGTTTTTCAGGGTTTCAAATTGCAAATCAGCAAAGGAGATGTGGGATACATTGCAAGTTACACATGATGTAGAATCCACTAAAGAATCTGAATCTGAGGAGGCAAACCTGTGCTTTATGGCCAGCAATCATAGTGATTCAGAAAGTGAAGTAAGTTCTGATTATCAACCTTCTTATGATGAATTGCAAAATGCTTTTGAAGAACTTCATAAAGAATCCGTTAGACTTGCTAGATTGCTAACTAAGTCTAAGAAATCCATCACATGCCTAGAGGAGAAAACTTCTGTTTTAAACAAAGAGGTAAATCAATTAAAAACAGAAAACCGTGCTTTAAAAGAAAAACTAGCTACTGTTTTAGATGCATCTATATGTGATAAATGTACTAAGTTGGAGAAACATATAAATCATTTGAATGGTGATCTATCCAGAATTACTAGTGATAAAGAAATATTGAATGCATCTTTACAAATAAAGCTTAAAGAACTAGAAGATGAAAATTCAAAATTACTTGCATCTAGTTCAATTTGCACCAAATGCACTACACTAGAAAAGGAGGTTGAAAAACTGAATACAACTCTATCTAAGTTTACTACGGGTAGAGATAACTTGAATGCCATATTAGGACAGCAAAAGGGTGTGTATGATAAAGCTGGAATTGGATATAAGCCAATGGTACATGAAAAATCTTTTAAGAAGCTTTTTGTTCCACCCATTTCCTCAACTAGTCCTTTTGTTAAATGCTATTATAGTCTAAAGAAAGGTCATACAGCTGCTACTTGTAGACTTAGAAAGAACATTCATGTTGGCATTAAACAAATTTGGGTTCCAAAAGGAACTTATGTTGCTACTAACACTAAAGGACCCAAACATATTTGGGTACCTAAAGGAAAAGCATAAAAGAATCTGTTTTGTAGGTGTGTTTGAATGCCAAAACCTCAAGCTGGTTTTTGGACAGTGGCTGCTCCAAACACATGACCGGAGACATCACAAAATTTACATCTTTCACTCCCAAGAATGGAGGAAATGTCACCTATGGAGACAACAGCCAAGGAAGAATCCTTGGTGTTGGAACAATAGGAAAAAGTCCAGCAATCAAGATTGAGGATGTTCTCTATGTGAAAGGTCTCAAACACAATCTACTAAGTATAAGCCAATTATGTGATAAAGGCTACAAGGTAAACTTTAACTCAAATTTGTTTATGATCGAATCTATTCATGATAATAACATAAAACTGATTGGAAATAGAATCAATAACATCTATATGCTAGACATAGACAACTTAATTTCCAATGATGCATTTTACTTAATTTCCAAAGAAGATGAAAATTGGCTTTGACATAGGAGAATAGCTCACATTCATATGGATCACTTGAATAAATTGATTTCCAAAGAACTTGTAATCGGTTTACCAAATAAAAAGTTTGTTAAAGAAGGCCTATGTGATGCATGCCAAAAGGGTAAACAAGTGAAAACCTCATTTAAGGCTAAAAACACTGTTTCTATTAGTAGACCCTTACAATTACTGCACATGGACCTTTTTGGACCTTCTAGGACAAAAAGCTTTGGTGGAAATCTCTATGCTCTTGTAATTGTTGATGACTTCTCTAGATTTACTTGGACCTTTTTCTTAGCACAAAAGAATGAAGCTTTAAAGCTTTTAAGAAAATGGCTAAGGTTGCTCAAAATGAGAAAGACGTGAAAATTGTTTCAATTAGGAGTGACCATGGAGGAGAATTCCAAAATGAGGAGTTTGCTAACTTTTGTGAAGAACATGGTATAAAACATAATTTTTCTGCACCTAGGACTCCACAACAAAATGGAGTAGTTGAAAGGAAAAATAGGTCACTTGAAGAAATTGCTAGAACCATATTGAGTGCTCTAAATTTACCAAAGTATTTTTGGGCTGATGCTATGAGTTTTAAATAGAGTACTAATAAGGCCAATTTTGAAGAAAACTCCATATGAACTTTAAAAGGGAAGAAAACCTAACATTTCTCATTTTCATGTCTTTGGCAGTAAATGTTTTGTACTAAACAATGGCAAGGATAATCTTGGGAAATTTGATCCCAAAGCTGATGAGGGTATTTTCCTAGGTTATTCATTAACTAGCAAAGTATATAGAGTGTTTAATAAGCGTACTTTATCAGTAGAGGAATCTGTTCACATAACATTTGATGAGTCTAACCCCAAAAGGTTGGGAAAGGACATTTTTGATGATGCAGAAACTCTTGAGGATGAAGTAAAATCTGATGAAGGAAAGGAGAGCAACAAGGAAAAGGAAGATGAAGAAAGCAATAAAGAACCTCCAGCCGAACTTCAACAAGAAAATCTTCCTAAGGAGTGGCAAGCTTCAAAGAATCATCCCCTAGACAATATCATTGGTGAGATCACCAAAGGGGTAACCACTAGAAACTCTTTAAGGAATATTTGCAATACCATGGCGTTTGTATCTCAAATAGAACCAAAATGTGTTGATGATGCTATTAATGATGAACATTGGATGATTGCAATGCAAGAGAAGTTAAATCAATTTAAAAGGAACAAAGTTTGGGATTTAGTTCCAAAACCCAAAAGTAACCAAATAATCGGAACTAAATGGGTGTTTAGAAACAAAATGGATGACAATGGAATAATAGTAAGAAACAAGGCTAGACTAGTAGCTAAGGGATACAATCAAGAAGAAGGAATTGATTATGATGAAACATATGCTCCCGTAGCTAGATTAGAAGCCATAAGAATGCTCTTAGCCTATGCTTGTATAATGAACTTTAAACTGTACCAAATGGATGTAAAAAGTGCCTTTTTAAATGGAATAATACAAGAAGAAGTATATGTAAGCCAACCCCATGTCTTTATTGATAGTGAGTTCCCAAATCATGTCTATAAACTGACTAAAGCCCTCTATGGACTCAAGGAAGCTCCTAGAGCTTGGTATGAGAGGTTAAGCAATTTTCTCCTAGATAAAGTCTTTAAAAGAGGAAAAGTTGATACTACACTATTTACTAAAACAAAAGCACACAATATCTTAGTTGTTCAAATATATGTTGATGACATTATTTTTGGTGCTACTAATGAGTCTTTATGCAAGGAATTTGGTGAACTAATGCAAAGTGAATTTGAAATGTCCATGATGGGAGAGCTTACCTTCTTTCTTGGACTTCAAATTAAACAATGCCAAGATGGAACCTTCATAAGCCAAACAAAGTATTGCAAGGAACTACTAAAGAAGTTTGGAATCGAAAGCGCAAAGGAAATGGGGCTGTGGTATCCCAAGGGATCCACTTGCACATTAATAGGATATTCCGACTCTGACTTTGCTGGATGCAAGTTAGATAGGAAGAGCACAAGTGGAACATGCCATTTATTAGGAAATTCCCTAGTGTCCTGGTTTAGTAAAAAGCAAACTAGTGTGGCCTTCTCCACAGCTGAAGCAGAATATGTTGCAGCTGGGAGTTGTTGTGCTCAAATCCTATGGATGAAACAACAATTAATTGACTATGGTGTTTATCTAGATCATATACCAATAAAATGTGCTAACACTAGTGTAATAAATCTAACAAAGAACCCAATTATGCACTCAAGAACCAAGCATATTCAAATTAGACATCATTTTATCAGGGATCATATTCAAAGTGGTGATGTTGTGATTGAACATATAGATACATCTAAGCAATTAGCTGATATTTTCACCAAACCACTTAATAAGGAAAGTTTCTTCTTTATAAGAAGGGAACTTGGCATAATTGATCCTCAAAATAACTAATAACAGATGGCACGCAAGGCAGCACAAGTTGCTGAAAATTATGAAGGACATGGGCAAGATGCTAAGCGTCCTTAGGTGTCTGTAATTTTGTTTGGTATTTTGAATGGATTGCATAAGTTCTGAAATGCTTTATTATCAATGAATGCAAGACGTACTGTTTATTAAGATTGATTTCAATATTCTCCATAGTTTCTTTTTTATAATGACAAAGGGGGAGAAAGATGAACCATACATCTAAGATGAACAAGAAAGATGAACCATACATCTGAGAAATATGAACCATAAAAATGAACCATGCATTTTCTGATATGTAAATTTTTTAATTTTTATTTCTCTGACAAAGGGGGAGAAATATGAACCATAAAGATGAATCATGCATTTGCTGTAAATTTTTTTTTTTAATATGTAAATTCTTTTTTCTCTGATACCTGAGTATGAACTGCTTTGAAAAGACATACTTGAACTTGTAATAAATGCAAGATGATTTTTTTTTTCTGATAATGATATGATAACACTTGATCTTTTGAAAGATATCAATGACACAGGGGGAGGACGAAAATAACTCAAGATACTGAATAGCTGCACTCTGATTTCTTAATAACTAAGGTTAAGTATGGTAAGGTTTGTCATAATCAAAAAGGGGGAGTTTGTAAGACTAAGCCCTCATTCATGTTTTGATGTATGACAAACAAAGTGTATTTTGCATAAGATTTGTAATTCTGACTACGTACTCATTACGTGTTAAGTTGCATGCAAGATCACTCGTCCAACAAAGCAAAACTAGCGCACATCCAACACAGGGAAAATATAAGCACTCGTCCAATGAAGTGAACCAAGAATGACGTCCAACAAAGGAAAAAGCTGACGTCCACTGAAAGAACAAAGAAAGCGCGTCCACTAAAGGAACAACAAAGTAAAAAGCTGACGTCCACTGAAAGAACAAAGAAAGCGCGTCCACTAAAGGAACAACAAAGTAAAAAGCGGCGTCCACCGAAAGCGAAAGAGCTCGTCTGCTGACGTGGCAAATGAAGCGCGTCCACTAAGGAAACAGAAGATCTCGTCTGCTGACGTGGCACATGAAGCGCGTCCACTAAGGAAACAGAAGATCTCATCTGCTGACGTGGCACATGAAGCTCGTCCACTGATGAAAACAGGAGAGCTCGTCTACTGATGTAAAAGAAAAGCGCGTCCACTGATATAACAGAAGCACGCATCCACTGATGTAAAAAGGAGCTCGCGTCCACTGATGAAACAGAAGCGCGCGTCCACTGATGTAAAAAGAAGCTCGCGTCCACTGATGAAACAGAAGCGTGCGTCCGCTGATGTAAATAAGAAGCTCCGTCCATTAACATGATATATAAAGCTCGTCTACCAGTTGGAGCTCGTCCAATTACCTTGAGCTAATACTCCCGTCTGTTGATGTGGCAAATGGACGCGGATATTTTTCTCTTCAATTAAACGCGGATATTTTTCTCTTTAAATAAACACCGATTAGTTACTCTTCAAAATAAAAAAAAAGATTTGGATATCCTTTCAGATGGAAACAGTTATATCTCAAGAAGGACGCAATCTCTACAAAGATCAAACAGAATCACATTTTGAGATCAAGAATCAAGAAAGCAGATTTTGTCAAATCAGATCCAAATCTGTCTTTAATGATCCCAACGGCTATAATTTGTCTTCTATATAAAGAGGGATCAAAGGAACACTTCTCTATACAACAAACAACAACAACAACAACAACGCAACTCATACTGATTGTGAAACAAAGTGCTTTATCTCTGAGAAAAGTGTGATAGTTAGAACTTCAATTTGTATTATCAGGCTTTTAGAGTCTTACTTCTACTCAATTCTTTTTTGAGAATTAGAGCGACTAAGAGAGGGTATCTCTTAGGGTTTAACAAGGATAGAAGGGATCCTTGGGTAAAGAAAGCTAGTGTGCTTTCTGGAGATTTTTCAAGCAAGGAGGTTATCCTTGTGTTGTTGTAATTAGAATTGTGTAAATTGCTGATTATAGTGAAGAAATCCACAGTGGTGTGGGACTGGACGTAGGCTTACCAGAGGAGGTAGCCGAACCAGGATAAATCGGTTTGTGTGTTCTTCTAATCCCTAAACTCCATATACTTGTTAAACTTGAATCTTTAAATCTGCAATCTGTATTAAAATTTGTTGTTACTACTTATAATTCTTCTTGTCATCATTACTTGTTCCATAACCTAATTCTTGGGAAATAAAATTGAGTGAAAACCAATTTTCTTTAAAGAAACACTGTTTTGCTTTAAATTATTGAATAAAGTTTTCAATATCTCAATTCACCCCCCTCTTGAGACCGTAGCCACTACCAACATTTTTAACAAAGTTTTATCCAACTTTGCAAAAATTAAAGTTCTTCAAATTCACGCAACAAATCTACGATGTTGATGTATGATTTTTTCATCCTCAAGTGTTGTATGAATTGTAAGGGGTTTATCGTATAGTTTCGCTATCTTTAACCCCGTGCAAGGGTGAATTCCTTATTTTTTGTAAAAATTAAATATCATCAATTTACTCTTTTTAACAAATTTTATCCAAATTTTTTTTAAAAAAAAAATCTCTTTTTAATTCACGCAACAATCTACGACGTTGATGTATGAATTTTCATCCTCAAGTGTTGTATGAATTGTAAGGGTTCATCGTATAGCTCCGCTATCTTTAACCCTGTGCAAGAGTGAATTCCTTTTTGTTAAATAATAAAATGTTTTCACTTTACTCTTTTTTACAAGATTTTATCAAAATTTATAAGATAAAAAAAATCTCTTTTTAATTCACGCAACAATCTACGACGTTGATGTATGATTTTTCACCCTCAAGTGTCGTATGAATTGAAAGGGTTTATCGTATAACACTGCTATCTTAGACTCTGTGCAAAGGTGATTTATTCTGAAAAAAAATCTTTTCAAAATAAAATAAATAAATCAAATCTTTATCAAAACATAAAATCAATAAACCAATCAAACTTTTTTCCAAAAGAACTACGTGGCTTTGAGTTTCCTATCGCACCCGGGAATACGTCGGAGCAAGATAAATCATCTTGTCAAGCCAAAACTAAATTTTCCTTTTTTGTGTGTCTCTTTTTATGTTAAAATAATTAATCAAGATAATTAAACTTTTCTCTTTTTAGGGATGCTCTATGGACACGGTGCCATATCCAGTCCATTAGATTTGAGGTTACCCTGTAGACTCACGTGCCATGTTCAACCTCATTTAGTTTTTATAAGCAATAAATTTAAAAATATAAAAATTAATAAAAATTTAAAATATTAAAAATTAAAAATAATTCTTTCTTGTAAATAATTTTGGGGTAAAATAAATATTTAAAAGGTTATTAAAATATTTTTGCACAATTAACTTGAGGTACCGTTTTTTAAACGAGCGATGTGGGGTGCTAATACCTTCCCTACTCGTAACCGACTCCCGGACTCATCTCTCTCTTTTTTTAAGATCAGTTTACCTTTAAATAATCGGGTTTTCTAAGATTTTCCCAATAAAAATTTTAGTGACGACTCCTCTGTCTTTATATCTCCTTTTTTCGCAGCTCCTGGACAGGACGGTCGCGACATTTAACTTCATTTAAATCCCAGAACTAACGTTGATTTTATGCATTCCACAGTTCATTCATTCATATAAACTTTCTGATATTGTAAAAATAAAGTGTGCAAATTCTGAAATTGGAGCATTGGACCTGAAAAACGGTCAACTAATAAGCCAAAAATGTATACACTAAATTTGAAAGTCTTTGCAGGGACCATGATTTATGGATGTTTTAATATTCAGGGACACAACCATATATGAAGTTTTACAAGTTACATCGATCCACTATCATTTATGTTGAGCAATAACTTTTTGCTCTGACTATTGCTTTATGTTCCAGATAAAGTTAATCAATCTATAATTGCTAATACCTTCCCTACTCGTAACCGACTCCCGGACTCATCTCTCTCTTTTTTTAGATCAGTTTACCTTTAAATAATTGGGTTTTCTAAGATTTTCCCAATAAAAATTTTAGTGGCGACTCCTCTGTCTTTATATCTCCTTTTTTCGCGGCTCCCGGACAGGACGGTCGCGACATTTAACTTCATTTAAATCCCAGGACTAACGTTGATTTTATGCATTCCACAGTTCATTCATTCATATAAACTTTCTGATATTGTAAAAATAAAGTGTGCAAATTCTGAAATTGGAACATAGGACCTGAAAAACGGTCAACTAATAAGCCAAAAATGTATACACTAAATTTGAAAGTCTTTGCAGGGACCATGATTTATGGATGTTTTAATATTCAGGGACACAACCATATATGAAGTTTTACAAGTTACATCGATCCACTATCATTTATGTTGAGCAATAACTTTTTGCTCTGACTATTGCTTTATGTTCCAGATGAAGTTAATCAATCTATAATTACAAGATCAGTATTGTTTGATGAATTCTCCTTTTATCAGCTACTGGTTTAAAAAACTATTGGGTTTTTCTTTCTTTGTTTATTTATTTTTCTATAAGATGCTTGAATCTAAGTTTTATTTATTGCTTTAATATCTTCAGAAGTTGGTTTGCTTGATAGAAAAATGAAAAATCTCAAAAGTTATGTTGGACCCAGTTGAGTATTCTAGAATTGAATTTCCTAATATCAATGTGGTATAGGAGAACCAGCAAATGGTTTGAGTACTTCAGTTTAGCTGCCCATGGTTCTACTTCTGATTCTAGGTCCAACTCGGGAGGGATACGACCATTTGTTCACCTTAGTGCGTCTCCTGTGATGATTATGAAATGGTTATGAGTTCACCAGTTGGGTCCTTTTTCTCCAAGTGAAACCATTCAGAAATCTAGGTTCCTAACCTCTACTACTACAAGTTTAAGTGATGATAGAAACTCAGCAGATTCATTTGAGAAAAATAATCAATTGGGGTTGGCTCATCAAAATATATTAATGTATCAATCATTGTTGAGGAACAACTGGAATTCTTCTATTTCCCGAAGGTATGAATATTTTTACAAGTAATATGCAGGTTTTGTACAATAATAAAATGCACTTCTTGATTTTTTTTAATTTGATTATTTTTGGATGCCTTATGCTTTGCTGAGTGAAGGATTTGTGTTATTCTTTAAAAATATGTGATTTGTTTTTAATTGTTGGATGAAGCATATTAGCCCAAATGCTTTATTGGGTTTTATATCTTATGCTCATATTTTATTGCATCTGGTCCTTGGGAGGGAGGGACAAGATCTCTTTTATTTTTTTCAGTCAAATCCCTATGCATATTTTGCAGTTGGTTGCATTACATTTTGTCTTCCTTGGTAATATCATGATCACCTTCTTGTCTTCAGCATCTATTCATCTAAAAAGAAAGAACTATCGGTTAACTAATTTTTTTGGCTTCTTAGCATGCAGGTACAGGCTTGAGAGGCTGTATCTAATGACATGCTTGATCCACATTCTTTACCTTCTTTATTACATTTTGGTTTCATTTTGAGTTGTCAAAAGCCACAGATGTATATGGTGTTCTGCTTGAGTACCTATGCTTTTCTACTATAACTATTCTATATGCTACTGTTATCTAACCTTGCATTTCTTCCATTCCAGAGGATTCAATGAATAAACCAGCACCTATGCTACTGTCCTTGCCAAGGGAGAAAATCGTGAGTCCTTTTTCTATACATTACCTTCTGCAGGTGTGTGCATGGCCTGTTTGAATTGTGATCATTCTGCTAAGAACGAGAAGAAACAATGTTATTTCTTTGACTTCATTTATTCTTCTTTGTCTGGAATGGGAATCTTTTTGGTTACTTAGGTACAAATTCGCTTTTACAAGTGGTTTGTGATGTTGTTGTAATGACTAAATTTATTTCTACACCATTCTTTTTAAGTCATTTGTGATGTTGCAGGGACTAAATTCAAACATGCAATTTGTCTGCTATTCAATTCTAAGTTGATGATTCAAACTGTTTGAAAATTCAGATGTATGGAGAGATTTCAAAAGAGGTAAAGCTCGAGGATTTAATGCATCTTTGTGTTTGTGAATTATTTTCAAAGCCCACAAATATAGAAGGAAAGGAATAACAATTAGTTATTAATAGTGAAATTTGTATGACTTATTATCTATGAATGTCGACATGAGTTAATAGCAGTTGTTGGTATTTTGCATTTTAGTTTGAAATAATTGAGTTTTTGGATTTACCAGACTGTTGTATTAGTTTTTCATGGTTCAATTTTAAGCAATCTTCTTGAATAAATGAGTAAGTCATACACCAAAGAAGAATAAAGTATACCGGTTATGTTGCACAAGTGGATTTTCTCCATTCATACCAGTTTTGTTGTAGTAGATCTTAAACAACTCTATAGTAGTAGTTCATAAGCTTTCCACTTAGAATGAGCAAAACTGCATTATCTAAATTGATCTGTAAGTTCTGCTATTTATATTACATTTTCCAAGACCTTTCTGCTAAACATCTTAAACTTTAAGGCAACATATAGATTAGATTTAAACTTCTAAAGTGTGCAATTCCGAAAGTTTATTAGTTCATGGACCTCGTTTTTCAAATAACTAAGTTCCATACTAGATAAGTAGTATCTATTATGCTATAAATGATTGACACTAAACATAAGAACCCTTGCCACGTTCCACATGTTTTATACTCATATTCAAGCTCATTGTCCAAGTATCATGTAAGTAACTCGGTTTATTTATGGCATTAGCCGTAAACGGCTTCCCCGTCTTGGTAATTTGTATTTTGTATGAGTTACTCTAATGTTTTTTGGCATTTTTTAAGGGACAAAATTTAGGACATATGAGAACTCAAATACCAATCTCAAATACCCAATCTTTTTGCGCTGAGGCCTTCATGTAGTTTTATTTGTTTCAACTAAGGAAATAGTTAGATTGTTAACATATCTCAACCAAAAACAAGATCAACAATGCCTCGTGATAATTCACTGCTCTACATAATGGCACTGGGATATGGTTCAAGTAGGATGTGAATAAAACATTATGATTTTGTGATAATTTGCAAAAGTAAAAAAAAAAAAAAATCACGTTTAGGGAAATGTATGTTAACTGCATGCAATGAAACAGAAAGGAAGAACATTTACAAATTGAAGTTCTTTTTCGATAGTGACAATGTCAGTGCTTGAGTCATTCAACTCCAACTTAAGGTTGCTTTTGGACGGTGGGAGTGGAATTTGAACATTTAAGATATATTGACAAAGTCTTTTATGATGAAAATGGTCACATTATCACACGGCACTGATAATGAGTAAATTTGTTTAAGTCATTGAAATATACTTATTGTATCATGGTGAACTTTGCTGGATTTGAGTTCTTTATAATAAAAAACTTATATTTAATCTAAAAAGAAAATGAAACCTAATATTAATATTATTATATTATTTGTTATTTTAGAAATACTTTGTTGTCACATTACAAAACGGAACCCGTGCGTTCAGCACGGGTCAGTTACCTTAGTAATAAAATAGCACATGGATTGAGTAGCTGAATAAACATTGTGATTCAATTATTTAAATAGTATCCGTGCAATGCATTTTTTTTAATTTAATAGATATTTAATTATTATTTAATAGTATATCGTCTTATATATATGATTTTTTTTTTTCACATTGGTCATGTAAGTTTTATTTATTTTCAAATAGGTCCTATATGTTATATGTCGTTGATACGTTAGTCCTTTAAGTTCCTTCAATCCGTACATTATGGCGTTGATTTTATGACTAACATGAAAGACGAAATATAACGTATAATACCAAAATGAAGAGTAATGAAAGAGAAAACACATTTTAATTTTTTTTTTCATTTTGGTCCTATATCATATCTTCCGTGTTTGTCATTTTCATCAATTCCTTCTTGAAAACATTAGTTTCTGGACTAATGTGGTGATTGAATATAACATATAGGACCAAAATGTGAAAAAAAAATAGCATAATCAACTTATTTTGCCTATAATATATTTGTCTTATAGAATATAATAATCCAATAAAAATTATATACTTTTAAAAAATTAAGTTTCTTAATCTATAAAAAAAAAAAAACTTTTCATGTATAATTTTTTCAGGCAGAATTAAGCATTTATCTCAATGGTCATGTTAAGTTTCAACAACCAAACTTTAACAAGTGACAAGTCATACTCGAGTCAATATACTTTAAAAATGGGCCACTCATTTAAGTAAAAATTAACATGACCTAATGCAAACTTTTTTTTTTTAACGAAATAACCTCGTATCATTTCAATTCATTAGTAATAGAAGCATCAATATATACAAGTAAGGGTGGTAAATGGATGGATCAGATAAATTTTTATTCAGATCTTAACGGATGGATTAAAAACAATCCATTAATCCATTATAATCCATTAAAAAAAATCCAATCCTGCATGATCCATTTAATAAAATCCATCCGATTCATCCATTAACAACTTTTAATGGATGGATATCCAATCCATCCACTAAAATTTATTTTAAGAAATTAAATAATTTTATATCTCTTTTATCCATCCATAAAATATTTTTAAAAATAAAATAATTTTTAAAATAAAATAAAATATTATCTCTATCTCACCCTCGCTCTCCTCTTTCTTCCTCTCTCTACCCTTTCTCTCTCTCCATTTTTTTCCTACTCTCTCTATCTTTACTCTCTCTCCACTCTATCTCACGACTATTTTGTATCACGGTCATTTTTCTATTATTATATGGGTTGATTATGTGCATCTACAGAGGTTATTTTGCCACAATGTTCCATGATATTGTTTTACGAAACCTGTTACGACTTTTTGTGCTTTCGATTAGTTAATATTTTTTTTAAGTTTCTCAGCAAAAAAAAGGCAACGAAAAAAGAACACGTACGTGATAACGTGGACTACAACTGGTGCTTGAGAACAATTAATTAGTTAATACTTAATGTAACAAAAAAAGAAAAAAAAGCAGATAAATAAAATAAAAAATAGTGAAGAAAAAATAATAGGGAACGGAAGAGAAAATTAGATGGAGTGTTTTTTTTTGTTACAAATGGAGATTTTTTTTATTTGGTGAAAAATAATATAAAAAAAATGGTTTTGAAATGGATAAAAATTGATCCATTACATTTTTTATTGTTGGTCCAATGGATTTTAAAAAATATTGGATGGATCATAAACCATCTACTAAAAAAATAATTCAATTCATTTATATTATTTTTTTTATAAATGGATGGGTTGGATATATTTTCTTATGGATGGACTGGATGAATGATCACCCATATATACAAGTAGGAATAACATAAAAAATAGGGGGGGTGTCAGTACTCACTCTATCTAGCTTACGAGTAACTACATCTCCTTGTCTCGTCACAAACTCAACTTTGAAGTTAGGCTTAGAAACTAACAACTCTATGCAATGCCAGGAAAAAAAAAAAAAACTCTCTACAATGGCCTAAAATGTTACCAAACTCAGATATATCGTCTTTGGGGTAACAGAACCTGATACAAACCTAAACCTTGGCCGTCGCTGTGTATTTAGAGTTTAGAAGCTGAACTTTTGTTACTCCTCTTAAAAGATATCTCCGGAACTTACATACCTCGTTCAATATATAGTTAGTGTTTTCTGTCGTTTTTTGGGGTCTAGGTCCCGCCTTGTACCCAAAAAAAAAATCCATCAAGAAAGAAAAAAAAAAGGTATCAAATGAGTTTGAGCATAATCGTTTTGCTATATATAAATGTTTGACTTTTTCATATTTTTGTGCACTTTCATATGACAAAAATATAAACATTTCCATTTCCCACATGTTTTCTTGATAAGTTAGATATGGTTTTCCACAGTTGTCGGTGTGTAAACAAATTAGGTTGTTGTGGAGAATGATTCTAGACATAATACCACTCAACATGCACGTAGTACCGATTACGTTATCGTGTCCGACAATTAGGCTCTGATTGTGAAATAAAAGAGGAGAAAAATTATGAATGAAATAAAACTAATATACATAAATCATTCACACAAAAAAAATCACATAATTCAGTAAAAAATTGTTAAATATTTAAGGGTATTTGTAATTTGATAAGTCTCATGGAGACTAGCTACTTGATTTAAGACCCACTAATGACCAATAGGCATTATTATAGCAAAACTTGACATAAATGTTTTCGGAAGTAAGGTTTAGTAGAACTTAGAATTTAGAAGATTAAACTTAAGGTTTTGCTAATCACTGCAGAAGTAATCCATTAAAAAAAATATGTTATTATAAAAAAATTAAACATTATTTTAAAAAAAATACTCCCTCCGGACTCAAATATAAACAAAATCAACTAATTTCACACTTATTAAGGAATTTAGTTAATTCGATTTAATTGTCTTAATTTATATAAAAAATGAGTTATAATTACTGATTCACCATTTAATCGTCTCGGGATCTGCAACGCTCTTGGAAAAATAAAAGGATAATTAGTTGGATTTGTTAATTTTCTTGATTTTTGAAACACTGACATTAAATATAGTTGAATTGGTTGAATAATTTTGCTTATATTTGAGTTCACAAAATATAGATATTTTTTTATTTATATTTGAGTCTAGAGGGAGTACAATACTTTTCTGTAAAAAGTTATTTTTCTTGATTCTTTAATCGATGTCAAGAACCGGTTGATAAGTATTCTCTTAAAACTTAAACAGGTATTATGAACATATATTTATCCACATTTTTTAATTTTGAAAACTAATGAAATGTTCAAAACTATATCATGCATACAAGCCAATTAATTAACTAAAATGTACTTTTATAATTGATAGTTAAATCTTATATTGTGTTTCTATGCCATGAAGGGAGAAGGTCTTATAAGATATTCAATGAGAAAAGTGTTTCTCATAAATAATATATGTGTACGTAAGTAGTGTTAAATATTTTTGGGGAGCTACCCCCTTTGCCGGCTGCGAATAATGCAAATTCATTTTAACAAAAATATTGATAAGAGATTCGAGGAATATAGGAGTGGTATTTTTTGTATACAATGATGACATTAAACATAGACAATGGTATTAAAAAAATTAGAAAAATTTAATATATTTTTTTTTGGTGCTCAAAATTTAATTTAATATTTTTAAATCATTAATAAAAATTACTTTTTTTTTCAGGTACAGAAGCAAAGTTAATCCATTTAACATGTACTTTTAAGGACCCATCAATAAAATTAAAAACATCTAAATAATTATAATATCATCTTTTTTTGTTTCCCTGTGTATCCTCCGTGTGCAACTGTAGAGATTGATCCCTCGAGGTACTGGACTACACTGAAGGATCGACCTCTCCCAACCAAGTTTTCTCCATACACAAGAATCATGGATATAACCTTTGACCAACCACATGTTGGCAATTATAATTATAATATCATCTAATAATTCATTAAAAAAATCTAGTGATTTCCATGATATTAGAACAAGCATAATTTCCCCATCGCAAAGCATAATTTCATTGACATGTCACCATGAAAGTTTTTGACTCAAAAAACAACCTTATTTTCATGTATATCCATGGTCTTGTTGCAAACCGACATGATAAATAGTTTAAGGCTAGGGTGTCATTAGAAAAGGGAACATAATAAAATCAAGTCTTTCTAAACATATTTCTTCACGTTGGACGTAAGTGATGTAATCCAAATATATAATGAGTTAGTATGATATTTTGACGTAACGAGGAACACCCTAATTATGAGTAAGTTGTGAATTAACAAAATAAAGAGAGAAAAAAAATAAGGTGATAAACAACTTACTTAAAATTAAAATATCTTTCCATAATATCAAATTTTGGTGTCAAAATATCCTATTTCATCTATAATTGAAAAATAACCATGTTTGTGATGCAAGGCAAAACTTATTTTATTTTATTTTTTAATTTAAGAAAGTTGTTTCACTGAATAGTCACTAGGCTAATTATTATAATATTTTTTTATTATGATATAAGTGCGAAGTATCCATCAGTTTTGTAGATAACTAATCTCTCGTCGAGGAACCTGACTGGCCACTTTTAGTAGGGTCTCCCCTCCCAACCATATTTTTTCCATTCACAAAATTCGAACTCAAGACTCTACTTAAGAAATCCGAGCCCCATTTCAGTGTTTCACTCGAACAAACTTAACGTTTATAGATTACTTTACTTTATACTTTATTATAATTATAATTTTTTTTTATAATTATTATTTTCCCCTAATAAATCTGGCGACCTAGACCCAGATAAAGTGCCACGTGGACGAAACAGAAGAGGGTGAAAAAAAAGTAAAAAGAGAAACTACTTTATATTATTAGAAAAAATACAAAGCAGAACGAAATCAGAAAAAAGGAAGAGAAAGAAAGAAGGAGAAACAAACAACACATAAACGCCATTCATCTTCACAGGCTCTTTGTGGTTCATAGGTTAGTTTCTCCGATCCATTCCTTCTGTTGAAGCTTTAATGGATGTGGGTTGTTCTGTGTTCTCTGGGAATTCCATTTTTAACCGGATTCCCTTTTTATTTTCCCTCTGTTTTGGTTTTTTGGTCTGTGATCTGAACCCTTGTTGTTTTGGAGATTTATTTTGATGGGTTGAGGGTGAAGTTTGGATTTTTAGGATGTTATATTGGTGGGTTTTGAACCATTTCCTCTGAAATTTGATTTCCATTTCAGAGGGTGATGGTTGTTATTTTGTGGGTGGAAACAGGAGGATGGATGTGCCTACCTCATTTTGATAATTGTATTAGATGTTTTAAATTTTAAATTGCTTGAAAATCATGTGTTCGAATTTTCATGTTTTTGTTTCCAATTCATTGGATTTGATTAATATTTGGCTTAATTTTTGTAATTTTTTGTTGTTGTATTCAACTTGTTGAACAGGTGTTTAGAAATGGATGCATTTGCTATGATGTCGATTACATTTTCATCCCCTCAAAAACATATTTTTATTTTTTGTTGGTGAGGTTCCATTTATAAAAATAAAAGACAAATGGAAATGGATTCTGACCTTAATTCTGGGGATTCTTCTGAGTTGTGGCCTATATATGGATCAGTTTGGATTAATGATCTGATATCATATTTTATATTTCTCATGGTGTCAAATTCCCATGCTTTTGGTTCTCAAAGGTTCTTAGTTTTTTTTTTTCCAAAAAAAATTGTGGATTCATTGTTACTTTTCTTATATCTCAATCATCATGAGTAAACTGATTTTTTTAAAAGGTGAGTCCATAGGAAGTTCTGGTATATGATGTCCATTCAAGCATTGTATATGGTGACCAGGACAGTTAATTTTTCAATCATTCATTCATTTGATTAGTTTGGAGATCAAATGCATTGCAATTTTATCCATTTCCTTTTCTATTTCAATTTGTTAATTTAGGAAATTTGTGGCTGCTAACTTGTTGCAGCCAATTTTAGACACCAGTGTGTTAACTTTAGATAGCGGTTGCTGTGAGGTTATAATTGAATTGATAATTATTGTGGTAAAACTTTTGGATATGCGCCTAACATAGAAACTGTAGCAATACATGTGTTGGTTTGTTGCTGCAAAATGGGAAGGCAAACAATGTAAAAGTGTGTTATGTAGGCCATTTATCAGTGAACTTTTCGATTCTAAGCATTGTTAATTGCCATGTGGGGGCTACAATTTTTTAGGAAGGTCTTTTTATCATGTGATGACGACTTCTAGCTGCCTTGGTTCTGGTTATATATACTCTCCTGTTTAATTATCTGTCTTTGTCATTTTGTTGTTGAATTAACATAAAACGTCTGTACATAATTCCGTTATATTCATACGTATAAAATGAAGTAAAGATTGTTTCTGTTTTATTTCTTGTCTTTATATATGCAGCACGAATAAAGCAACTAATTTGAAAACTGAATAGAATGTCTCCATCAATGAAATCAAAATCCAAGTCCAAGGAGAAGGCCTCTGCAAGGGCTGGGAAGGAACAACAAAAGGCTTCTCCAAAGACTTCTGTCCCTACTAACCACGGGAGTGGCATTCCGACTACTGCATATAATCCCATCTCTGGAACATTTCATACTTTAGAGACATCATTAGTTGCTTCTTCTGCTCCACTTCATGACAACAGCCATTTCCCAAAAATAGATGATGCAGATGAGCATTCCATTAGTCCTCAAGGAACGGTATCTGAGTGTGATTCAGTTTCTAACAATGGTAGCTCCTCTGGTGAATCAGAAGACCCTAAAGAGAAAGTAGCAAACTCTTGTATGCGGCTGGATATTATACCTGGTTGCGATAATGACAGAAGGGAGAAGATCCGCCTGAAGAATGAGAGGAAACACCAGAGGCAGAGGGAAAGGAGAGCTCAGGAGTTGCATGACCGTTGCAGTGGGTATCTAATGTCAAGGAAGCTAGAAGCACTGTCGCAGCAGTTAGTGGCAATGGGGTTCTCTTCTGAGCGAGCAACGCTGGCTTTAATGTTAAATGATGGCAAATTGGAGGAATCTGTATCCTGGCTGTTTGAAGGAAGTCAAGAAGAATCACATACCAAGGATACTACTACCAACGTTGTAAGTGAAGGTAATTTGAAAATTGACATAAGTGAAGAGCTCTCCCAGATATCTGCTATGGAAGTGAGGTACAATTGTTCAAAGCAAGAGGTTGAAAGAGTAGTTGTTGCCTGTGAAGGTGATCTTCAGAAGGCAGAAAATACCTTAAAATCTCAGAAGCAGGAGTCTCCTGTGATCCAGTCGAAGTCAGAAGATTCTGTCCAAAATAATAGTCTGGTGAGATCGCAAGGATTACCAGCAGCTTCAGTTTCGATGCTTCAGAGAGGGAATGAAAGTGACTTTAACTATTCTAAAGTAGGTGGTGCTGTTTCTATGTTCCCAGATCCTGAAAGCAAGAATCTACAGTCTCGACACTTGAATCATCCAAATGAACTGACAGAGAAAAGATGGGGTGTTACCGGATCAAGCCCTTCTACTATGTTAACTATGGCACCATCCATGCAAGCATTGTCTCCCTTTGTTAAAGTAGAGGCCCAGCCTGGTGCCCTTTGGAATGAAGGGAGAATGGTTCAGCAAGGATTTGGAAGGGAGCCAGTAGTCATGATGCAGCGTCCACAATTCACAAATGCCAAGCAAAATTCTGTATCTTCTATAAATGCCGTGCCTTCAGGGACAGCAGGTTGGTATGTAAATAGTATTCCGTCTGTTGAAAACATAAGATCAAATGGGAAGTTACTACAAAATCGTGACATAGGAAGTGTGGGTACAGAACGCATGGAGCAATTTTGTCAAGCTCCTTATAAAGAATATTCCTATGTCTTTGGGCCAGTGGACTCCTCATCAGCTGGTGTGGGAGGTTTCTGTAAACCAATGTATGCATCTTCACCATCACCTTCACCTACAATTTGTTCTCAGTATCAGGGTTCATGGAACACAAGTGCTTCTTCACCTGCACTTACATTTCCACCATCCCTTGGACTGTTTTCTGGTCATCACAATGCAGACAAAAGATTCAGCTCACATTCACATGTGGATTGGAACAATGGGGGTTTGATGCCAGAATTTGACTACACCAGTATAGACTGGACTTTGGATTGCCGATCGTCTGCAAAATCAGGTGGGTTGTGGCTCGGGTTCTCATCATTGATGAGAAACAGTTCTGGGAATAAGATGATGGGCAGTTCATACATGACTGGATTACAAAATGTTGGCATGGCTAAGGAAACTTCGTCGTCTGCTGGTTTGCGAGACTGGACCTCTCCTTTTGCTGGGAAGGACATTTTCAGTGTTCCTAGGCAGTTTGTTACCTCTACTCCTCTTTAGTTGTGTGTCTCTGGGAACAAAAGGGGATGTGACTCGTTCTCTGAAGTACTTGGAATGGTTGTCTTGATGGTTGTTTATGGTTTTCCAATGAAATGCATCTTCTAATTTGTGGTTTATGATTTTCTCCTTCACAGTCCTCAAACTCCTCTTTTCCCTTCACTTGCATATGTTTTATTAAAAGTCTTTTTCTAAAACTTAGTAGTTTATGATTGGTTGGGCAGCTTGTACCTGATGTTTAAACTTTGAACATGTGACGTCTGCTGAAGCTCTTAGCGATAGTAAGTGATGGCTTAAGCATCACTTGGGCATCACTCTAGGTTACAAATATGAACATAAATGGAGATTGATATACTAATGCTATTGCTAGTCAAATCAAATAATTAACATGCAAAAACTGTCAAATAATGTGCAATGGTGGAATTTAGGGCCTATTTAAATTCCTCTTGGGATGTAAATAAAGGTTTAAGGGGGAGGGGAAGTGGAACTGTGGAAGTTGTCTCATAATAAAGTTAGGGCACACAAGTTCTAGTAAAGATTTACATTGATATTCACATACTTGCCAATAAATGTCCGCCAACAAGAATTGAACTCAAGTCTTAACGAGCGGCTTACATTGGTATTGGTATCATCCACATATATAACTTGAACTATCGATTCTACCAGTTGAGCCAACTTTCATTAGCCGACTTTTCTGTTTTTTCAAGTAAATAACAATTTTGACAACAAACCTAGGGTTGTCGATGGTTTTCTTAATGTATGTCATATATTGGACAATGTTCTTTTAAAGTGATAAAGTGAACCAGTAAGAATATAACTAGTATTAAATTAAAGGTTAAAGTAATCTTTTGGTTCTTATACGTGCACTGATTTTCAATTTGGTCCATATACATAAAAAGTTATCAATTTGATCCCTATACGTGACACTGATTTTCAATTTGATCCTTACCGCTAATTGGTCCCTATATAAGAGGACCAAATTGCAAATTATTGTCACATGTAGGGACCAATTCAACAAAAAAAATTTGAAATCGGTCCCTACATGTGACAATTATTTTCAATTTGGTCCCTATGGGTGATAATAATTTGCAATTTGGTCCCTCTTATATAGGGACCAATTAGCGGTGATGACCAAATTGAAAACCAGTATCACGTATAGGGACAAATTGATAACTTTTTACATATAGGAACCAAATTGAAAATCAGTGTTACGTATAGGAACCAAAAGATTACTTTAACCTATATTAAAATTTAGTAGATTATAATCATGACGTACTTTAGATTAAATCAAGGATAAATACATCCTTTTACCTGCTCAGATTTAAGTAGGTTTTTTCTATCATAGATATGTCCTTCTCTACCCCTTTCACGTGTCCTTGTACGGGGGCTTTTGCAACAAGAATGAAATGCAGAACACCACAAATAGAAACCCTCTGATCCAATAATAACTGCCTGGCATTCATTTTACCAAAAGAAAAAAACTGTTTATGGTGGGGTATTATGCGTGGGTTCCATCATTTTAAGAATGGAAGCCGTTCTTGTTGGTGAATCAATCGATGCCATTGTTGATTTTTTTGTTGTTTTCATTCAAATTTCAGCCAGAATATGAGAACAGTTTGGTCGGGGGAGGAGTAAAAGGCAAGGTGGAAAGAGAACATCACCAAGCTCACTCCAAACACTAGTGAAAGGTTAAAAGGGATGACCTAAGTTGAAAAGGAAATTCAAGAAATGTACTTGGAAGAGGGTGGGAAATGATTCCACAATCCCTGTTAAATGGCTATTCCCTATCTTAGAATCTATACATTATCCTTACAACACATCAATTAAAAATTGCTCAAACAATGAGAACATCCATTCAATAGAATCCCTAGATATTCTATACACAAAAAGTTCAATAAACAGGACACCCTCACCTCCACCACCAGAATTGTTTAAAAGGTATATCTTTCTCATCCTAGTATTGTATGTCAGGAAGGCTCTGGCTTTGATAGGATCAGCATTTAAATATTCAAATGCATACATTTGTTTACCCTCTTCCAACCCTTCTATCTCCATCACAGCCTGTAATAGCTCGGTGGCATCAATTGAGCATTTGCTGCGCTCCATCGAGTCAGCCAATCTTCGGATGCTTGAGGCCACTGTCATCAATGCATCCTGAAGAACATCCGACCTACGATTCCGTTTGGGAAGTTGTCTTTGAGGTTGGACCACAGGAGGCTCTTGATAGCCATTTGGCATCTGGCCATACTCCGGCGGCCCACTGTATGACTCGGTTCCATCTGTCTCACTCATGTCTTCTGAACTGGGAGATACAAAGGAGGCTGATTCGTCCTCACAATTCTTCATGTTCATTACATAGCTATCATCCTTCATCTTAGCCCAACGACTAGGAGCCTGATAATTTCCACAAACAATTTTAAGTTGATCATACATCTCTATCTGCTTTCCACAAAATCCTTTTGCATCAGGGTGTGCCTATCCATTGAATTAGAGAACACCAGAATATGTATTTTAAATTAATTCATAACATTTAACAAATGAGAAAGATTGAAGATGGACTCACTGCAATGTATCTCTTCCAAAGCTCATCGTGGTCACACTCTATCATCTTTGTATTTGGATTCCACCTGAAATCATCCTGACTTAGCATATCTTTTATTACTTTGTATTTCTTCTTAAGTGTCTTCAGACGGTTGATAACTTTCTGATTATTTAAATTTAAGTTGAAACGAGTGTTTACAGCTACACAGGCAGCAGTATACGCATTTTCACTGAAACATTTGTCAATTCTGTTTCCATTTTTTGCTTGTGCAACCAGGGCTTCAATTAGACACTTATCCATTGCAATTGACCACACAACATTTCTTCCTTTATTTTTCATATCCCTTCTTTGGCCTTGCAGATTATAGTGCTCCATCTATACATGCTGACAATAGAGAGTTGAACACACTGTTCAATATAATAATGCAAACATCATGATACATATTTAATTTTATAGTATCATCCTCATTTAGTATATAAAAAGTTTTACAGAAGAAAAGGGGATGAAATGTCAATAACAGTGTAACAAGAAACAAAATTTAAACAAATATTACATAATAAAATATAGTATAGTATAGTATAGTATAACATAACACTTTATTTCCTCTGCACCACTTTTCTTTTTAAATTAATACACGCACACACAATAATAACAACAACAATCACAATCAAAGCCACCAACAGAGTCAAAGAAATGACACCTTACCTCTGTTCTTCACACCAAGCCAGTTACATGAAGTCTAACAATAATTATAATAACAATAACAATAACAATAATAATAATGATAACAATGATAATGATAATAATAATAGTAATAGTAATAATAATAATAAACAAAAAATAAATAATAGTTTTTTATTTTACTTTAAAAAAGACTCGGTCACTCTCATCCTAAATGAAAGTTTACACTTAACACAGAAAAAGCAAACAAACCAAAACCCAAGACGGAATCAATTCAGCTAAAAATCAACTTCAAGCAAATGCAGGTACACATGTACTAATCCAATGGACTTCCATACATATCACAAGCAGCTTACTGAAAACTGAAGAGTGTGAACTTTAATTTCAAATAGATTTTTTTTTTGTCAACCACATTCTTACATCAAAATATGAAGCTTCCAAACACCCAAAAATAATAATAATAATAGTAATAAATAAAAAACCAATTGCATCATAGTGAAGAAGATAACATATACAGAAAAATTACCAGATCTTGAGGGTCAGATCTCAGACAGACGTAGCAGCAGCGTCAACACTCAAACGGATGGTTAGGGTTTTTCTGGGGAAAATTTTGTTTGCACTTTCCCGAACACCAAACAAACAAACGATAGAAAAAGAAAAAGTGGATCGAGTGCGCCGCAGTGACACAGATTGACTGAAGGACCTATCATTGAGAGCCACGTCTACAGGATAGTCAACCCAAACAATTGGACTGGAATTAGTGGTATGGCAATGACCAATGAGACATTAGAATCTTTCGATAATTTTATTTTAGGTTAGATTATTTTTTTTGACAGATAGGTCAAAACAATATTTTCAATTTTACACAAGTGGTGATGGATTTGTACCTCTTAATCAAGTAGTTGGGGTTTGAATCTCAACTCTTATGTATAGAGCGAATTTTTGCTATGAGGTTACCCGCCTTCAGGTGTCATTCATTCCCCCGCAAGATATTAGTCCCCGCTTTAGACGGGGTATACTCTTGGGCAAGGACCAAAAAAATTAGTTTCTATAAAAAAAAAATAGTTTTTATATGTACAAATATTTTAATTAGGTCATTATTGCTTATTGGTATACCATTACATGACAAAGACCAAATTGAAAATAATTATCTAATGTATTGATCAAATTGAAAATGATTGTCACGTATAGAGCAAGAATTCAATTTTTTTTTGTTTAAATCAATCCCTATATATACCAATCATTTTTAATTTGGTCCATATACTTTAACTCCAATAAATGATGCTGTGAAACTAATAAAG
This sequence comes from Sophora flavescens, assembly GCA_030762895.1. Classification (NCBI taxonomy): domain Eukaryota; kingdom Viridiplantae; phylum Streptophyta; class Magnoliopsida; order Fabales; family Fabaceae; genus Sophora; species Sophora flavescens. Next base: position 76,562,525 of record CM061063.1, read on the forward strand.
AATGAGGATCAAATTAAAAATAATTGTACATATAAGGAATGATTTAAATTTTTTATATATAAGAATTAAATTTTAAAAAAAAATCATTTATAATGACCAAATGATTTATTAAACCTTTATTTTAAGAACAGCAAGATTATATTGCTCATTGAGTTTTTATAATTTTTAAAGTAAAAATATATTTTTATCCGAAAATTATTATTTTTTAGATTGAAGACCTGCTTGAGAAAAAAATAATTTTTTCATATAATATTCTTTATGGAAAAATGTTTTTTTAAAAATAAATTGTGAGATATTTAAGTGGAATAGATAAAATTGATTATAATCTAATTTTTTATATATTAGAAGTTAATTATAATTATTATTTATTTTATGAAAGAAAGAGGCTAAGGCCCAAACAAAAACCTAACAATTAGCTTCCCCTCCGGTACACCACAGAGGAGGCATCATACAGAAGAGGAAAAAAGCAAAACGAGGCACAAACATGAACTCATGAAACAGATTCCATCCTGGAAGCAAGCTGTCTAATATCCTTCACAATTCTGAAGCTGGGATAGCTGGCCACGCATCCCCCTTGAAGAAAGTCGATAGCAGTCTTTTAGTCGGATTCAACCACCTCTTCTTCTTAAGGCGAGATCCAGACCATAACTGGGCTTGAACAATCGGACAATTTCCCAGGTTAGCATAGGAGGCCACGATAAATGCTCCCCAATGGTCTGCATCCTTAGCTATCTTCCAAAGTAAGATTTTAATTCACTCTGAACCCGCCCAATTCCATATTTTGTTGTAAAGCGGGACCTCGAGCTATCCCTTCCTCTATCAAACCACTGTAAGCCCAAGCTAGGGAGAATTTACCATCAACCGAACCTCCCCTGGCAGCATGATCATCATCATCAATGTTCAGAGGAAGCAAGTTAGAAATCAAAGAGAGACCAAATTCTAGGGATCCTGTGGTCTACCCAAAAGCAGACCCGATCCCCTTTACCTACTCTCCAGATAATGTTCTTTTGGATCTCAGCACAGTTTTTACAAACTCCTTGCCACAAATTTGAAGACCCTCCTTTAGGCACTACTTTTCTATTGCCACAAAGGTTCCACCCAATCTTCATCATAAAGGCCTGATTGACCACCCTAGAAGATCCAAGACCCAAACCTCCCACTGCCTTGGGCTTACAGGGGTCTCTCCAAGCAACCATATGAACATTTCTTTGGCCATTAATTTCACCCCAAACAAAATTCCTACTGATTTTGTCCAGCTCATCACAAACTGAAAGAGGAAGATTTGTCACCTGCATAACATAACTAGGAAGCACAGATAAAATAGATTTGGTTAGGGTAAGCCTACCGCAAATAATAAAGTTGTAACTAGGGGTGGTAAAATGATCCATTTGTCCACCATCCATCCAGTCCATCCATGAAAAAATCCATCCAATCCATCCATTTATAAAAAAATAATATAAATGGATTGGATGGATTGGATTATTTTTTTAGTGGATGGTTTATGATCCATCCAATATATTTTAGAATCCATTGGACCAACAATTAAAAATGTAACGGATCAACTTTTATCCATTCCAAAACCAATTTATTTTTTTCATATTATTTTTCACCAAATAAAAAAACCTTCATTTGTAAAAAAAAAAAGTCTATCCAATTTTCTCTTCCGTTCCTTATTATTTTTTCTTCACTATTTTTTATTTTATTTAGGATCAAACTTAGGTACAGTATTCTAATTACTATGCCTATTGTCTTAAGGAAAAACACTATAAAAGTATTGAAAGAATTATCCAGTCCATCCAAAGAGTTATCCAACCAATCCATCCATTACAAAAAAAAAAACTTTAATGGATTGGATCAAGTTGGATCATTTCATATTAAGGATGGATCACTATCCATCCACTATGTTACTAAATCCATTGGATGATATTCTTAAATTAAAAACAAATCCATTGGATAAAATTGAAAAATAAAACAAAATTTACAAAATCCACTACCGATCCATTTTTGAGTTAAAAACAAAAACACACAACATATGAATACTACATGCGACATGTGTTAAATTTAAGCAGCAAAATCGTAGAAGAGAATTGAAGCTGTTGAAGAGGATTCGGATTCTGCATCTTGTTAGAGTATTTTCTCATTCCATTATAAGTTTCTTTGTTTGTATTTTTATATAAGTTTCTTTGTTTGTATTTTTATGTTAACATTCTTAATGATATGGTATGTGCGGATTCGGGGACATCGGTAGGAAAACCTAAATTGACGCCATCAATTGCCGAAGATCTTGACCGCCATCAAAATTATTTAATTGTAAAAAAAATTATTCTTTTAAATAATTTTTATGGATGGATTGGATATCCATCCATAAAAAAATTGTTAATGGATGGATTGGATGGATTTTATTAAATGGATATGGATGGATTGGATTTTTTTTAATGAATTTTTAATGGATCATAATGGATTAATGGATCGTTTTCAATCCATCCATTACAATCCGCATAAAAATTTATCCAATCCATCCATTTGCCACCCCTAGTTGTAACTTTCCAAGCACTAAGCCTTTGATTTGCTTTCTCAATAACATTATTACAAGTTCTCTTAGAAACCCTGTTATGATGAAGAGGAATCCCTAGGTGCTTACCCAAATCATCCGTCCTATAAAAACCTAAGGCTTAACTAATTTGAACTCTAACGTTCCAATTAACATTATTAGAGGAAAAAAATCAGTCTCATTGGAATTAATTTTCTGACCAAAGCTATCACAAAATAAATCTAAGCAGGTAGAAATATTTTCCACGCTATCCATAGAAGTTTCCGCAAAAGGTAATAAATCATCAGCAAAGCATAAATGAGATAATTTTGATCTCTCCTACCCATTTAGATAAGAGACCGAATTATTATTCACAGCTAAATTAATAATGTGGGATAGTCATTCTACCCAAATAACAAGAATATAGGGTGAAAGAGGGTCACCCTATCTAATACATCCGGAGGGCCTGAATTCCTCCAAGGCCTCTCCATTCCACAACAGTCTCATCGAATGGGAAGACATACAATGCCAAACAAGATCAATGAAACTCTCTGGAATACCAATCTCCTGCAAGGTTTCTTTCACAAAATTCCATTTAAGCCTATCATAGGCATTCTCCAAATCTATCTTAATGGCCATCCAACCTTTGGGCCCCTTCCTTTTCCTCATAGAGTGGATAACTTCTTGCGCAATAATAATGTTATCACTACTATGATGACAAGGAACATAACTAATTTGGATGGGGCTCACAATATGTTCCATAATAACTTTCAATCTCGAGCAAGAATCTTAGTAACCACTTTATAGGACACATTACAAAGACTAATGGGGCAAAAGTCCTTGATAGCAATTGTAGGTTCAACTTTCGGAATTAAACAAATGAGAGTCTCATTTATATCATCAATTTTAGATGGAGCCTTAAAAATATCTTTTATTAAGTCACAAAAAGAAGGACTCACTATGGACCATTGGTTTTGATAGAAGGGAGCTTGCAAACCATCTTTGCTCGGAGCCTTGAAACCCCCTATTCTGCAAACAGTACCCTTGATTTCCTCAGCAGACGGCTCCCTCGAAAAATCTTCCAAAATTTGGTCATCAATGGAAGGAAAACAGTCTATTAAGCAAAAAGGGACATTCTCCAGCATCTGAAAATAGGTTTTTGTAGTAATCAGTGACCATCTTTTCAAGCATCTCCTGGTTGTCAATCCAATTCCCCTCCTCGTCTTGCAATTTATCTAAAGAATTTTTTCTCCTCCTAATGATGGTTGCACCATGGAAAATCTTTGCATTTTTGTCCCCAAAAACCAACTAGGAATGGGATTTTTGGAACCAAAGAATTTCCTCTTGGATCAAGATATCTTCATAATCCTTCCAAAGATGCTTTTGGAGATTTTCAAGGAACTTGTTAGGACCGTTGGAAAGACTCATGGCAATCCCATTAAGTCTCCTAATATACTGATTCTTTTTCTTAAAGATATTTTTGAAAACCTCCGTGTTCCACTCCCTCAAAGCTTGTTGGAGGTGATCCAAAGAAGCATTCCAGGTCTCACCTTTCCCCCAGTTTTGCATCATAAACCTGGGAAAGTCTTCATGCGTAAGCCATGCAGCCGTGAACCTGAAGGACCTCCTTTACCTGTTCAAAAGATATCGCGAGTGGGAACTAAGAGGAGAGGACAATGATCGGACTTCATAGCAGGCAGATGATGCACATTAGCCTCCTCAAAGCGAATCCTCCAATGAGTATTTGCCAAAACTCTGTCCAATCTCTGGTACAAGCCATTCCTTTCCCAAGTATAAGGTGAGCCTTGGAACCCCGGATCAAGAAGTTCATAGTCCTTAATCATATTTCTGAACTCAGTCGCGCCTCTCATGGGAAAGGCCGAAGACCCACATGTTCTATCATGTTGATAAAGAATGGAGTTGAAATCTCCGGCTACAACCCAACTGTCCAATATGTTGCTACCAATATCTCTCAGTTCATGCCAAAGCTCACTCCGAAACTGATACTGAGGACTGCCATAAATAGATGTAAAGTACCAAAACAACTCATTATTCCAACTGACCTTCATGTGAACAGATTGAGAAGTATGACGAATCTCCTCAACAAACCAAACAGAAGAGTCCCACATGCACTAGATACCTCCAGAATACCCTCTCGCTTCCTGAACAAACAGACCATCCAAGCCAACGTTTCTTAGGAAACGATCGGCTCTCTCGCCATTCACATGAGTTTCTATCAGAGTGATGAACCTTGAGTTATTAACCCTTAGCATGTCTCTAACAAGACCAGGGAATCCCTTACTACACATACCTTTGCAGTTCCAGACAATCATATTCATGGGGAAAAATTATAAGGAGGGACCCTTGGAGATCCCGAAGGTTGGACATTAATCACACGGGTATCTATCATACTGTTTCCTTCAGTACCATTAAAAGCCAAGTCATACATCCTTACAGAAGCATCTACTTGGGTGCTGTAATGGTCCAACTCTGGATGGCGAGGCTCATGATTGATCATATTATCCTCTTTTGCCAAGGAAACCTCTATTCCCAGCTTATCATCCTTTGGAGGGACAAGAGTTGCACCTTCTTTCTGATTTAACTGCGATGCCGGAAGCTTCACCAAGGATTCAAAGTCCTCTAGATCGATTGCGTTCGACTTCTGAATATTTTTAGATGCAGCTTTCGAACCACCAGGTTTCTTGCTTATTTTCTTCCATGAGGAATGCACCTTTTCCTTCCCCTTATCTTTTTTCATAGAATGAGACTTCATGCTTCCCCCTTCTGAACTGGGAAGCCTCCCTTTCCGAGCACCCGGATTACTAGAACCAACCTGATGCCGATTCTCCAAAGCTTTTGGAGGCAAAACAGCATGGACCTTTTATCGGTTTGAAACACAAACCCCAATAACACTCACTTTCAAGTTATCCATTCTCTGATCGTCCTTGCCCATAGAAGGCTGCTCTCCCTGCTCTTGATGAGGTTTAAATTTCTTTCTGAATGTTTTCTTAGAAAGCATCCATGGACCGAAGGTTTGATCATCTGACTCCTCCTTTGATAGCCCACTCGGCTTCCCTATATCGTTCTTCCCTGCTACAGGATTAGGGTTTGCATCGACTTGTATGGCTTTTTACGACTCATCACCCTTTACTCCAAAAGAACCTTGTGTTGCTTGTGGAATAACCATTCCCATCCCTGACAAGATTTTCCGAGAAGATGTAGAATTTTGTGATCCAGCACTAGGGCTAACAATATCTTGCATGGGTTTGAAGGATGAGGAAAGTCGACAACCCATCTGAAATCTTTCTGGACAACTCCAGGATCTTTTCCTCTTTCACATTCTCACCCACGCCAGCAACAACAGCCCCCCTGTAGGCTCTTGACATTGATCTTTCTTATGGCCATATGATAAGCCTCTAGCTTATCTAGTTTTATAGTTAGAAAAGTTTAGGTTTTATGCTAACTAGAGCGATTTAACCTCGCTAATCACCCGAATTTGGCTTATTTTATCCTTAAGCAACATTTTGAGTCTCTTAGGTTAGATTTAGTACATTTTGGTTATTTTTCAGTCAATAAAGCATTAAAATGCTACTTTTATGTTTCAGGTTAAAAGTGAATCTTAAGGGAACAAGGAAACTTGAAGAAAACAAGCTAAAGGCAAAGAATAGTATCTCGCCCTTCGAGACAATGCTCGCCTGGCGAACCAAAGCTACAAACCTGAGCAGAAGTGCACACATTCAGGCTCGTCCCGCAAGCAAAGGTTCGTCTCGCGAACCAGACACAGGGATTCTGCAACTTCTCAGTCTTACCCCGTGAGACAGCCCTCGCGTCGCGAGCATTCAAAATCCAGATGGAGCCAAAATCAAGTATTCACCTCGTGAGTGGGCACTAATCAGAATGTTATAAATAGCTTGCTTTGGAACAGTTTAGGATCCGAATTTTGACCTATTTTCCCTTGTTCTCTTGGAGTTGTTTAGCCTCTAGTTTTATTAGGGTTTATACAGTTGTAATGAATTCTTTCTTCTTCTTTTCTTTGGTTTTGATTACTATGAGGAACTAATCCTCAATTCTAGGGGAACGATGAAGCCACCCTTGATGGCATAGCGAAAAATCAACGTGATGTATTCTTTTCCTTAACCCAATTCTTGTTTCTTAATTCTGCGTTTGTTGTGTTAATCAAAAGGGCCCTTGGTTAACTTGTCAGTGTGATGAGACTTGATAGGTAATTCGTGCTTAGGACTTGAATCAGGAACACCAGTTGAATATTGCATTGGTAGTGAGTAGGAGATTGGTGCAACCATATAGGGAACAATAACTTTATCTAGTTTAACTGTAGGTTATGAGACTTGATAGGTAATTATTTTACAGTTTAGATACGTCCTTTAAAGCATTGATAGTGTCTTTAGGAGAACTTGGGGGTCCCGGTTGACAATGAAATTGAACCTAGGAAACAGAAGATCATCACTTAGGTAGCTTGCATGATTGGGTAGGCGGATTCGTGACCTTAGAAGCCTTAATCATCAATTTGAATCTCGTTGTTTATGTTAGAAATTTTTTATAATTGTTTTAGATAATTTCTTGTTACTTGAATTTCTCTCTCTTCTCAACTAACTGCTATTGACTTGGTCAAACGACCTGAATTTTCTTTTAAAGATTTGGTTAAATTGGTCCCCCAATCCTTGTGTTTGACCTCGGTATTTCTTACCGTGTTTTATTACTTACAACGAACCGGTACACTTGTCGGATTCGCAACAAGTTTTTGGCGCTATTGCCGGGGATTGGCACAACCAAATTTCCTAAATTTCAGGAAAATTCAAAATTTTGATTAAGAAACTTTTTCTTTAAATTTCTACAATTTTTGTCTTTTTCAACTTCTTTGATCCACTTGGTCTTTGCTTGTTTTTGTGTATGCGAGGTACCATTCCACAGGAAAACTTGTTATTCGACCCAGAGATCACCAGGACCGAGAAGAGGTTGAGGAAGGAATTATGGGAGAAAAAGAGACTTAAAGCAATCCAACCCATCAATATTGAAGGGATGGCAGAAGGAGATCCTCCACCCTACAGGCCTCTTTATGAGTACAATCTTCCTCACTTCGATGATTGTGCTTCTAGTGTTGTTAGGCCTCTCATCACGGCCAATTCTTTCGAGATGAAGCAATATGCCCTCACTCAAGTGCAAAGGGGTCAATTCGATGAGAGTGGACACCAATATTCTAATAGGCATATTTCTTACTTCTTGGAGATATGTGACATGTTCAAAGCTCCAGGAGTTTCTAAGGACGCCTATCGTTTGAGACTATTCCCTTTCTCTCTTTGGGATAGAGCACGTGATTGGTTAGACTTGAATTTGGATCGTGCTAGCATCACCACTTCGGAGCAAATGGCTCAGAAGTTCTTCACAAAATTCTTTCCTCCTCGGAAAGCGGCACAGTTGAAGATATCCGTCACTTCCTTCAAGCAACATGATGATGAGTCCTACAATGAAGCTTGGGACAGGTACAATGTGCTTTTGAGGAGATGTCCTTCTACCTACTTTGACTTAGTCTCCAAAGTACAACATTTCTTTAATGGGTTGAAGGGTCGTTATCAGATGAATTGTGATGCCGCAGTTGGGGGTTCTTTCTCTTGCAAATCAGCAGAGGACGCTTGGGCCTTATTAGAGAAGATGTCAAGGAATGATTACAATCGCAATATGGGCACTTCTTCTGGAATCAGTGCGGCATCTTTAGAGGCTATTCTTGAATAGAAAGCTCTCTTGAAGAAGCAACGTGAAGCACTCAATAGCAAAATGAAGGTTAATGTAGTACGAGAAGGTTTGCCTCCGGGGTGTGATTTTCGCAATGGTGATCATGATAGTGAGAGTTGCCCCATTAGTTTTTCTCAAGAACATGTGGACTCATGTCACAACTTTTATGACACAGTGCCACAGAACAACTATCGGAGGAATGGACAGAATGAGTACAATCAGAGTCGGGGATACATTAGGAGAGACCATCCGGGTTTTTCTTGGAACAACACAAGTAGTGGTCTAGCCGGGCAACAACAACAGAATCAGAGGCCAAACTATGGAATCCAACAGCGCAACACTCAACAAGCTCTCCTGGGGCCTAATCAGTTACATATCACAGATGGTGGGAAGAAACCATGGGAGATAGCTATTGAGAAGACTAATACGGCCATTGAGAAATTGTCAGTGAATACAAACACCACCATAGACAAGTTGGCAACTCACACAGGGGCATCAATTCAGAATCTTGAGACTCAGGTAGTCTAACTGGTAAAGCAACTGAATGAACGCCTTCCAGGTTCTTTCCCAGGTAGTACAGAGAACAAGGCCTAGAGTCAATGCAATGCCGTGACAACTCGGAGCGGTAAGGTGTTGGAACCTAATGGGGGAGAAACTAGTTCTCGTGAAATTGAGACTTCAGAGCAACCACGGGTGGAAGAAGTGCCAACCGAGAAAGATGGGGTAACTGGTGAAAAGGTACTGGAGAAAGGGGGCAAGTTGAAACTAGTGGGTGAAGAATTCCGAAGGAAGAAGTGATTTGAGCCCCAAGATCTTCCTCCCTTCATGAAGGTACCATATCCATAGAGATTGAAGAAGTCTTTTCAAGACAAACAATTCAACAAATTCCTTGATGTTTTTCGTAAGCTTCAAATCAATATTCCATTTGCGGAAGCCTTGGAGCAAATGCCATCTTATGCTCGGTTTATGAAGGAGCTTCTCTCCAAGAAGAGGAAGATAGTTGATGAGTGTGATTTCACCGCATATTTCATGTACATTTATGCATGCATTTTCATATAGTTTAGGCACTTTTACTTTGATTTTTGTTAGTTTTTCCCTTGGAACGGGTAAGGTGGTGTTGTGGTGTTGTTTTGCAGGAATTAAGGGTAAAATGGTCAAGATTGACCATGATGGAGCTTGGATGAAGATAGAGCTTGAAAAGTGAAGAAAATGAGCCAAACAGAGCCCATCACAGCCTAGCCGTGATGACCATCACGGCATTGATCGAACAATAACTGGGAAGAAAGAAGGCAAAAGTCAGAAGCTGTCACGGCCTAGCCGTGATGCCCATCACGGCCGTGATGTGTTAATTGAGCCAGACCCCTTCTAGGCAGAATCTGTCACGGCCTGGCCGTGATGCCCATCACAGCCGTGACAAACCATTTGTTCAAGGAAGAAGCTATCACGTCTTAGCCGTGATGATTGTCACGACCATGATAAATCAAAAGTTGGAAGCGCGCCCAAGGCAGAACGCGTCACGGCCTGGCCGTGATGGCCATCACGACCGTGACGCGCGTTATTTGAACCCAATTCTATAAAAGGGCCTCTGGGTAGAACAGAAGGATAGATCTCTGGAGAAGACTTTTAACCTAGAAGGAAAACACGTTTCTCTGCACCAAGGAGCTGTTGTGGCTGCTGTGGGAAGCTTCCATGGAGTCCCTTCTTCCCCTCTTCTCTATTTCTCTGGTTTTGGCTTTCTCTTTTATCATGAGTAGCTAAATCCCTTTTTGTTGGGATTAGATGTAACTGAACCGAATATCATGTTTTTGCCTTGATATATCAATCTATGTTTATGCCTCTGTATTAGTGTTTAATTCCTTTGCTTAATGCTTTTTGTGGTCTGATCACCCATGAACTGATTTTGAGATTTGATTTGCAATGAGGACGTTCTTATCAATTCTTGATATGGAATTAATCACCTAGTAAACCTTGCATCTAGGAATGGATTTTGGTTTATTAGTAATCGTGTAATCCTTACTCTTAATGCAAATTCACTAATTAGGCCACCTAAGGAATTAGGGTTTAATTAGGGGATTTAGGCTCTTGTCATCTAAGGAATTAGGGCTTGAGTAATCTTGTGGATTGATTTTGATATTTGAAGCATAAACTGGATTGGTGTTCGTGGTATTGCATGAGACTAAGGTTTAGTGAAGTCTAGTCCCAACATCTTTTATCTATTTGAAGAATTCTTTTTTCTGCATTCCAAGTGTTCGCTGAAAATCCAAAAAGAACGTTTTCCTTTTATTTTGTTTATTTTAATTCTTGGGCTTGGTAGTTAGTATAGAGCCCCCTTCAATCCAAAGATTCGCTTAGATAGTAATTGATTCGGTACGTGCTAGTAATTGTCACAGTCCTCATGGGAACGATATCGGTCTCACCACCGTATTACTTGTACGACTAGGTATACTTGCCTAGATTTTGTCTCAACAATAATGGATGAAGAAACGATTGCTTTGACCGAGGAGTGTAGTGCAATTCTCCAAAGGAAACTACCTCCAAAGTTGAAGGATCCCGATTCCTTTAGCATACCATGTACCATCAGGGAGATAACTCTTGGGAAAACATTGTGTGATCTAGGGGCTAGCATCAACTTGATGCCCCTATCTATTATGAGGAACCTAGGCATAAAGGAAGCTAAAGAGACTAGAATGTCACTAAAACTAGCGGATCGTTCTATCAAATACCCTTATGGGGGTAGTGGAGGATTTGTTGGTGAAGGTGGACAAGTTCATATTTCCTGCGGACTTTGTGGTGCTTGATATGGATGAAGATGCCACGGTCCCTTTCGTATTGGGTAGAACTTTCTTGGCCATCGGGCGTGCTTTGATAGATGTGCAACAAGGAAAGCTCACACTAAGGGTGCAAGATGAGAATGTAGTCTTCAATGTCTTTGAAGCAATGAAGCACCCCATTGAGAGATCATGTGCATATAGCATTGATGTGGTGGAACCAATAGTGAGATCTATAGCCACACTTGAAGCCCATGGTTCTACGCACTTGAGAAAGTGTTGGTAAAATCCCACGATTAAGATGAAGAAGAAGACCTTCTGGGAGATGAGGATTACCTTGAGTGCCGAAGGATGAATGCAAAAAAGAAAAGCTCAACAAGGAAAGTGTGGAAAATGACAACAAGACACCGGAGTTAAAGCAACTCCCAGCACACTTGAGGTATGCATTCTTGAGTAAAGAGGGACATCATTCGGTCATAATTAACAATGCTTTGAAAAAATATGAAGAAGAAAAACTCTTGAGAGTTCTTAGGGAACACAAATCTGCCATTGGGTGGAAGATTTCAGATTTAAAAGGTATATGTCCTTCCTTATGCATGCACAAAATCTTGATGGAGGATGATTATAGACCGGTGGTCCAACCACAAAGACGGTTAAATCTCATCATGAAAGAAGCGGTGCGTAATGAGGTGATTAAGCTTTTAGATGTCGGAATCATGTATCCATTCTCGGATAGCACATGGGTTAGTCTAATTCATGTGGTCCCGAAGAAAGGTGGCATAACCGTGGTGGTCAATGAGAATAATGAAATGATCCCAACAAGGACCGTCACGGGTGGAGAGTTTGCATTGACTATAGAAAGCTAAATGGTGCAACACGGAAATATCACTTTCCTCTTCCATTCTTAGATCAAATGATTGAAAGGTTGGCCGGATATGAGTACCATTGTTTTTTGGATGGTTACTCCGGTTACAACCAAATTGTGGTGGATCCTCAAGACCAAGAGAAGACGACCTTCACATGTCCTTATGGCGTTTTTGCTTATAGGAGGATGCCCTCGGGATTGTGCAATGTGATAAGCCTCTGGCTCATCTAGTTTTATAACTAGTAAGACCATGGTTTTTGTACTAATTATTCGAGTTTAATCTCGTTTTCGCCCAAATTTGGATTTAATTGTCCTCAAGCAACATTTCGAGTCTCTTAAGTAGTTTTAGGATATTTTAGTTAATTTTGAGTCAAATAAAACATTTACTGCTATTTCATATTTTCAGGTTAATAAGAAGAGCAAAAAGGGAATGACACCTAAAGCAGAAAACATCACGCCCAGGCTGTGACACTGGTCACTGCCGTGATGAGCTACCCATGAAGACCAGAAAGCATCACGGCCCAGTCGTGATACCCATCACGGGCGTGATGAGAAGACCCTGAAGATCAGAGAGCATCACGGTCCAGCCGTGATACCCATCACGGGCGTGATGAGAAGACCCTGAGGACTAGAAAGCATCACGAGCTAGCCGTGATGGAGGTCACGACCGTGACAGATCAGCACCCATGAACAGAATTGATCATGGCCTGGCCGTGATGGGCATCACGACCATGACAGACTAGAATTTGAATGCGCGCCCTTGGCAGAATACGTCACGACCGTGATGCGAATCCTGATCTATTAAAAGGCACCAGGGCAGACGCAAAAGACATATATACAATTTTCACTGTTTACAATTTATTTCAAAAGTTTGTATTACGTTTGTGATGGAGAACTAATCATCAGGGATTAGTCTGCTGCATGTCGGTTTAACCGACACTTAAGGTTCCATAATTCCCGATTAAATTGCTTATCTCTTTCAATATTATGCTATATGTCTTGTTTGCTTAATTCAAGTTATATAGAATAAGTATTGATTAATTTCGATGATTCTATGTTCCTATACCTTGATCGCGTTTGCTTAATTCGCGTGTGTTTGGTCGTGTTTGCTTAATTCACGAGAGCTTCAATCCGTTTGCTTAATTCGGAAATTAGGAACATATATCTCGTAGTGTCAATTGCGCTTGTCTAATTGCTGCTACAATCGAAAAGAGATTAGAATCCGCTTAGGGCATGGAAATTATGTGAATCAATGATAGTTGGGAAACCGAAACAGTAGATTAATCGTTCTAGCTTATTGATAATCACTTAATTGCATTGTTTTCTTAATCAGATCTTAAATCTAACCCCCCCCCCCCCCAAATCGATTTGTAGGTTAATAATAATCCAAGAGTCCTTGAGAGACGATACTTGAGTTGTCGTTCCCTAACTACAGTTTTTCTTCCAATCACTCGTTTTTGACCCGTGTGCGACAGCGGATCACAATGCTTTCGCTACTTTCCAAAGGTGTATGCTTTCCATCTTCTCGGACATGGTGGAGAAATTCATTGAACTATTCATGGATGACTTCTCGATCTTTGGGACCTCTTTTGATAATTACTTGAAGAACTTGGCTTTGGTGCTTGAGAGATGCCAAGAAACCGAACTAGTGCTCAATTGGGAAAAATGTCATTTCATGGTCAAGGAAGGTATAGTTTTGGGGCACAAAATCTCCTAAAGGGGGGTTGAGGTCGATGGAGCCAAGATTGAGTTGATTGAAAAGCTACCCCCACCAACCAATATGAAGGGGGTGAGGAGTTTCTTGGGACATGCCGGTTTCTATCAAAGGTTCATTAAAGACTTCTCCAAGATAGCAAAGCAGCTATGTGACCTTCTTGTGAAGGATGTATCCTTTGATTTTAATGTTTATTGTTTAAATTCGTTCAATACTTTGAAAAAGATGCTTGTCACCGCACCCATAACCACTACACCGAATTAGAATTTACCTTTTGAAATCATGTGTGATGAAAGTGATTATGCGGTGGGGCGGTTTTAGGTCAAAGGGTGGAAAAGTTAGCTCATGTGATTTACTATGCAAGTAAGGTTTTAAATGAGGCACAAGTGATAATCTGCCGACTTATCATGTTTTAAATATTATTTTTGAGTGAATTTCATCAAATAAATTTTGTTGAATGCTTGATTGAACCCAAATTAGACTTTGTTTATCTATTTTGATTATTTTAGAGTCAATGTGTGCATTTAATTAATTTTAATTACATTTTAGTTGATTTTCTCATGATTCTCTTATCTTAATGTTTAGGAAGATATCAAGAATAAAGAAGAAGGATTGCTGTTAAATTGGAATTTGCAATTGAATTAAATTTTGTAAGTGAAAGAAAAGAAAGAAAGGTGAAGATAATTTCTAGAGGATAGCACATTCAAGGAGCAAATTATGGAAAACAATTTACGTGGATAAGATTGGGTTGATCAATTACTATTTGAATTGACCCTGAATTTATGAAGGTGGTCCCACGTGAAGATTGCAAATTGAAATGTTATATTAAGAAAAACATGAGTGAGAAGTGGCAATTGGCAACTGTGAAACAAAGCACTTAAGCACATGACCCACGTTCTATTTAGAGTTGTGATTTATTTTGGAAGTTCAAAAATCAAGTGATAATAATGCACAGTACCCATGTGATTTGAAATATACAACCGGGAAGTGATATTTTAAGATTTCAATTGAAGATAAAGCTAGAATTAGAGAGAAGCAAGTCTGCCAGGGGCCCATGCAATAGGAGACTTGGATACTAATTGAAATTGAAGGCTTAGTCTTTGCAATATAAAGAGAATGCACAGCATCATCATGGAGCGGGGAGTAGCGTCAGCGAGTAGAAGAGAGTTGTGCAGGGGCAGCAAGTAGGTAGCACTGCACAAGAGTGAGAATGCTACAGGGTCGAGTAATAATACAGCTTCAATGCAGTTTTCTTGTTCTTTTCTTATTCTTTATTTTATGGCGGAGTAATTCTTTTGTTTCTAGGATTGGGCAATGCCCTTTGACATTATTATGATGAATATTTGATTTTTTTTCCTTTTGTTAATGTTTGATTCATTGATTTGGTTCTTATTGTGCTTTATCCATGTGAATTGATTGATCACCTTTTTGCATGTCTTATATATTCTAGGGATGAACTTGAGAAGTGAACCTAGGTATTGGATCCATAGGAATTGAACTTAGGACTTAAATCACGAGAGTTAGAAACAGTCCTTCGAGGATACCATTGAATTATCATAAATCGTAATGGGTTCAATTTAAATACAATTACCACGAGAGTAGGAGTTGGTTTAATTGAGCACGGTTCTTGTATCTTGAGAGGGAACATTAACTAAGTTAGGATGATCACTACAAAAAAAATGTATTTTAGCGACCGAATTTAGCGACCACACTTAATCGGTCACTAAATATAGAAATTCGGTCGCTAAATATGGAAATTCGGTCGCTAAATTGGTCGCTAAATGGTTTAGCGACCGATTTAGCGACCACCAAACGATTTAGCGACCAGGTATTTAGCGACCACCAAATTCGGTCGCTAAATATGAAAAATCGGTCGCTAAACGGTTTAGCGACCGAATTTCGATATTTTAGCGACCGAATTTGGTGGTCGCTAAATAACTCTTTTTTTGTAGTGGATTCACCTTCAACTGAGTTAGATATTAATAAAGGGGGTAGTCAATTAGGATTCATAATTGGTCATTGTGGTAGTCTTAATCCTGGAAACCTCTTCTCATATTTAAAAACCCAAAAATATTTGATTTCTTTTATTGTTTCTTTTATTTTCTTAAAATCTTTTCACACCTATTTCTTAGTTTAAAATAGTTGTTTAATTTGTGAAGTGGTACTTGGTTTCTCAATCCCTAAGTTCGATACTCGGTTTCTCACCATTTTATTATTACTTGCTTCGATCCGGTACACTTGCCGGAGCCCATCAAGTTTTTGGCGCCGTTGCCGGGGATTGGCATTACCAATATCATTAGTAACAAAGAAGACAACTACTTCAGACATTTTTTTTTATTTTGTATATATTTGATCTTTTCTTTTGGGTTTTGTTTGTGTTAGGTGGATGTCACACATGGACCATTGTTTCTATCTAAACAGGGAATCTCAAATTGATTGGATCGTGCTTGATTGTATTGTTGATAAACATGTGAAGATATAGTCCAAGGAGGAATGAAGATCCTATTTGTCATCCTTACAACCAGCACCACACATTAAGCTGGATCCCGAGGTGCTGGAATCATATTGGGATATACATGCTCAATGTTTGATCCAGAGCATAGAGCGCAGCGAGGAGGAATTCAGTGCCATGAATCAAAGGCATAAAATGCGTAAGAAACGTTCTCAATTGATAGTGGAGATACTAAGTAACAACTTTCAGAGGTTATAAGAGCAAGTTGACGAATTTTATAAATTGCTAGTAGAAAAGCCGTAAGAGACTCAAATTGAAGAGAATGTTGTTGCCAATATGGACTTAAATGAAGATGAAGTGGTGGTGGAAGATGATTCAAGAAGAGAGGATTATGAAGAGGAGTGCAAGGAGGAAATAACTCCTATTGTTCCTTTGCAAGGGACAAATGAGACAAATCATGTGGAAAATACTTCTCTCACCAATCCTATTGAGGAGCCTCAAAATCCTGAGTTGGATAAATATGTTGGTTTGCATGCATGTGTGGATGTTACAAAGTTGGTGCCTACAATTTGTCTATCACATTACTTAGTAAAAATACCAACTTTGGAGTTCAAGTCATTGCCTGAGAACTGGGAGTTTTCATTAACAGCGACAAAGGCTCTAAGGTCGCCTCTAAAAGTTATGGTTCTAGTGCTTCATGGAGAAACTAATTACATAAAGGCCATTCTTGGAGTAGGTGACTTACCATTTGACTCGGGAGGAAGTGGGATCATAATAGCACTTAGAGAAGTAAATAGAATCTCATTAACAAGCTAACTATTCCACCACTGAAATAGAACTCCTAACTGTGGTTTTTGCTTTGGACAAATTTAGATCTTATGTTGTAGCATCTAAAATTATTATTTTCACCGATCATGCGGCCATTAGACACTTGATGACAAAACAAAAGGCCAAACCTAGATTAATTCGATGGATTCTTCTTTTGCAGGAGTTTGATCTTGAGATTAGGGACTGGAAAGGGTCAGAAAATGGTGTGGCGGACCACTTGTCAAGGTTGGTTAATCCAGACACCGAGGAGAAATTGCTAGATATCAAGGAAGAATTACCTGATGAGAAACTATTTGTAATTTTTGAAAATATTTATCCTTGGTTCGCGGATATGGCCAACTTCAAGTCTTCGAACGTGGTTCTGCAAGGTTGGACTATGCAACAAAGAAAGAAGTTCTTCTCGGACGCAAAATACTATGTCTGGGAGGACCCTTATCTTTTCAAGCAATGCTCGGATGGGATCTTGAGAAGGTGCATTCCTCATGACCAAATTAGAAAGGTGTTGTGGCATTTCCATAACTTGGATTATAGTGGGCATTTTGGGGGAAAGAAGACAGCGGAAAAGGTTCTCCAAAATGGGTTTTATTGGCCAACACTCTTCAAGGATGCACAAACTTTTGTTGAAAAATGTGATCGTTGCCAAAGAATTGGAAACATATCTAGGTGGCATGAACTTCCTCTTAATTGCTTGCTTGATGTAGAACTCTTTGATGTTTGGGGGATAGACTTCATGGGACCATTCCAACCCGAATTCTCTTACCAATACATTTTGGTAGCGGTAGATTATGTGTCCAAATGGGTGGAGGCAATTCCAACAACAACGGATGATGCGCGGGTAGTCATGGAATTCTTGAGACGCAACATCTTCACAAGGTTTGGGGTCCCTAGAGTCTTGATTAGTGATGGTGGATCCTACTTTTGCAACAAACAAATGAACAAACTACTTGAAAGATATGGGGTCAATCATAGAGTTTTAACACCCTACCACCCACAAACCAATGGGCAAGCGGAAATATCCAACCGTGAGTTGAAGCTCATTCTTGAGAAACTGTCAACTCCTCACGGAAGGATTGGCCAAAAAGGTTAGATGATTCTTTGTGGGCCTATAGGACCGCCTTCAAGACTCCAATTGGATGGTCTTCTTACAACTTGGTGTTTAGGAAGGTGTGACACCCTTCTACCCCGCACATTAATATAAAACATTGACTTAAAAGGGGAACTATAAAAACATGCATTTATTTGAATAAAATAAAACTTGGATAAAAAGGTTTCACAACTCAACGTAAACAACGCAGAAATAACATAGTTTTAAAAAGATAAACATAAACAAGACAGACACAAAACCCAACCCCGATATCAAATACAGAGCTGGTGTAATCGAAATCCAGATACATCACTGAAACTAAAACATCTATGACTACTGAAACAACTAAACAAACTAAGCATCCTAACTAGAGTCGCGGCTCCTCAGAGTCACTCCTCCACTAGCTGCTCACCATCCTCTGCATAAGAGATGCATGCAACAACAGAAACAGGAAAGCAGGGTGTAAGAAATCATGTAAACACAACGGCACGGGAATAGGGAATAGGGAATAAGATGAACATATATCATATCAGGCATAACAGCAAACATCATACATCATCATTTACATATTACAAGTCAACAGTCAAAATATGCTATGCACTGCAACACTACTCCATTACTCCGTTATGCATGTGGATCAAACTACCTCAGAAAGTCAACTTCGAAGTTACATATCTACATTGGCCATAAAAGCACCAATGCCGACAGTTCACCAAACCATGGGTGAACCCCTTGGATAGCCGACGTATCATAACTGCATACGCCACCGCCGGGGCGCACGGTTCACCAAACCTTGGGTGAACCACCCGAGACTTAGGCTAGATCATCATAACTTGGACGACCTCCCATATGTTGAACATCCCCCACTAATCAACTTCAACGTATGAATGCATGACCAAACGACATACAAGGCAACCACCTCCTTTGCTTGGGCCAATAAGCATCCAAGACTTATCACCATCATCAACGTCGACATCAACACCTTAACCTTTCTGGGTCAAGGCCCCCTTGGCTAAAAAGCACCAAGGTTCAACTTATCAACACCCAGACCAAAAACCACCGAGACCTCTTTGGCCAAAAAGCACCAAAGTGTAACAACGTGCGGCAACCCAAATGGCATCGGCTTAACCAACTTATTATTCTTATTCACCTTGATTAGTCTTTAATTACATTGTCTAACTTGTTTTCATTTGATTGGTGTATTATTTCATCATTCGGGGATAATTGGGGTGAAACACCCCTTTAATTCCTTTAATTCCTTTAATTCGTGATCTGGCCAGTAGGGGGAGCACGGGCGTGTTCACCCCAACACGGTCATGCTGTCACTTAAGTGGAGCATGATTGTGCTCACTGTCCTACACGACTATGATCAATGTGAAGTCTGCCTTCCAGAATTTAACTGGGAGTACGGTCGTGCTCCCTATTCATCACGGTCGTGCTCCTGGAGCGGGTTGTACTATTCTGGGCAGAGTCAATTATGTTCTTGGAGTTTTGGCTTCCTAACACTCTCAAATAAGATCCTAGGGTCTAGTCAAGGACCATCAAACAGTAGCTCACTACTCGTTACTATCAATCCATATTTTATAGCATCTTTGGGGAATTAAGTCCTTTAATTCTCATGTTCATTAAGAAACACAAATTAGTCAATTAGGGCCTTATTAACCGTTTCAACGTAACAACAACATCATCACTCAATCAACAGCATATTCAGTCAACACATTCAACTTAATCCATATCATAGCACCAACGTTCATAACATAGGTATTCATACCAGTTCAACTAAAACTCGTGGCATAAGACGATTTAATAAGCATGCCACATCATGAACAACTCAACGAATATAACAAATAGGCACACCAATTAATCCAATTAAACATATAAACAATTAAATCATACAACCAGGCAGATCATGGATTCAATAACAATTAATAACAATATATAACGGGGCATCACTAACAATTAATAACAATATACAACCAGGCAGATCATGGCATCAATAACAATAAATTCCTCGAGCGTTTTCCTCCTTTTGTCATGGTAGCTCTTTTGCCTACTCTGTGCCACTTTCATTTTTTCCTGAATCATCCTCACTTTTTCAGTGGTTTCTTGCACCACTTCAGGTCATAGTACAACACTATCACCAGGTTCACTGCAACACAAAGGTGTCCTACATCTCCTCCCATAAAGAGCTTCATAAGGTGTCATCCCAATGCTGGAGTGGAAACTATTGTTATAGGTAAACTCTATTAGGGGCAAAAACTTGTCCCAACCACCCGACTGTTCTAGCACACAAGATCTAAGCAAGTCCTCTAAGGACTGGATGGTTCTCTCAGACTGGCCATCAGTCTGTGGATGATAAGCTGAACTTAGCCTAAGCTTCGTTCCTAAGGCTTCATGTAAAATATTCCAAAACCTAGAGGTAAACCTCGGGTCCCTATCTGAAACTATGCTAGAAGGTACACCATGTAGTCTAACTATCTCCTTGATATACAACCGGGTCAACTTTTCCAAAGAGTATTCCATGTTCATTGGGATGAAATGGGCGGACTTAGTCAGTCTATCCATAACAACCCATATTACCTCAAAACCAGCTGGAGTCCTAAGGAGTCCAGGCACAAAATCCATGGAATTACTATCCTATTTCCATTCTGGGATACTCAAAGGTTGCATCTTTCCTGATGGCTTCTGGTGTTATATCTTAACCTTTTGGCATACTAAACAAGCATACACGAACTCAGTCACATCTTTCTTCATCCTAGGCCAGCAAAACATCCTCTTAAGATCTTGATACATCTTAGTGGCACCTGGGTGCACACTCAGTCCACTCCTATGTCCTTCTTCAAGGATCAACTTTCTAAGCTCCGGAACGTCTAGTATATAGACTCTATCTTTGAACATCAACACTCCATCACTTCCTTCCTTAAAACTGAGGTCTCTACCCTACACAAGCAGCTCTCGCTGATCTAAGAGATGCCGGTCTAACCTCTGACCCTCTCTAACCTGATCCATCAAACTGTTGGTAACCTTCAAGGTTCCAAGCCTAATTCTCTTAGGGGTAACTTCCCAAGCTAAACTCAGGTCTCTAAACTCTTCAATCAGATCCATCTCCCTAACCATCAAAGTAGAGACGTGCAAGGTTTTTCTACTTAAGGCATCGACCACTACATTGGCTTTTCCTGGGTGGTAGGTTAGATCAAATTGATAATCCTTTAAAAACTCCATCCACCTACACTGCCTCATATTCAACTCCTTTTGATCAAAGAGATACTTTAGACTCTTATGATCACTAAAGACTTCAAACTTTTCTCTATACAAGTAGTGCCTCCAGATCTTTAAGGCAAATACCCCAGCTCCTAACTCTAGGTCATGGATAGGGTAGTTATTCTCATGGGTTTTCAACTGCCTAGAAGCATAAGCTACTACCTTACTATCTTGCATTAACACTCCACCTAAACCTTGCTTTGATGCATCATAGTACACTAGAAAGGTTTACTAGGATCTGGCAAAACTAACATTGGTGCTGATGTCAACCTATTCTTAAGGTTTGGAAACTCTTCACACTTAGAGTCTCACACAAACAATTGTCCCTTTTTGGTGAGACGGGTTAAGGGTAAGGCTAACTTAAAGAAACCCTCTATAAACCTCCTATGGTACCCTGCTAAACCCAGGAAACTACTAATCTCAGTCACTGACTTCGACGCTTCCCATTGGAGCATCGTCTCGACCTTAGCCGGATCAACGGCTATCCCACCTTTTGAGATCACGTGACCTAAGAAACTAACCTCCTCTAACCAAAACTTGCACTTAGACATCTTGGCATACAACTGCTTCTCCTTAAGGGTCTGCAAGATAACCCTCAAGTGCTCCTCATGTTCCTCCTTAGTCTTGGAGTACACTGAAATGTCATCTATAAAGACCACCATAAACTTATCCAAGTAAGGGTGAAAGGTCTTATTCATGTAGTCCATGAACACTGCAGGGGCATTGGTTACACAAAAGGGTATAACCAAGTACTCATAGTGATCATAACGCATCCTAAACACTATCATTAGGATGTCCTCAGACTTAACCCGAATCTTATGGTACCCTGACCTCAAATCTATCTTCGAAAAGACACAGACTCCGATCAATTGATCCATAAGATCATCAATCCTAGGGAGGGGTTACCGATTCTTAATGGTCACCTTGTTGAGCTGTCGATAGTCGACACACAACCTCATACTATCATCCTTTTCCTTTACTGGCAACACTGGAGCTCCCCATGGGGATACGCTAGGCCTAATAAACTACTTTTGGATAAGGTCCTCTAACTGTTCCTTCAACTTGGCTAGCTCTAGAGGAGACATTCTATAAGACGCTATGGAAATAGGCCCGGTGCCAGGTACTAAATCTATGGTGAACTCCACATCTCTCTCTGGGGGTAGTTCATAAACATCCCCGGGAACACTTTAGGAAACTCCCGCACAACAGACACACTTCCGGCATCAGGAGGGGTTTCAACTTCCACGAAAGACAACATCATGAACACTTGGGCTTCGTCTTTCATCGAAGCTTTCACTTGTTTGGTAGAGAGAAAGGATTCTTAGACTCCTCAGGAGTTCCAAAAATCAAGGTTTTATCAAAACGATTTAAAAGGACATGATTGGAAGATAACCAGTCCATGCCAAGAATAATATCAAGTTGTTTTAAAGGTAAGCATACAAGATCAACAATAAAAGTCCTATCATCAATAGTAATATGACAGTTCTTGCATGCATGTGAAGTGAGAACGGGTTTGTTTATAGGTGTGGCAACAATCAAATCATAACTCAGAAAGGTAACAGGCAAGTTCAGACTCTTGACCCTATCAAGTGATATAAACGAGTGCGTAGCATCCGAGTCATACAATATAGTTAAAAGGGTTCCATTAATTAAGCACATAACTTGGATCAAGTCATCAGATTCGAAGGCTTCGGCTCCACTAAGAGTGAAGACTCTCCCGGTGGTCTTCAGTCGATTGGCTTGAGACGGCTGACTCTTGCTAGCACTTGGAGGTTCTGACTTTGCTCTTCCACAATCCTGACTAATGTGGCCATACTTGCCACACTTGAAGCAGATGACGTCTGGTTCCTTACACTGGATAATGAAGTGATCTGGTGCGCCGCACTTGCCACACTTCATGGTCCTAGAGGCGTTGGAATTACCACCCCTGGACCTGTCATGAGAAAACTATGGCTTTCTGCCATTTTGCTTGAAATCCCGCCCGGTTGGAGCATAACGCTGCTTGCCCTTATCCTTATCCTTCTGCCCAGTCTTCTTGCTACCCTAGCTGTCTGAATTCCTGTAGCTGGCGACTCTGGACTTGTAGCCAATGCCGTGATTGCCTCTACTTGCACTTCCACATCCAACAAATTTAAAATTTTCCCATACTTCCTTGTGAGAGTGAGTAGTTGCGGTATCTTCAACATTTGGCCCAGGGTCTTGAGATTAACGGTATCAATTCACTTGGCCTTGATGTGCAAGATTTTCCTTATTATTGATGGCCTTTTCTCACTGTGATCAGATCCCATATTGTCTTCCCTTTTCAAAAATATTCACCGGTGTTTCTTGAAATAAGATGCACAATGTTAAATTATATGCATAATGTGAAAAATAAAACTAAAAAGAGAGGATAAGGAGAAAGTACGCCCCCTCTATGTCCTAAATCTGGTTACCTCATTAGGCTCTACCCTAATGGTTTAGGGATCTTTAAGTTGTGACCTCTCATAGGGTGGCTCTAAAATTCCAATATTCCGGCCTCTAGAGCTAAGGTCCAAATTCATAATGCTAACCACGACAGTAGGTGATCTACCAGACGTGGGACATCATCAAAAGGGTCAAACTCTAGTTGAGCTTTTCATGATACCCAGATAGGACGTACATCCCAAAATGGCTACCATTACACAACCTCTCTCTTAATCTTAGGGTTACGAGACTCGGGTATAGGGCCTCACTCATAAGTGTGTGCTCAATGTGTAAGTGCGGTGTGTGAAGGGAGCATACAAACCTGAAATCTAAAACTACCCACAAACATCTGCAAAAACAAGGCAAGCAAATATATACAAGAGTTATCTACCCTATGGTTTAGATGAAAGGATAATTAAAATAAAAATTATTTACAAAAAAAATAAGATGGAGTAAAATAAATAAAATCTATTAAAATACTTGCACAACCACTATGATAGGCCTGACTTTCTAAAGTCCCCAGTGGAGTCGCCAACTATCGCGACCGTCCCGTCCGGGAGCCGCAAAAAAAGATAAAAACATAATAGTCGCCACCAATATTTTATTTTGGAAAAAAACATTGGAAAAACCATTTATTTTAGGTAAACTAGTTTTTTTATTTTAAAAAAAAGGGTAGAGATTTGAGTTCGGGAGTCGGTTACGAGTAGGAAAGGTGTTAGCACCCTACATCGTCCGTTTAAGAAAACGATACCTCAAGTTAATTGTGCAAAATTTTTAATGACTTTTTAAATATTTATTTTACCCTATTTTGAAGCTAAAAAAAACACAAAAGGAAAAATAAAATTTTGGCTTGACAGAATGATCGATTC
Organism: Sophora flavescens; assembly: GCA_030762895.1. NCBI lineage: Eukaryota > Viridiplantae > Streptophyta > Magnoliopsida > Fabales > Fabaceae > Sophora > Sophora flavescens. Next base: position 76,587,086 of record CM061063.1, read on the forward strand.
TGCTCCTACGTATTCCCGGGTGTGATGGGAAACTCAAAGCCACGTAGTTCTTTAGAAAAGATTTGATTGTTTGGTTGATTATAATTTTTGAAAAGAATATAAAGGGTTAACAAGACGTTGCATCTCAGTTTACCCTTTCAAAAGAAGTTAATTTAGCTTTTATTTTTATATTTTTTTATTTTTAGAGGCTTGGGGTCAACAAGTCGTCATAACCCAGATGTCCTAAAAACAATGATTGACAAGACGTCTCATCTCAGATAACCTTTTTATTTCAAAATAAATTAATTTATTATTTCTTTTTTTATTTCAAAAGAAGTTAATTTTATTTTTTTTTATTTGTAAAAAGATTAGGATCACCAAGTTGTTGCAACCCCGGTGTCCTAAAAAATAAGGATTAACAAGACGTCATATCTCAGATAATCCTTTTATTTCAAAAGAAATTAATTTATTATTTCTTTTTTATTTCAAAAGAAATTAATTTAATTTTTTTCTTTGTAAAAAAGATTAGGATCACCAAGTTGTTGCAACTCAGATATCTGTCCTAAAAAATAAGGATTAACAAGACGTCATATATCAGATAATCCTCTCATTTTAATATTAAGATATGCATCATTTGATATATTTAAATTAATCTGATATGTTATTATTAATAAATATTTGCATTCTAAAAAAAACTGTGTTCAAGCACTTTAAACAACTCAAATGAAACATATCAACAACTAAGAAAAACAAGCACACTCATCATAAGACCAAACACCCAGGGGACCAAATCCAACATATAAAAAAACTAAAAAGAAAAAGAAAATTAAATATAAAACACAACAACAGAGAAGCTTTTGCTTCTTATCGTTACCGATCAAGTAGAGCAGGGAGTCTGAACGCAAAGGCATGGTGGAGACTCGGGTGAACGGCCCGTTCGTGCGGTGGCTACTGGGGGACGAGGCACGTTGGCGGATGCGTGATGGCGGCGAATTGGACATAGCAGTGGCGGTGTTGTGGTGGTCTTCGCAGTGGAGCGTGACGGAGATGACGAGATCTGGTACGGCGGTGAGAAACGGAGCAGCGACGGTGGAGCTACGGAGCTGGGCAGCTCGCAGTGTGGTCGTGGCAGAACTAGCAGCAATGCACGGGGGAAAGGAGGAACGTTTTGGCTCGAACCAGTGATAACGGCGACGGCGGAGTCGCGAAGAATATGGAGCAGAAGCTTTTTCTTTCCTTTTTTGTTCCCGACTGCTTGGATTTGGGGTTAGTTTTGATTTGGAATGGTGGCTTGGATTGGTGGAGAAGGTGGAGATGGTGAGTAGCAATGGAGGAGAGGGCGAGGAATCTGTTAAGGATAGATGGTGGAGGAGGAGAGTGAGGGTTCTGTTATGGCTGAGGGATTCAGGACCAAGGTTCTGTCATGTTTTTACAGGTGTTTGGATGTGGTTTTGATTAGGATGATGATGATGGTTTATGGATGGTTGAAGAAAATAGTCTATGGAGGAGGAGAGGTTTTTCATGAACAAGCTCTCATCTGATCCTTTCCTTTGTTTTTACGCCCTTCCCCTTCTTCAGTAAGATGCTTCTATATTTATATAGTAACAATAGGGGAAGATAGTGTCAAAATTTGTTATTGGTATGTTGTGAAGTGTAGACAAAAAAAATGCAGAGGGTGGTACATTTTGTGGGGAACATACCAGCCTTTGTTCCACCACATTGTTTGGTTGCAATAGTGTAGGGGTAGTACACCACCGTTTTTAGAAAAAAAGCAAAAGAAAACAAAGAGGGACCAAGAAAACAAAATCTGATCCATACTTGAGAGAGTAATATGAGAGCTGACCATTTTTCAAATCTTTTACTTTTAATTTTATTTTATTTTATTATAATAACAAATTAGAATAATAATAAAAAACAATTTTTTTAGTTGGGGATGGATAATGGGCCCTAAAGATAACTTGGAACAAAAAAGGTCCCCCACTTGATAATGTAATGGGTCAAGAACAAAAATATTTTTAGTTTTCTTCTTTATTTTTCTTTTTACATTTTTATATTTTTTTCTTTTGTTTTCAAAAATATTAATTAAAATAAAAAACACTGACAAAATGAGATGTTACAGCTACCCCTCTTTACCTGTTTCTTATTGGATAATAGGTGTAACCGTAGTTAACCTATTATCGTTATAAGAAACAAGTAAAGACATGAACTCCAATTTTGTCCGAGGTATACTGGCAAGCAAAGGATTTGTGACTTCAAAGTGATTTCTGGTAAAGAATCCGCGTGTTGGATTGCCCGCTGAGATTTAAACATAAAAAAACTTGTTGGGTGGATTGCCTGCTAAGCTTAAAAAAACAAAGATAAAGAGCTTACGGGGTGGATTGCCCGTCAGAAGCTTGAACAGAAAGATAAAGGAGCTTGCAGGGTGGATTTCCCATCAGAAGCTCAAACAGAAATATAAAATGAGCTTATGGGGTATGGTACTCGCTGAAGCTTGACAGAAAAGATAGAAAGCTTCGGGAGTCGGTTATCCACTGAAGCTTGAAAAGAAAGGTTGAAAACTTACAGATTCGTTATCCATTGAAGCTTGAAAGAAAAGATAGAATGCTTGCGGAGTCGGTTATCCGCTTAAGCCTGAAAAGAAAGGTTAAAAGCTTACGGAATCGGTTATCCGCTGAAGTTTGAAAGGAAATGTAAAAAGCTTACGGAGTCGAGTATCCGCTGAAGCTTGAAAACAAAACGGTTAAAAGCTTGTGGAGTCGGTTATCCGATGAAGCTTGAAAAGAAAGGTAAAAAGCTTGTGGAGTCGGTTATCCGTTGAAGCTTGAAAAGAAAGGTAAAAAGCTTGCGGAGTCGATTATCCGCTTAAGCTTGAAAAGAAAGGTTAAAAGCTTATAGAGTCGGTTATCCACTGAAGCTTGAAAAGAAAGGTTAAAAGCTTACAGAGTCGGTTATCCGCTGAAAGCTTGCGGAATCAGTTATCTACTGAAGCCTGAAAAGAAAGGTTAAAAGCTTACGGAGTCGGTTATCCACTGAAGCTTGAAAGGAAAGGTAAAAAGCTTGCGGAGCCGGGTATCCGCTAAAGCACGAAAACAAAACGGTTAAAAGCTTGCGGAGTCGATTATCCGCTAAAGCTTGAAAAGAAAGGTAAAAAGCTTGTGGAGTCGGTTATCTGCTGAAGCTTGAAAAAAAAAGGTAAAAAGCTTGCGGAGTCGGTTATCTGCTTAAGCCTGAAAAGAAAGGTTAAAAGCTTATGGAGTCGGTTATCTGCTAAAGCTTGAAAACAAAAAAGAGCTTACGGGGTATGGTACCTGCCAAAGCTTGACAGAGAAGATAGAAAGCTTGCGGAGTCGGTTATCCACTGAAGCTTGAAAACAAAAAAAGCTTACGAGGTATGGTACCCACCGAAGCTTGACAGAAAAGATTGCAGAGTCGGTTATCCGATGAAGCGTGACAGAAAATGTATAAAGCTTGCGGAGTCGGTTATTCGCTAAAGCTTGAAAACAAAAAGAGCTTACGGGGTATGGTACCCACTGAAGCTTGACAAAAAAGCTTGCGGAGTCGTGCTGACAATTCGACAAGTGTACCGTTTCGTTGCAAGTCATAAAACACTGTAAGTAAATACCGAGGTCGAACACAAGGATTGGGTGACCAATTTATCTAGATTTAACGAAGATAACTAATAATTGACAAAGTCAAAGATGAGAGAGAATGAGAGAGTTTCTTGGGATAAATTAGTTATCTAAAACAAATAACAAATTAAAGCAAGATAAAAAGAGTTATCTAATCAATTATCTAGATTATGATAGTGAGGTCTAAGTTCACGAATTCACCTACCCTATCAAGCAAGTTAGCCAAGCATTTATCTTCTTACCCCTATGTTCAATTTAATTTCTTTGTCAACCAGGAACCTTCAATTATCCTAATGTCACTTCCGATTTTCAAAAGGAATTATCTACAATTGCAAGTCGTCAATTTTCCAATTTATTCAACCCACAACTAGATTTATTAAGTTCTTGGTTCCCTATAGCGATTGCACCGCTTTCCTATTCTATCCCTAGTAATGTTCAAACGGTGTTCTTAATTCAAGTCCTAAGCATGAATCGCCTCCCAGTTCAACGCACTAGACTAGTTAAACATCAAAGGTGGCTTCATCGTTCCCTTAGAGAAAGAGGATTAGCTCCTCATCACGTTCATAACAAAATAATTGAAAAATTAATAGAAAATAATTCTAAATTAATGGAGACGTAGCTCCAAGAGAAACTAGAAGTTGAAAAAGAAGATGACGTGGTACTGGGACTATGCGCTAGCCCCCCTCTGTTTCTGTGACTTGCGCCCCTGCGCTCTCTCGGTTCTGTCTTACGCCCACGCCGTGGCTATATATATATATATATATATATATATATATATATGCAGGAAAATCTCTTTTTTATTTTCTATTTCAATTCAATTCAATTAGGATTAAAGTCTCATAATGTGTGGGCCCCTGGCAAAATCTTTTTTTTACTCCGTGCCTCCAACAATCAAAGTTCAATTGAAATTAAATTCAATTGTAATGTAGGATTCAATTATCTTTGTTGGGCCACTTGTCATTCTTTTCAAATATTAATGGATATATCTCAATGAATCCAACCTTCATGTGGTTTTAAGTCATGGTTCAATTTGAAACCAATCTTCATGTTAACTGTAAATTGCCAAAGCCAAATTTCTTTCTATCATCTTCAATTCATTCTCATGTGGGCCCCACATCACCTTGGATTGAGTTAAAGATATATCTCCTTGCATATGGTGATTGATATTCTTTAATGGCTTCAAATCTTCTAAATTAATTGCCCAATCAATATCTTCATCTTCTATTTTTATGATAAGCCATTAATATCCAAATCTTCAAATCCATCAATTAGGCCTCTGCACCTTACTTTACGTTGACCAGGCTTTGCAAGAAGATTTGCATATTCACGGGGTGAAGACTGTCTCGCGGGGCGAGACTGAAAGATCCCAATTCCTTGCTCAGCATCAGCTCTGGCTCGCAGGGCGAGCACTATCTCGCATGGCGAGACCTTGAAATTCTTCTTTTTGCTTATTTTCTTCTATTTTCCAAGTACTCTTGAGCTTCACTTTTTACCTGAAAATAAAAGCAGCATTAAATGCTTTATTTGACTCAAAAATAGCATAAATTACTAAAAACTACTTAAGAGACTCAAAATGTTGCTTAACGACAATTAAAGCCAAATTTGGGCGAAAACGAGATTAAACTCGAATAATTAGCACAAAAACCATGGCCTTGATAGTTATAAAACTAGATAAGCCTGAGGCTTATCAAGTCGGTTATCCGCTGAAGCTTGACAGAAAAGATAGAAAGCTTGCGGAGTCGGTTATCCGCTGAAGCTTCACAGACAAGATAAAAACTTATGATGCCTATGCTTAAAATGTGCAATTTACGGGTGACACGATGTCGCACACGGGTCAAAAAGCGAGTGGTTTGGAAAAGTGTAGTTAGGGCACGACAACTCGAGTATCGTCTCTCAAGGACTCTTGTATTGTTATTAACAGAAAAATCAGTTTTAGGGGGGGATTGAATTTTGATTGAGAAAACATAGCAGAAAACAGAGCAATTGTATGATTATCAATAAGCTAAAAACGATTAATCTACTGTTTCCGGTTTCCCACTATCATTGATTCATATAAATTCCAAGCCCTAAGTGGATTCTAATCCCTTTTCGATTGTAGCAACAATTAACAAGCGAAATTGGCGCTACGAGATGTATGTTCCTAATTCCCGAATTAAGCAAACGGGGTGAAGCTCTCGTGAATTAAGAAAACACGATTGAACACACACGAATTAAGCAAACACGATTAGGTATAGGAACATAGAATCATAGAAATAAATCAATACTTATTCTACACAATCCTGAATTAAGCAAACAGAACATATATGATAGTATTGAAAGGAAGAAGCAAATTGATCCGGGAATTACAGAACCTCAAGTGTCGGCGGAAACCGATTACAGCAGATTAATCCAAGGGGATTAGTTCTCCATCACAAACATGACAAAAACCTAAGAAAATAATATGTAAACAGTAAAAATTGGATCCCTTTTCTGTGTCTGCTGCGCTCCTATTTATAAAGAGGCCGCGCGTCACGGCTGTGATGGCCGTCACGGCCAGACCGTGACCAATTCTGCCAAGGGCGCGCATTCGAATTCTGGCCGATCACGGCCGTGATGCCTATCACGGCCAGGCCGTGATCGCTTCTGTTCATGGGTGCTGATATGTCATGGCCGTGACCTTCATCACGGCTAGGCCGTGATCAATTCTGACTTCCTGGGTCTTCTTATTACGGCCGTGACCAGTGTCACGGCCTGGGCGTGATGGCTTCTGCTTCAGGTGTCCTTCCCTTTTTGCTCTTGTTTTTATCCTGAAAACATGAAATAGTAGTAAGTGCTTTATTTGACTCAAAATCAACTAAAATACCCTACAACTACTTAAGAGACTCAAAATGTTGCTTGAGGACAATTACATCCAAATTTGGGCGAAAACAAGATTAAACTCGAATAAAACCACGGTCTTACTAGTTAAAAACTAGGTGAGCCAGAGGCTGATCAAAATACCCCAAACTTAAACTTTGCTTGTCCCCAAGCAAACTAAAACTCAAAAAGACTCAAACTTGGCAAGCTTAAAGGATTCCATCAAGTTCGCACAAATTTCATGCAATTTCAACTAAGCAATTTTTCTTCAATGTTTCCCCCCTTGCAACAATGTAATCCCCCACATTCATTTACTTTAAACCATTGAGAATTCCATCATCCATGCAATCAGTAATCTGAGTTGAGGATCCAAGTTACACACAAAAGCGAGATCACCAAATTCAAACAATCGTCTCCCTTACAAGGACATTTAGTGCTTCACTCATTCGCTCAATTTGTCTAGGCTATGAATTTTTCACTCAATTTCACATTTCAAGAGCACTTCCCATGAATTTGATTATCATCTCAAACAAGGTTCCCACGGAAACATGCATGCAACATCAAAAGGTCTTTTAAAGGTTGTAATGGGGCCTGACTAAGGGTAGGATATTCAAAGGTACTAGGCTTAAGTCCCTAGTAACTAAGAGATCATGAGTATTTTGACACATTGAAATTCCGTTCAAGTTCCTTTTTCCATTTTTTTTTTGCCTTGGGTGACTACAGCCTTTTTCTTTCAATACCCTTTTTTGACATTTTTGTTCTTTTGTTCTTTTCTTTTTTTCTTTGCCTTTGGCTCCAACCTTTATTTTTTTCTTTTTCTCAATCCAAAACAACACATCATATCCTTGTAGCCACCCCAAACTTAGTTTCTTGTAAACCTTTGTCTTGCTAAGCATCCATGCTCTCCTAATCCTAAGATTGGTTTAACATGGTTTTTCCAGATCTTTGGCTCATAACATGAGGTCAACAAGAAACAATAGGCTTATTAGACTCAATGTGGCTAACTAGGGAACATGCATCAGCGATTGGTTCAATTTAGGCCAAGTAGCTATATTCAAAGAAAATTGCCTAAATCATATGATGCAACACATAAACATGCAAACCATGAAGAGATTCAAGGAAATTCGGGAAAGTGCAACTTAAAAGTGATTCACACAATTAAAAACATGTTGGAGGCTCAAATCCTCACCTGGACATTTTTGCAAATTGTTTGACCGAGATTCAATCCCTAGTGTGTGCATCCCTTCACCCCAAACTTATCATAAATCATGCAATCACAATAGAATATCTCAAAGTTCAATTTTCAATTTTTCAAATGGGGATCAATTTTCAAAGGGGAAAGTCATTAACAGTCAACAAATATCATGCAATCCATCTATGCAAAAATTTGACAAAATCCATTCAAGCTTGCCGACACAAGACTCACACACAAACGACTCAAAGCAACACAAACAAGGAAAACAAAACAAAAACAAAACAAAACAAAACAAAAACAAAAACAAAACAATTGGTTCCCTCCCCCACACTTAAGACATACATTGTCCTCAATGAAAGGACATAGATATAAAATAAGAGTGAGGGAAAGGAGAAGGTGCTCCCTAATCAAGTTGTGGTGTAGGTGGGCTCTCCCAAGGAGAGTTCTTCAACAGTTGCATCTTCAGGCACCAGGCTCTCATGTAATAGCTTCAAGCGCTGCCCATTAACCTTAAAGACCTTATTGCTACCTGCACTTTTTATTTCTACTGCACCATGAGGGAAAACATTAGTAACGATAAACGGGCCAATCCACTTGGATCGAAGTTTCCCAGTCATCACTTTCAGGCGGGAGTTAAACAATAAAACCTGTTGGCCCACAGAGAATTCCTTCCTAGAAATCATCCTATCATGGAAGTGCTTAGTTTTCTCTTTATAAATCCGAGAGCTTTCATAGGCTTCCAGCCTAAGCTCTTCAAGTTGCTGCAATTGGAGTTTCCTTTCAATGCCGGCTTTTTTCATTTCCAAGTTACATCTTTTGACCGCCCAATAAGCACGGTGCTCAACTTCCACAGGCAGATGACATGCTGATAGTGTGATTTTACATCATGTTTCCTGTACACCTTTGCATGCATTTTTCATATAGATTAGGCTTTCTTTATTTGATTTTAGTTAGTTTTTCCCTTGGAACGGGTGAAGCGGTTTCTTGGTGTTGTTTTGCAGGAATTTAAGGAAAAATGCTCAAAAATGCTCTGTAATTATGAGTAGCTAATCCCCGTTTGTTGGGATTAGATGTAACTAAACTAAACTTCATGTATTTATCTTGACTGATTAATCTATGTTTATGTTTCTCTATTAGTGATTGATTTCCTTCGCTTAATGCCTGTTGTGGCTAGCACCCCCATGACTTGATTAGTGTTTTGGTATGCAATTGGAAAATTCGTATTAGAACCAGAACTGGAATTAATCACCTAGTAAACCTTGCATCTAGGAATGGAGTTTGGTTTATTAGTAATCGCGTGATCCCTAATCCTAATGCAAATTCATTAATCTAGGCCACCTAAGGAATTAGGGTTTATTAGTGGATTTAGGCTCTTGCCATCCGAGGAATCGGGGCTTGAGTAATCTAGTGGATTGATTTTAATATTTGAAGCATGAATGAGAGGTATCTAGTCCTGGTTGTACATGAGGTAGAGGTTTGGTGAAGTCTAGTCCCAACATATTCTTTTCGCATTCCAAGTATTCGACAAAAATACAAAAAGATTTTATTCCTTTTATTTTTCTGTTTTGATTTCTCTTGATTTATAGTTTAGTCTAGATAGTTGCTTGATTTGTGAATTGGTAATTGACATCCAATCCTCGTGGGAATGATATCGGTCTCACCACCGTATTACTTGCACGACTGGGTATACTTGCCCAGATCCGTCAACAAGTTTTTGGTGCCGTTGTCGGGGATTGGTTTTGCCAATATCATTAGTAACAAAGGAGGCAACTAATTTAGACATTTTTATTTTATTTTATTTTTCTGTATATATTTGATCTTTTTGTTTTGAGTTTTGTTTGTGCCAGGTGGACGAAATTCATGGACAATTATTATTATCCACCTGATGAGGAAGTTGCAAGTCACACTTGGGAGGACAACTTGTGTTGGGAAGACGATTTCGATTTGGGAAAATTCTTTATGGAGTTTTCTTTATCTCATAATATTCCATCATGAGTTGATTGTGTGACTGGCGAGCTTATAAACATATACTCCAAGGAGGATTGGGAAACCTTTTGCTCGTATTTGCCTCCTCCACCACCATGTATGATTCCCATAGAGCCACATGAAGCAGAATTTGAACAAAATATGGCTGTGGGGATGGAGCAAAATGAAGATGAAGTGGTGATGGTGGAAGAGTCACAAGAAGAGGAAGTACCTTTCACAAGTCCTTGGTAAATTGAGGAATGGGAATGGAAGGAGCAAACACCTTTGCTCTAGAACAACATTCCCAAGAGTTATCCATCTCTGAGACCAAAATCAGAACCAACTGTGACAGTATCGAAGCTGTGATGCAGAATTTCAAAACGCAAGTTGAGGAAATTTGCAAACAGTTAGTACAAGAGTCAGATGCAGCACAACTTGAGCAAAATCTGGTTTTGGGGATAGTGCAAAATGTAGATGAAGTGGTAGTGGACTATACCATGCTTTGCCGAGCAACTGAAGTTTTCTGCATTGGACAAATATGTCGGTTTACATGCATGTGTGGACACTACTAAATTAGTCCCTTCCACTTGTCTGGCAAACTTCCTCTTGAAAACACCATTTGACCCGAGAGGAAGTGAGTTCATAATTGTAGAGGTCAATGGAGTTTTCACACACTGGCTAGGTGGAACTGTGGATAGAGTCATATTACTTCTGCAATTGCCACTCCACAAGCTTTGGGATCCGGGTGGAGGATCTTACATCTTGAGCACACCTTGGTCCTTTTACCACAAGCTATGGGATCAAGGTAGATGCTTTTCAATAAGTCAAGCTAGTGATGTTAAAGAAGCGCTTATTGGGAGGCAACCCAAGTTTTCTTAACCCTTTTCTTTAGTTAGTTTTTGTTTTTGATTTTTAACTCTTGAATAATTTGAGAAGATCAAGAGGAAAAATAATAAATTGAGATTTGTCAAGTGATTTCAGGGAAAGAAGGATGGAAGAGCAAGAAGACAAAGCAAAGTCAGCAGCCATCACGCCCAGGCCGTGACACTGGTCACGGCCGTGATGAGCCAGAATTGAAGATCTCCCCATCACGGGCGTGATGGAAGGACCCTGAAGTCAGAGAGAATCTCGGCCTAGCCGTGATGGAGGTGACGGCCGTGACAGGTCAGCCCTGAGAACCAGAATTGTTCATGACCTGCCCGTGATGAGGCTCACGGCCGTGATGCATTTCCTAACAAGTTTCTGACTGGACTATGAGCCAGCACCCGCTACTGCCTCGGTAAGTCGTTCCATTTTTCTCCTCTCTCCGACTTGATTGTTTACATTGGGGACAATGTAAATTCTTAAGCTTGGGGTAGGTGTATTTTTGCATTTTTAATTTTGAATTTTTCATGTTGCATTCATATAGTTTTGCATGATCACTTGATCAGATTGCCCTTGTTTAGATTTTGCATCCAAATTGTGAAAACTGAGTGCCAATTAAATTGAGATAGTGAATTATTGAACCCAATTTGTTATTCTTGTGATAAGGCTACAAATAAATTTTTTTTGAGATGATATGTGATAGTTGATAATTAGCATGTGGTGCCGTAGATTTGTGTTTCTCACTGATTTTTGAACTATTAAAATGTGAGATTTTGAGCCAAAAGGGGTACTCACTAAATATACCCCATTCTTTGTGTTAGAGTGTTATTCCTCTTGGTCTGTATTCTCTAGAACTTGGCTTGAAACCGTTTTGAAGCTTAAAAATTTTTGAAAACATTTTTGAAAATGATTGAGGCACTAGGTATTTTTCCGGCCTTCCGAGCTTTGAATGACTAAATGCTATCCCTTAGTTGCCCAATTTTGAGCCTGAAAGAATAAAATATTTTTCTTGGTACCCTGAAATATTTTGATAAATATGCTTGGTAGGATACCTTCTAAAGTATTACAAAAAGGGTAAAAAGGTAGTTGAAAAAGTATGGGATGAGAAAATCAGAAAAATATTTCTCTTGAGCTGAAAATCTCCCCTTCTCCAAATAAAAGAAAAATAAAAGAAAAAGAAATATATATAGAGAAGGGGATGATAAAAAGAAAAGTGAGAAATAAAATGAAAAGAAAGCAAGAAAGGTGGCAAAAGTGAATCGAAACCCAAAAAGGTATTTTAGAAGGTGTCACATTTTGCAATGCTTGATGTTTGTGTAGCCTTTTGAAATGCCCTTTTCTTGATTTCCCCACCTAACGATTTATCCCATGGCCCCGTTACAACCAAAGTGAAAGACCTCTTGATTCTTAATTGTTTTCATTAATAGAGTAGAGATTTGGTTGATAGTCAAGCCTATGGTAGAATTCATTCCTTGAGGAAAATGGAGCGAATTGTCTTATGTCCCTAACACTTGAGTGAGGTGAGAGAGAGAGCCAAGCAAATGAACAAGCTTGGGGTGATCTTCAAAAGAGCAAGAGTGCCCGAATCAGTGAGAATATGAGTGTAAGAAACCTAAGCTTCTAATTGGAATGGAATTGATTGTCTCTTGCTGAATTATTTGAAATGCCTGTTACTTGGATCATTTACTCGGGTTCTTGGTTCACTATCCACGCTTTGATTATTTATCTCTTCTGGCCTTAGTGATTGCTTGAAGACAATCAATTGAATAAGCTTGGGGTGATTTGATAGTGTGATTTTACATCATGTTTCTTGTACACTTTTGCATGCATTTTTCATATAGATTAGGCATTCTTTATTTGATTTTAGTTAGTTTTTCCCTTGGAACGGGTGAAGCGGTTTCTTGGTGTTGTTTTGCAGGAATTTAAGGAAAAATGCTCAGAATTAGCCTTGATGGAGCTTGGATTAAATAGAGCTTGAAAAGTGAAGAAAATGAGCCAAGTAGAGCCCATCACGGCCTAGCCATGATGACCATCATGGCCATGATCAAGAAAACTGAGAAGATTGAAGGCAAAAGTCAGAAGCTGTCACGGCCGTGACAGGCCAAGCAGAACCGATCACGGCCTAGCCGTGATGAGACTCACGGTCGTGATGCTCCAAATTTGAAAGCGCGCCCACTCCAGAACACGCCACGGCCTGGCCGTGATGGCCATCACGGCCGTGACGCGTGGCCTCTCTATAAATATGAGCGCATAAGACAGAAAAAAGGGATTCCGGGATCCTGAGGTCTCTGACACAGACTCTCAAACTGACTTTTAACCTAAAGGATACTTGGAGGCTGTGAAGAGGGTTCCAACCCTAGAAGGGAGCTGCTGCGAGGGGCTGCTGTGACGACGGTGGAAAGCTCCCATGGAGTTTCTTCTTTCCTCTTCTCCCATTTTTCTGGTTTGGCTTTCTCTGTAATTATGAGTAGCTAATCCCCGTTTGTTGGGATTAGATGTAACTAAACTAAACTTCATGTATTTATCTTGACTGATTAATCTATGTTTATGTTTCTCTATTAGTGATTGATTTCCTTCGCTTAATGCCTGTTGTGGCTAGCACCCCCATGACTTGATTAGTGTTTTGGTATGCAATTGGAAAATTCGTATTAGAACCAGAACTAGAATTAATCACCTAGTAAACCTTGCATCTAGGAATGGAGTTTGGTTTATTAGTAATCGCGTGATCCCTAATCCTAATGTAAATTCATTAATCTAGGCCACCTAAGGAATTAGGGTCTATTAGTGGATTTAGGCTCTTGCCATCCGAGGAATCGGGGCTTGAGTAATCTAGTGGATTGATTTTAATATTTGAAGCATGAATGGGAGGTATCTAGTCCTGGTTGTACATGAGGTAGAGGTTTGGTGAAGTCTAGTCCCAACATATTCTTTTCGCATTCCAAGTATTCGACAAAAATACAAAAAGATTTTATTCCTTTTATTTTTCTGTTTTGATTTCTCTTGATTTATAGTTTAGTCTAGATAGTTGCTTGATTTGTGAATTGGTAATTGACATCCAATCCTCGTGGGAACGATATCGGTCTCACCACCATATTACTTGCACGACTGGGTATACTTGCCCAGATCCGTCAACACATGCCTTACCGAACACAAGTCTATAGGGAGACATCCCTATTGGTGTCTTAAAAGCTGTTCTTTGAGCCCAAAGTGCGTCTTCTAGACGACGGCTCCAGTCCTTCCTATTTGGCTGCACTACTTTCTCCAAGATCTGTTTGATCTCTCTGTTTGAGATCTCAGCCTGCCCATTAGTCTAGGGATGATATGCAGTGGAGACCCTGTGCACAATTCCATACTTCCGGAGTAAGGCTTCCATGGTGCGGTTGCATAAATGAGTGCCTTGGTCACTTATGATAGCACGAGGTATTCCGAACCTGCAAAAAATATTGGACCTGAAAAAATTTGCAACAACTATAGAATCATTAGTCCTAGTGGGGATAGCTTCCACCCACTTTGAAACATAGTCAACAGCCAGTAAAATATAGAGAAAACCAAAAGATGCAGGGAAAGGACCCATAAAGTCAATTCCCCACACATCAAACACCTCACAGAAAAGCATAGGTTGCTGAGGCATTTCACTCTTACGAGTGATGGCTGTACCTGTTGTCTGACACTCTTTACAAGTCCGGTAAACCTCATAAGCATCTCTAAAAATAGTGGGCCAATAAAAACCTGAGTCCAAGATTTTTCTTTCAGTCCTTTGTGGCCCAAAGTGTCCCCCTACTTGAGAAGCATGAGAAAAGTGCAGAATAGATTCAATCTCATAGTCGGGGACACATCTCCTGATTACCTGATCACTGCCAAATTTCCAAAGATATGGATCATCCCAAACATAATATTTGGCATCACTCTTGAGTTTGTGGATTTGTGACCTAGTTGCACCTGTCGGAAAAACACCAGCAACAAGATAGTTAACAATATCCGCAAACCAAGGACTTATCCCATGTAACTGTAAAAGCTGCTCATCGGGAAAGTCATCCTGGATGGGAGAAGGATCTTCATCCCTCTCTATTCTGCTCAAGTGATCAGCCACTAAATTCTCGGCTCCACTCTTGTCTTTTATCTCCACGTTAAACTCTTGGAGCAACAACATCCATCGAATCAATATCGGTTTTGCTTATGGTTTCTTCAACAAGTACTTAAGAGCTGCATGGTCAGTGAAAACAACAACCTTGGAACCTAGCAAATATGATATGAATTTATCACGAGCAAAAACATTAGCTAGAAGTTCCTTTTCGGTAGTGGTGTAATTAGCCTGTGCAGCATCCAAAGTTCTAGAAGCATAATAAATAACATAGGCAACCTTGCCCACTCTTTGTGCAAGGACCGCCCCCACAGCATAGTTAGAAGCATCACACATAAGCTCAAAAGGGAGGGTCTGGTCAGGGGGCTGGATGATGGGGGTGGAGGTCAAGGCTTTCTTCAAGAAATCAAATGCCCTTTTGCAGTTGTCATCAAAGTTGAAAATGGCATCATTCTTCAGCAGGTTGGATAGAGGAAGGGCTATCTTGCTGAAATCCTTTTTGAAGCGCCTGTAAAAACCTGCATGACCAAGAAAAGAGCGAATTGCGCGAACGCAAGATGGGTAAGGCAGTGTAGAAATCACATCAATCTTAGCAGGATCTACTGAAATACCCTTTTCAGAAATAATATGCCCCAAAACAATCCCCTGTTCAACCATAAAATGACATTTTTCATAATTCAGAACAAGGTCAGTTTCAATGCATCTTTCCAAAACCAAATTCAAACTATGCAAGCATGCATCAAACGAGGAACCATAAACAGTGAAATCACCCATGAACACTTCCATGCAATTTTCAATATATTCAGTAAAAATGCTAATCATGCATCTCTGGAATGTGCCAGGAGCATTGCAAAGACCAAATGGCATCCTCCTGTAAACAAAAGTGCCGAAAGGGCACGTGAAAGTAGTATTTTCCTGATCCTCTGGTGCAATGTGGATCTGGAAGTAGCCTGAAAAACCATCAAGAAAGCAATAGTGTGATTTACCTGCTAGCCGTTCAAGCATCTGATCGATGAACGACAAAGGAAAGTGATCCTTTCTAGTAGCCTGGTTCAATCTCCTGTAATCAATGCAAACTCTCCAGCTATTCTGGACTCTAGTGGGGACAAGTTCATTGTTTTCATTTTTTACCACTGTGAGTCCAGACTTCTTAGTTACAACTTGAATCGGGCTCACCCAATTGCTGTCAGAGATAGGATATATGATACCCGCATGCAAGAGTTTTGTTACCTCCTTCTTCACAACATCAAGAATCAAGGGATTGAGCCGCCTTTGGGGCTGCTGATAAGCCTCTGGCTTATCTAGTTTTATGACTAGATGAACTAGGGTTCATGTGCCTATTTATTCGAGTTCACTCTCATTTTCGCCCAAATTTGCCTTGTTTTGCTCCTAAGTTGGACTTTGACTCGTTTTGCGTCTTTTGTGTAGTTTTTAGCTTCTTTTGAATAGAATTACGCTTGTGGTTGCTTGTGTTGTTTTCAGGTCAATGAGTGAAGCTCTGAGAATTAAGGAAAGTCAAGAAATAGTGGAGATTGCCATTCTGGAGATTCTCGCCCCGCGAGAGGAAGCTCGCCCCGCGAGAGTTTGAAGACTTGGAAGTCAGAGACCATCACGGCCTAGCCGTGATGTGTATCACGACCGTGACCAAAAATCCACACAAGTCAGAGACCATCACGGCCTAGCCGTGATTCACATCATGGGCTGTGAAAAGAAGGTTCGCGTCGCGAGACGTCCTTCGCGCCGCGAGTGTTTGAACTCCAGAAAAGCGCCAGAGACAGAGATCACCACGGCCTAGCCGTGATTCACATCACGGGCCGTGACAAGAAGACTCGCGTCGCGAGACATCCTTCGCGTCGCGAGAGTTTGAATTCCAGAAGTGCGCCAGAAACAGAAGCCGTCACGGCCTGGCCGTGATGGCCATCACGGCCGTGACGCGTGGCCTCCTTATAAATAGAGCAGATCAGAACAGAAAAAGAGGACTTTTTGGATCAGAAATGATTGGAGATCTTTTGTAATCCTTATTCTGGGGCTGCGTCTCCTCTTCTCTTCTCTTAATTCTTAGTCTTAGGATGATTTCCGATTGTACGTGTGTCGTTGTTACGGACATGAGGAACTAATCCTCTTGTCTAAGGGATCGATGAAGCCACCCATGGCGGCATAGTGTTCATGTAATGTAACTCTTTCTCCTTTAGTTCAATTATTGTTTTCCAATTCTGTTTTCATTGTGTCGATTATATGCTAGCGTGATCGACTAGTTAAACGTGTTGAGGCCTAGCGGCGATTCGCGTTTTAGAACTTGAATTGGGATCATCGGTCGAGTATTGCACGAGAGTGAGTAGGAGATCGGTGCAACCTATAGGGAACAAGAATTAATAGAATTCGAGATTAGGATTATGAGACCTAGTAAGTAATTAATCCAATCGTCGAATACGTCCTATTGAGCACGGAAGTGGATATAGGAGAATTTGGGGGTCCCGGTTGACATTAAAATTGAACTTAGGGAGGAGAATATCATCACTTGGGTACTATGCATGATTGGGTAGGTGGATTCGAAACCTTAGATGCTCTTAATTCCAGATTTCATCACCATATCTTAATTGATTTGATTTGATTCGTTAATTTGAATTGTGATCCTAGTTTCCCTCCAACCACTTTCTCTACTTAACCAACTTATCGGATTTTTCGTGAAATTAGTCGAATTGGTAGCCCAATCCTTGTGTTCGACCTCGGTAGACTCTTACCGTGTTTTATTACTTGCGACGACCCGGTACACTTGCCGGCGTAACAACAAGTTTTTGGCGCCGTTGCCGGGGATTGGCACAGCCAGTTTTCCTAATTTTTAGGAAATTTGATTGATTGGTTAAGCTGATTTTTCTTTTTATTTTTCTGTTATTTCTTTGTTATTATTTCTCTACTTCTTTGATTCCACTTGGTCTTGCCGTGTTTTTGTTTGCGAGGTACCATCTCACAAGAGGACTTGCTATTTGATTCGGAGATCACCAAGACTGAGAAGCGCTTAAGGAAGGAAGTCAGAGAAAGAAAGAGGCTTGAAGCGATTGATTTTGAGGACATGGCTGAAGAAAATCCTCCTCCTCCTCCTCCTCGTTACAAGCCTCTCTTCGAGTACGATCTACCCAGCTTGGGTGATTGTGATTCTTCTATTGTGAGGGGCAACCTGAACACAGACTCCTTCAGAGTTGAAGAATGTGTCACATTCCAGATCCGGGAGAATCAGTTTGATGGGAGTGGCAAACAGGACCCTCATAGACACATCACTCGCTTCCTTGAAGCCTGTGACTTACAGAAGACAAGAGGAGTCTCACAGGATGAGTTTCGCTTGCGACTTTTCCCTCTCTCTCTTAGGGATGTCGCTCGCGATTGGGTTGACAGCTTGGATAGGAATAGCATCAGAACTTGGGAGCAAATGGCACAGAAGTTCCTAACCAAATACTTTCCTCCTCAGAAGGCGGCACAAGCAAGAATAGCAGTCACATCATTCAGGCAGACGGAGGATGAAACTTACAATGAAGCGTGGGAGAGGTACAATGGTTTATTGAGAAGATGTCCCTCTGCGTTCTTTGACCCGGTTTCCAAAGTACAACACTTCTTTAATGGGTTGAGGGGACGCTATCAGATGAACTGTGATGCCGCAGCTGGCGGCTCTTTTTCCTACTTATCAGCTGAGGATGGATGGACATTGTTAGAGAAGATGTCATATAATGATTACAACCGTGGTAGGGAGACCTCAAGTGGAATCAGTTCTGGGACAATGGAAGCCATTTTAGAGCAAAACATACTTTTGAAGATGCAGAATGAGGCTTTATCCGGGAACAAGAGGGTTAATGCGATACACGAGGGAATGCCACCGGGGTGTGCAAATTGTAATGGAGATCATGACACACAGATTTGCCCGCTAAATTTCCCTCAGGAACATGTGGACTCTTGCCACAACTTTTATGACACTGTGCCCCAGAATAACTATCAGAGGAACAGACAAAATGACTACAATCAGAATCAGAATAGGGGGTACATGAGGAGAGACCATCCGGGTTTCGCTTGGAGTAATGCTAATGGTGGTATAGCCGGTCAACAACCTCCTCAGCAGAATTGGCAACAACCTTAGCAGGGTATAAGGCCGAACATTGGAATTCAGCAGTGCAATACCCAACAGGCTCTTCCAGGGCCTAATCAGTTGCAAATAACAGATGGTGGAAGACAACCGTGGGAGCTGGCTTTTGAGAAGTTGTCAACCTTTACAAGCACATCTTTTGAGAAGGTGAACACTGCCATTGACAAGTTGGCGACTCATACAGGATCGGCAATTCAGAATCTGGAGACACAAATAGCGCAGCTCGCGAAGCAACTTAATGAGCGTCTTCCAGGCACTCTCCCAGGTAATACCGAGAACAACCCCAAGGGACAATGCAATGTCATATCTACTAGAAGCGGAAGGGTGTTGGAACCTAACAGGGGTACAACTAGTTCTCAGGATGACAAGGCCCCGGAACAACCACACATTGAGGAAGAGCAACCTGAAAAAGAAAAGTTGGCAAGCGACAAGGCACCGGAGCAAGGGGGAAGGCTGAAGCTTGTAGATGAAGAGTTCCGAAAGAAGAAATGGGTTGAACCCCAAGACCTCCCCTCCTTACATGAAGGTACCGTATCCACGAACGATTGAAGAAGCCTCAACAGGATAAGCAGTTCAACAGATTCCTTGATGTCTTCCGCAAACTCCAAATTAACATTCCATTTGCGGAAGCCTTAGAACAAATGCCATCATATGCTCGGTTTATGAAGGAACTTCTCACTAAGAAGCGGAGGATTGTGGATGAAGAAACGGTTGCTTTGACCGAGGAGAGTGTAGTGCCATTCTTCAACGGAAGCTGCCTCCGAAGTTGAAGGATCCGGTTCCTTCTCGATACCATGCACCATTGGGGGAATGACCTTCGGAAAGGCATTATGTGATCTAGGGGCAAGCATCAACTTGATGCCCCTCTCGATGATGAAGAGGCTAGGGATCAAAGAAGTTAAGGATACGCGAATGTCACTCCAACTGGCCGATCGTTCTATCAAATATACCTATGGAGTAGTCGAAGACTTGCTCGTGAAAGTTGACAAGTTCATATTCCCAGTGGACTTTGTGGTGCTCGATATGGATGAAGACGCTGAGATCCCTCTCATATTGGGTAGGCCCTTCTTGGCCACCGGGGGTGCCTTGATAGATGTGCGGCAAGGGAAACTCACTTTAAGGGTGCATGATGATGAGGTGGTCTTCAATGTCTTTGAAGCGATTAAGCACCCGAAGAGAAGTCATTTGTGTATCGAGTGGATGTGGTGGACCCAATGAAAAGGTAAAGGCAACTCGAGAAGACCATGATCCTTCGATTGCAACAAGATGTCGGTAGAATCTCATGAGGAAGACAGTGAGGAAAAAGGCCCTTCGGGGGATGAAGTCTACCTTGAGTGGCTACGAGACATGGAACCCATACCGAGTCTCCCAAGGGAAGAATGTGCAAGGAAAGAATTCAGCAGCAAAGGAATGAAAAAGAACAGTAAGGCACCAAGGGTGAAAGGTGGCACAACCGCGGTGGTCAATACAGACAATGAGTTGATCTCAAAAAGGACCACCACGGAGTGGAGAGTTCGTGCTGATTATAGAAGGGTCCTGAACTTAAATGAGCTGTCCGGGAACCGCATGCGAGCATATAAAAGGGCACAAACCTACAAAGAACAGGCCAAGGAATGGCATGGTAAGCAGGATCTTCCTCCGGATTAACCCTTAGGGGCGACTTGAGTCAGGCTCGGGACGTTAAACAAGCGCTACTTGGGAGGCAACCCAAGCTAGGTACCCTCTCCTTTCCTCACTCTCGTTTTTGTTTTTGTTTTTGTGTTTGTTTTGTTTTTGTTTGTCACTCTTGAATAATTTGAGAAGATCAAGAGTTGTTGTGTCGGCAAGCTTGTTGGATTTTAATAGAATTGAGCATAGATTGATCGCATGAATTATTTTGACCATTGATGATTTCCCCCTAAGTTCTGAAATTAGAGAAGTTTATCCCCACTTAAAAATTGAAAACTGAACTTTGAGAACTTTGTTGTGATTACTTGATTTATGATAAGTTTGGGGTGAGGGGGTGCACACACTAGGAATCGTATCTCGGTCAAACAATTTGCGAAATGTCCAGGAGAGGATTTTGAGCCTCCAACTTTGTTTTTGAATGTGTGAATCACTGTTAAGTTGCACTTTCCCGAATTTGCTTGAATCTCTTTATGGTTTGCATGATTATGTGTTGCATCAAATGATTTAGGCGATTTTCTTTGAATAACCACTTGGCTTAAAATGAACCATCCCTAATGCATGTTCCCTAGTTAGCCAAATTGAGCCCAATTGACCTATTGTTTCTTGATGACCCTATATTACGAGCCAAAATCTGAAAAACCATGTTAACCCAATCTTAGGATTAGGAGAGCATGGAAGCTTAATGAGAAAAGAGTTGTGAGAAACTAAGTTTGGGGTGGCTACGAGGTGATATGTCATATTGGGATGAGAAAAAGAAAATAAAGGTTGACCCAAGGCAAAAAGAAAATAAAAGAAGAAAACAAAAAAAATTGCCAAAAGAAAAGGGGCAAAACAAAAAGATTAGCAAGGAAAAGGATGTAGTCACCCGAGCCCAAATGAAAAAAATGGAAAAGGGAATTTGAGTGGAAAAAGTGTCAAAATGCTCATGCTCTCTTAGTTCCTAGGGACTTAAGCCTAAATATCCTTCATTATCCTACCCTGAGCCAGGCCCCATTACAACCTTTAAAAGACCTTCTGATGTTGCATACATGTTTTCGTGGGAACTACTTCTGAGATGAAAATCAAATTCATGGGAAGTGCTCTTGATAAGTGAAATTGAGTGAAAAAGTTGAAAGCCTAGACGAATTCGAGCGAATGAGTGAAATTTTACATACCCTTGTGAGGAAGGCAGTTGTTTGAAATTGGTGATCTTCCTTTGTGTGTATCATTGAGCCTCAACTTAGACTAATGATTGCATGAATGATGAAGTTCTCAATGGTTTAAAGTAAATGAATGTGGGATTACATTGATGTGGGGGGGGGGGGGAGATCATTGGAGAAAAACTGTTTTGTAAAGTTGCATTAAATTTGTGCGAAATCGATTGATTCCTTTAGGCTTGCCAAGTCTTGAGTCGTTTTTTGAGTTTTAAGCTTGCTTGGGGACAAGCAAGGTTTAAGTTTGGGGTATTTTGATAAGCCTCTGGCTTATCTAGTTTTATGACTAGATGAACTAGGGTTCATGTGCCTATTTATCCGAGTTCACTCTCGTTTTCGCCCAAATTTGCCTTGTTTTGCTCCTAAGTTGGACTTTGACTCGTTTTGCGTCTTTTGTGTAGTTTTTAGCTTCTTTTGAATAGAATTACGCTTGTGGTTGCTTGTGTTGTTTTCAGGTCAATGAGTGAAGCTCTGAGAATTAAGGAAAGTCAAGAAATAGTGGAGATTGCCATTCTGGAGATTCTCGCCCCGCGAGAGGAAGCTCGCCCCGCGAGAGTTTGAAGACTTGGAAGTCAGAGACCATCACGGCCTAGCCGTGATGTGTATCACGGCCGTGACCAAAAATCCACACAAGTCAGAGACCATCACGGCCTAGCCGTGATTCACATCACGGGCCGTGAAAAGAAGGTTCGCGTCGTGAGACGTCCTTCGCGTCGCGAGTGTTTGAACTCCAGAAAAGCGCCAGAGACAGAGATCATCACGGCCTAGCCGTGATTCACATCACGGGCCGTGACAAGAAGACTCGCGTCGCGAGACATCCTTCGCGTCGCGAGAGTTTGAATTCCAGAAGTGCGCCAGAAACAGAAGCCGTCACGGCCTGGCCGTGATGGCCATCACGGCCGTGACGCGTGGCCTCCTTATAAATAGAGCAGATCAGAACAGAAAAAGAGGACTTTTTGGATCAGAACTGATTGGAGATCTTTTGTAATCCTTATTCTGGGGCTGCGTCTCCTCTTCTCTTCTCTTAATTCTTAGTCTTAGGATGATTTCCGATTGTACGTGTGTCGTTGTTACGGACATGAGGAACTAATCCTCTTGTCTAAGGGATCGATGAAGCCACCCATGGCGGCATAGTGTTCATGTAATGTAACTCTCTCTCCTTTAGTTCAATTATTGTTTTCCAATTCTGTTTTCATTGTGTCGATTATATGCTAGCGTGATCGACTAGTTAAACGTGTTGAGGCCTAGCGGCGATTCGCGTTTTAGAACTTGAATTGGGATCATCGGTCGAGTATTGCACGAGAGTGAGTAGGAGATCGGTGCAACCTATAGGGAACAAGAATTAATAGAATTCGAGATTAGGATTATGAGACCTAGTAAGTAATTAATCCAATCGTCGAATACGTCCTATTGAGCACGGAAGTGGATATAGGAGAATTTGGGGGTCCCGGTTGACATTAAAATTGAACTTAGGGAGGAGAATATCATCACTTGGGTACTATGCATGATTGGGTAGGTGGATTTGAAACCTTAGATGCTCTTAATTCCAGATTTCATCACCATATCTTAATTGATTTGATTTGATTCGTTAATTTGAATTGTGATCATAGTTTCCCTCCAACCACTTTCTCTACTTAACCAACTTATCGGATTTTTCGTGAAATTAGTCGAATTGGTAGCCCAATCCTTGTGTTCGACCTCGGTAGACTCTTACCGTGTTTTATTACTTGCGACGACCCGGTACGCTTGCCGGCGTAACAACAGCTGCCTAATTGTTTTAGCCCCATCCTCCAACAGAATCCTATGCATACACCTGGAGGGGCTAATACCTGGTATGTCGGCCAAGGTCCACCCAATCGCTTTCTTCTGCTTCTTCAAAACCTCCAAGAGCTTAGATTCCGGGTCAACATCAAGGTTAGAGGAAATTATAACCGGAAGTTTTTCATTCCTCTCCAAGTAAGCATATTTCAGATTTTCAGGAAGTGGCTTAAGCTCCAGGGAGGGTGGCTGCTCAATAGATGGTCTGTTTGGGGCAGCCGTACTGTCAAGAATTTCAGCTAAACAAACAGCTTCATCCACACTATCATCCAGCAAGGCAGTATCAATCTCAGCACAAACAGCACAAGGGTCAGTGTGAGTGCAATCAGCACATGGGTGGACATCATCAAAACCAAAAACAGATGGAAAATCAGCAGCTGCTACCAATTCATCATAAGTTTCATCAACAATTTCAGAGAGCAACTCTATTTGGAAAACAGAGTGCTCTTCCAAGGGGTGCTTCATAGCATCGAAAATGTTGAATTTTGCAACAATGTCACCAAATTCCATGGACATGGTTCCATCGTGAACATCAATCTTTGTCTTTGCCGTTTTCATGAACGGTCTTCCCAGAATGATTGGTGATTTGCTTGAATTTGTTTCCCCTGCCATATCCAGAATGTAAAAATCAGCAGGGAAAATCAAGTCATCAACTTGGACAAGCACATCTTCTACTACTCCAATGGGGCGAGCATTGGTCCTGTTTGCCAACTGAATAGTAAGACCTGTATGCTCCAAGGGACCAAGATCAAGATTGTTGAAAACAAAAGTAGGCATGACATTAATGGAAGCTCCTAAATCCAACATGCAATTGTCGAATTTAGTATCCCCAATGGTGCATGGAATAGCAAAAGTTCCCGGATCCTTGCATTTCTGTGGCATTGCCTGAGTGAGGGCCGAAACAGTAACCTTTTCAGGTGCAGGCTTAGGCTGAATGAGGGCTGAAACATTTTGCCCCAAATTGACTCTCTCATTACCCTTCAACCTCCTCTTGTGTGTGCACAAATCCTTCAGAAACTTTGCATATTTTGGGACCTGCTTAATCGCATCAAGGAACGGAATGTTCACTGCCACTTTTCTGAACACATCCAGAATCTCTCTCTCCTTTTCCTCCCCATCAATCTTTTTATTTTTCAGTACTTTTTGCGGGAAGGGAATTGGTGACACATACTCTTTCTCGGCTTCAACAACAGCAGAAGGTTCAGGTGTTACCTCAACAGTTTCCTCACCTTTTTCAGGAGCTGGCTCTACAACTTTTATGGATCTCAAGGAAATTGCACTCACATTAGGATTTGGAACATTAGGATTCACCACTGTTTGTGCAGGTAGTTGGTTCGATCCTTGAGCTTGCTTCATGGCATTCATCGAAGTGGAAAGCTGTCCAATCTGTGTCTGTAAAGCATGAATGCTAGAATCCGTTCGCTGCTGGAACTGGAGATTTTGTGCAGCCATTTGCTTGACAAGGTCTTCTAGTGAAGGTCCGGAAGGTGCAGAGGTGCTTACTTGGGGAGAATTCTATGGTGGTGCCAGCGGTAACATTGGTTGTTGCTGTTGTGCAGATGAGTTCCCATACCGAAGGTTTGAATGGTTCCTCCAGTTGGGGTGGTACTTATTTGTGGAAAGGTCAGGAATGCTGTACCGGTTCTGATTGTTGCCTTGATTGTAGAGATTGGCTTCATATGCTTGAGGCAAATCGGTGACTGACTCATCTTTCAGAATGGGGCATGCATCGGTCAGGTGCTCAGGAGAAGTGCAAATGCTACACAACCTTGCTGTTTGAATTTTATCCACTGCCAACTGCTTCACCAAAGAAGTGAGCTCATCAAGTCTGGTCTCAAGGGCCTTGTTGGAAGGAGAAACATGGACTTCATTCACACCCCTTGTTTCGGCAGAATTGCTTCTAGTTGTGAACTGTTGGGAGTTGAGTGACATGTTCTCAATCAATTGCTTGGCAGCAGCCGGAGTTTTATCAACAAGTGCTCCCCCACTAGCAGCATCTAGGATGTTTCTATCCATTGGCAGCAGTCCCTCATAAAAATACTGAATAAGCATATGCTCAGAAATCTGGTGCTGAGGACAACTGGATACCAACTTCTTAAACCTCTCCTAGTACTCGGCCAATGACTCATTGCCTTGTCTAATACCACATATTTCCTTTCTGATGGATGCAGCTTTGGAGGCAGGGAAGTACCTCTCTAGGAAGACTCTCTTCAGATCATTCCAGGTTGTAACGGAATTCGACTCAAGATAGTATAACCAATCCTTCGCAGCACCTTGAAGTGAGAACTGGAAGGCTCTCAGCTTGATATGATCTTATGTTTTTCCTTCAGGCCTCAAAGGCGTAGAGCAAACAACCTGGAATTCCTTCGGATGTTTATGTGGATCCTCACCTGCAAGACCACTAAACCTTGGCAACAAGTGTATTAAACCAGATTTTAATTCAAAGGGAGCAACAACATCAGCATATTCAATACACAAACCATTGTAATTAACATCAGGGGCAACAAGCTGTCTTAATGTTCTTTGATCAGCCATGTTATCAAAATTAAGTGCAGAATCAGAATAACTACTGGTTGGTGGACTAGTGTTAGCCTGAATTGCTCTACGGTGTGTGTGTAGTGTTCTCTCAATTTCAGGATCAAACTCAAACAAATCAGAACAACCAGACCTAGTAGCCAGAACTAATTCAGCAGAAAATCAAAAAGAAAATGTGAAAATAACAACAAGAGTCCCCGGCAACGGCGCCAATTTTGACACGCTGTCGCACACGGGTCAAAAAGCGAGTGGTTTGGAAAAGTGTAGTTAAGGCGCGGCAACTCGAGTATCATCTCTCAAGGACTCTTGTATTGTTATTAACAGAAAAATCATTTTTAGGGGGGTGGGATTGAATTTTGATTGAGAAAACAGAGCAGAAAACAGAGCAATTGTGTGATTATCAATAAGCTAAAAACGATTAATCTACTGTTTCCGATTTCCCACTATCATTGATTCATATAAATTCCAAGCCCTAAGCGGATTCTAATCCCTTTTCGATTGTAGCAACAATTAACAAGCGAAATTGGCGCTACGAGATGTATGTTCCTAATTCCCGAATTAAGCAAATGGGGTGAAGCTCTCGTGAATTAAGCAAACACGATTGAACACACGCGAATTAAACAAATGCGATTAGGTATAGGAACATAGAATCATAGAAATAAATCAATACTTATTCTACACAATCCTGAATTAAGCAAACAGAACATATATGATAGTATTGAAAGGAAGAAGCAAATTGATCCGGGAATTACAGAACCTCAAGTGTCGGCGGAAACCGATTACAGCAGATTAATCCAAGGGGATTAGTTCTCCATCACAAACATGACAAAAACCTAAGAAAATAATATGTAAACAGTAAAAATTGGATCCCTTTTCTGTGTCTGCTGCGCTCCTATTTATAAAGAGGTCGCGTCACGGCCGTCACAACCAGGCCGTGACCGATTCTGCCAAGGGCGCGCATTCAAATTCTGGCCGGTCACGGCCGTGATGCCTATCATGGCCAGGCCGTGATCGCTTCTGTTCATGGGTGCTGATCTGTCACGGTCGTGACCTTCATCACAGCTAGGCCATGATCAATTCTGACTTCCTGGGTCTTCTTATTACGCCCGTGATGGGTGTCACGGCTGGGCTGTGATCCTTTCTGTCTTCCATGGGTAGCTCATCACGGCCGTGACCGGTGTCACGGCCTGGGCGTGATGGCTTCTGCTTCAGGTGTCCTTCCCTTTTTGCTCTTCTTATTATCCTGAAAACATGAAATAGCAGTAAGTGCTTTATTTGACTCAAAATCAACTAAAATACCCTACAACTACTTAAGAGACTCAAAATGTTTCTTGAGGACAATTACATCCAAATTTGGGCGAAAACGAGATTAAGCTCGAATAAAACCATAGTCTTACTAGTTAAAAACTAGGTGAGCCAGAGGCTGATCAACGGGGCTTTGTGCTCACAAAAGATAAACAATTGTGATGCTATGAGATAATGCATGATGCCAGAAATGTCCTCTATGCTTGATGAAAACCTCAGATGATTTCAATGCAACACAAGGAAAGCTTGTAATATATTACTGTTTTTTATTTTTTTTATCGTTTTGGTGGTTTTTATTATCATTATCATCCTCGACCCCTTAAAGTGTTGATCACAGAAAAGCTCTGAGATGAACTGAAACAAGTCATGTCTTCGTGGAGAATAAGGTCAAGCACTTTTGAAAGGGTATGCTTCCTTTGCAATGATTGTCCCAATGCCTCATGTCAGTAGACCACGATGCCCTTTGTTGGGAGCTCATCTTGTCTTTTACGGCATTCGAGACTTTCACAGAAATTCTAAATGATTTTGAAGACATCAATACATATTTCACATTTCAGTATATACTTATCATGATGAATGCACACACACAATTGACAAAAGTTAAGAGAAAGGGACAAGGGTAACAAAATAAAATAAAATAAAAAAGGAAGTCAATGTCATTATATTTGGACTGAAAAGGTGTACAAAGCAGATATTACAATGGAGTATGGAATTGCAAAAAGGTTGCGGAGTGGAATCGCATCTCCTCAAGTGACATATCTTTCCATGACTAGTGTTAGTATCCCTCATACCATCTCGATTGCTCATTAATCAGCATCTGAGAATGCTATCTGCCCCAATCTTCATGCATCTAGCCCACTGATAGCCCCAGATCATCAGCTTGACGACACTCCCCCTTTTTTTTCTTTTTCTTTTTTTTTACCTAGACCGCCTTTTCAGGTTTTCAGCCTAGCAGGTTCTCTAACTTTTGCCTAGACCGTCTTTTCAGATTTTCAGTCAAGCGAGCATTTTTTTTCTTTTCATTTCTTTCTTTCATTTTTTTTGAAAGGGGTTCAAGCATAGTATTTTTTGACTGCGTCTGAGTTTACAGGGAGCGACAGATCTTCACCATCCATCTTGGTGAGAATTAAAACTCCTCCGGAGAAGGCCTTTTTCACAACGTAAGGTCTTTCGTAGTTCGAGGTCCACTTCCGTCGATGATCCTTTTGGATTGGTAGGATCTTTTTGAGCACTAGATCACCTTCCCGAAACTGCCGGGGGCGTACTTTCTACTCATAAGATCTCATCAACCTTTTCTGGTACAATTGACCGTGACACAGTGCTGCTAATCTCTTCTCTTCAATGAGGTTCAATTGGCGAGTCGATCTTGGACCCACTCAGCTTCTTCCAATTCTGCCTCTCTCAATACCCTTAATGAGGGGATCTCTACTTCAATTGGGAGTACTGCCTCCATCCCATAAACTAAAGAATACGGAGTTGCCCCTGTTGAGGTGCGAATAGTGGTACGGTAGCCGCCCAAAGCAAAAGGTAACATCTCATGCCAATCCTTATACGTTACAACCATCTTTTGAACAATCTTCTTAATATTTTTATTAGCTGCCTCAACTGCTCCATTCATCTTTGGGCGGTATAGGGATGAATTGTGATGCTTTATCTTGAAGTTTTTGCACATCTCCTTCATCATCTTGTTGTTCAAGTTGGTCGCATTATCAGTGATAATCTCACTTGGCAACCCATAATGACAAATTAACTCTCTTTTGACAAATTTGATCACGACATTCCTGGTCACAGTGGCATATGACGCAGTCTCAACCCATTTTGTGAAATAATCAATGGCAACAAGAATTAATGAAGCGATGTCCGCTCGAGACCTTTGGTTCGATTGGCCCGATCACATCCATTTCCCACATTGAGAATGGACAGGGTGCTGACATGACATTCAGGGGCGTATGGACCTTGTCAGCATATATCTGACACTTATGGTACTTCTTCGCATAATGAAAGCAATCAGCCTCCATTGTCAACCAGTATTGGCCATCCCTCAAGATTTTTCTTGCCATTGCATGACCGCTCGCGTGAATCCCAAAAGATCCTTCGTGTACATCCTCAATTATCTGTTTAGCTTCTTTCGCATCAACGCATCATAAAAACACCATATCATGATTTCTTTTGTAGAGAATACCCCTATCTAAATAGAAACCCATTGCAAGTCTTCTTAGAGTTCTTTTGTCATTTTCTAAAGCGCCCGGAAGGTGAATTCCCTTATTTGGATGAAGCATTTGATGTCATGGTACCACGGTTTTTGATCAGGCTCTTCCTCTATCACTTGACAATATGCAGGATGATCACGAATTTCCATTTTGATGAGTGGTAGGTTCCTCTCATCACTTACTTTGAACTTTGAG
This sequence comes from Sophora flavescens, assembly GCA_030762895.1. Classification (NCBI taxonomy): domain Eukaryota; kingdom Viridiplantae; phylum Streptophyta; class Magnoliopsida; order Fabales; family Fabaceae; genus Sophora; species Sophora flavescens. The sequence goes on from CM061063.1 coordinate 76,616,687, forward strand.
GCCAAAGTAGATAGCGCATCAACTAATTGGTTATATTCTCGAGGAATATGATGAAATGTGACTTCATCAAACTGCTCGATCAAACCTTTTATGTAATCATGATACGGGATTAACTTGGCATCTCGGGTTTCCCATTCCCCTCTTAGCTGGTGGATGACTAATGCATAGTCTCCATATACCTCCAATATTCTTGCCTTTGATTCTATTGCTGCCAGAATCCCTAGCGCACAAGCTTCATACTCGGCTATATTGTTTGTACAATCGAAGTTTCGCAGTGACAGGGAAATAATCATTTTTTTGGTGAGATTAACATTTCCCCGATTCCATGTCCCAATGCATTAGAAGCTCCATCAAATAACAAAGTTCACTTTTATTCTTCTAGTGATTGTCCATGATCGAACAAAGCCATTATATCTTCATCTGGGAAATCACATTGCATCAATCCATAATCTTCTATTGGCTGATTGGATAGATATTCTGCAAGAGTGCTACCTTTTACTGCTTTTTGGGTGACATAGACAATGTCATATTCTGATAACAAGACTTGCCATCAAGCAATTCTTCCAGTCAGAGCGGGCTTATCAAAGATATACTTGATTGGATCCATCTTGGACACCAACCAGGTAGTGTAACACAACATGTAATGCCTCAAACAGCGAGCCGCCCATGCCAAAGCACAACAAGTGCGTTCTAGCATTGAGTAGTTGGCTTCACAACTGGTGAACTTCTTACTTAGATAATAGATGGCATGTTCTTCCTGGCAATGTAGTTCAATCTTCCTAAAATCCCACGAACTTCTTTCTCTGTTCGAGGTGCTGGCATATCGATGATTGCTTGAACTTTTCAGGATCAACCTCTATTCCTCTTTGACTAACAATGAACCAAATAAGCTTGCCTGATTTCACTCCAAAAGTGCATTTGACTGGATTTAGTCGGAGCTTAAACTTCCTTAATCGCTCAAAAAGCTTCTGCAGATTATCCGCATGGTCATCTTCAGATCTGGACTTGGTGACCATATCATCTACATAAACTTCTATCTCTTTATGCATCATGTCATGGAACAAAGCCATCATAGCCCGCTGATATGTTGCCCCAACATTTTTCAAGTCAAAGGGCATAACCTTGTAGCAAAAGGTTCCCCATAAAGTGACAAATGTGGTATTCTCCATATCTTCGAGTGCCATCTTGATCTGATTATATCCCGAGAATCCATCCATGAAAGAGAATAATGCATGTTGAGCAGTATTATCTACAAGAACATCAATGTGAGGTAGAGAAAAGTCATCTTTTGGGCTAGCTCTGTTCAGATCTCGATAGTCAACACACATTCGAACCTTTCCATCTTTCTTGGGAACAGGAACGATGTTAAAAACCCATTGAGGGTGCTTTACAACTTCTAGGAAACCTGCATCTAGTTGCTTCTTGACCTCCTCCTTGATATTTAAGGACATTTCCGCTTTAATCCTTCGTAGCTTCTGTTTTACTAGAGGACACTCTGGTTTTAATGGTAGTTTGTGTTCTGCTACACTAGGGTCTAGCCCTGGCATGTCTTTGTATGACCTTACGAAAACATCTTTATAATCAAACAACAACTTGATCAACCTACTTCGCTCCTTTTCTTTCATGGAAATGCCGATCTTGACCTCATTTTTATCATCTTCGGTTCCCAAATTGATTAGTTCACTCGGCTCTCCGTGGGGTCGAATTTCCATGACTTCTTGTTCTACCAATCTCAATAGTTCAGGAGGAACTTCCTCATCATCATCAGCAACCTCATCAGCATGATCAATAAGATAGTCAAAATTGTATGCTGAGTTACTAACACTGTCATTTTCAAGAGAATCACTTTTAGATCTGCATTTTGGTAGTTATCAGGGAAAGATGTATGAATAAAGGTTAAAAATGAGAAACTGCATTTATTGGTGATGAACGATGAATAAAAACGAAAGTAACAATAAGAGATATAAGAACATAAAGATACTGAATGCATGCATTTATTAATAAGTCATACTGAAATGGAAACAAGTAAGCCCATTACAACAAAATTCTTAAAGCCTTAGGCAGAGCTAAAGGATAAGCATTATAGAATTACTTTGAAAAAAACTTTATGGTCCTGGGGAACTCAATGATCTCGCAATTTTTGAGCTCTTTATCTGGAGAGCCTGGATACACCAGATTGACACCATGATCGGCGGGATAATCATCTTCAATAACTGCTGCTTGGTCCAGGAATGTGAACCCTACGCTTCGGAAGCTCTGTCGAATGTCACAGATGGGAACCCTTTCAGTCTCGTATTCACAATTTTCCAACCAATCCAACCTCTTTCTTTTCTTCTCTTCTATAACCCTCATCTTGTCGGCCTTGGTGGGTTTGTATCCCAACCCAAACCTGTCCTTGTTCTCAGTGAGCATTAGGATGTCAACGACACCATGGCTACTCTTCCCCAAACCGCTTCTAGGTCGGTATCCTCCTTCAAGCATAACCTTATCCATCATAATGGACGCTTTAGATGACTGAGGTTTCAAGAGTGGAGCACCATCCCCAACATAAGTGGCATTGGAAATTTCAAGTGACTGGAAGGCGGTCTCGAGAGCTTCTTCGACAGCTTCAATGTAAGGGGTTGTTGATGGCTTACTCACTAACATATCCTTCTCTCCAGAAACAATTATCAACTTACTATCGACAATGAACTTCACTTTCTGGTGCAATGTGGAAGGTACAACTCCAAACGAATGGATCCATGGTCGTCCTAGGAGACAACTGTAAGTTAGTGTGATGTCCATAACTTGGAAGAGTATTTCAAAGGTGCAAAGGCCAATCTGAATGGGCAATTCCATTTCTCCCATGACTTCCCTTCAGGTGCCATCAAAAGCTCGTACAATCATTATGCTTGGCTTCATATGAGTTCTATCGAAAGACAACTTTGCCAGTGTTGACTTTGGCATTACATTCAAAGAAGAACCATTATCAATGAGAACCCTAGCTATGACATGATCTCGACACTTCATAGAAATGTGCAACGCCTTGTTGTGCCTTATTCCTTCAGTTGGAATTTCATCATCAGTGAAAGTGACATAATTATCAACAACGATGTCACTCACAATGTTATCAAGCTTGTCAACCGTGATGTCATGAGAGACATGAGCTTGATTCAACACTGTCATCAGTACTCTCCTATGTGGCTCAGAATTCATCAACAGAGACAAAGAGATATCCAAGCCAAAGTTCGATTCAACTGATCCACAACCCTGTATTCACTTTGCTTGATGAACTTCAAGAATTCACCGACTTCTTCATCAGATACCTCCTTTTTATTCTCACCCCCTTTTGTATCCTTTTCAGTTGGAGTTCCTTCCACCTTCCCTTTCCCCTTGCGATCTTTTTCTTCCATTTTTGTTTCCTCCCTTTGCAATACCTCTGGAGTATAAATGCGAGCATTCCTAGTCATTCCACCAATTCCCTAAATGTTGGTAATCACAGTGGTCCCGTTGGAAGGACTTGGTTGAACCTGCATATCATATTTCCATGGTACCGCTTTGGTGTCCTTGTAAAGGAAAGGACTTGGGACTCGGATGACAATTGGTGCTGGCCCACTCGAAACCGGCATAGGTTCCTCCTCGGTATAGTGTATCACCGCTAGTTTCGGAGTGACTTGCTTAGGAACTAGTTGAGGATTAACCACAACAGTAAAATGAGTTATCTTAACTGGAGTTGGGGAAATTGTAGATTCAGCAACCATGTTAATGCCACACTCATTCGATTCACAACCAATTAGGATAATCTTCATATCTATAAATTGTTGCACAACCTACCGAAATTCTGCACAATCTTCAATTGAATGCCCCATATTCCCGTCGAAGTCACACCTTATCTCTTCATCGAGAGTCTTCTCTTCAACAATTGAGGTTTGCACCAATCCATATTTTTGCATCTCTCTTAAAATAATTCTCATGGGAGTTCTGACATCATTCACTTGGATCTTAAGAGTAGGTTCCATGAAGCTATCTATGGCATTGATTCCCGAACCCTCGTGATTTGGCATAAGACCTTGTGCCCCCTTTGGAGCATCTTTCTGAAAGCTCAATTATTTAGCATATTAATAAGATCTTGTACTTCAAACTTGAAAGCCCTGCAGTTCTCAGTGGAATGACCTGTTGCCCCCGAATGATACTCATATTTAGCATTTGGGTCAAACCATTTCGGATAAGGAGGGTCCAATGGTTTCATTGGGATATGAGTCAACACATATTTTCTTATAAGCTGATGTAGTAGCTCAGTGTATGTCATGGGTATCGGGTCAAAATGTGCTGGCTTCTTTTGAGTTATGAGGCGGTCTTGTTTGGTTTGTGTTTGGGTTTACGGGTTGAATGATTCGAGGTGTCATGACAGGGTGTGTTTGAGGCTGAGAGGGATATAATGGTCGGTAGGGTGCCATCGGTTGGGGATTTGGAAATTGTGAGGTGGCGGCGATGAATGGCTGGTTGGCTTGGTGATATGGAGGTAGTTGGTAATACGGGGTGTACTGAGCTTGGAAGGCGGGTGTTTGGTTTGGTCTCCATTGGTTTGGTTTCTTTTGTTCAAAGGTTACTGCATGTGCTTCTCCCTCCTTCCTTTTCACAAACGGGGCTTTCTTTGGGCCGTTTGCTACTGAGGTCTCGGTGATCTTGCCATTCCTCATTCCACTTTCAATTCTCTCGCCGATGATGACTATGTTAGAAAAGTTCGATGATACATTACCAATCATTCTATCATAGAAGGGCGACTGGAGTGTATCAATGAACATTGATACAATTTCTTTCTCAACTAATAGAGGCTCCACCTGAGAAGCCAGTTCCCTCCATCCTTGTGCATACTCTTTGAAAGTCTTTGTCTTTTTTTGTCATATTTTGGAGTTGCATCCTATCGGGAGCCATGTCAATATTGTACTTGTATTGCTTCAAGAACGCATCTGCTAGATCTTTGAAGGATCGGATGCATGCCCGCTCGAGATACGTGTACCAATTTCAAACTTCCCCGGTTAAACTGTCTTGGAAGAAGTGAATCAAGGGCTTATCATCTTGAGCATATGATGCCATCTTCCTTACATACATGGTCAAATGGTTCTTGGGACAAGTGGTTCCCCGATATTTGTCAAAATCGGACACCTTAAATTTCGGTGGAATTACAACATTTGGCACCAGACAAAGTTCCGAGGCATCCCGAAGACCATAACTATTTACCCCTTCAATGGCCCGTAGTCTTTCCTCTAGCACTTCCAACTTTTCTTTAGATTGGGAATTCCCTCTCGACTGATTCACTGTAGTTTCACCGTACATATTATGAGGAAATGAGTATGGCATGTAGGAGGATCCGAAGTTTGACATCATTTGAGTCCCCTGGGGCCCATAATGTAGTATATATTGTGGGGTTTTTGGATTAGCAGAAGGTGTCACTGTCGGGGTGTTACCATCTGTAGGGTTGACAGTTTGTGTTTTTGGCATTTCGAAAGCATTGGTGGGGGTTTGTGTCTGGGTTGTATGTTCGGGGTTTTGAACGCCATCTTGTGGGCCGGGGGTCGTTGATGGCACAAATCCACGAGGCAAACCGTATGGGGGATTTGTCGGTTCAAATGAAAGATGATTTTGGTTGCTTGGATAAACAATGAGAGGCATCATGGCCACTGGTTGATTGAAGCATTGAATAGGAATCTGACCAAAACCAGACGGGATGTGAGGTGTGACCGGATGTCCTTCCTTTGAGGCTGAAGGGTTCTCCTCTGTGTTCTTCTCCTTCTACATTGCTTGTAGGATCTCCATAATCTTAGTCATTTGATCCTTGATTTGACTTACTTCATCCCCGATCTCTTGGACTTCTTCTAGTTCATTTGCCATTGCTCTTGTTTGTGATCGGCTGGGATAAGGGTGTCATAGTATTCGTTTTCTGGCTATGTTGATTACTTTACCTATCAAGAAAATTATTCGTGACAAGTGTTAATTAAGATAGAAAAGTATTATTCCCAGAACGTCTCGTTCAAAGGTAATAGGAGATGAATGCATTATGGATGAATATTTAATTAACCATTCCTAGAACGTCTCGTTCTAAGGTTAGGTTGCGGAATATGATTAACCATTCCTAGAACGTCTCGTTCAAAGGTATTAGGTTTTTACAATACACGGTGAATATATTGACTAACCCTTCCTAGAACGTATTGTTCAAAGGTATTGGGTTAGAGAAGACAAACATGGGATCATCAGTGAGAATCGACTGCAAGAAAATAGCCTTTTCGTTTAACCACGAAGTACATTGATAACAGTAAAACCCAGAACATTTTCTAATAGGCTCAGACACTTTTACACTTTTGACACTGCTAACCAAAGAAATTCTATTTTCTTTTACATGCCATATCCTTAATCTTTCTTATCAAGTCCATACAATATTCTATACATTCCTTGATTTCGATCGGCGTCTCCAATGGAAGAATCACCTCATCAACTCTTTGTAAGTATTTCGGAACCTTTTCTATTGCGGTGTTGGCTAACCCTGCAAGTTGTGAAAACCTAATTGCCCATCTTTGATTATTCTCTGCTTGCTCTCTTGCATACTCAGTCAAGTCCTTCACCCTTTCCTGTTCTCTTTTGATGGCAGCTTGATATTTGTCAGACATTTCTTTCATGTACAGTTTCTCTTTCTCGATGGCACTATTATACTGAGCAATCATGTTGTCCATCTCTATCCTCATATCATCCACTTGTTTTTTAGCATCCTTGCGAGCTACTTCAGTTTCTCCTAGGAGCTCCCCGGGTCTCTGATTTTCAGTTCTTGCTTCCTCCCGCTCCCGTCTTCCCATAGCTAATTCTCTATTTGCTGCTTGAAGGCATCCTTTGGTTTTAAGAATGTATTCATGTTCTATTTTCAACTTTTTTTGACTCTTTCAAGAGCAGAATCCTTTTCAGTGTTTTCCCTTTTTAATGTTGTGCACATCCCAATAGCTTTTTTGAGCTCATCCTCCGTCCCTTCTTTCTCGCCCTCAACCTGTGCTAATTGTGTTTTGACTTCCTTCAATTCTTCATCCTCGAATGTGAGAGGAGGTTCCTCAGCTGATGGTGTTACTAACTCTTTGAATGGTAGCTTTATTTTTTATACTCTATCTTTGACCCATTCACGATAACTCTCTTTGGCGGCACAACTTCTAACTTCTAACTCCTTCCCCTTCTTAATGATTCTGTCCCAAGAATTCTGCACCTTTTGGAGTAGTTCTGTATTCTTTCCATCCTTATAATAAAGGATGAAAGGAGTTGTCATAGATGCTTTAGGTGGGCCCATTATAGGATAACCAAGTTGGCATTGTCCTAGTAACGGATTATAGTTGATGCAGCCTCTTGTGCCCATAAGTGGTACATTCGGGAAATCCCCACACTGATAAACCAAGGTTTCAACATCTTCCCATCGCGGATACCATCTGACTCGATTTTCCTTCAGCTGAGACATGTGAATCGCCCACTCACGACTGCTCTTGGTTTTTAAATGATACATTTTGAAGTCTGTGATAGGGCAATCCGTTTTATAATTTCTAAGGAATATGTGGGAAGTGAGCCAGACATATAACACGGGAAGGCTGCAGCGAATCTCTTTACCATTTTTTCAAGATAGAAATTCATAGTACAATAGATGTCTGCGAGAATAGCTGGAACAGGATTCCTAGCATTGAATTTGAGAGCAAAGAATACATCAATGGCAGTAAAATCAACAAAGTTTTCAAGGTTGGGGAAAAGAACAGTGCCATAGATAGTGAAAGCTAGCACATCTATGAAAGTGTCCCAATCTTCAGTTTTTGCGAGATGATGCATATGCTCTTCAAGAAATTTCCTAGAAAATCCCTTAGTTTGCTGCACAGTTTGTACATTCTTTGGATGCACTTTGAACATACGGGCTATGGTTTGGACAGATGGATATTGTTCAATATAGCAATATGGCTTCTTTCCTTCTAATGGTAAGCCCATAATCTGCTCAAACTATTCTAAAGTGGGTACCTGATGGGCACGAATCCGCAAGTCTACGACTTCGTCGTCGAGTAATTAAAAGATCGAATCCACAGGGACCATGATCTTGAATAGCTATCAATTATTAAATAAATTAAACTGGACTAGAAAAAGATTTGGAAAAGATTTGGTTTTTAAAAGATTAACTAACAAATCAAATATCTAAAACGCAATCAAATCAAATATGGGATTTTTTCAATATCAAAAGAGATTCCTAGGAATTGGGTTACCAACAAGACTGCTCATGTTACTAAATTGACTACCCCTCTTGTTAATAATCAAAATTTGATTTGAAGGCGAATTAATCCTAAATAAGTTAATGTTCCCTCTCGGGATACAAGAACCGTGCCAATTAAACCAACCCCTACTCTTGTGGTAATTGAATTTAAATTGAACCATTTAAGCTTTGTGACAATTCGTGAACCCTCGAAGGATCGCTTCTAACTCTAGTGATTTAAGTCCTAAGTTTGACCCCTATAGATCCAATACCTAAGTTCACCACAAGGTTCCTCCTTAAAGTATCTATGACATACAAATAAGTGCGCACCAAATTCACAAGTAATTCATGCAATATGAATTAAATCGAAAGCAAATTGAAATTAACAAGAAGTAAAACATCAATTCATAACATAAAAAAAGTCTTGGGCATAGCCCCAATTCCTAGAAATAAAAAGACTACTCAAGCATTGCCGTGTTCATAGCAAGCTTGATTAACAAAAGCATAAAAAAAAACCTAAGAGAAAAGAAGAAATTGAGAAGAAGAGAAATCCTAATTTTTGCCTAAGGTAGCAGCCCAAGATATCCCTATTTTCGAGCCTCTAAGTCCTATTTATAATGTAGGGTAACTTGGGATCAAAGCTATTACAAAATCAGATCAAATCAGCAATTAAATTTCCAGATTTTGCACGTCACGGTGGTGATGCTTGTCACGGCCAGGCCGTGATGGGTTCTGACTTGGAGATGGCTTCACTGCTTGGCCTGTCACGGCCGTGACCACCATCACGGCCTAGCCGTGATCAGTTCTGCCTGTGAGGGTCTGGTTCAGTTGGCCTGGCCATGACCAGTTCTGAGTTCAACCTTCTTTCTTTTCGGCCCTACTCGATCATGGCCGTGATAGCATCACGGCTAGGCCGTGATGGGCTTTGTTTGGCTCATTTTTATTGTACTTCAAGCTCCTCCTTCACGCAAACTCCAACATAACTGGTCCTGAGCATTTTATTCTTCAATTCCTGCACAAAAACACCATAAAACCACCTTACCCGTTCCAAGGTAAAAACTAACAAAAATCAAATTAAAAATGCCTAAACTACATGAAAATGCATGCAATATGATAAAGAAATATGAGGTGTAATCACACTCATCAAACTACCCCAAGCTTAAGATTTTTCTTGTCCTCAAGCAATAACCAAGGTCGGAAAAGATAAACAATCAGAGCCTGGACAATGAACCTAGAACCCGAGTAATAAATCCAAGTAACAGGCATATCCAAATAAGTAACCAAGAGACAATCAATTTCAAGTCCAATTAGAATCTTAGGTTCTCTAGATTCATGCCTCTCACTAATTCGGGCACTCTTCTCACCTCACTCAAGTGTTTAAGGACATTTGACAATTCACTCAATTTCCTCAAGGAAAGTACCCTACCATAAGCTTAACTATTAACCAAATCTCTACTTTATTAATGAAAACACATAAGAATCATTAGGTCTTTTATTTTGGTTGTAATAGGGCCATGGGATTAATTGTTAGGTGGGGAAATCAAGAAAGGGAAAATTCAAGAAGGCTAAACAAAATATCAAACAATGCAAAGCATGACAACCTTCTAAAATACCTTTTTGGCTTTAATTCACTTTTCCACCTTTCTTTCTTTCTTCCTCTTTTTTTATTTTTCACTTTCTTTTTCTCATCCCCTTCTCCATTTTTTTTTGTTTATTTATTTATTTATTTTCAATTTGGAGAAGGGGAGATTTCCAACTTAAGAGAAACATTTTTCTAACTTTTTCATCCCACAATTTATTTTTTCAAACCACCTTTTTACCCTTTTTGCAATACTTTAAAAGGTGTCATACCAAGCATAATTCATCAAAATAAATCAAGGTACCAAGAAAAGCATTTTATTCTATTAGGCTCAAAATTGGGCAACTAAGGGGTAACATTTAATCAGTCAAAGCTCGGAAGGCCAGAAAAATACCTAGTGCCTCAGTCATTTTCAAATATGTTTTCAAAAAATTTTAAGTTTCAAAACGATTTCAAGTCGAGTTCTAGAGAATACAATCCAAGAGGAATAAAACACTCAATCACAAAGAATGAGATAGATTTAGTGAGTACCCCTTTTAGGCTCCAAAAAAAAATCTCACGTTTAGTAGTTTAAAATCAATGAGAAACACAAATCTAAGGAACCACATGCTAATTATCAACTATCAGAAGATCATCTCAAGTATTTTTATTTTTAGCCTATCACAAGAATACATAAATTGGGTTCAAAAGTTCACTGTCTCAATTCATTTGGCATAAAGTTCTCACAATTGAATGCATACTCTAAGCAAGGGGCAATCTAATCATGTGATTAAGCAAAACTACGCCTATATGAATGCAACATGAAAAATGCAAAAATACCCCTACCCCAAGCTTAAAAACTTACATTGTCCCCAATGTAAATAATCAAGTCGGAGAGAGAGAAAAATGGAACAACTCACCGAGGTGGTGGAGGGTGTTAGCACAGATGTCAGTCATAGAGATGCTGGAAGACGTGTCATGGTCGTGACATTCATCACGGGCAGGCCGTGACCAGTTCTGGTGTCAAGCAAGTCCCCATCACGGGCGTGATATACATCACGGCTGGGCCGTGATCAATTTTGACTTCCTGCTTCTTCACATCACCCCCGTGATGGATATCACGGCCTGGGCGTGATGCCTTCTGGTTTCCAGCTTCTGGCCCATCATGGTCGTGATCCTCGTCACGGCTGGGCCGTGATCTCCTCTGACTTTATTTTTCCATGCCTTTTTGCTCTTCCTGCCTTCATAACCTGAAAGTACTTGGCAAAACCATCAATTAGTGATATTTCTTATCTTAATCTTCTCAAATTATTCAAAAACAAAATTCAAATACAAATTAAAAAGGGAAAGAAAACTTGGGTTGCCTCCCAAGAAGCGCTTATTTACGGTCTTAAGCTTGACCATACTTCTTTCAATGAACCGGCATCAGCTAGGCTTGGAAGTGAAAGAACATCTTTCTTCCAAGGAAGTCCTTCAAAGAGCCTATTTTGTTCATATGGCCACATGTGCTTTCACTTTGCTCTTTTCACTGAGTTTCATGGCCTTACTTCCTCCCGTCGGAAGTTTTAACTCCACATGTTGAGCAACTCCAATTTCATCATTATTTGGTACATCATTTGTCATGCAAATTTTTTGAGTTGCTTCCATGCTAAGCTCCTCCCTCACCTTTGGAGGCATTATTTCAATCCTGCACACATGACTCTCAAAAGGAGGGTTGTTATATGAGTTAGTCAAATCAAAATCCACCCTACCTTCCTCTACATTCAAAGAGAGTTTACCATTTTTTACATCTATTATTGCTCCAGCTGTGGCCAAGAATGATAGGGAATTTAGAATTCCCGTTCATGTCCAACACCACGAAATCGGTAGGAATGAAAAATTTCCCTACCTTTATGGGAACATTCTCTAGTATGCCTAGAGGAGTTTTAGTTGAGCCATCCGTAAATTGTAAATAGAACTTGGATGGACTCAATTCCTTGGTTCCTAACCTCTCAAAGATGGTATGTGGCATCAAACTCGCACTAGCCCCTAAGTCACATAAGGCATGGTGACGCGGTGTCGCGCACGCGTCAAAAGAAGAGCGGTTTACAAAAATATGTAGTTAGGGAAAGTGCGACAACTCGAGTATCGTCTCACAAGGACTCTTGGGTTGTTGTTAACAGAAAAAGTCAGAACGGGGGGTTTTGGAATTCAAGTTAAAAAAAAGAAAACAAAGCAGAAAACTAATGTAAACTAAACAATCACCAATTAAGCTAAGCGATCAACCTACTGCTTTCAGTTCCCACTATCATCGGTTCATATAAATCCAAGCCCTAAGCGGATTCTAAACCCTTTTCGATTGTAACATCAATTAACAAGCGAAACCGACGCTACAAGACATATGTTCCTAATTCCGAATTAAGCAAACGGATGAAGCCCTTCGTGAATTAAGCAAACACGAATTGAACGCACGCGAATTAAGCAAACGCGATTAAGTTTAGGAACACACAATCATCGAAACAAATCAATACCCATTCGATACAAACTGAATTAAGCAAACAGAGAATATAGAATAGATATTGAAAGAGAGTAGCAATTAAATCAGGAATTACATAACCTCAAGCGGCAGTGCGAACCGATTACAGCAGATTGATCAAGGAGACTAGTTCTCCATCAAAAACGTAAAACAAACAGAGAAAATTCGAAAACAAGGATTAGCAAAAGATGCTTCAGTTCTGCCCTAAACAACTATTTATAACTTTCAGAAACTGCGCAGTCTCGCGAGGCGAGTGGCCTCTCGCGAGGCGAATATTAAAATGGCGCCTTCTTGAATTTGTATCCTCGCGAGGCGAGCGTGATTCTCGCGAGGCGAGTCTTCAAAACCTGGGTTGTCACAGCCGTGATGCCTATCACGGCCAGACCGTGATGATCTCTGTCTTCGGGTGCTTATCTGTCATGGCCGTGACCTTCATCACGGCCAGGCCGTGATGGTCTCTGTCTTCAGGGGTTTCTCTTCACGCCCGTGATGGGTGTCACGGGATGACCGTAATGCTTGCTGACTTCAGGCTCGCGAGGCGAGAAGTAGCTCGCGGGGCGAGGCAGAGAACATGACTTTTCTGGCACTGGCTGGTCCTCACTCTCGCGGGGCGAGTATCTGCTCGCGTGGCGAGTGTTTCCAGATTGCAATTTCCATTGTTTCCTTCATTCCTTGGACTCTAAGTCAACCTGAAAACATGAAATAGCCATAAGTGCTTTATTTGACTCAAAAACTGGCTAAATAACCCTAAAACTACTTAAGGGACTCAAAACCTTGCTTGAGGACAATCAGGCCTAATTTGGGTGAAAACGAGATATAATTGGCACAAAACCGCGGTCATACTAGTCATAAAACTAGATGAGCCAGAGGCTTATCAAAATACCCCAAACTTGAACTTTGCTTGTCCCCAAGCAAACTAAAACTCAAAACGACTCAAGACTTGGCAAGCTAGAAGGATTTCAGCCAATTCCGCACAAATTTCAAGCAATTCATCAAAACAATTTTCCTTCAATGTTCCCCCTTTTCAACAATGTAATCCCCACAATCATTTATTCTAAACATCTGAGAATTTCATCAATCAAACAATCATTAATCTAAGTAGGGGATTTAAGTTACACACAAGAGGGAGATCACCAAATCAAACAATCGCCTTCCTCACAAAGGGGTTTAGTGTTCACTCAATCTCAGTTTGTCTAGGCTAACAACATTTCACTCAGTTTCACTTTTAGGAGCACTTCCCATGAATTTGATTTTCATCTCAAAATGGTTCCCACGGAAAATATGCATGCAACATCAAAAGGTCTTTCAAGGTTGTAATGGGGCCTGGCTAAGGGAAGGATATACAAAGGTACTGGCTGAAATCCCTAGGAACTAAGAGAGCATGAAGTCTGTTTACACATTGAATTCCCTACTCAAGTTCCTATTCTTATTCTTCTTTTTGCCTTGGGTGGCTACAGCCCTTTTCTTCTAATACCCCTTCTTGACATTTTTTTTTTTTTTTTTTTTTTTTTTTTTGAAAGATTTATTTTTTCCCTTTGGCTCCAACCTTTATTTTTTTTTCTTTTTCTCAATCCCCAACAACACATCATATCACCGTAGCCACCCCAAACTTAGTTTCTTGTAACCATTCTCTTGCTAAGCTTCCATGCTCTCCTAATCCTAAGATCGGTTTAACATGGTTTTTCCATATTCAGGCTCATAACATAAGGTCATCATGAAACAATAGGCTAATTAGGCTCAAAGGGGGCTAACTAGGGAACATGCATTAGGGACTGGTTCAATTTAGGTCAAGTAGTTAATTCAAGGAAAATTGCCTAAATCATTTGATGCAAACACATAGACATGCAAACCATGAAGAGATTCAAGCAAATTCGGGAAAGTGCAACTCGAAAGTGATTCACACAATCAAAAACATGTTGGAGGCTCAAATCCTCACCCTAGGACATTCATGCAAATTGTTTGACCGAGATTCTATCCCTAGTGTGTGCACCTTATCACCCCAAACTTATCATAAATCATGCTCTCACAACAAAATATCTCAAAGTTCAGTTTTCAATTTTTCAAATGGGGATCACAATTTCCAAATTTCAAAAACCTAGGGGATTCATCAACATAAATCATGCCATCAATCTGTGCTAAATCAACCAAAACCTACCAAGCTTGCCGACACAAGACTCACACACATGCTCTTGAGATTCTCAAATTATTCAAGAGCTTTATTGAAAACAAAACAGAAATAAAGAAAGGAAAAGAAAATTTAAAAGGAGAAAGGGTTAAGAAAACTCATTGAGGCGGTTCCACCAGATCCCACTTTGTCGTAGCATAAGTCCCACGTGGTAGCCAAAGGGATCAAGCTTGTTCCATGCTTCCCTAATTTGCAGCCTTGATATGGGAGTGAGCGCTTGATAATTATGATGACCTCGCCGAGTGCGGCGGACTTCTCACTACCTCTCGGGTCACGGATGACCTTCTTCTCAACAAAGTCTCCCCAATAAAATTGGGGTTCAACCCCTTGAACTGGCCATGGTGCAAAATCCAAAGGCTCAAACTCCATCACTGGTGGCTTCTCGGGGAGGTGGCAAATAGGATCTTGGTGTCTCCGTGTCTGCTTCAACTTCTGCATTTTCTTCATTCACTGCACTAACAAATTTATCACCTGCTATACATGCAGAAATTTCAGCACACACCACACAAAGGTTAGTGTTAGTAGAGTCAATACATATATCACAATAAACTGAATCAGTAAAGGTCTGAATGTCTGGAAATTCAGCACTCAATTCATCCACCCCATCACTCTCAACACATGCATTTGTTTTAATTGAATCATCTACTTCCAAAGGTTCTTCATCATCCTCAAGCATGGTGAAGCAGATGTCCTCCTGATCCTCATTTTCTACGTTTCCTGAAAAGAATAAACCTTCATAACATTCTATACACAAAGCAGTGTCAGTACAATCAGCACATGCATTAGAACCAGGGGATTCAACACACAGTTCATCAACAGAAGTATTATCAAAATCATCCTCAGAGGTATTGTCAAGAATAACTTGTGAATCTGTATGTTCTTCAAGGGGGTGTGGAGTTAGCAGTGCAGTAGAGTTGGCGACAATTTGATCAATTAGAATGGCCAACTTCTGAGACTCAGCTTCTCCTCTCCGATGGCTTTCAAGACTTTGTTCTGTCATTCGTTGAAGATTTGCTTGAAATTCTGTCATATGTTGTTGCATCAGAGAAGCTAACTCATCCAGGCTGGGTTGGACTTCATTTACTCCAATCATGCCAAAACCACTACTAGACTCATAGCCTTCAGCAAAGTTAGGATAATATATGCATGGTGGTGGCTCATAATCAACATAAGGCATATAACCTTGCATGTAATTATCCATGGCAGTACTAAGATTCATAACCAGACAAAGCAGCCATAACTATTTCAGCAATGAATTATATATATATTTTTTTTTTATTTATTTTTTTTTTTTTTAAATTTTCTGTTAATAACAACAAACCAGAGTCCCCGGCAACGGCGCCAATTTGAACGCGCTGTCGCGCACGCGTCAAAAGAAGAGCGGTTTACAAAAATATGTAGTTAGGGAAAGTGCGACAACTCGAGTATCGTCTCACAAGGACTCTTGGGTTGTTGTTAACAGAAAAAGTCGAACGGGGGTTTTGGAATTCAAGTTAAAAAAAGAAAACAAAGCAGAAAACTAATGTAAACTAAACAATCACCAATTAAGCTAAGCGATCAACCTCATCGCTTTCGAGTTCCCACTATCATCGGTTCATATAAATCCAAGCCCTAAGCGGATTCTAAACCCTTTTCGATTGTAACATCAATTAACAAGCGAAACCGACGCTACAAGACATATGTTCCTAATTCCGAATTAAGCAAACGGATGAAGCCCTTCGTGAATTAAGCAAACACGAATTGAACGCACGCGAATTAAGCAAACGCGATTAAGTTTAGGAACACACAATCATCGAAACAAATCAATACCCATTCGATACAAACTGAATTAAGCAAACAGAGAATATAGAATAGATATTGAAAGAGAGTAGCAATTAAATCAGGAATTACATAACCTCAAGCGGCAGTCATAACCGATTCAGACAGATTGATCAAGGAGACTAGTTCTCCATCAAAAACGTAAAACAAACAGAGAAAATTCGAAAACAAGGATTAGCAAAAGATGCTTCAGTTCTGCCCTAAACAACTATTTATAACTTTCAGAAACTGCGCAGTCTCGCGAGGCGAATATTAAAATGGCGCCTTCTTGAATTTGTATCCTCGCGAGGCGAGCGTGATTCTCGCGAGGCGAGTCTTCAAAACCTGGGTTGTCACAGCCGTGATGCCTATCACGGCCGGACCGTGATGATCTCTGTCTTCGGGTGCTTATCTGTCATGGCCGTGACCTTCATCACGGCCAGGCCGTGATGGTCTCTGTTTTCAGGGGTTTCTCTTCACGCCCGTGATGGGTGTCACGGGATGACCGTAATGCTTGCTGACTTCAGGCTCGCGAGGCGAGAAGTAGCTCGCGGGGCGAGGCAAAGAACATGACTTTTCTGGCACTGGCTGGTCCTCACTCTCGCGGGGCGAGTATCTGCTCGCGTGGCGAGTGTTTCCAGATTGCAATTTCCATTGTTTCCTTCATTCCTTGGACTCTAAGTCAACCTGAAAACATGAAATAGCCATAAGTGCTTTATTTGACTCAAAAACTGGCTAAATAACCCTAAAACTACTTAAGGGACTCAAAACCTTGCTTGAGGACAATCAGGCCTAATTTGGGTGAAAACGAGATATAATTGGCACAAAACCGCGGTCATACTAGTCATAAAACTAGATGAGCCAGAGGCTTATCACATGGTCTATTTTCACTTCTCCAATTGAGCAAGCAATAGAGAAACTTCTTGGATCTTTTAGTTTATGAGTCATATTAGTTTTTATCATGGCATCATGCTCCTCAATTAAGCTCGTAGTTTCTTTTTCTACTTGCTTTTTCTTGACCAACCTTTGTGGGAAAGGTATTGGGGGTTGGTAAGGTGGTGGAGGGACATACTTTGGCTCTATCTCTTCTTGTTCACTCATGTCCTCCTCATATTTCACATCCTTTTCAAATATCCCAAGCTTATCATCCCTTAAGTATATAGCATTACAGTGCTCATTGGGATTAACTTCGGGTTGTCCTGGAAACGTACCCTTAGTTCTAGAATATGTACTAGCTTGTTGGGCAATCTGAGTTTCTAACATCTTATTATGGATGGTTAATGTAATGCCCTTCGTTACAAGATAAAATCAATAAAATATCCTTTAAAACATTTAATTAAAACATATATCTCATAACGAAAAATTAGAAAAACATTAAAGTCTGAAAATGCCTCATATTAAATAATATAGTATTAAATTATCCATGTAATGAATATAGAAATAAATAAATAAATAAATCAAAAGCCTCAAAACTGGGTGTCTAACTACAATCCCAACGATAAATAATTGCGTCTAGCCACATACAGCTCCTTATTTAAGAACAGACTAACCAAACTAGAAATATTATCTAATGGTGTCCACTAAGTCTTCACGATCTCTTCAGCCTCAATGACGTCCTCCTCGTGCTCTGAAAACAATGCTTAATAATGAGATTTAAAATCCCAGTGATCAACAATACAGTTTTATAAAAACATTTTCGAAAATAGCATTGTTCTCGTCGGTGCGTGAAACGAAAAACTGTCCATGGCATCCGCTAATTTTCCAAAATAATATATATAAAAGAAAATACTTTAAATATCAATAATAATCACACCTTAATACATCACATTCCATATACCAGGTAAATTCTAGTTTAATCCAAGCGGTCTGAAGACCTCCTAATTAAATTGGCCTCTTGCCGGCATGCCATATATCCACACATCACACGACAATGGCGTCCCATTGCCCACCCCTACTCACGAGGAGTGTTTCGATGTCACCCTCCTGTCGGGGACATTTCCATTTCGATACCTCCCATGTGCACATGGTGGTGTTTCTCTTTTTTCGACACCCCAACCTGTGGCGGCGTTACTTTCGATACTCCTTTTTAGGTAGTATTACTTATTTTCGACATCCCAATTATATGGGGATGTTACTTTCGATACCCCATTACGGTGGTATTACTTTTCGATACCCCTATCATAGGTGGTATTGCGGCAAACATCATACAACACATTATAATTCAAATATGTCATGCCATATACATGTAACAAGCTATTTTTTACGAATTAAACAAATAAATTTCCCCCAACAACAAGCAATCACGAATATCACAATAAGCATCTCACAACATCATTTAAAACTCATTCCCCTTTTTAACAAAACCCCCAATTTTAGAAATTAGGTTACTGGCAGTATGCATCAAATCAATTAAAACCCCCAATTTCATGCGGTAATTCATTGTCAACACAAACAATCATATATATATATATATATATATATATATATATATATATATATATATATATATATATATATATACCATGGAAAGGGTTCTTAAAAAAAAAAGTATTGTTACTCACATCTCAAAGACCTCCAATGTGCTCTAAAAATTACGTATAATAAGGATTTATGCTTCCCTAAAAATTCTTCTCCCTTTTGGTGACGTTCTTGGATCTGTATTGTTACTGTTATACTAGCAAGAAGGAAGGAAACAGGCGAAAATACAAAACCTCATGCGGCGCACCTTCTTTCTCTCACTTACTGACCTTTTACGTTCATTTATATATATACATATATACAAGTAAGTAGGCGCCTCAGGGTTTTACGTTTTCTATCTTTTTTTTTTTTTTTTTAGCCAACTGCTTGGGCTTAACGCCCAAGTATATATATATATATTTTTCATATATTTATATATTTATATTTATGTATATATATATATATATATATATATATATATATATATAATTTTGTATTATTTATAATAGTTAATAAACTTTAATAACCCTTATACCATCACTTCTTTACACTAAATCTCCCATTTATATTTTATTTGCACTATACTTTTTAATAACTTAATATTATTATTATTTTTTTTTTTTTTCGAATTAGTTATGTTATAATTTTAGGATGTTACATTTTCTCCCCTCCTTATAGAATTTCGTCCCCGAAATTCGCCTCATACTCACGTACTTATTTTAACATGTGACATATTCAAACGTAAAGGTTACCGTATCTTAGATAATAACATTTGGGTATTGACGCACGACGTCCTCCTCCATCTCCCAAATGGCTCCCTCGGGAGTCAATCCATCCCGTAACACCTTTACCAGTGGAATTGTCTTGTTCCTCAGAGTCTTAGTGCTTTTGTCCAGGATTTGACTAGGCTTTGGCTCATAGATCAAAATCATCCTTCAATTGTACAGACTCGGGAGCTATCACGCGAGATTCATCAGACACATATTTTGAGTTGTGACACATGGAAAACATCATGAAGGTTTGCCAATTGTGGCGGAAGAGCCAATTGATAAGCAACAGGCCCGACTCTTTCAAGGATTTGGAAGGGTCCCATGAAACGAGGATCTAGCTTGTGGACTTTCATCGACCTCCCTACCCCTGTCTTAGGAGTGACTCTCAAAAATACATGCTCACTTTCCTGGAATTATAGAGGCTTTCTCCTTTTGTCGTCATAGCTCTTTTGTCTACTTCGCGCCGTGCGCATCCTCTCCCTAATCACTTTTATTCTCTCGCAGGTTTCCTGGACTAATTTAGGTCCTATCAAGGTTTTCTCACCTACCTCACACCAACATAAAGGGGACCTACACTTCCTCCCATATAGGGCCTCATAGGGTGTCATGCCTATACTAGCATGATAACTATTGTTATACGCAAACTCAATGAGAGGTAGGAATCCATCCCAACTCCCTCCTTCATTCAGGACACAAGCCCTAAGCATGTCCTCAAGGGTCTGAATGGTCCGCTCTGACTGACCATCCTTTTGGGGATGATAGTCCGTGATAAGGTTCAGCTTAGTCCCAAAGGCTTTCTGAAAGGCTCTCCGAAATCTAGAGGTAAACCTCGGGTCTCTATCCGACACTATAGACGTGGGTATCCCATGAAGCTTGACTATTTCCTTGATATAGAGGTATGCCAACTTGTCTAAGCTACAGGTTGCCTTAATTGGCAAGAAGTGGGCAGACTTGGTCAACCTATCCACTATCACTCAAATGGCGTCTAAGCCCAAACACGTCTTAGGTAACCCCATCACAAAGTCCATAGAAATTCTTTCCCACTTCCATTCTGGAATCTCCAAGGACTGCAACAACCCCGAAAGCTTCTGATGTTCTATCTTAACCTTTTGGCACACTAAACACCTAGCTACGAAGCTAGCCACATCCTTTTTCATTCTTGGCCACCAACACATCCTCTTAAGGTCTTGGTACATCTTACTTATCCCATGACGTATGGTAAACTTTCCCTTACTGGCTTCCCCTAATATCTCCTCTCTAAGGCTCCCCTCCTTAGGAACAACGATCCTATCCTTAAACTTCACTAGCTCATCAACAGACAACTCATAACCCTCTTGTCCCAACCGAGACAGCAACTCTTGGTCTAAAAGTTGTTCCCGCCTAACCTCATCTCTAAGGTCACTATTAATTTCCAACCTATCCAGCTTCAAACTTAAGACAATTAAGGACACATCCAACACCTCCAGATTCATGTCCCCAAACTCTTCCATGAGGTTCAGCTCTTGCACCATTAAGCTCGACACGTGTAGGGACTTCCTACTCAAAGCATCTGCCACCACATTGGCTTTTCCCGGTTGGTACTTCAACTCGAAGTCATAGTCATTAAGGAACTCCATCCACCTTCGTTGACTCATGTTCAACTCCTCTTGGTCGAATAGATATTTAAGGCTTTTATGGTCACTAAAACTTCAAACTTTGCCCCGTAAAGGTAATGCCTCCAAATCTTAAGGGCAAAAACCGCGGCTGCTAGCTCTTAATCATGGGTAGGGTAATTCCCTTCATGTGGCCTAAGCTGCCTAGAGGCATACGCTAGCACCTTGCCCTCCTGCATTAAGACACATCCCAAGCCATTCTTAGATGCGTCGCAGTATACCACAAAACCCACTAAGGGATTCAGTATAGTTAAGACTGGTGATGACACCAATCTCCTCTGAAGCTCTTGGAACCCGTCCTGACACCCCTGGTCCCACACAAGAGGTTTCCCTTTCCTAGTCAACTGGGTCAAAGGTAAGGCTAATCTAGAGAACCCCTCTATGAACTTCCTAAAGTACCCACTTAAGCCTAAGAAACTTCTCACTTCGGTTACTGTCTTAGGTTGTTCCAATCCCAACACCGCATCAACTTTAGAGGAATCAACCGCTACACCATCCTTTGAGGTGGTGTGTCCTAAAAACTTTACCTCGTCTAGCCAAAACTCACACTTCTCCGGTTTGGCATAAAGACGCTCGCCCCTCAAGATCTGCAACACCAACCTTAAGTGTTCTCCATGTTCTTCCGGTGTCCTAGAGTATATTAAAATATCATCTATGAACACCACCACAAACCTGTCCAAAAAGGTCCTAAATACCCGATTCATGCGGTCCATGAAAACAGTGGGGCATTGGTCACACCAAAGGGCATCACTACATACTCAGAGTGCCCATACCTGGTCCTAAAGGCTGTCTTCGGAATGTCCTCATTCTTAACTCTACTTTGAGGGTATCCCGACCTTAGATCTATTTTGGAAAACACCGACGCTCCCTCACCTGGTCTAAGAGGTCATCTATCCTAGGCAAAGGGTATTTATTCTTGATGGTCACTTTGTTCAACCGCCTATAGTCAACACATAGCCTCATGCTCCCATCCTTCTTTTTCACCGGGAGGACAGGTGCTCCCCATGGTGACACACTACGCCTAATAAACCCCTTCCCTAGCATCTCCTCTAACTGTTTCTTAAGCTCGCTCAACTCTAAAGGTGCCATTCTATAAGGCGCCACCGATCATTGGTCCACCTCCGGCACTAGATCTATGTTAAACTCAACTTCCCTATTCGGAGGCAAGCTAGAGACATCCTTAGGGAGAACATCCTGGAATTCACACACCACGGTATAGCCGTCACATCATTTGTCACCTCTATCTTAGCAGAGAATAAGAGTATATATCCTTGAGCTCCTCAACTAAGCACTTATGACAAGCAACAATAGAACTGGGCACGGGAAAATCATTAGACATTGGATGTGAAGAGATAAGGATATTTTTGTCAGAATGCTTATGGCAATGAGTCTAGATGCCAATAAGTCAATACCAAGAATAACATACAATACATAGATAACAATAAGGTTGATGTCATAAGGAGTGTCTTGACGCACAAGGAAACCATTCAAGCAGTCAATGGAAGAACAAGAATATCCCTATAGGAGTAGAAACGTATGAATCAAAGGACAAATGAAAGATTGTATCTCCAAATTTTCACACATTAAGGATGTATCAAGGAATGCGTTGCTCCTGAATCAAACAATATAATAGATTTTTCTTTTTAACGAGTGGGAGAAATTCAGCCTCTTTCGGACCTAAGCTGCCTCAGAATGAAGGCGAATTGTTCTTTTTGAATTCAAAAAGCCCCACGTGTTAAGGGTCCCAGGTTGCCACCACTTCATTAGTGACTGGCCTCCATTCCCTTTCAGTTGACGGCGAGTCTCCGTCTGCCCTTGCATAACCTTGGCCATACAATCCAAAGCTGCTGCAAGTGCAACATTCGTCCCTCGCCTATTAGTCGCCATAAATCTGCTCACTACCAATGAAATACTGGGTTGATCAGGTCCAATATCCCAAAGAATAGCATGCAGCATTTATAACTCTAACAAGCATCCTATGCGCCCAAGTTTGGTTTTATAAAAGCCCCAATGCCACAGTCCGATTTAGAATCGAACTGCTCTGATACCATAAATGTAACGCCCTTCGTTACATTAGTGATCCCAAGATAAAATCAATAAAATATCCTTTAAAACATTTAATTAAAACATATATCTCATAACGAAAAATTAGAAAAACATTAAAGTCTGAAAATGCCTCATATTAAATAATATAGTATTAAATTATCCATGTAATGAATATAGAAATAAATAAATAAATAAATCAAAAGCCTCAAAACTGGGCGTCTAACTACAATCCCAACGATAAATAATTGCGTCTAGCCACATACGGCTCCTTATTTAAGAACAGACTAACCAAACTAGAAATATTATCTAATGGTGTCCACTAAGTCTTCACGATCTCTTCAGCCTCAATGACGTCCTCCTCGTGCTCTGAAAACAATGCTTAATAATGAGATTTAAAATCCCCAGTGATCAACAATACAGTTTTATAAAAACATTTTGAAAAATAGCATTGTTCTCAACCTGCGTGAGAATCGGAAAAACTGTCCATGGCATCCGCTAATTTTCCAAAATAATATATATAAAAGAAAATACTTTAAATATCAATAATAATCACACCTCAATACATCACATTCCATATACCAGGTAAATTCTAGTTTAATCCAAGCGGTTTGAAGACCTCCTAGTTAAATTGGCCTCTTGCCGGCATGCCATATATCCACACATCACACGACAATGGCGTCCCATTGCCCACCCCTACTCACGAGGAGTGTTTCGATGTCACCCTCCTGTCGGGGACATTTCCATTTCGACACCTCCCATGTGCACATGGTGGTATTTCTCTTTTTTCGACACCCCAACCTGTGGCGGCGTTACTTTCGATACTCCTTTTTAGGTAGTATTACTTATTTTCGACATCCCAATTATATGGGGATGTTACTTTCGATACCCCATTACGGTGGTATTACTTTTCGATACCCCTATCATAGGTGGTATTGCGGCAAACATCATACAACACATTATAATTCAAATATGTCATGCCATATACATGTAACAAGCTATTTTTTACGAATTAAACAAATAAATTTCCCCCAACAACAAGCAATCACGAATATCACAATAAGCATCTCACAACATCATTTAAAACTCATTCCCCTTTTTAACAAAACCCCCAATTTTAGAAATTAGGTTACTGGCAGTATGCATCAAATCAATTAAAACCCCCAATTTCATGCGGTAATTCATTGTCAACACAAACAATTATATATATATATATACCATGGAAAGGGTTCGTAAAAAAAAAGTATTGTTACTCACATCTCGAAGACCTCCAATGTGCTCTAAAAATTACGTATGATAAGGATTTATGCTTCCCTAAAAATTCTTCTCCCTTTTGGTGACGTTCTTGGATCTGTATTGTTACTGTTATACTAGCAAGAAGGAAGGAAACAGGCGAAAATACAAAACCTCATGCGGCGCACCTTCTTTCTCTCGCTTACTGACCTTTTACGTTCATTTATATATATACATATATACAAGTAAGTAGGCGCCTCAGGGTTTTACGTTTTCTATCTTTTTTTTTTTTTTTAGCCAACTGCTTGGGCTTAACGCCCAAGTATATATATATATATTTTTCATATATGTATATATTTATATTTATGTATGTATATATATATATATATATATAATTTTGTATTATTTATAATAGTTAATAAACTTTAATAACCCTTA
Organism: Sophora flavescens; assembly: GCA_030762895.1. Taxonomy (NCBI): domain Eukaryota; kingdom Viridiplantae; phylum Streptophyta; class Magnoliopsida; order Fabales; family Fabaceae; genus Sophora; species Sophora flavescens. The sequence goes on from CM061063.1 coordinate 76,641,571, forward strand.
TACCATCACTTATTTACACTAAATCTCCCATTTATATTTTATTTGCACTATACTTTTTAATAACTTAATATTATTATTATTTTTTTTTTTCGAATTAGTTATGTTAGAATTTTAGGATGTTACAGTTAAGTTGTCTACCTTAGATGTTAACTCTTTTATTGCCTCATTGACAGCCCTACCTTGTTGCCTAAAATCTTCATTTTGCTTTGTTTGAGTTTCAACAAAATTTTCCAAAAGAGACTCAAGTTTAAACTTTTGTACCTGAGGATACCCCGATGCGGGTTTCCTATTACCTTGGCCTTCCTGGAATTCGCGGTTCAACGTGTTGTTGTAGTTCCCGTAGGAGAGATAAGGATTATTCTTCCTCACTTGGTTGTAAGGATTTGGAGGAGCATAGTTTGGCAACTTCGGGTTCATGTCATAGAAGTTGTGACAAGAGTTCACTTGTTCCCCCGAAGCACCGGATCCAGGAGCAATACCATGTAGACACTCCATTATGTCATATCCCTGCATTCCACAAATCTCACAAGCAACATTAGTAGCGCCTATTGAAATCACATTAGCCTTTTCAAGCTTATCAAAGCGTTTATTCAATGAGTCAAATTTAGACATAATTAGATCAGTGCTATTCATTTCAAACTTACCCCGCGAAAGCTTTTTCGGGTTATTACCTCTTTCCAAACCCCATTGGTGATAGTTGGTGGCTATGTTTTTAATGATATTGAATGCTTCAGTCAGTGGTCTATTCATAAAGGCTCCACCAGTTGCGGAGTCAAGTAACACCTTCGAAGAGTAATCCAATCCGTTGTAGAAGGTATGCACTAACAACCACCTCTCGATCCCATGATGTGGGAAAGACTCCGACAATCCTTTGTAACGATCCCAAGCTTCGGATAAGCATTCTCCGTCCTTTTGGAAGAAGCCGGTGATCTGAGTTCGTAGGTAAGCAGTCTTGGATGGAGGGAAGAATTTTTCCAAGAATGCATGCTCCAGTTGGTCCCAAGTTGACAAAGTATTAGCGGGCACTTGCTTCAACGAAGCTTTTGCCTTTCCAGTCAGAGAGGAGGTGAATAACCTCAAGCGAATAGCATCAATTGGGGCACCATGAATTCTTATTGCATCGGTGAACTCCAAGTATGTCTCCACATGATCAGTCGGGTCCTCCGAGGGTAATCCTCCAAATTGATGTTGCCTAATCATGCCAATTAACAGAGGCGGTATAGTGTATTTCTCCGCCTCAATTTCTAGCCTAGCAATCCCAGTTCGCAAACCCCTAGCATTTGGGACTGTGTAGTCCTTCAGTGGTTTGATATCCGGTAGATTTGCCATCAGTGGAATGGGAATCAACCTCTCTCTCTTTGTCTTTGTAGTCTCCCACGTCTATGAAAGGTCCTTTTGATCTCGGGGTCAACTTCAATAAGATTTTCGAGACTTTGGGATCTTTGCATAAGAGAGAAAAATTCCTGCAAAGAGAGATAGATACTGTAGAAAAATAAAAAGAGATAAATGAAAAAAGAGAAAATTTAAGATAAAAAAGGTCCAGAAAAATCAATTTAAAAATTAAATTGAGATTCAAGAAAGCACAATCCCCGGCAACGACGCCAAAAACTTGATGGGCGCGAATCCGCAAGTGTACGGTTTCGTTGGCGGTGTTGTGGTGGTCTTCGCAATGGAGCGTGGCGGAGATGGCGAGATCTGGTACGACGGTGAGAAACAGAGCAGCGATGGTGGAGCTACGGAGCTGGGCAGCGTGCTGTGTGGCCGTGACGAAACCGGCAGTAACGCACAGTGGCAAGGAGGAACATTTCGGCTCGAACCAGTGATGGCGGCGACGGTGGAGTCGCTAAGAACAGGGAGCAAAAGCTTTTTCTTTCCTTTTTTGTTCCCGGCTGCTTGGATTTGGGGTTAGTTTTGATTTGGAATGGTGGCTTGGATTGGTGGAGAAGGTGGAGATAGTGAGCAACAATGGAGGAGAGGGCGAGGAATCTATTAAGGATAGATGGCGGAGGAGGAGAGTGAGGGTTCTGTTATGACTGAGATGGCAGAGGGATTCAGGACCAAGGTTCTGTCATGTTTTTTGCAGGTGTTTGGATGTGGTTTTGATTAGGATGATAATGATGGTTTATGGATGGTTGAAGATCATAGTCAATGGAGGAGGAGAGGTTTTTCATGAACAAGCTCTCATCTGATCCTTTCCTTTGTTTATGCCCATCCCCCTTCTTTAGTAAGATGCTTCTGTTTATATAGTAACAATAAGGGAAGATAGTACCAAAATTTGTTATTGGTATGCTATGAAGTGTAGATAAAAAAAATGTTGAGGGTGGTATATTTTATGGGGAGCATAGTTGCAATAGTGCAGGGGTAGTACACCACCATTTTTAGAAAAAAAAACAAAGCAAAAGAAAACAAAGAGGAACCAAGAAAACAAAATCTGATCCATACTTTAGAGAGTAATGTGAGAGCTGGCCATTTTTCAAATCTTTTACTTTTTATTTTATTTTATTTTATTTTATTTTAATAACAAATTAGAATAATAATAAAAACATTTTTTTAGTTGGGCTTGGATAATGGGCTCAAAAGATAACTTGGAACAAAAAAGGTCCCCCACTTGATAATGTAATGGGTCAAGAACAAAAATATTTTTAGTTTTTTTTTTTGCATTTTTATATTTTTTCTTTTGTTTTAAAAAATATTAATTAAAAGAAAAAAATGGATAAAATTAGGTGTTTACAGTAATCGATTAGTGCTTCTCTGTTTTGAGAACTGGAAATTTTGTCTTGGCACAATCGATTATATCCTCTCTGCCTACACACTTAATAAACATATTAGCAACCAACAAGATGTAATATGCAGAGTTCAATCAGTGCATGATTGGTCCAAAATTCCTCATTCTATTCTTATGAAAAAGAAACTTTCTTTAGGTAGGGTTTTGTAAAAATATATGCGAGTTGTTTAGATGTTTCAACAAATTCAATTATGCAATCCCCCTTTTGAACATGGTCTCTAATGAAGTGATGCCTGATCTCAATGTGTTTAGTCCTTGAGTGATATACAGGATTCTTTGTGAGATTTATTGCACTGGTGTTATCACATTTGATTGGTACAGTTTTAAGTTCTATTCCATGGTCATTCAATTGTTGTTTCATCCAAATTATTTGTGCACAGCAACTACCCGCTGCAACATATTCCACTTCGGCGGTGGATAAAGCCACACTTGCTTGTTTCTTGCTATGCCAAGAAACTAAGGCATTTCCTAATAAGTGGCAAGTTCCACTAGTGCTCTTTCGATCCAATTTGCAACCCGCAAAATCGGAGTCCGAATATCCAATTAGGGTTCAGTCAGCCCCTTTAGGATACCATAAACCCATATTTTGTGTGCCAATTAGATATCTCATTATGCATTTTACCGTAGTGAGATGTGATTCTATTAGGTTTGATTGAAAACGTGCACACATGCAAACACTAAACATAATGTCAGGATGACTAGCAATAAGATAAAGAAGGGATCCGATCATACCTCTATACTTACTTACGTTGACTGACTTGCCATCTTCATCCTTGTCAAGATAACAAGATGTGCTCATGGGAGTTGATAGTTCATTTGAATTGTTCATCCCAAACCTTTTGAGCAGCTCTTTATAATATTGGGATTTGTTAATGAATATACCTTCCTTTGATTACTTAATTTGCAACCCAAGAAAGTAGTTGAGCTCTCCCATCATCGGCACTTCAAATTCACTTTGCATGATTTTAGAGAATTTCTTGCACAAAGCTTCGTTAGTTGCACCAAATATAATATCGTCCATATAAATTTGCACAAGTAAAATATCATGCCTTTTGTTTTATATGAAAAGAGTTGTATCAACTTTTCCTCTTTGAAAATCATTTTCCAACAAAAACTTACTCAAGCATTCATACCAAGCTCTAGGAGCTTGTTTTAAACCATATAGAGCCTTTTTTTATTTGAAAACATGATTATGAAATTCAAAATTTGAAAAACCTAGAGGTTGATCCACATAAACTTCCTCTTGTATAAAACCATTTAGAAAAGCACTCTTAACGTCCATTTGGAAGAGTTTGAAGTCCATGATGCAAGCAAAAGCAAGAAGCATACAAATGGCTTCTAATCTAGCTACGAGAGCATAGGTTTCATCAAAATCTATGCCTTCTTGTTGGGTATACCATTTAACAACAAGCCTAGCCTTATTTCTAGTTATTATTCCATTTTCATATAGCTTGTTATGAAAAACCCATTTAGTTCCTATTATCAAATGATCTTTAGGTTTAGGGAATAATTCCCAAACATCATTTCTTTCAAATTGGTTTAGCTCTTCTTGCATAGCAAGAGTCCAATGTTCATCAACTATGACCTCATCAATGTTCTTAGGTTCAATTTGTGATAAAAAAAAAGCCATATAGTGACAAGCATAATTAAAAGAGTTTCAAGTTGTTACCCCTTTTGAGAAATCACCTATTATATTGTCAAGAGGATGGTATCTAGATGTTCTCCATTCTCTTGGAAGATCGGAATGAGATGTCTCTTCTTCTTGTGGAGGTGTTTGATCTACTTTGTTCTTTTCTTGAGTTCCTTTCTCCTCAAGATAAGTGTTTCCCAAAATCATCAACACTTTCTTCCACTACAACTTTAGGGTTAGACTCATCAAAAGATACATGTACAGATTCTTCAATGGTCATGGTTCTTTTGTTATAATTTCGAAAGGCCTTACTAGAATTGGAATATCCAAGGAATATACCTTCATCGGCTTTAGCATCGAATTTACCAAGGTTATCTTTACCATTATTTAAAACAAAGCACTTACATCCGAATACGTGAAAGTGGGAGATGTTGGGCTTCCTCCCCTTGTAAATTTCATAGGGCGTCTGTTTCATAATAGGTCTTATGAGGACTCTGTTCATCACATAGCATGCGGTGTTCACCGCATCTGCCCATAAATACTTAGGAAGGTTGGTCTCATTGAGTATCGTCCTCGCTAGCTCCACTAGTGACCTATTTTTCCTTTCCACCACCCTATTTTGTTGGGGACACCTTGGTGAGGAAAAATTATGCCCAATGCCATTGTCAGCATAGAAAGCCTCAAATGACTCATTTTGAAACTCACCACCACGATCACTTCGGATAGTTACAATGTTTCATCCCAACTCGTTTTGTATAGCCTTGGCAAGTTTACGAAAAGCATCAAAAGCGTCATTTTTATGATAAAGGAACAATGTCCATGTATAACGAGAATAGTCATCCATAATAACAAGCGCATAGTAATTACCACCAAATCTCATAGTTCTAGAGGGCCCAAATAAATCCATGTATAAAAGTTGTAAAGGCCGGTTAGTGGAAATAACATTTTTATATTTAAAAGAGGCCTTTACTTGTTTTCCTTTTTGACAAGCATCACACAATTTATCTTTTTCAAAACGAAACTTTGGTAAACCAATTACTAGGTCCTTGCGAACCAATCTATTTAGATGGTCCATGTGAATATGAGCCATCTTCCTATGCCATAGCCAAGATTCATCCTATTTACTAATAAGACAGCATGCATCATTTGAAGGTAGGTCATCTAAGCAAACCACATAGATATTTCCAATTCTTTGGCTAATTAACTTAGTTTGATTATTAGGATTCATAACCTTGCATTTAGTATTATCAAACACAACGATATATCCTTTATCACTTAGTTGACTTATGCTTAACAAATTGTGTTTCAAACTTTCAACATAGAGAACGTTTTCTATGGTAGGATAAGGACCTTTACCAACAGTCCCAATTCCCAAGATTCTACCTTTGTTGTTATCACCATAGAAGACATAACCACTTTTCTTGAGTGAGGGAGGAGAACTTGCTTTTATCTCCCGTCATGTGCTTGGAGCATCCACTATCGAGATACCAATTTGAGCTATTTCAAGCACACCTACAAAACAGATTCAGGTTTTAACTTTTGGTGCCCAAATCATGTAGGGTCTGTGACACTCTTAACTCGAGCATCATATTAACTACTTTGTTTTACGGAAAATAAAACGTTTAGCACATTGTCGATTTACTTTCGAAAATACATAATTATTATAATTAATTACATCCTTGATAATTGTAAAAAATTTTCCTCATGCATCAAATAACACAAAGAACTGAAACAGAAATAGAACAAGAGTTACAAAATACCATATATATATATATACACACATTAAACATGAAGCCTTCTTGAAGACAGGGCCACTCGACAGAATTTACACGAGTGAAAAAGTTGATGTGACACACTACATGCTTATAGTTAAAGATAAGGATTAAAGAGTCATAGATAAAAATATCAGTTTTTAGAAACAGAAAACACCATCCATACCACACTACCCCAAAAGAGAAAATTCCTAAAAGCTGGTCAAACCTAAAGATACCCATTAGGGAGACCCTGATAGTCATCCCCGCCTCTGGGAGGTGTAGCTGGTGCAGTCACCTCCATCTCTACTCCCTCACCGGGAGCGTCGTCACCGTCATCATCTCCAAGAGGATGATATTGGGGATCCTCCTCCTCCATCTCAACTGGCTCCTCCTCCACCAACCCCCCCGGGTGCTCCTCTATCGATGAAGCAGTAGCTACCTCTGGCTGAAACTGAACCTGGGGAGGATCAAGAACCAGAAGACCCTGGTCTACCAGATGCTGCAAGTAAAGCTCCATGGGTGGTAGTCTGATGTGGACGGTCTCAAAAGTGTGAACACGTTTCATAGCTGCTGCCTCGGAACCCTCTACAGTGCAAATGGGTCCCGTGTAAGTCACCACGTGGGATCCTGGGGCAAAAGTCCACGCAGCGGGGTCGTTACCATTCTCAAACAGCAGGGCCCGTGTTCGGGCATGCGCCAACTGAATCTCCGTTAGGTCCATTTATTCTCAAGTATTGAATATACACACACACACACACACACACACACACACACACACACACCAAGAAAAGGAAAAAAACAAAACACAAGGGTGAGATACCAATATATGGATGAATTATGACAACTACATGTACTACACACATAAAACAACAAAAACAGATAAATATACATTTTCAACACATCATTTTCAAATAGAAACATAACATCAAGTAAAGCATCGTCGTTTTTGAAACATATGACACATATATTTTCAACAATCTATCCTAATCTTCGGAGGTCCCAACTTCATTTTAAGGAAAAAGTGAGCTGATCAGGCTCAAATAGCCAACACATGGCACAACTTAATTCCCGCAACACTGTCCAACTCAAGGCATGGTAATCAACATATGTGGGTTCCAGAGCACACTGTTCTACACAAGGCACAGCGAACAAGGCTCATGGAAATCATGGTCCATCAAGGCACTATTGATACAACGTCGCATGAGATACCTTCCCCTTAAAGGCATTCACACAAAACAATTTGGGCATGTCTGCCAAATGCATGTAAAAACATTTTGTTTTTCGCAGTTATTCTTTGTGTTTCATTCTTTCCTTTATCGAGGCTCAAGGCTCACGACCATCCAAAATTTGTCAACGTTTAAAACTTTTATTATCAACACAGGACATTAAAGTCCGAGTGTCCAATCACAACAGTCCTAAACCGATGCACCAGTCTTGGACTTTGTGATCATAGAAAACAACTTTCACCTTTTTACCACATTCTCCACGTTTTTAACATAACGTATATGGGACACAGTCTACAACAACGTATACAGGACACACAATCCATAACAACGTAACACGGATCATAGATTAACGTGCTTAAAAACTCTAGTATCCCGACGTCTCGGTTACTAGGTTCACTTTTCAACGTTATTTTTTGTTCACTGAAATACAAAACAAAATTTTTCGTAACTTATCCAAGTTATCAGATATTTTCTTTTAAATAAAGCCTTTAAAAAAAAACTCTTTGTCTGAAATTCATTTTTTTAAAAAACTCCAAGTTATAAAAAAATCAGTCCCTTTAAAAAATATATATTTTATGTTGAAAATTTGATTTTTCTAAAAACATTTTAAGTTTTCAAAATAAAATCTTTTTGAAACTAAGAATCAATTTGTTTTCTCTTCATGATTTCTTTCCATGAAATATGTAACACCCTACTTTTTCTTCTGCGTTTTATCTATCTCGTTTTAAGGGTAAATTTATATATTTATATTTTTACTTGTGACCCAGAAAATGATTTTTGTGAAAAAAAAATCATTTTGAGAACCTACTATATAGTAGGAAGTCATGGTTAAATTTTAGGTTTAAAATTTAAACGAAAATCGGACTGTGTTTTCACTGGCAGTACATTTTGTACCTGTCAGAAGACCCTGTTTTAACCCGAAACTGAAAAATAATAGATCGTATCATTTTTTTAATGATTAATATCTATTTTAAAAAAATATTCTTGCTAAAAGAATAAAATATTATATTTTATTCGAGATTGAGCACGAAGCTGTAGATATAGACCAGACAGATGAGAAAAAAACAAGTCAACAAAAACTCACCATTAATAATCTTGAATAAAATATTTTGATAAAATATCTACACTTGTTCCTAATACTCTTAAGATCCTAATAAATTACCCCTATATTCCAACCAATTCCTAAATATCCATTTAGAGCTAAACTAGTTCGGTTCCCTTATTCCTAAATATACTGACTAAATTACTTTCACCGTCTCTGGCTCTCTCCCATTCTCTAAAATACCTTACTGCTCTTTCAAAAAGGTACAAATTAGGGGTGTTCGCGGATTGAATTAGATCGGTTTTGAGCAAAAAAGTCATCCGATCCAATGATAAAAATAACATGCGGTTTGGATTGGATCGGTTTGCTTCCTTCAAAAAATCCGATCCGATCCGATCCAATCAAATGCGGTTTGGATTGGATTGGATAATTCGGTTTTTATCGATACATATTTACATAGTTATTTACATCAAAGAACATCCAATATTTCGGTTCGATTTGGATTTGATTGTGTATTTAAAGAGTCATATGAATTTGTTACTTATTTAAAATAAAAATTAATTTTAAAATATTATATTGACAATTTCTAATAAGTGTTTTAACGGGATGTACATGAATTGATATGCACTCTCATGTGTAAATATATTTTACACTATCAACTAATTATAAATTGTTAAATCATTATAAATGTTTGATTATTGTCCTAAATATATTAAAAGTTACTCATAACATGATTTATAATTGGTTAACAATATAAAAGTTTTTACACTAAAATTATATTTACATATCAATTAAACTCTCTAATATAAGGACTGGTTGATAACTTATAAAAATATAAAGACTAATAATTACTTTTATAATATAAAGATCAACTTATTTTCATTGAACTAAATAATTTCGATTCGGTTTGGATTGGATCGGTTTTAGGTATAGGATCCGAAATCCGATCCAATCCACTGAAAAAATTCGTTATTTTTCGATTTGCGGTTTTTTCGATTTTCGATTATTTCGGTTTTCGGTTTGGTTAGTGTGATTGACATTGGATTGGATCGGTTGATAACCACCCCTAGTACAAATCCCTTTATTCCTTCTTTTCCCTGCTCTGCGGTCTGCGCCTCCATCAACTCAACATCGATCCAGCACACGGTGGATTCTACAATGTTCCAACGTCATAGTTGAGTTACGATACTCATTGATTTTTCAGCGGCCCATCCCGGTATCAGGTAAACTAAATATAATTTCAAAATTTTCTCTGCCGGTAATTCCAACTCTTCGTCCCTTATCTACCGGTTAATATTAAATAAGGAAAATTAAACTAAAATAGGACAAAACGGGAAAAAAAGGTAATTGTTATTTGGTCGAAAACGAAAGACGAAAGACGAAAGTGAACATCTTCTCCTTCATCAGCTGATCCGATCCTGGCGTTCGCATGTGCAAAGAAGCGTAACTGAATCTTGGTGGTGCTACTGAAAAGCTCATTTGTAGTTTGGTGATCTGCCATTGTAATACTCGAGATGGAGGCATCCATTAGCGCACAGGTCAGTAGATTCTGAAAGTTGTTTACTTGTTGATGCCTGGGTTGTTTATTTTCTGATTGTGGATGTTAATGGGCATTTTGATGCAATCATCCATGAGATTTCGAATTGTGGTGTTGTTGTATTGGGGTGTTTATTTAATTGGGAGGTTGTGGTTATAGGGATCCTAACTACCTAACTGTCATTATCTTCTATTTTGATTTTAAATTGTTGTAACAACCTTAGCTCTGCTCTGTATCTATAAATGGCAGACTACCGTAACATTCCATTTACTTCATTACTCTACATGGTATCACAGAGCTAGTTGCTTAACAGCTTTTTTTTTCTTCTCTTCTTCGATCCTCATGGCCTCCTCCACCACCTCTGCTTCCTCTCTCATTGAGTTTAATTTTGCTTCCAATCTGCCAATCAAACTATCCACAAACAATTATCCTACATGGCACAAACAAATCATGCACCTTCTCAAGGCTAACAACCTGGAGGGCTATGTCACTGGCTCAACCGTCTGCCCTTCATCTCACATTGGTACTGGTCCCTCTGCTGTCTCCAATCCAGCATATTTGCATTGGTGTCGCCAAGACAACCATGTCTCTCTTGCCTTGCTTGGTTCCTGCAGTCCCGAGGCTCAAGTGGTCATGTCCTCAGCCACTTCTTCTGCTGATGCCTGGACCAAACTTCAGAGAGCATTTTCAGGCAGATCACGTGCTCGTATAATGTCCCTCAAGGAGAGACTATCTTCTATCACAAAAGGCACCACTAATGTCCATGATTATCTCCGCTCCATTAAGGTTATTGCGGATGAACTTGCCCTCATAGGTCACCCTCTTGATGATATTGACCTTGTTATTGCAGCTCTCAATGGCTTAGGCCCTAATTTCCGTGAGTTCAGTGCTTCCATTAGAACCAGGGACTCACCCTTTCAATTTGATGAATTGTTTGACAAGTTGGTTGACTTTGAAATTTTTCTCCAAAGGGAGGAACAACACACTCAGTCCATTCCTGTTACTGCTAACATAGCCCATCGTGGTCCCAAGCATGCTGGTCGAGGTAAATTCTTCACTCCTCGAAAATCTCCTACTTCCTCCTCATCTGATGATGTTCCTACCGTCATTGCAGTGATAAGGATGGCCACTTTGCCAAAACATGTTACAAAATACATGGCTACCCTCCTCGGTCTTCCAGCGCCCTCAAGCACACAATGTGCAAAAATTGCCCAATCTTTGGTTTCGATTGGCTTTTGGATTACGTGCCTCTCATCATGTAACTCATGATCTTGCCAATCTCAATCTTTCACAGCCGCACCAACCTCCGAACACCTCTTTGTTCTTGATGGTAAGCCACTAATGATTAAAGCCATTGGTTCCTCTACTTTAAAAACCCCTCATAAGTCTCTACATCTGCCCGATATTCAATATGTGCGATCTTTGTTACACAAAATCTGGTTTTTGTTTCTCGGTTATGCCAAACTAATCAAGTTTCACTTGAATTTTTTCCATGGCATTTTGAGGTCAAGGATTTGGCAACGAGGAAGATATCGCTGCAAGGAAGAATCAAGATCATCTCTACAAGCCGCCTTTCACTCCTTCAAGTCCTCAAGTCCATCATTCTCGTCAAGTCTCCCTCTCTTTGCTCTCGTGGCATCATCGCTTGGGCCACCCCGATTCCCGAATTCTTCACCATGCTCTCAAACACAATAACATTCCTTTTGTAACCTCCAACACCAAGTGTATTGATTGTCTTGCAAATAAAAGTCATAAACTGGCTTTCCATAAGTCTACTTTGTTTAGCAATAAGCCTCATGATCTTGTCTTTTCAGATGTTTGGGGCCCCTGCTCCTTTTCATTCAATAAATGGTTTTCGCTACTATGTTATCTTTATTGATCATTATTCCAAATATGTATGGCTATATCCCATTAAATTCAAATCGATGTTTCTATTATTTTTCCAACCTTCAAGTCATTAGTCGAAAATCAACTAAATTGCGAGGATTAAAAGCGTATATTCCGATAATGGTGGGGAATATCTTAAACTTAGACCATTTTTCCAAAGCAACATGGCATTTCTCATCTTACCACTCCTCCATATACACTGAACACAATGGACTTTCGTAAAGGAAACACGGACATCTTGTAGAAACCTGCAAGATGTTTCATCAATCATGCCTCTCTTCCACCCACATTTTGGTGTTACTCACTTCAAACAATGAAGATACCTAATAAATCGCCTTCCCGCTCCAAGCTTATCTATGCAATCTCCACTCCACAAGCTATTCCAAATCAAACCCAACTACACAAAATTAAAAACCTTCGGTTGTCTTTGCTACCCTTGGCTCTCTCCTTATGTTGCCAACAAACTTCAACCCAAATCCCAACCCTGTGTCTTCCTTGGTTACAGCTCCTCTCAAAGTGCCTATCTTTGCTACAATTCTCTCACCAACAAACTCTACACTTCACGGCATGTTCAGTTTGTTGAGGACATTTTTCCCTTTTCAAAATTGTCATCTGATCCTATCTCCAATTCAAATCCATTTCAGTCCCACACACCTTCCCTTCCAACAAACTTTGACTTGTTCAAATCCAACTCTTTCCCTGATTCACCCCCTATCTCTAATCCTCATCCCGATTCTCTGCCCTTAACCAACTCAAATTCAATTTCCTCTCCTGTATGTTCCCAACCTGTACCTCCTGAGTCTCCTAACTCCCGGCCCCTGTTCTGCCCTCACCAACTGAGTCTCTTGAGTCATCTCCCATCTTGCAGCCGTGTGATGATCTTCATATATCAACAACAACTCCTCCTGCAGCAGTACCTTCCTTGGATGCTCCCTTACCTCATCATCCGATGGTAACAAGATCAAAGAATGGCATACACAAACCAAAGAAAATCCATGCTATCAGCAAGTTTCCTCTTCCTTCATCAGTTGAGCCATCTTGTGCTTCTCAAGCCATTAAACTCTCTGAATGGAAAACAGCAATGAGTGAGGAGTTCAATGCACTCCTTGCTAATGGCACTTGGTCTCTTGTTCCTCCTAAGGATCAGTACAACATTATAGGATGTAAATGGGTGTTTCGGATCAAAAGAAATCCTGATGGTTCCATTTCTCGTTACAAAGCTCGCTTGGTTGCAAAAGGATTTCATCAACAACCAGGGATTGACTATTCAGAAACTTTTAGTCCAGTCATTAAGCCTCAAACAATTAAACTTGTTCTCTGTCTTGCTCTCTCTAAAGGCTGGACTTTGTCTCACATGGATGTCAACAATGCCTTTTTGAATGGAACCATACAAGAGGACATTTATATGGCTCAACCATACGGGTTTGTCAACCCTGCTCAGCCTTCATATGTTTGTAAGCTGCATAAATCACTTTATGGTCTCAAGCAGGCACCTCGAGCCTGGTATCTTGCACTTCGATCCTTTTTGCTGGACTATGGTTTTACAAATGCCAAATCTGATACTTCACTCTTTATCTACAAAACTGATCAGGTGTTGGCTTATTTTCTTGTCTATGTGGATGACTTGTTACTTACTGCAAATGATAGTGCCTTCTTAAGGCAGTTTCAAGGAGCTCTTTCTCACCAATTTTCCCTCAAAAATCTTGGCAGTCCTAGTCACTTTCTTGGCATTGAATTCTTGCCAACAGCACAGGGATTATTTCTAACTCAACATCACTATGTTAGAGAGCTTCTACATTCCTTTAATATGCAGGATTCCAAGCCAATCTCAACTCCAATGTCCACAAGCTCCTCCCTCATTGCTAGACGCCTCATTGTTTTGTGCATCTGATATTAGATGTTGTATTTGCGGTGTACATTAGGTTCAATAGAACCAAAAATAATTTAAATGGTTTGTTAATGGTGATGCCATTGTCAATGTGTTGCTCTGCAGGGAATAGAAGATCTTTCGTTGGATGGTTAACACAGAGATTATGATGGTTCTACTGAAGAGGTATTGATGGAGTCCAAGAATGATGAGGAAGATGAAAATTAGTATGTCGATGAAGCAGAAGATGAGGAAGTTTCCGAAGGTGTAAATGAGGATGTTGAGGAAGATGAAAATGAGAATGAACCAGATGACGATATTGATCCGGATGCAAGAAGTAATGTGTCACACGTAGATTTTTGTATCAGAATGCTTTGATGAGGTAAAGGGAATGGAGTTTGCAGATGTCGAGTCTGCATATGCATTTTATAATGAGTATGCTAAAGTGAAGGGTTTTAGTGTAAGGAAAAGCAGGCGTGGAAAAAACAAGAACGATCAAATAACATGGCAACAATTTGTGTGTTCAAGGGATGGTTTTCAAGATTCGAAGTATATGAACTTACCCAACCGACAAAAGGAGCATAGAGTTTTAACCAGGTTTGGTTGTGAAGCTGAAATGTGGATTAGTTTTGTTACAAGCAGTGGACGGTGGTTTGTTTCGCGGTTTGGTGATTACCACAACCATCAACTACTAGGAGATAAGTTCTTTGGCTTTTTTAAGGTCACATCGCAAGATGTGTGATGCTGATTTTACACAATTGGATAGCATGCAGAAAAGTGAGATTAGCATTCCGAAGATTTATGGATCATTTGCTAGCCAATCTGGTGGCTATGATAAGATTAGTTTTGGAAAAAAGGAGATGTATAATTGTGTCCAAAAGGAGATAAAAATACAGGAAAGTGACGTAAAAGAGGCTGCAAAGTTCCTAAGGGAATTGCGTAGTAAAGACACAACCCTTTTTTGGAGTCACAAGGTTGGAGTTGATGGGCGGTTGTTGCATTTGTTTTGGTGTGATGGGACCTCCCAGCTTGATTACGAAGTGTTTGGTGAAGTATTGGCATTTGATGCAACTTTGGGAGAAATAAGTATAAATGTCCAGTTGTTGTTGTGTTCTCTGGTGTTAACCATGACAAACAAACTTGTGTGTTTGGATGTGCCATTGTATCCGATGAGAAAGGGGAGACATATGTATAGGTGCTATCAATTTTTTTAGAAGCTATGATGGGGAAGGCCCCTACTTGTGTCATTACTAATGGCGACTTGTCAATGAGAAATGCAATTGGTTTAGTTTTTCCGGAGGCACATTACAGACTATGCGGTTGACACTTGATAAGGAACGTCACGGCAAATGTTGGAGATATTCGATTCACCCAATTGTTTAAGAATTTCATGCTCTCCAATTATGAAGTTAGTGAATTTGAAGAAAAGTGGACAACAATTATTGAGGAGTGTGGGTTGGTGGAGAATGGATGGGTGCAGCAGTTGTATGAAAAAAGTTGATGTGGTGTACTGCTCATATAAAAGGCAAATTTTTTGCAGGAATGAGGACGACATCCAAGTGTGAGGCCTTGCATGCCCCCATGGGTAAGTATATACAATCTCAGTTCAATCTTAAAGATTTTTTATTTCATTTCCAAAGGTGTCTTGAGTACATTCGTAGTAAGGAGATCGAGGCAGATTTTAAGTCAGCGTATGGAGTCCTTGTGATGCAGACAGAACTTATATCTTTAGACCAACATGGTGCCGAAGTGTATACAAGAGAAATATTTTATATATTTCGGAAAAGGTTGTTCAAGTCATTAGGAATGAATGTTTTAGACTGTACAGAAACAACTGCTGCAATGATTTTCAGTGTTGGTAAATATCGTCGGCCCAACTTGAGGTGGCATGTTTCCTTCTATCCACGCCAAATGCAAGCTCGATGCTCATGCCAAGGTATGGAATCCGATGGGATTCCATGTGTTCATTTGATAAGGGTGTTGGTGTTGTTGGATTTTGACCACATACCAAACTGTCTTGTTTTACGTAGATGGACAAAATCAGCCAAACAAGAGGCCGAAGGCAGACATTTTCCATGTAGTATGGGTGGCAACAATGCACTTTATAATGGGCGGTATACTGTATTGATAGCTGTAGGAGGCTGTGTACATATGCAAGTAGAAACTATGAAGACTTTACTGATATTAGGGAAAAGGTATTGTATGAGACAGAACAGCTTCAAACTAAGCATCGTCAAGCTTGTCCACAACAGGATTGGGATGATCGTGGGACAGGTTACGTTCGGGAGCCAGCTGCAGCCGGAACTCAGTCGTGCATGGGTGCTCCTTCTGGGAGTGGACAGAAGGGTATGAAGAGAACAAAGTGCGGTTGTTGCAGGGCATATGGGCACACATGAAAGACGTTTCCACATGCTGCAAGAATTGGGTAAATCTTGACCTCAGATGCAGCAAATTTGTCCTCAATAGGGTAGGACTGATGTGTAGCAATATGGTTAGTATGATCATATTTGATTATGTTGAAAGTTGTATCAATGATTTTAGTAGTAAGTTGTGTTTTGTGCATTTATATGGGTTTAGCAGCTGATACTTGACTACTGTTTTTGTATTAATGGATGGACCTAAATAAATCTGTTTTGCACTGTATGAATTGTTACACGAAGATGATAATGTCTAGTGATGTTGATAAAGGTGACAACCATAGGACGGGTGTAGTACATATTATAATGCCTGTTAGTTTGTTGCTGGCCTGCATGAATGAATATTTTGGTGTCAGGTAAACGTATTGTACATTGTAATTGTAATTGAAAATGTTTCTGTGATGTTGACTTAAATTTCGTGGATGTCTTCCCGCCATAACAGTTGGTTTTGTTTGGACCCAAACTATTGTTGATTGTTATGTGAGATGTCAGATTCAACACCCAATTTATGTTTAATAAGTTTTTGATCCAATCCAAGTTATCTTTTTGGAATGCACTGCAATTGTTTTTATGATCCAGTTATGTTTCTCCTTCAAATTGGAATATTGTATGAGTATTGGGCCGGGCAGGAATTTAATTTACTGGATGTATAAATGTTGAAATTGTGTAGGATGTTATGTTAGAGTCATAAGTCTAAATTATTTTGGGTGTAACCCCCCCAGTAGCCTATACAGAGATATTGGGCCATGTTAATAAATGTGATTCACGAATGCACAAGTAATGTGTGTTGGACCCATTACGCTTTGATAGTGATGTAGGCCAATTCAATCACAAATACCGGCCTTACAAATAAAGTGGGACACAATATGTTTGTGTAATTGAGTTACAAACAATTATATTAGATTCGGACCAACACACAAAATGATAGTGGGCCACGATAAATAAACCCTTAGGCCTTATGCACAAACATATTTTGCATAAAAATTTGTAGGTAACATACGCAAACTTGTTGTACCTGGTCCAAGACATTGACAAAATTAAAAACGAAACGATGGTTATAACGATAAGTAGTCGAGGTTTTTTTTTTTGCTTGGTACAAATAGTAGTTATAATGCTGATAACAAGGGCTGCAACAGAAAATTAGTTGATTTAGACATGCAAAATAAGCCCCGTAAGTAGGTCACGACAGATATTAACAGACAAGGTACTACTATCGTTGGATTGTTTTACATTACCAACTTTGATAGGCAAAAAATAACAAAAAGAAAACACGGTTAGGGGCAAAATGAAATCATAGAGCACAATTGCAGGGCCAAAGCAAACACCCCTCAAAAAATGTGGCTACACACAAAAAGAAAAGCAACATATTTCATGCACATCACAACCCTCAAGTGACGCTGTTAATGGTATTTGTTTTTACATTCCTAACTTGCTCCATATAGCTTCAACATCGGTTGCTATTACAGTGTGGAACTCGTTCATTTTGTGAAGCAAGAAACCAGTCGCAGTCTTCATTCTAACCTTGTTTTCCTGAAGCTATTTATAAAAAAGATAGGATACAATATTATTAAGCAACATATTTGTTTGAATCAAATTTAGGAAAGGACATTGGTGTCTTACCACTCCCATCATGTTTGGTTGAAAATATTGTCCAATTGGAAGCCAATCAAGAAGCCATGCAACTGAGTTCAGGCTTCGGGAAAAAAAATGGTCATTGTAATAGTTGGTGACCGACATTATAATTTTTCCACTTGAGATGCGGTGACTGTTAATTAAATTACTATTTAGGGTGAGCTCTACCTATGGCGACATTTGGGTATACCATTTGCATCTAACATTGGCCATGTGACAAACTTATTGCCTTTTGGGGACCATCCCAGGTCGGTAATATCCAGCTTCCATAATACTAGTAATGGCAAGACACTAAACACATAATGTTAGGTTGAGTCATGTAATTTTCAGTGTAATTCAGATTAAAGATAATGGTTAAAACTACATACTACTGCATGCATGCTTCTTTCCCTCTCAAAGGTCATGGCTGGTTCTGGATTACAGTCAAGTTTATATACTTTCGCTCCTTCACAGAAATCACCATCATGAACCAGTGTCCATTATCCTCATGAAAAGGAACATAAATCTGACGTGGCAAATGTCAGTTAAACTTATTTGATGTTTCCTTTACAATATGTAGAAAAAGGAATCTAAAGGCATACATACATAAGTGAGTGTTTTTGTTGGTGGCATCCATTGTATGATGTAGTCACATGTAATATCATGAGTTGGATGTACCTCCCCTTTAATAACATGTTCCTGTAGCGAGTTTAATGTTCAAATTTGTATGGTCAGTAAATATCTTAAATGTCCGGGTCCTAGTGATCAATGAACTTTATGTGTACACATAAAGGATATATATAAATACATTAAAATATACATATTTATAAAGATATGCATGATTACCGAGAATGAAGGAGGCAAAAACCACGTCGTGATTGATACATTTTGTGTTTGGGACCACGATTGTTTCAATGTCACCATGTCAATGATTTACAAATATTTCAACAAGATATTATATGGATGTGTATTTACTTAAGAGAAACTAATAACTGATGGTTATTAAGTAAGGGTGGTAACCTTTTCCGATATCTCATTTGAGGGACAAAGACAATGAAAGTCACCTCTCAATAATGTATGGTCCTTATGTCGAAAGAGTGTCTCACTAGTCAATGGCAGAGATATATCATAAGACATACATTTATTTTCATATTGACTCATTGGATCATAATAAAGCAGTGATAATATGTGTACCTTGAGTTTAATTGGGGGTCAAATATAAATGCAGAAACCTGCAACTTCTTTTTGGTTAGACCCATATCTGTCGTGGGTGTGAACATGGACTGCATGGAAAAAGTGTAATGTTAGATATACATAATGTTGCAATATTTTGTTTGTTTATATGGGCACCACTTAAATGCATATTGCAAAATGGATATATTCGCTCGATACAAATGAAGCATATATAACTTACCGGTGGCAAAACAAAGCCGGCTGATCTTTGCATGGTATTTAATGCAGAAGTTGATGTGTTTAGTTTACCGGTGGCAAAACAAAGTTTGCATTGTATATATATAATTAGGGTGATCAATTAATTTGGTTTAGGGTACTAATGGTCTCCGGTTTTATGCTACACTGCCTATGACTTGACATGTCTGGATCACCCGGTGGTCTCATTTAATTCCCCTTACAGAGTAGCTGCTACCGCCGAATCGTTGCTCCGTTTGCTTTCCAATAAAAATAAAAAAAATGGTGCAGTAGGTGAATTCCGTAAGTGAGAAGGCATGAAACAAATGTAATGATTACATAAATTCAGATATAATGAATATTTAATATGTAGGCTAGAATACAGGGTCCATTGTTCTTTTTTATAAGGATCTATTGTTATTACAACTGCGTTTGGAGGAATCAGTTAATTGTAATTACATGACGTCACTTGTACATCATTTTGAATTATTTTAATCAACAATACAAGCCCCATAGCCATAGGGGGAGTATGTGTTGTGTGAAATACAAAAAAAAAAAAAAGTGAGTATGTGTTACTTAGACATTGTTTATAATTACAAAATTGAAAGGATGTCATCAAGATGGAAGATGTGTTATTGAGGCCGTTGTTTTTTTGGCTTGATTTTTTTTTTTTTTGGGATAAAATTGAACAAGAATCTCACTTTATGGCCCTCTCTTTTTACATATATGGTTATTTATCTGCTAATTTAATGACATGCAAAATGTTGAAACCACTCCCATCTTCTGTTTATTATAATTATATTTATACTACATTGCAACGATTTCGTGGTATTGCCGGTTCTTGTTATCGCCGGGAAGAATAAATCAGCCGGAAAGCAATAAGGTAAAACCCAATAAAAATATAACAAACTTCACACTGAGTACATACATATCATAACACATTCAGGTGAGCTTCCAGAAAAAACAAAAAAGCCAAAAAGTCATGAAAAAGCCAACATAACGCAACAAACAAACAACTACGATTTTTCTAGTAGAAGACACAAAAAATAAACATGGAAGAGGCGGATACCGCCTAACCTTAATTTAACATCTTCATGACACAACCTATTACTATTAACATGGACAACTATTAACCCAACAACGATTGGCACCCCACAGACACGTCTACTTGCGGTCCAGCATTATCACGACCATCATACCACGAACAAACCACTGCAGGAATTCTTCCCCCTCATTGCTGGCTCCCACAGGGGGATTGTTTGAACTATGTCCAGAACTGGGTCCCGCTTCGGTGTAGAAAGCAAAGCTTTCTTGTGTTGAAACATTTGTCTGAGTGACAATGTTCGTCGAAAAGGAACAGAAGGCTCACGTAAGGTAGACTCAACCGGATAATTAACATAAAAATTAAAAACACTAATGTTAATAATTAACTAAATGAATGTAATTATTTAAAACTAAATTAATTTATATAAGGATTATGTTAATTTAATTTTCTCAATTAATCTTGATTGTTGTTAATATTATTTCAAGTTAGAAAATAAACTTCTTGGTCCACTAAATATATAACACATCACTTCCTCATATAGCGATATTGAAACTTGTGTAGCAAACTAGATTAGACAAATTACTCTATAAAATTAAGTTTCACATACTTATAGTATTTGTTAGTTACAATCAAATTTTCATATATAATAAGATTCGAGGTTTCTTATGATTATACTTACTCTAATATTTAATTATTGAATTAGTCCACAAAGTTTGCTGATTGATTTATATACTTAATTTTATAATGTCCTTAACTAACAACGAAGGTTTCTTATGATGCTAATGACTATTAATATGTCTACTCGAATTTGCAAAAGGAAACTTTAAAGTTCGTAACAACACAAAATATAATATCATACTTAGGGTTATTATAGCACAGTGTTGTATCAACTTCGTGCTTGTAAAGTTAAAGTCATATATACATTTACCAGTGGTAGCTAAAATCCGCCTCAGCATTCTAACGACAGCATCTTCACGTGCTAGGTATTCATTCTTGGCAAATCGACCCATGCTAACTGCAGGACGGCCTATCAATTTCGTGTTCACAGACACATAATATCTTATCTAACATATTGTTGCCCCTCGTAATCTATTTGACTGTGGCTCCATATGTAACGATCTACACATGGTAATGTATAATTCTATCTGGCCCATCGTGGCATGCTGATTATAAATGGCGAACATCATACGAACGTCTTCATTGCTTTTAATTGAGAGGGTATCGTATCGCACCATCCCATATTTTCCGTTAACAGGGCACCTATAATAAATATCATCAACAATTTGCCCTCTGCTCCTAATATTGTCATTGATCATTTCTCGCAGTGAATAAATATTTAAGTTATCTGGTATCCTATTAGCAATTGGGGCATCACCATCAAAGTTGATACCATCCAAGCTTGTAGTAATCCGAGCATTGTAATAGATTAATGCAATGGTGGAACCCATCTTTGTTACATAATCGGGTTCTTAATTCCATTCCACCATTTCACACCACTCTGACATAATGAAGGTATTTGAGTAAAATAACTAATTATGGTCGCACTGGACAATTAACATTTCCATATTTATAGACCGACCTTAATGAACAAATATCATTACGTCAGTATTGACAAATCTAACGGCCACAATGCACTCACCGTTGCGATCCGTCTATAACTGTGAATACCAATGGGGTTAGGCCACGTAAATTAGCTTGTGGATCTATTCATATAAATAGGATTGTTGCAATTTGATATTTCATTTTCCATTAAAATAAGTTTTTACCAGTAATTCCATTGTCCACATGTCTATCTAGCGTGCTAAAAGGGTGTATCATCTGTAGCAGCCTACACGGTCTTAAGGTCACTGTTTCATATGTAATTTGACAGGCATTATTCAGACATCAACATACCCGAGGTATTTGATGGGACATCAACAAGTATTAGTGGCTATCAAATTGAAGAAACCAATAATAATTATGACTATAATATACTCGTACTACTATAAAGTTTCTTGATTTGACCTAAATTAAAATTTTACATATAATATTTAAATAATCACATCTAATATTTTAAATTTTTAAAATATTTCGAAACTTGGATACATTTTTTTTTTAATTTTAAATTTACAAAATTAACTTTTACTGAACATATTTTTAACTGACTAGAAGATTTTATTGTTTATCTTTCGGTTTAAAAATAAGACTTGTGAAAAAACAAATTTTAATTTTAATTAATATTTTTTTATTTGTTTATGTTTTATTATACGTTTTCTGAAAATCAAATTATATTTTATTACACTATTTATTTATATGTAAAAAAAAATTATACTTTATTATACTTTAAGTAATCATGTCATATCCATGTGCCTTCTAACCAAGGTTTACAAAACCAGACCGGTCATCGAACCGGTGAAGGCAGCGGTTCGAGGTTCAATGGTCCAACCGAGGTTGAACCGTGGTTGAACCGGTTATAATTAAATAATATTATTTTAATTTTTAATATAATATTTATAACAATATTAAACAAAAAAACAACATAACAACTAAAATTATTAAGCACAATTTTTATTATTTTGAAATTAAACTAAATAAATATAAAGATATATGTTAAAATCATCTTCATAGGGAAAACCAACCCAAAATCCTTTTATACTAATTTTTTTCTTTTTTTTTAAGAAAACCGGTTCAGGCCGGTTCACTACCGGTTATGACCGGTTTTACCGGTTTTGAACCGGTTTTCTGGTTTTTGCACCGGTTCAATGCATGACCGGTTTTTCCTACTGACCGGACCGGTCATGGTCCCGGTTCCCGGTCGGACCGGTCATGGTCCCGGTTCCCGGTCGGACCGGTCGGACCGGCCGGTCCGGTCCGGTTTTCAAAACCCTGCTTCTAACTAATCTATACCCTAACAACGGGAGTGACAATGGGACGGGTTTTGCTTATCCCTTACCTGACCATAAACATTGATAATGCCAAATATTTGAACCCAAACTAGTCCTACACCTGAAGGAACCCTGTCATCTGCGGGTTGGTTAAAGACTAGGTCTAAATGTTAGGGGACGAGATTGACCCTAATTTTGAGGCAGAACACACTAGCACACGTAGAGGGTTAAAACAAAGTCTGATATTCACAACACTAACTTCCCGATATAAAAGTTTAAACAAATAACTATTAATGGAAGTTAGTAGTTTTCATAAAACCTTTCATGTCACTTCAATGTTTACTCTCTAACTCATAATTCTCCGGAGATCCTAACTTCCCTTCACCAAGCAATGATAGGATCGTGATAATGCCTATAACACAATTGTTTTGCGTTGGATCGATCTCTCATGGGCCTGAATCCTCAATTGTTCTAGGGTATTGCATCTCACCTAAATAATACAGAATAATTCCTGATTAAGTACATTTTGAGCAGGGTAACCGAGTTCCACGACTCGAGATTGCTGCCCCGAGCATTTAATGGATTTCGAACTTGAATGTTCCTGAAGACCCAAAAACCAAGGAATAGGTCTCTGGTCCGTAACTATTAACTTTGTCAGTTCACCCTTTTTGAAACTGTAGCTTGATACACAGCGGCACGTTTGCCACAACAGCACGTCCTTCAACAATCGAACACTAGTCCGACATCTCGGAATCTAGGTTCTTCTCAGATGGAACACTAGATCCGCTTCTCGGGAATCTAAATATAGTATTGTCAAATCGGGCCTACTGTCCAATATATGTAAATTTTTTCACCTATCAACATATATATAGTAACCATTTCTTTGCACATACAACACCTGGTTGAGGTTTGACCTCGTATGCATCAATGTTTCAGCATGATTGACTTGTTCCTATCTATTGTTTACTCATTTTATCCCCCTTTTAAACGTGTTTATGTCGTTCTACCACATTATCCTATACCACACAAAGTCCATCATTAATCTAAATATAGTATTGTCAAATCGGGCCTACTGTCCAATATATGTAAATTTTTTCACCTATCAACATATAGTAACCACTTCTCTGCACATACAACACCTGGTTGAGGTTTGACCTCGTATGCATCAATGTTTCATCATGATTGACTTGTTCCTATCTGTTGTTTACTCATTTTGTCCCTCTTTTAAACATGTTTATATCGTTCTACCACATTATCCTATACCACACAAAGTCCATCATTAGATTCTATGTAATTAGAGCAATTATTCTGTATGCCTAAATGACTTGTTTCGTTATGTGTATCGTTTAAAATTTAAAAATGATCAACAATAGGAGCATGTGTGCAACATTCACAACAATAGGGTGACCAATTAAGCACGAACAATAAATTAAGGACCGAAATCACACTTGTCTGAGGTTACTAGTTGAAGAACCAAAGACCAAACAAGCTTTTGTAAGTTGTCCCATCATAGAGAAGACTCGAAGCTTTCTCTCTTACTTGGTCTCACACTTATCAAGAAAAGTCAGAAGTCACTCTCTCAAGCACCTCCGAAATCAGAATCAAAGTCCAGTTAAAGAATGCTTCCAACATGCTTTATTTCCTAGTACTTCTGGTTATTACACGAAAAAGGGAAATGTACTCAGCAAAGTACATAAAGCTCTCTGCACAACTCTGATATGGTTGATTCACGATGCATAAAGCCATGATCCTTCAAGTTAGAGTACAGCCAACATTCCTATTGCATTAATGACTACCCAGAACGACTCCATTGCATTTAATGAAGTTCTGCTTGAAGCCAACAATTAAAGGGATATCTCCAACGGATCTTAAATGCTTGAAGGCTATAAATACAAAAGTCATTGAAGATGAAGATATATAGAGAATAAAAAGCATTAAAAGAGCCATTACTCTGCTCATTTATATCATCACTCTTACATTCTGT
Source organism: Sophora flavescens (assembly GCA_030762895.1). Lineage (NCBI taxonomy): Eukaryota > Viridiplantae > Streptophyta > Magnoliopsida > Fabales > Fabaceae > Sophora > Sophora flavescens. The sequence goes on from CM061063.1 coordinate 76,666,627, forward strand.
ATTCTTCAATCATTTGAAGTTATTATGCAGACTTTCCTAAGCTTTACATTTAAACCACTCTGAGTGTTAGTGAAAGATCTGTCTGTCTGATTGTATTTATTACAAACTAAACTTCTCAAACAAACTCGAGTGACCCTGAAGATGCTAGGTGTGCAAATAATTGAGCCTGAAGAGGCAAGGTGTGCAAACAATACTTGGAGTCTATAACCTGATCAGTTATAGTGGATAAACCTTGGTGCTGCCAAGGACGTAGCTCTTTGCATTGAAGAGTGAACCAGGATAAATAGCTGTGTCAACTTTCTTCCCTTAAACTCTTTAGTTCCCTTGTTTATTATATCTGTTTCTAACTAAGGGGTTAAAGTGTGAATATTGAATTGGTTTTCAAGTTGTGTGCTTACCTGTGTTTCTGTTAAAATATTGTCAGACAGGTCACCTGTCTGTACTGTGCTCTTCCACTCGTCTGAACTAAGCTTTTGTGTGCAAAAAGTTTTCCATTTTGTTTAAATTCTGATAAACACAATTCAATCCCCTTCTCGTGTTTATAGCTGTCTATTTCAGTATTTTTGTTCAAAATTTATTTTTAGAGTAATGATTCAAACTTGTACTTGACAAAAAACATAGAAACATATTTGATCTCTATGAAATGAAAAATATAAATTTGGGACATTTGAGTTCCTAGAAATTTAAAATGACGTACAATATAATCTTTGGTAAGAAGTAAATGAGTGCCTAAAATTTATCCTTGAAACAACTATTTTGAGTGTCATTTAAAATTTTTTGGGGACTTAAATATTTCAAATGATTATTTTTCATCTCTCATGACCTAAATATATCTGTATTTTTTGTCAACTACACATTTGAGTTTTTATTTTTATTTTAATCTAAAAATATAGTAATAAGGAGAAAAGAAAAGGAAATCGGTTTTTAGGTACACAATTAATGTCATTAGTTAAAATTGAGAAAGAAGACTCTGACAATAGTGAACATTGAATACACACATTCCAAACGAAAAAACAAGCATAAAGGGGGGAGGGTGGTACTTGTAAAGAGGGAAGGGTAATTTGAAAAAAAACTTTAAAGAAAATAATGGAAGGGATGTGAAAATTAGTCATAATAAAAAAGGTATGAAACTAGCCGTCGCAAAAGATATCCTATCATTCAAATATAGATAACAGTAAATTATATGGATGGATCAAATTGAATAAATTAAAACAATTAATAAGAGATAAAAAGAGTAATTTAACATCGAAACATTAGAATAGTTTAGTGGGGGAATGTATGGATTTAGCATATGTATTAGATTAAAATATTTGGTGACAAAAAAATTCAATCTCTATATAAATATTTTAATATTATTAAGTAATTTATATAATATATTTGTTGAATTTCCTTTATATATATTAACTCAACTAGTTCAACCAGTGACTCAAATTCGATGAGTGACTCATTAACTCACATTTCTTCTTTCTTTGTTCCTTATAGCATTTAGATTATGTACGTGATGTTTGGTTTTTTGGGTAGTAATTCAACAACGCAGAGGCCCAAAAGGTGCGGCCCGGTTTACTAATAGTTTGGGCCCTTTAACCATTAGTGTATAGAGGAGTTGCTTCTTAACTAGTACTCTACGTTATCGACGGATTTAGTCCTACCACTGGGGATTTGATCCCTATATTTCATTCGGTCTGATTTTAGTCCTTTTAAAAAAAATTTGCCATTTGTCCATGCCGTTAACGGGTTCCATTAACTTCTTACATGGCAGTTGGCAATGTCACATCAGCAGTCACACGTCAGCTGACACGTAATTTTTTTTGGTTCCTGAAAATATATGTCGTTTTGGTTTTAGTCCCTATTTTTTTTTTCTTTTGTTTTTGGTCCTTGTAACTATTTTATTTGAAATAGATCCCTGCCATCAATTGTTGACGTGACAGACGAAATTCCACGTCAGCAGTGGCACGTGGCATAACACATCATATACAATTTTTAATATTCTTTAAATCCACTTGGATGGTTACTTGCTTCAAAATCAACCCTCTAAAAAAAATTACAATTGTTATTCAACTGTCATAAAATCTAATTAATTCATACATTATGAGAATCATAAAATAATTAACTTAGATTAGGTGAGATTAATTAGAATAGTGTTAATATGGTTAAAAAATAATATTATGTAAATACTAAGGTGTCATATCATATGGATTTAATTTTTTTTAAAAAAATATGGAGTATGTGTCTATGATGATGTGGACTTTCATCTATCACATTAGCAGTTAACCGTAGCATTTCACGGGAGTGACTTATTTCAGAAAAAAAATTATAAGGACAAAAAACAAAGCAAACAAAAATACAGGGAATAAAACCATAATGACTCTTATTTTCAGGGACCAAAAATTATTTTTAACAAGCCACGTTTTCAAAATTGAAAAAAATGTTACAAGACCAAAATCAGATCAAAAGAAATATGGGGACAAAACAAAAAAAAAACCTATATTTACATGGACTAAAAAGTAAAACTTCATTAAGCCTATATGTAATATATTTACATACTCATCAATATTTACACTCCTGTTAAGAAATTAATCCTTACTTTTCCAACATAAACCCATCACAAACCCAGCCTGTCCCACCGTTATATAACTACCAATTGCTTATTGCTCGTTATAGGACACATAATGATTTCATCAGAGCCCAATTACAAAAGATGGCCCATATATGGTTATTGCCCCCATTAATTGGTTGTTATTATTTAACGAAACTAACAACCCGTTCTTATTTGGGCCGCTGTATTCTACTTACACATGCTTCACCCACCAATTGTACATTGGGCCGTTCCGTTCTTACCCAATAATTACGTTCATGTTTTTAAATGACCCAAACAAATAATTAAGTTTTTAGTATGGCAATTTATGAATTAAGTGACCACCCCCCTGCTACTGCTTCTGCAAGACGATTCATTCAACAAATTCACAACCACCATTTTTCTGATATCTGTAAAAAATATCCTCTCATCTACACAAAGTATCAGGCAACAAAACAGCGGTGGCAGAGGGATCAATTGTCACTATCGATGTCGTCGGTGACGTCCTCCGCGTTCTTCACTTACTGTAAAATTCCTAGAACATTTAAACAGCTCACTAGGAATGACGACCGACATTCAATTATAAACGAAAAAATAAAATTGTACGGTTGTGCCCTTTCTCTTCACATGTGCCTCACGTGCAACATTAATTACAAACCGGCTTCACAATTTGCCCGTTACCAATGCTAACTTGCTAACTTAAAAAGACCGATTTCTTCCATTTCAATCACAGCCGTCTAAATTTAAAAATATTATATCTACGGACCAAATTCACGGAGGATACATCCTCCATTTCGACGAGTGAGCATTGAACACTCACCTCTCTTATTACTCAAAAAACTCTTTACATTTCTCCCTGATCATGCGCCAGCAATACCACCACCACCACACTAATTGAATTACTCACTTATTAATCAACCAGAAAGCTAAAAAATCATTCTTCTATTAAATGACAAAAAAATAAATAAAAAATTCAACTTCTTCCTCTCCCTGAACCTTGCGTAATCCAAACCTCCTACCCACTTAAACTTTATTTCTTTTTTTTCATCTTATGAGACATCTTCACTCTTTGTTCTGGACCAAAATATATTATCCCAAGAACAACTTAGTTATTCCTCTTCTTCACTGGGTCTGCGCTAGTTTTATCATCATCATCTCCACTTGAAGTTTTATTTTGCTTCATCATCAACCTAAGTCATTAAGAGGTGATTTCTTCTTTCTTTTCTCTACTAATTTGGCCAACCATCCCTTCTTAATATTCATCATCTTCATTTTTTTTTGATTCAACAATTTCTTGTATCTTTTCTCTTAGTTCATCAAAGTGTCCCAAACTTGTTTCTCCAGAATCATCATCAAGAGGTAATGACCTCTAATCTCACTTCATGTTCTGTTTATATTAAGTTAATTTTCATATTCTGATTTTTAATAATTTCATAAAAATACATGAACTAAAAATGAGTGTAAAACCAATACTTATACTTGGTTTTAAGACTTAAAAGCTTATACTTAAGCTTTAAGGATCATCATCTTCATGATCGACAAAGTGACTTGATGAATAAGAACATTTACCTATTTTACCTATGCTTGACCGAATTGCAAGACCAAGGAATTGACTTTTGGACTTCAAAACCTTATGACCTTGTGGACCATGAGGATCGAGTCTCTAAAAAAAAGACTTTTGGACTTAACTATAATCAAGAAAAATCCCGCTTTGGTGCTTTACAATCTTTTGCCAAGTGCCCCAATCGATCACAGTTGAAGCACTTCATTCCACTTAATGGGAAAACATCTGCCAAATGGTTCGGGTCTTCACATTTATAGCACTTCCTCCCTTGACCTTGGCCTTGACTTCTCTGACCCCCACTTCCAGTTACTGAAGCAACAGGACAATACAGTTGTTGATTCTGGCTATTTCCAACTGGTCTAGCATAAGGCTTTTTCTGATTCTGTCTTCCTCTCTGGTTCTGAGAATGCGAGGGTTCGCCAACATTCCCTCGGTTATCTCTACCCTTTCTCATCTGTTCAATTTTCCTGCATGTTTCCACTAGAGCCTGAAAATTCTTAATCTCCAATGGCATCACTGAGTCTTTGATCTCGTACCGCAGTCCTTCTTCAAACCTTTCACACTCTCAACCCTCATCTAGGTTGTCTTGAAAAAATTGGAAATACTTGGCAAGTGAATCGAACTTTGCCGTGTATTCGTCGATTGTCATATCTCCTTGTCGCAAACGCAGAAACTCCTGCTCTTTCTTAGTTCGAGCACTCCGAGGAAAGTATTTGTCCAAAAATGCAGTACAAAAAACCTCCCAAGTAATTTCTTGCTGATTCGCCTCTAGCAGTTGCCTGGTGCCTCTCCACCAATACTCAGCATTTCCCATTAATAGGAAAGTAGCATAAGGTACTATTACTACTTCAAGGCTGTGAATCAACTCGAAAATCTTTTCCAGTTCTTGAATCCACAAGTCAGCCTTTGTACGATCATCATCCCCATGAAATTGTGGTGGGTTTTGGCATCGAAAAGCAGTCAGACCACGACTTTCAGCAGCTTGTTCAGCACGGGCCTGCTCCTGTTGATGTTGAGTAGCCATAGCAGCAGTTTGCTGTGCAATGGCAGCTGCAACATCCCGTGTTCGGGCATGCGCCAACTGAATCTCCGCTGGGTCCATTTATTCTCAATTCTTGAATATATATATATATATATATATATATATATATATATATTTATATATATATATATAATATCGAAATTCTTTTACAGTTCTTGAACCCACAAGTCAGCCTTTTTACGATCAGCATCCCCATTAAATTATGGTGGTTTTTGGCTTCGAAAATCAGTCAGACCACGACTTTCAGCAGCTTGTTCAGCACGGGCCTGCTCCTGTTGATGTTGAGTAGCCATAGCAGCAGTTTGCTGTGCAATGGCAACTGCAACATCCCGTGTTCGGGCATGCGCCAGCTGAATCTCCGCTGGGTCCATTTATTCTCAAGTATTGAATATATATATATATATATATATATATATATATATATATATATATATATATACACACACACACACACACACCAAGAAAAGGAAAACAACAAAACGCAAGGGTGAGATACCAATATATGGATGAATTATGATAACTACATGTATTACACACATAAAACAACAAAAACAGATAAATATACATTTTCAACACAACATTTTCAAATAGAAACATAACATCAAGTAAATCATCATCGCTTTTGAAGCATATGACACTTCTATATTTTCAACAATCTATCCTAATCTCCGGAGGTCCCAACTTCATTTTAAGAAAAAGTGAGATGATCAGGCTCAAATAGCCAACACATGGCACAACTTAATTCCCATAGCACTGTCCAACTCAAGGCACAATAATCAATATATGTGGGTTTCAGAGCACACTGTCCTACACAAGGCACAACGAACAAGGCTCAAGGAAATCATGGTCCATCAAGGCACCATTGATACAACGTCGCATGAGATACCTTCTCCTTAAAGGCATTCACACAAAACAATTTGGGCACGTCTGCCAAATGCATGTAAAAACATTTTGTTTTTTACTGTTTTTCTTTGTGTTGCATTCTTTTCTTTGTCGAGGCTCAAAGCTCACGACCATCCAAAATTTTTCAACGTTTAAAACTTTTATTATCAACACTGGACATTAAAGTCCGAGTGTCCAATCACAACAGTCCTAAACCGATGCACCAACCTTTGTGGTCATAGAAAACAACTTTCACATTTTTACGACATTCACCACGTTTTTAACATAACGTATATGGGACACACAATCCACAACAACGTATATATGAAACACAGTCCATAACAACGTGACATGGATCATAGATCAACGTGCTTAAAAACTCTAGTATCCCGACGTCTCGGTTACTAGGTTAACTTTTCAACGTTATTTTTCATTCAGTGAAATACATAACAAAATTTTTCATAACTTATCCAAGTTATCGGATACTTTCTTATAAATAAAGCCTTTTAAAAAAAAACTCCTTGTCTGAAATTCATTTTTTTTAAAAACTCTGTTATAAAAAATCAATCCCTTTGAAAAATATCTATTTTATTTTGAAATTTTGATTTTTCTAAAAACATTTGAAGTTTTCAAAATAAAATCTTTTTGAAACTAAGAATCAATTTGTTTTCTCTTCATGGTTTCTTTCCATGAAATATTTTCAGAAATTGATCATTCTTAGCATAAAATTATTTAAATACTCTTCACATAGTTTTATTAAGACTTTTATCTTGAGAATTTACTTGAGCTCTAACATTTGTTAGGCTTTCCATGCAACAACCAAAGCATTATCATAATAAACATAACATGTGTCAACTAATTTAAATCTAATAACTTCACACATATTCGTCAAATCATAAAACATATAAATATTCAAAATCAACCAATCAACACATCAAAATTTCATTTAAACATTAAACAATCACTACATCAAACAAACACATACAAACACACAAATACATATAGTTATCATAAATAATTATCCCTCAGGCTGTCTCCCCTTACCTTTGCTTGACGAATAAAAAGTCGTAGTTTTTTCGCGTTTTATGGAACGAACTTTGGTATCCCGTCACACTTGCAAATCTAAACAAAATTATGTATAAAATATAAGTGAAAAATTCACAAAATCCTCCCATTTCCTCATGCATGCATTTCAGCCCTACCATGAAATTGATGATACAAATTTTGGATTTTCAAAAGCATTTTGATCAATGATCCTTAAGGATCATAGAGACAAAATCAAGGTCTAATGCCTAATAATAAAAATTCAAACAATCTACTCCACAAAGAGTAGGTTTCGGCCTTCTCATATAGTTTGGCAAAAATTTTTATTTTCAATTTCATAAACACATGCATGCAAATAAAATGGTGATTTCAACCAAATGCTCTTCTAAAAAAAATAAAACAAAAACAATCTCTTCAAATTTCACAATTAGGGTTTGATCATAGTAAATCAAATAAAAACTCATTTTTGTTCATGATCTCAAAATGCATAAATTAAAGAACTTGAAGTCATGCATGTAAGTTTTGAACCAAAATAACCAACTTAACATCACTTAGGGTTTCGGTTATATCAACACAAATAGGAAAGAAAACTTAATTTCTTTGGTGAAGCTTAGAAGCTTAAAAATACATGCATCAAGGTTTTTAAGTCATGCATGTTCAAAAAAGATGAAAACACTAATTTTCCCATATATAGGATTTCGGCCACCCTTAGGAAATAGGCTTTGAAAATTTTTCTTGTAACATGCAAATGCATAAGATGAGGATAAAGATGAATATGAGTTTATAGAAATTGATTTCATGCTAAAAATATTTTTCTAGGCATTTTTTCTTGAAATTTCTAAGTTAAAATCATAAACATGAAACTTGGAAAAAAAAACATGCATGTTGAAAAAGATTAGAGATTTGAGAAAATGAAGTGATATACCTTTGATGTGAGAAGAGAATGAGCAAGTTGAGACCCTCTCAAGAGTACGATTGAAGAATTTGAGTGAGTTTTGTAAGTAGAAGGCAAACGGAGCAAGTAGTATAGTTTGAGAGCAAAATGAAAAAAATGGAGGAAAGTGAAGCTTGGAGTTGAAGAGAGGTATTTATAGGAGAATCGGGGAGGGGGCGCAGCTGAGTGGAGGAATATTAGAAGGGATTTTTAAATTTTTCATAAATAAAAACTTGATTTTGCCATAAAAAAATGTATTACTTGTATACTTGGATGAAATGATAAAAAGCATTAAAGGAAAACACTATTCACATCAAATCTTTAAAAGGGTTTTCACATCAAGTCATTCCAAATCTGCACCAATGATATTTGAACAAAAATTTGTTTCGTTCCGGCTCCATTAATTTCCCGACGGTGAAAACCGATCGTATTTTCTAAGCCAAAATTCACCCGGAAAATTAATTTTTTGTAATATTTATAAATAAAAATTTTAAAATCATGGGAATTGTTGTAAATATTTTAGGAAATATAAAATTTCATTTTTTTTTTCGTGTCGAAATTCGTTTTCTGGATTAGTAAAGTCTTGCTAACAGCGAAAACGTAGACCGTTTTCGTCTGAAATTTCAACCGGAAATTAAACTGCAGTTTTCTAAAATAAAATAAAATATGAGAATAAATTTTTATTTATTAAAATATTTCTCTCTAAATTAAATTAATAATTACACATACACATTCATAAGCACAGATCATTAAGAAACAAAAATCGGGGTGTTACAAGGTCCATGAGAGTTAGTTTTGGGCATATTTCCCTTTTGTACCCATGGTTTCTTGCCCTTCACATTCTTGTTTTTTCTGGCATTGCAAATAGAGGCAGTATGTCGTTTTCCACCACAATAAAAACATTTTACAAAAGAACTACTAGATGTGTTTGTTGGGCTAAAGAACCTTTTAAAAGATTTTTCATGTAACTTAGGGAGATAACCTAAACCGGCTTTATCATAGGTTCCTTTTTTATTACCTAGCAAGATATTTATGTTCTCCCTTCCACTAGTGAATTTACCAAGTGTATCATATAAATCTTTAATTTTCACTTTCAAAACCTTGCATTCACTACAACTTGAAACTTCATTATTTTTGTTTTCACATGGTAAGCACAATGAAGTCTTATTCAACATAACTTGTTTTTCTTTGATTTCTGTCATTTCTTTATTCAAAGAGTCAATTTTCAATTCAAGACTAGAAATGGTTTTTCTTGATGAAGAAATTGTTTTTTCTAAGACGTGTGGTTTCGTCATTTAATTCTTGACAAGTGACAAGTAATTCATTATAAGATAAATCAAAAACAGTTTCATCATCCTTTACCTCATCATCGTCATCCTCATGATTGGCCATGAGACAAAGATTAGCTTATTCGTCCTCAGAATCATCGGTGTAATCTGTGCCGTTGTCCTCCCATGCGATGTAGGCCTTTCTTCTTCTCTTATCCTTTTGTGGCCTCTTTTCCGTTCTTTCATTTTTCTTTTGAACTATAGGACACTCAAGACGAATGTGGCCTTTATTTTTGCAGTTGAAGCATATTGGAGTATAGGAGTTAGTTTCTTCTTCACCTTTCTTTTGAGGGGTGAAGTTTTGACGAGATCTCCCTTTGTTCCTTAGGAAACTTTTGAATTTTCGGACCATCAAGCTCATGTTTTCATCTCCATCATCAATTCCTTCGAACTCATCAAATTCGCCATCTTCCTCAATGGATTCATTTATACTTTCCTTAAGAGCAAGCCCTTTCTTTTTCTTGTCATTTTCTTCATTTTCAGTGAGGCAATTCAACTCTAGTTCATGTTCCTGCAATTTACCAAACAAAGTCGCCAAAGACATAGAAGACAAATCCCTTGACTCAGAAATAACAGTTACTTTGGGCTGCCAACTTCTATTTAGACATCTAAGAATTTTATTTATTAAATCTTCATTTGAAAACGTTTTTCCAAGAGCCCTAAGATGATTAATTATATGAGTGAAATGTTTTTGCATATCTTGTATGCTTTCACCCTGTTTCATCCTAAATAGCTCATACTCATGGTCATTGTGTTCATCCTAGCCCTTTTGACCTCGGTAGTACCTTCATGGGTCAATTGAAGGGTGTCCCGCATCTCCTTAGCGGTGGCACAATTTAAGACCCTATAGAACTCATCGTAGCTTAAAGCTGAAGTGATGATGTTCCTAGCTTTCAAATTGTGTTGGACCTTTTTTTTGTCTTCCTCGATCCCAGAGATTTCTCGGTTTATCCACCAAAGCACCATCAAATTCGTGCTTGGGGACAAATTGACCATTTTCCACAGCATCCCAAATATCAATGTCAAAAGCTTCTAAAAATATTTTCATTATTTCTTTCCAGTAACCATACCCTTCACCGTTGAAAGACGGGGGCCTGTTTACAGAAGAACCCTCGTTACAAAAACTGTTTGAAGTCATCTTTCCTCTTGAGACGGTATCGTCCTTTATACCAAAGAGTTAAGCTCTGGTACCACTTGTTGACAAGTGACTTCAAACACAAGAGAGGGGTGAATTGTGTTTTTCAAAAACTTTGCTAAAATCAAACCTTTTTCCCTTTTAATATTTTATGAAAAACAGCTTATTAGAAATACGTGTGCGATTAAAAACGTTTTGGAAAAAGATAAAGAAAAAGTAAAAGAGATAGGGATAAGAAGATAGACACGACGGTATATCCTGGTTCAGCCACAGACTACCCACGTGACCTACGTCCAGTCCCCAAGGCAATACCACCAAGGGATTTCACTCAATCCCTAGCTTTAAAATTGGCGCAGCTAGAACCTTTACAACAACGAGAACTCCTCACAAACCAGGGATGTACTATCCCCCAGTGGTAGAGTCTCAAAACGTGAGATAACGACTCACAAGAATTCAAAAAAGGATTACAATCAGAAAGCACTCACAAGTGCAGATGTGAAACAAACTGAAGCACTACAACAATCACCTATATGGTGTGTATGTCTCTCTCAAGTAATTGATTTGCTAGTGTAAGAGGATGAGAGTGATTTAGAGTTATGTTCAAGAGTAGAATGTAACAGGGTGTTGTATGAACTTTCTCTACAATAGACCAATATATATCACTCTGAAAGTTAGGTCAAAACACTTGAAATTAAAACTCATTTTTCTAGACTCATAATCGATTATTAGAAAAGCATAATCGATTATTTTAGCTAAATTCAAAAGACGCATGAAGAAACAGTCAGTTCATAATCGATTACAATAATCGATTACTTGGTCTCTATTTGAAAGCTCAGACTGAATCAAAATAGCATAATCGATTATTCTTATCGATTATGAAGCCTCTGACTTTTGATTTAAAAATCAATAAATTTCTTTAATACCATAATCGATTATAGTTTGAATTTTAAACTCAACGTCTTAGACAACATTAAATCACCATTAAAGCATAATTAAGCCATTTAAAAGCTGAGTTTAAAACGTGTTGAAAACAACCATAATCGATTACCATAATCGATTATCATACTTTGAATTTCGAATTTCAAAAACCCAACGGGTCTGTTATTTAAAGTCTCATTTAAGCACAATTATGAGCTGCATAATCGATTATCATAATCGATTATTCTCCGTGTAAATTGGTTTTTGAAAATCTTTAAAGGTCTGAAAAAGATATGGTAAAATTAATTTTGAAGACCTTTTTCTAAAACAGATTTTTGTGTGTGTGTGATTTATTTTACCTTTGAGAGACACATACCCATTTACATTTAATCTAAAACAAACAATACTGTCAAGGCATATATCCATAGTGCCAACGCGTTAGCGATTACCTGATCGTTTCTGCCTCCTCTTCCTGCCATAAGTCCCTATAACGCCAAGACAACTTGTTAAACACAGGGAACTTAAGCAAGAAAAGCTACGACTTGCTAACTTAAAACAACATTGTCTATAACAAGTATAGACAATTCAAACAAGACACACAAAAGACTCGTAACAGACTCATACCACGTTCGGACAGGGTCGAACTGCTCTGATACCACTAAATGTGACACCCTTCTACCCTGCAAGTTAATATAAAACATTTACTTAAAAGAGGAATTATAAAAACATGCATTTATTTGAATAAAATAAAAACTTGGATAAAAAGGTTTCACATCTCAACGTAAACAACACAAAAATAACATAGTTTTAAAAAGATAAACATAAACAAGACAGATAAAGAAAACCCAACCCCGATGTCACATACAGAGCTGGTATAATCGAAATTCGGATACATCACGGAAATAAACTGAAACTAAAACATCTATGACTACTGAAACAACTAAACAAACTAAGCATCCTACCTAGAGTCGCGGCTCCTCAGAGTCACTCCTCCACTGGCTGCTCACCGTCCTCTGCATAAGAGATACATGCAACAACAGAAACAAGAAAGCAGGGAGTAAGAAATCATGTAAACACAACAGCACAGGAATAGGGAATAAGATGAACATACATCATATCAGGCATAGCAACAAACATCATACATCATCATTTACATATTACAAGTCAACAGTCAAAAGATGCTATGCAGTGCAACACTACTCCGTTACTCCGTTATGCATGTGGATCCAACTACCTTAGGAAGTCACTTCGGAGTTACATATCTACATTGGCCATAAAAGCACCAATGCCGACAGTTCACCAAACCATAGGTGAACCCATTGGATAGCCGATGTATTATAATTGGATACGACACCCTGGGGCGCACGGTTCACCAAACCTTGGGTGAACCACCCGAGACTTAGGCCAGATCATCATAACTTGGACGACCTCCCCTATGTTGAACATCCCCTACTATTCAACTTCAACGTATGAATGCACAAGCAAATGACATACAAGGCAACCACCTCCTTTGTTTGGGCCAATAAGCATCATAGGCTTATCACCATCATCAACATCGACATCAACACCTTAACCTTTCTAGGTCAAGGCCCTCTTGGCCAAAAATCATCAAGGTTCAACTTATCAACACCCTAACCAAAAAGCATCGAGGCCTCTTTAGCCAAAAAGCACCAAAGAGAAATAACGTGTGGCAACCCCATGGGCACCAACTTAACCAACTTATTATTCTTATTCACCTTGATTAGTCTTTAATTATGTTGTCTAACTTGTTATCATTTAATTGGTGTATTATTTCATCATTTGGGGATAACTGGGGTGAAACACCCCTTTAATTCCTTTAATTCGAGTTCTGACCAGTAGGGGGAGCACGGGCGTGTTCACTGTTGACGAATCTGGGTAAGTATACCCAGTCGTGCAAGTAATACGGTGGTAAGACCGGTTTATCGTATCCACGGGGATTGGATGCCAACTACCAATTCACAAACTCAGCAACTATCTAGACTAAACTATTAATCAAGAGAAAGTAAAACAAACAAAAGAAAAGGAATAAAATCTTTTTTGTCTTTTTGGGGACTTTTGACAAACACTTGGGGTGCAGAAAGGATATGTTGGGACTAGATTTCACCAAACATCTGTCTCATGTACTATCAGGACTAGATACCTCCCATTCATGCTTCAGATATTAAAATCAATCCACTAAACTACTCAAACCCCGATTCCTCGGATGGCAAGAGCCTAAATCCACTAATAGACCCTAATTCCTTAGGTGGTCTAGATTAATGAATTTGCATTAAGATTAGGGATTACGCGATTACTAGCAAACCTAACTCCATTCCTAGCTGAAAGGGTTACTAGGTGATTAAATTCAATTCCGGTTCTAATACGAATTTCCCAATTGCATACCAAAACACAAATCGAGTCATGGGGGTGCTAGCCATAACAAGCATTAAGCATGGAAAATTAATCACTAATACGAAGCATAAACATAGATTAATCAGTCAAGGCAAATACATAATAATAAGTTTGATTACATCTAATCCCAACAAATAGGGATTAGCTACTCATAAAATAAGAAAACCAAACCAGAGAAATAGGAGAAGAGGATAGAAGAGGCTCCATGTGAGCTTTCCTTCTTCTTCAAAGCAACCCCTCTTGGCTCCCTTCGAGGGTTGAAACCCTAGCCCAGCCACAGCCTCCAAGTGCCTCCAAATGCCTCCCTCAGGTCTCTCTTGTTCTGTCTGCTGCGCTCTTATTTATAGATCTGCTGCGCGTCACGGCCGTGATAGACATCACGGCCAGGCCGTGACGCTTTCTGGAGTGGGCGTACTTGCACAAAATAGATTCTCGCGAGGCGAGCTAAATTTCGCGACGCGAAACCTTGATTTTTAGCCTATCACGGCCGTGATGCATATCATGGGCAGGCCGTGACAGCTTCTGACTTTTGCCTTCTGCTCTGCTTGATCATGGCCGTGATGGTCATCACGGCCAGGCTGTGATGGGATCTGTTTGGCTCATATTCTTCACTTTTCAAGCTCTATTTCATCCAAGCTCCATCAAGGCTAATTTTGAGCATTTTTACATTAATTCCTGCAAAACAACACCAAGAAACCGCTTCACCCGTTCCAAGGGAAAATCTAATAAAAACCAAATAAAGAATGCCTAATCTATATGCAAAATGCATGCAAAAGAGTACAGAAAATATCATGTAAAATCACACAATAAAATCACCCCAAGCTTATTCAATTGCTTGTCCTCAAGCAATCACTAAGGCCAGAAGAATAAACAGAACATTGATAGTGAACCAAGAACCCGAGCAAATAATCCAACTAATAGGCATTTCAAACAATTCAGTAAGAGACAATCAATTCAAGTCCAATTAGAGGCTTAGGTTCCTTAGACTCATATTCTCACTGATTTGGGCACTCTTTCTCACATGAAGCTCACCCCAAGCTTGTTCTTTTGCTTGGCTCTCTTTTCTCACCTCACTCAAGTGTTTAGGGGTATATAACATTTCGCTCAATTTTCCTCAAGGAATGAAATCTACCATAGGCTTGACTATCAACCAAATCTCTACTTTATTAATGAAAACAATTAAGAATCAAGAGGTCTTTTACTTGGTTGTAACATGGCCATGGGATTAATCGTTAGGTGGGGAAATCAAGAAGGGGAAATTTCAAAAGGCTAAACCCATTATCAAACATTTCAACACATGACACCTTCTAAAATACCTTCTCGGGTTTTCAATTCACTTTTCCACCTTTCTTTTCTTTCTTTTTCTTTTTATTTCTAATTTCTTTTTCCCTTCTCCATTTTTATTTTTTTTTTATTTTGTTTTTCTTTTATTTGGAGAAGGAGAGATTTTTCAACTCAAGAGAAATATTGATTCTTTTCATCCCAAACTTTTTCAACTACCTTTTTACCCTTTTGTAATACTTTAGAAGGTATCCTACCAAGCATATTTATCAAAATATTTCAGGGTACCAAGAAAAGCATTTTATTCTTTTGTAGGCTCAAAATTGGGCAACTAAGGGGTAGCATTTCATCATTCAAAGATCAAAAGGCCAGAAAAATACCTATTGCCTCAATCATTTTCAAAAATGTTTTCAAAAATTTTAAGCTTCAAAATGGTTTTAAGTCAAGTTCTAGAGAAAGCAAACCAAGAGGAATAACCACTCTACACAAAGAATGGGGTAAAATTTAGTGAGTACCCCTTTGGCTCAAAATCTCACATTTTAGTTCAGAATCAATGAAAAACACAAATCCTCAGAACCATATGCTAATTATTAACTATCCAAGATTATCTCAAACATTTTCATTTGCAGCTATATCACAAGAATGAAAAAAAAATTGGGTTCCACAATTCACTATCACAGATTAATTGGCACTTAGTTCTCACAATTGGATGCAAAATCTAAGCAAGGGCAATCTAATTGTGCGATCATGCAAACTATAATGCAAAACTATATGAATGCAACATGAAAAAAATGCAAATGCAAAATACTCCTACCCCAAGCTTAAGAATTTACATTGTCCCCAATGTAAACAATCAAGTTGGAGAGAGGAAGAAAAATAAAATAAGATAAAATGGAACGGCTTACCGATGCGGTAGCGGGTGTTGGTTCACATGCCTAGTCAGAATGAACTGCATGAAAATTGGGTTGCTTTTTCTTGTCTTCTTGCTCTTCCCTCCTTCCTTCTTACCCTGGAATCACTTGGCAATTTTATTAGTAAAAGAAAACTCTTGATCTTCTCAAATTATTCAAGAGTTTAAAATCAAAAATCAAATCTAACTAAACAAAAAGGAAAAAGGAAAAGGAAAAGAAAAATTGGGTTGCCTTCCCAATGAGCGCTTCTTTAATGTCACTAGCTTGACTTATTAAAAGCATCCACCTGGATCCTCCTCCCGGATCAAATGGAAATTTGGGTGGTGATTGTAGCAGTAAAATAACTTTATTCTCAATTCCACCCAGCCATTGGGTGAAATATCCATTGACCTCTTCAACTGTAATAATGTACTTACTTCCTAGCGGGTCAAATGGCATTTTCACCAGGAAGTTTGACAGACAAGTGGAAGGGGCTAACTTACCAGTATCCACACATGCATGCAAGCCAACATATTTATTTAATGCAGAAAATTCAGCAAGCATGGTGGTGCTTTCCAAATGCCCTGTCTTCTCACTTGTTTCTCTCCAAGGATGCGCGAAAGGTAATCCCTCTTCTTGTGGTTCATCTACCACCACCTCTTCATCTTCATTGTGATCCATTCCCACAACCAGATTTTTCTCAAATGCTGATTCTTGTGGCTCTATGGGAATCATACATGGTGGTGGAGGTGGCAAATATGAACAAAAGGTTTCCCAATCCTCCTCGGAGAAGTTATATGTAAGCCTTCCCGTCATATAATCAACTTGTGCGGGAGTAACATGGTCCATCAAATCCATGACGTCTCCTAAACACCAGTTGTCTTCCAAAGCGCGACTTGAGGCTTCCTCATCAGGTGGAAAATAGCAATTTTCCATGACTTTCGTCCACCTTGCAAAAACAAAACTCAAACAAAAAGATCAAATATATACAGAAAATAAAAATAACAAAAATATCTAAATTAGTTGCCTCCTCTGTTACTAATGATATTGGCAAAACCAATCCTCGGCAACGGCGCCAAAAACTTGTTGGACGAATCTGGCCAAGTATACCCAGTCGTGCAAGTAATACGGTGGTAAGACCGGTTATCGTATCCACGGGGATTGGATGTCAACTACCAATTCACAAACTCAGCAACTATCTAGACTAAACTATTAATCAAGAGAAAGTAAAACAAACAAAAGAAAAGAAATAAAATCTTTTTGTCTTTTTGGGGACTTTTGACAAACACTTGGGGTGCAGAAAGGATATGTTGGGACTAGACTTCACCAAACATCTGTCTCATGTACTATCAGGACTAGATACCTCCCATTCATGCTTCAGATATTAAAATCAATCCACTAAACTACTCAAACCCCGATTCCTCGGATGGCAAGAGCCTAAATCCACTAATAGACCCTAATTCCTTAGGTGGTCTAGATTAATGAATTTGCATTAAGATTAGGGATTACGCGATTACTAGCAAACCTAACTCCATTCCTAGATGAAAGGGTTACTAGGTGATTAAATTCAATTCCGGTTCTAATACGAATTTCCCAATTGCATACCAAAACACAAATCGAGTCATGGGGGTGCTAGCCATAACAAGCATTAAGCATGGAAAATTAATCACTAATACGAAGCATAAACATAGATTAATCAGTCAAGGCAAATACATAATAATAAGTTTGATTACATCTAATCCCAACAAATAGGGATTAGCTACTCATAAACAGAGAAAACCAAACCAGAGAAATAGGAGAAGAGGATAGAAGAGGCTCCATGTGAGCTTTCCTTCTTCTTCAAAGCAACCCCTCTTGGCTCCCTTCGAGGGTTGAAACCCTAGCCCAGCCACAGCCTCCAAGTGCCTCCAAATGCCTCCCTCAGGTCTCTCTTGTTCTGTCTGCTGCGCTCTTATTTATAGATCTGCTGCGCGCCACGGCCGTGATAGACATCACGGCCAGGCCGTGACGCTTTCTGGAGTGGGCGTACTTGCACAAAATAGATTCTCGCGAGGCGAGCTAAATTTCGCGACGCGAAACCTTGATTTTTAGCCTATCACGGTCGTGATGCATATCATGGGCAGGCCGTGACAGCTTCTGACTTTTGCC
Organism: Sophora flavescens; assembly: GCA_030762895.1. Taxonomy (NCBI): domain Eukaryota; kingdom Viridiplantae; phylum Streptophyta; class Magnoliopsida; order Fabales; family Fabaceae; genus Sophora; species Sophora flavescens. The sequence goes on from CM061063.1 coordinate 76,684,780, forward strand.
TTCTGCTCTGCTTGATCATGGCCGTGATGGTCATCACGGCCAGGCCGTGATGGGATCTGTTTGGCTCATATTCTTCACTTTTCAAGCTCTATTTCATCCAAGCTCCATCAAGGCTAATTTTTAGCATTTTTACATTAATTCCTGCAAAACAACACCAAGAAACCGCTTCACCCGTTCCAAGGGAAAATCTAATAAAAACCAAATAAAGAATGCCTAATCTATATGCAAAATGCATGCAAAAGAGTACAGAAAATATCATGTAAAATCACACAATAAAATCACCCCAAGCTTATTCAATTGCTTGTCCTCAAGCAATCACTAAGGCCAGAAGAATAAACAGAACATTGATAGTGAACCAAGAACCCGAGCAAATAATCCAACTAATAGGCATTTCAAACAATTCAGTAAGAGACAATCAATTCAAGTCCAATTAGAGGCTTAGGTTCCTTAGACTCATATTCTCACTGATTTGGGCACTCTTTCTCACATGAAGCTCACCCCAAGCTTGTTCTTTTGCTTGGCTCTCTTTTCTCACCTCACTCAAGTGTTTAGGGGTATATAACATTTCGCTCAATTTTCCTCAAGGAATGAAATCTACCATAGGCTTGACTATCAACCAAATCTCTACTTTATTAATGAAAACAATTAAGAATCAAGAGGTCTTTTACTTGGTTGTAACATGGCCATGGGATTAATCGTTAGGTGGGGAAATCAAGAAGGGGAAATTTCAAAAGGCTAAACCCATTATCAAACATTTCAACACATGACACCTTCTAAAATACCTTCTCGGGTTTTCAATTCACTTTTCCACCTTTCTTTTCTTTCTTTTTCTTTTTATTTCTCATTTCTTTTTCCCTTCTCCATTTTTTTTTTCTTTTATTTGGAGAAGGAGAGATTTTTCAACTCAAGAGAAATATTGATTCTTTTCATCCCAAACTTTTTCAACTACCTTTTTACCCTTTTGTAATACTTTAGAAGGTATCCTACCAAGCATATTTATCAAAATATTTCAGGGTACCAAGAAAAGCATTTTATTCTTTTGTAGGCTCAAAATTGGGCAACTAAGGGGTAGCATTTCATCATTCAAAGATCAAAAGGCCAGAAAAATACCTATTGCCTCAATCATTTTCAAAAATGTTTTCAAAAATTTTAAGCTTCAAAGTGGTTTTAAGTCAAGTTCTAGAGAAAGCAAACCAAGAGGAATAACCACTCTACACAAAGAATGGGGTAAAATTTAGTGAGTACCCCTTTGGCTCAAAATCTCACATTTTAGTTCAGAATCAATGAAAAACACAAATCCTCAGAACCATATGCTAATTATTAACTATCCAAGATTATCTCAAACATTTTCATTTGCAGCCATATCACAAGAATGAAAAAAAAATTGGGTTCCACAATTCACTATCACAGATTAATTGGCACTTAGTTCTCACAATTGGATGCAAAATCTAAGCAAGGGCAATCTAATTGTGCGATCATGCAAACTATAATGCAAAACTATATGAATACAACATGAAAAAAATGCAAATGCAAAATACCCCTACCCCAAGCTTAAGAATTTACATTGTCCCCAATGTAAACAATCAAGTTGGAGAGAGGAAGAAAAATAAAATAAGATAAAATGGAACGGCTTACCGATGCGGTAGCGGGTGTTGGTTCACATGCCTAGTCAGAATGAACTGCATGAAAATTGGGTTGCTTTTTCTTGTCTTCTTGCTCTTCCCTCCTTCCTTCTTACCCTGGAATCACTTGGCAATTTTATTAGTAAAAGAAAACTCTTGATCTTCTCAAATTATTCAAGAGTTTAAAATCAAAAATCAAATCTAACTAAACAAAAAGGAAAAAGGAAAAGGAAAAGAAAAATTGGGTTGCCTTCCCAATGAGCGCTTCTTTAATGTCACTAGCTTGACTTATTAAAAAGCATCCACCTGGATCCTCCTCCCGGATCAAATGGAAATTTGGGTGGTGATTGTAGCAGTAAAATAACTTTATTCTCAATTCCACCCAGCCATTGGGTGAAATATCCATTGACCTCTTCAACTGTAATAATGTACTTACTTCCTAGCGGGTCAAATGGCATTTTCACCAGGAAGTTTGACAGACAAGTGGAAGGGGCTAACTTACCAGTATCCACACATGCATGCAAGCCAACATATTTATTTAATGCAGAAAATTCAGCAAGCATGGTGGTGCTTTCCAAATGCCCTGTCTTCTCACTTGTTTCTCTCCAAGGATGCGCGAAAGGTAATCCCTCTTCTTGCGGTTCATCTACCACCACCTCTTCATCTTCATTGTGATCCATTCCCACAACCAGATTTTTCTCAAATGCTGATTCTTGTGGCTCTATGGGAATCATACATGGTGGTGGAGGTGGCAAATATGAACAAAAGGTTTCCCAATCCTCCTCGGAGAAGTTATATATAAGCCTTCCCGTCATATAATCAACTTGTACGGGAGTAACATGGTCCATCAAATCCATGACGTCTCCCAAACACCAGTTGTCTTCCAAAGCGCGACTTGAGGCTTCCTCATCAGGTGGATAATAAAAATTTTCCATGACTTTCGTCCACCTTGCAAAAACAAAACTCAAACAAAAAGATCAAATATATACAGAAAATAAAAATAACAAAAATGTCTAAATTAGTTGCCTCCTCTGTTACTAATGATATTGGCAAAACCAATCCCCGGCAACGGCGCCAAAAACTTGTTGACGAATCTGGGCAAGTATACCCAGTCGTGCAAGTAATACGGTGGTAAGACCGGTTTATCGTATCCACGGGGATTGGATGCCAACTACCAATTCACAAACTCAGCAACTATCTAGACTAAACTATTAATCAAGAGAAAGTAAAACAAACAAAAGAAAAGGAATAAAATCTTTTTTGTCTTTTTGGGGACTTTTGACAAACACTTGGGGTGCAGAAAGGATATGTTGGGACTAGATTTCACCAAACATCTGTCTCATGTACTATCAGGACTAGATACCTCCCATTCATGCTTCAGATATTAAAATCAATCCACTAAACTACTCAAACCCCGATTCCTCGGATGGCAAGAGCCTAAATCCACTAATAGACCCTAATTCCTTAGGTGGTCTAGATTAATGAATTTGCATTAAGATTAGGGATTACGCGATTACTAGCAAACCTAACTCCATTCCTAGATGAAAGGGTTACTAGGTGATTAAATTCAATTCCGGTTCTAATACGAATTTCCCAATTGCATACCAAAACACAAATCGAGTCATGGGGGTGCTAGCCATAACAAGCATTAAGCATGGAAAATTAATCACTAATACGAAGCATAAACATAGATTAATCAGTCAAGGCAAATACATAATAATAAGTTTGATTACATCTAATCCCAACAAATAGGGATTAGCTACTCATAAACAGAGAAAACCAAACCAGAGAAATAGGAGAAGAGGATAGAAGAGGCTCCATGTGAGCTTTCCTTCTTCTTCAAAGCAACCCCTCTTGGCTCCCTTCGAGGGTTGAAACCCTAGCCCAGCCACAGCCTCCAAGTGCCTCCAAATGCCTCCCTCAGGTCTCTCTTGTTCTGTCTGCTGCGCTCTTATTTATAGATCTGCTGCGCGTCACGGCCGTGATAGACATCACGGCCAGGTCGTGACGCTTTCTGGAGTGGGCGTACTTGTACAAAATAGATTCTCGCGAGGCGAGCTAAATTTTACGACGCGAAACCTTGATTTTTAGCCTATCACGGTCGTGATGCATATCATGGGCAGGCCGTGACAGCTTCTGACTTTTGCCTTCTGCTCTGCTTGATCATGGCCGTGATGGTCATCACGGCCAGGCCGTGATGGGCTCTGTTTGGCTCATATTCTTCACTTTTCAAGCTCTATTTCATCCAAGCTCCATCAAGGCTAATTTTGAGCATTTTTACATTAATTCCTGCAAAACAACACCAAGAAACCGCTTCACCCGTTCCAAGGGAAAATCTAATAAAAACCAAATAAAGAATGCCTAATCTATATGCAAAATGCATGCAAAAGAGTACAGAAAATATCATGTAAAATCACACTATCATTCACCCCAGCAGGGTCGTGCCGTCACTTAAATGGAGCACGGTCGTGCTCAATGTCCTGCACCACCGTGCTCAATGCGCGGCCTGCCTTCCAGAATTTAATTGGAAGCACGGTCGTGATCCCTGTTCAGCACGGCCATGCTCCTGGAACGGGTCGTACTGTTCTGGGCAGATTCAATTATGTTCTTGGAGTTTTGACTCCCTAACACTCTCAAATCAGATCCTAGGGTCTAGTCAAGGACCATCAAACAGTAGCTTACCTCTTGTTATTATCAATCCATATTTTATAGCATCCTTGGGGAATTAAGTCCTTTAATTCTCATGTTCATTAAGAAACACAAATTAGTCAATTAGGGCCTTATTAACCGTTTCAACGTAACAACAACATCATCACTCAATCAACAGCGTATTCAGCCAACACATTCAACATAATCTATGTCATAGCAACAACGGTCATAACATAGGTATTCATACTAGTTCAACTAAAAATCGCGGCATAAGATGATTTAATAAGCATGCCACATCATGAACAACTCGACGAATATAACAAATAGGCGTACCAATTAATCCAATTAAACATATAAACAATTAAATCATACAACCAAGCAGATCATGGCATCAATAACAATTAATAATTGACAATATATAACGGGGCTATGGGAACCCCTCATCTTACGCTACCCCCTAGCCTAGTGTATACACTATTCTTCTTCCATACCTGGTTTGAAGGTTCCACAATAAGACGCTAAACGACGAACTGGTCACGTTCCCTTATGCGGCTCAGTTAACTCTCCAAGCCTTGGTTTAGCAAGAACATCAACCAATTAGTTCCCAATTTCAAATAATAGAAAAGGAAACTCAAAGAGGAAGGAACCGTTATCTATAACGATCAACACTGACGAACAAGACGTTCCCACAAGTCTCCAAAACTCCAACAAAGCAATCGGTTTAGAGAAAATAGGGAAGAAAGGGGTTGTTGCTGTACTTGGGTGGCTGTTGTTGTCAAAATAGGGTTTATGACGTAAACCCTCAATCACTATTCTGCTTATAAAGGCATAGACCCAAGCACGGTAGTGCTCCTCCTTGAGCACGGGCGTGCTTGACTTAGCGCCTAGGAGGTGCGGTTCTCACTCGAGCACGAGCGTGCTCACTGTTGAGCACGGGTGTGGTCAACTTATGTCATCGAGGCGAGCTAACTCAAACAAGCACAGTCGTGCTCCTTAACAACCACGACCGTGCTTGTGACCCAGGAGGTCATAAAGCACAAGCCTAAGAGAAGGGATTTCTAACCTAGAAGTCCCACTTAGCTCTCAAGCTAAGTCTTAAGGCTTAATCAACCAAACACGCATTACAAAAGCATTTAACGGAAAAACAGGGTGTTACAGAGGATCCATGAAGTCTTGATGGAAAGGATGATGTTCTTGATAAAGTAGTGATCTTCCAATTGTAGATTATCCTTAGTCTTAGTTGTTGGTAGTGGCTACGATCTCAAGAGAGGGGGGGGGGGGGGGTGAATTGAGATATTGAAATCTTTTTCCACAATTTAAAGAAAATTAGAGTTTTCTTAAAGAAAATTGGTTTTCACTCAATTTTAATTCCCAAGAATCAGGTTATGTAACAAGTATTGATGTTAAGAAGAATTATAAGAAGTAACAAGTTTAACACAGACTATAGATCAAAGATTCAAGTTAACAAGCATTCTTAAAACTCATTCACAACACACAAGTGCATATAACAAGTATATGGAGTTAGAGATGAGAAGAACACACAAACCGATTTATCCTGGTTCGGTTACCTCCTCTGGTAAGCCTACATCCAGTCCTACACCTTTGTGGTTTTCTCCACTATAATCAACAATTACAAAATTCCAATTACAGCAACACAAGGATAACCTCCTTGCTCAAGAATTCACCAGAAAGCACACTTGCTTTTCTATACCCAAGGATCCTTTCTATCCTTGTTCAATCCTAATAGATACCTTCTCTTAATCACACTAATTCACATAAAGAATTGAGTAGAGGAAATACTCTAAAAGTCTGATTATACAAATTCAAGTTCTAAGTAATATCACACTTTTCTCTCAACGACGAAGCACTTTTGGAAGCTTTTGAATCTTTCGTACATCACTTTTCAGAATCAGTAAGGTTGTTGTTCTTCTTCTTTCTATTTCTTGTATTTTTCAATGTTCGTTTGATCCCTCTTTATATAGAAAACAAATTATAGTCATTGGGATCAATTAAAACAGATTTGGATCTGATTTAACAAAATCTGTTTTCTTGATTCTTGTTCTTGAAATAAGATTCTATTGGTTCTTGTAGAGTTTGCGTCCTTCTTGAAAATAACCGTTTCCATCTGAAAGAATAATCGAGTCTTATTTGAAGAGAAAAAAATAGCCGAGTCCATTTCCCATGTCAGCAGACGGGAGTACTAACACAAGGTAATTGGACGTGCTCCAACTGGTAGACGAGCTTTATATGCCATGTCTGTGGATGGAGCTTCTCATTAAGATCTTAGTAAGTCAAAAGAGCGTAACCTTAGTAGACGAGCTCCATGTGCCACATCAGCAGACGAGCGCTTCTTGTTACTTTAGTAGACGCATGCTTCTATTACTTTCAGTAGACGAGCTCCATGTGGTACTTCAGTAGACGAGCTATATGTGCCACATCAGCAGACGAGCTCCATTTGGTGGTTGAGCTCCATATTGTAGTTCAATAGACGAGCTCTTCTTGTTACTTCAGTGGACGTGAGCTGCTTGTTACTTCAGCGGACGCGAGCTACTTGTTTTATCCTTGATTTTTCTTTCTCATGAGTGATCTTGCATGCAACTTAACACGTAATAAGTACATAGTCAAAATAAAAAATCTTATGCAAAATACACTTTGTTTGTCATACATCAAAACATGAATTAGGACTTAGTCTTACAAACTCCCCCTTTTTGATTATGACAAACCTTACCATACTTAACCTTAGTTATTAAGAATCAGAGTGCGGCTGTTCAATAAGCATGGTTCTTGAGTCATTTTCATCCTCCCCCTGTGTCATTGATATCTTTCAAAAGAAAATCAAGTGTTATAATATCATTGTCATGAAAAAAGAATTTCAACTTGCATTTATTATAAGTTCAAGTATGTCTTTTCAAAGCAGTTCATACTTAGGCATTTGAAAAAAAAATTTGCATATCAGAATTTTTTTTTACAGCAAATGCAAGACAAAATTAATGGTTGTATAGTTCATCTTGTATGGTACATCTTTCTCCCCCTTTGTCATTATCAAAAAGAAACTATGGAGAATATTGAAATCAAACTGAAAAACAGTCTTGCATTCATTGATAATAAATCATTTCAGAACTTACGCAATGCATCAAAACATCCAAAACACTAAAATAAGAAAAATAATTACAGACACTTAAGGACACTTAGTCTAAACTGAGACTAGATAAAAGCATTTTGCCCTTGTCCTTCATAATTTTCAGCAACTTGTGCTGCCTTGCTTGCCATATTGACTATATTATCAAAAATAACATCTGATATCAATTATTTTGAGGATCAATTATGACAAGTTCCCTTCTTATAAAGAAAAACTCTCCTTATTTAGTGGTTTGGTGAAAATATCAGCTAATTGCTTGGTTGTATCTATATGTTCAATCACAACATCATCACTTTGAATATGATCCCTGATAAAATGATGCCTAATTTCAATATGCTTGGTTCTTGAGTGCATAATTGGGTTCTTTGTTAGATTAATTGCACTAGAGTTATCACACTTTATTGGTACATGATCTAGATAAACACCATAGTCAATTAATTGTTGTTTCATCCATAGGATTTGAGCACAACAACTCCCAGCTGCAACATATTCTGCTTCAGCTGTGGATAAGACCACACTAGTTTGCTTTTTACTAAACCAAGATACTAGGGAATTTCCTAATAAATGGCATGTTTCACTTGTGCTCTTCCTATCTAACTTGCATCCAGCAAAGTCAGAGTCGGAATATCCTATTAATGTGCAAGTGGATCCCTTGGGATACCACAGCCCCATTTCTTTTGTTCCTAAAAGATACTTCATGATTCTTTTAACTACAGTAAGATGTGATTCTTTAGGATTAGCTTGATGCCTTGCACACATACACACACTAAACATTATATCTGGCCTACTTGCAGTGAGATAAAGTAAGGATCCGATGATACCTCTATACTCGGATACATCTATAGATTTACCATGTTCATCTTTGTCCAAGTAGCAGGCTGGACTCATTGGTGTTGCCATTTCCTTTGCGCTTTCGATTCCAAACTTCTTTAGTAGTTCCTTGCAATACTTTGTTTGGCTTATGAAGGTTCCATCTTGGCATTGTTTAATTTGAAGTCTAAGAAAGAAGGTAAGCTCTCCCATCATGGACATTTCAAATTCACTTTGCATTAGTTCACCAAATTCCTTGCATAAAGACTCATTAGTAGCACCAAAAATAATGTCATCAACATATATTTGAACAAGTAAGATATTGTGTGCTTTTGTTTTAGTAAATAGTGTTGTATCAACTTTTCCTCTTTTAAATCCTTTCTCTAGGAGAAAATTGCTTAACCTCTCATACCAAGCTCTAGGAGCTTGCTTGAGTCCATAGAGGGCTTTAGTCAGTTTATAGACATAATTTGGGAGCTCACTATCAACAAAGCTAGGGGGTTGGCTTACATATACTTCCTCTTGTATTATTCCATTTAAAAAGGCACTTTTCACATCCATTTGGTATAGTTTAAAGTTCATTATACACGCATAGGCTAAGAGCATTCTTATGGCTTCTGATCTAGCTACGGGAGCATATGTTTCATCATAATCAATCCCTTCTTCTTGATTATATCCCTTAGCTACTAGTCTAGCCTTGTTTCTTACTATTATTCCATTCTCATCCATTTTGTTTCTAAACACCCATTTAGTTCTGATTATTTGGTTACTTTTGGGTTTTTGAACTAAATTCCAAACTTTGTTCCTTTTAAATTGATTTAACTCCTCTTGCATTGCAATCATCCAATGTTCATCATTAATATCTTCATCAACACATTTTGGTTCTATTTGAGATACAAACGCCATGGTATTGCAAATATTCCTTAAAGAGTTTCTAGTGGTTACCCTTTTGGTGATATCACCAATGATATTGTCTAGGGGATGATTCTTTGAAACTTGCCACTCCTTAGGAAGATTTTCTTGCTGAAGTTCTGCTTGAGGTTCTTTATTGCTCTCTTCATCTTTGGGAGTGAAAGATGTAAATTTTGTGATGTCTCCGGTCATGTGTTTGGAGCAGCCACTATCTAAAAACCAGCTTGAGCTTTTGGCCTTCAAACACACCTACAAAATAGTTTTTTATACTTTTTCTTTCGGTACCCAAATCTGGTTGGGTCCTCTAGTGTTAGTAGCAACATAAGTTCCTTTTGGAACCCAAATTTGTTTAATGCCAACATGAATGTTCTTTTTAAGTCTACAAGTAGCAGCTGTATGACATTTCTTTAGACAATAATAACATTTAACAAAAGGACTAGTTGAGGAAATAGGTGCAACAAAAAGCTTCTTAAAAGATTTTTCATGTACCATTGGCTTATATCCAATTCCAGCTTTGTCATACACACCATTTTGCTGTCCTAATATGGCATTCAAGTTATCTCTACCCAAAGTAAACTTAGATAGAGTTGTATTCAGTTTTTCAACTTCCTTTTCTAGTGTAGTGCATTTGGTGCAGATTGAACTAGATGCAAGTAATTGCGAATTTTTAGCTTCTAGTTCTTTAACCTTTATTTGTAAAGATGCATAGTCACTACATTGTTTTGCGATGATCTTCCTAGAAGATATAAGTTCTTTACCAATTTTAACATATTCTTCATGCAATTCATCAAAAGCATCTTGTAACTCATCATAGGTAGGAGAAGAATCATTTACCTCGGTTTCACTGTCACTTTGTTGATTTGCCATGAGACATAGGTTGGCTTCTTCATTTTCAGATTCACTACTAGTGGAATCCATATCATTTTCTTCCCAAGCTATGTATGCTCTCTTAGGCTTTCTTCCTTTCTTTTCTTTGCTGTCATTCTTCTCATACTTTTCTTTATTTTGTAGCTTTGGACATTCATTTTTGTAGTGTCCAAGCTTTCCACATTCAAAGCATTTGATTGTTGAGGAAGAGCTTTCACCTTTGTTCGTGTTCTTTTTGGTAGGAAAACTGAATTGCTTCTTGTTTTATTCTTTTTGATGAATCTTCTAAATTTCCTCACAAGCAATCCCATGTCTTCTTCTTCGGATTCTTCACTTTCATCACTTTCTATCGATTCTTTGGAGATATGAGCCTTGAGTAAGAGTCCTTTCTTCTTTTTCTCCTTATCTTCATGACTTTTCGATCTATTGAGTTCCAATTCATGTTCTTTCAACTTGCCAAATAAAGTAGCAATCTGCACGGTGTCTAGTTCCTTTGCTTTAGCAATTGCAGTGATTTTTGGCTGCCATTCACGACTCAAATATCTCATTATCTTGTTAATATTTTTCTCATCTTTGATTGTATGTCCGAGTCCTTCTAGTTGGTTCACAATGTGTGTAAACCTCTTTTGCAGGTCATCTATCTCCTCACCATTCTTCATGTGAAAGATTTTATATTCATGGACTAGTGCATTCATTCTTGCTCTTTTCACATCGTTGGTTCCTTCATGAGTGAGTTGAAGAGTATCCCACATTTGCTTTGCCGTTTTGCAATTGGAGACCCTGAAAAACTCATCATAATTCAAAGCAGCTGTTATAATATTTTTTGCCTTAGCATTATAACCAACTCTTCTTTTATCATCATCATTCCAGTCATCTTTTGGTTTAGTTTGTTTATTTCCCTTAGCATCAAGAATAAATGTAACATAGGGACCATTTTCAACAGCATCTAATACATCTAAACTTGTAGCCTCAAGAAAGATAAGCATTCTCTCTTTCCAATACATGTATTGGCAGCCATTAAAGGCAGGGGGTCTGGTGAGTGAAGCCCCATCACCCAGGATATCATTTGTAGCCATCTCTTGAAGCTATTAAGCTTTGTAACAAGAGTTTTAGCCCTGATGCCTATTGTTGGTAGTGGCTACGATCTCAAGAGGGGGGGGGGGGGGGGGGGGTGGATTGAGATATTGAAATTTTTTTCCACAATTTAAAGCAAATTAGAGTTTTCTTAAAGAAAATTGGTTTTCACTCAATTTTAATTCCCAAGAATCTGGTTATGTAACAAGTATTGATGTTAAGAAGAATTATAAGAAGTAACAACCAGTTTAACATAGATTGTAGATCAAAGATTCAAGTTAACAAGCATTCTTAAAACTCATTCACAACACACAAGTGCATATAACAAGTATATGGAGTTAGAGATGAGAAGAACACGCAAACCGATTTATCCTGGTTCGGCTACCTCCTCTGGTAACCCTACATCCAGTCCCACACCTTTGTGGTTTTCTCCACTATAATCAACAATTACAAAATTCCAATTACAGCCACACAAGGATAACCTCCTTGCTCAAGAATTCACCAGAAAGCACACTTGCTTTTCTATACCCAAGGATCCTTTCTATCCTTGTTCAATACTAAGAGATACCCTCTCTTAATCACACTAATTCACAGAAAGAATTGAGTAGAGGAAAGACTCTAAAAGTCTGATTATACAAATTGAAGTTCTAAGTAATATCACACTTTTCTCTCAACGACGTAGCACTTTTGGAAGCTTTTGATTCTTTCGTATATCACTTTTCAGAATCAGTAAGGTTCTTGTTCTTCTTCTTTCTATTTCTTGTATTTTTCAATGTTCCTTTGATCCCTCTTTATATAGAAAACAAATTATAGTCGTTGAGATCAATTAAAACAGATTTGGATCTGATTTAACAAAATCTGTTTTCTTGATTCTTGTTCTTGAAATAGGATTATGTTGGTTCTTGTAGAGTTTGCGTCCTTCTTGAAAATAACTGTTTCCATCTGAAAGAATAGCCGAGTCTTATTTGAAGAGAAAAAAAATAGCCGACTCCATTTTCCACGTCAGCAGACGGGAGTACTAACACAAGGTAATTGGACATGCTCCAACTGGTAGATGAGCTTTATATGCCATGTCTGTGGACGGAGCTTCCCATTAAGATCTTAGTAAGTCAAAAGAGCGTAACCTTAGTAGACGAGCTCCATGTGCCACATCAGCAGACGACCGCTTCTTATTACTTTAGTAGACGCGCGCTTCTGTTACTTTCAGTAGACGAGCTCCATGTGGTACTTCAGTAGACAAGCTATAAGTGCCACATCAGAAGACGAGCTCCATTTGGTGGTTGAGCTCCATATTGTAGTTCAGTAGACGAGCTCTTCTTGTTACTTCAGTGGACACGACCTCCTTGTTACTTCAGTGGACGCGAGTTGCTTGTTACTTCAGTGGACGCGAGCTGCTTGTTTTATCCTTGAATTTTCTTTTTCATGAGTGATCTTGCATGCAACTTAACACATAATAAGTACATAGTCAAAATCAAAAATCTTATGCAAAATACACTTTGTTTGTCATACATCAAAACATGAATGAGGACTTAGTCTTACATTAGTCCCTCCTCTAATGGGATGAAGAGAATTGAAATTCTTTGAATGTCTTCTGATGAGTGTGCAAAATATGTTAGTTTGGAAGTGTAATTAGGAGATAGTTTGTAAATAATCTTAGAAATCATAGGAAGAGTGATAGGAAAATACATACTTTGATATAAATTAATTTTGGATTCATTTGATTAGAGTTGTAATCTTTTATATGAGAAATATATTCAAAAATATGTTGAAAATATGTAGGATTGAAGTCCTAGCGTTCAGCTCGAGAACTTGGCGCTCAGCCTGGACAAAAACAGAAGTTGCAGCAGTACAGTGAGCGCCCGGCATGAGTAGCTAGATCATTTAGGTTAGGTTTAGGATGATTTCAATTTGAAGCTTGATGTAATTGACTTCTATCTCTGATTTCAATTCTATTTCATTCAGTTTGGTTAATCTCTTCTTTGCTTAATGCTTTTCTTGGATTGATCAACCTAGAATTGATTTTGGATTCAATTTCATAATTGGAAAATTGGTGATTGAATTGGAATTGAAGTAGATTACCATTGGAATGCTGATTCTAGGAATAGAACTATCTTTCAATGAATTCTTATGAATCTCATGCTTAATGTTTGTGCTAATTCTAGAATGACCTAAGGAATTAGGCTTCTTAATTAGTACAAAAGAATTATCACCTAAGGAATTAGGGATAAATCTAAGTTAGTGATTTGAATGTCGATTGGGAATGAATTGAAATTAGAGTTGAATAAAGTTACATTAAGTGAGAATTGGAGGATTCCGACACCTAACCACTTTCGTCTTGATTGAATTCATTCATCAATTGTTTTGTTTCATTCATTGTTTGGATAATTCTAAAATAAAAAAATCCATAAACATTCTTGGAACTATGAGTTTCATAGGTTCGAATATCAATTGCTTAAGCCACGTTGTTACTTGAAGCACAATCCTCGTTGGGAACGATATTCTACTCTCACTTTATTACTTGTAGCGATTTGGTACACTTGCCAAATCATCAGCAAGTTTTTGGCGCCATTGCCGGGGATTGTTGATTTCAATATCAACAAGGCTAAGGCATTGTTAATTTGAACATTTTTTTTCTCTTTTTGTTAATTTTCTGTTTTGGTTAAATAATTGATATATTGGATATTCTCATCTTGTTTGAGATTTTGTGTAGTGTATGCTAGGTAAATCTATAGGTGAGCTGTTGTTTGATCCCGAAATTGAAAAGACCGCAAAGAGGAATCGAAAAGAATCAAAAGAAAGAAAGAAGCGGGATAAGGAAAAAGTGAATTCTTCTTCTACATCACAAGTTCAACAATTGGTTATCATGGCTGAAAATGTGCAAGGTATCCGAAGGACATTGGGAGAATATTCTCATGGTCCTACCAACCGGAATCACTCAAGTATTGTTAGACCACTGGTAGCCGCAAATAATTTTGAGATCAAGCCGGCAATGCTCCATATAATGCAACAAAATCAATTTGGAGGAAGTGATGCCGAAGATCCAAATAATCATATCTCGAATTTTCTAGAGATATGTGAGACTCTCAAGATTAATGAAGCTACGGATGATGCGATAAGGTTACGGTTGTTCCCGTTTTCATTGAGAGATAGAGCCAAGTCTTGGCTCTAATCTCAACCAAGGGGAAGCACCACTACTTGGGATGACTTGGAAGAAAAATTCTTGGCAAGATATTTTCCATCGTCTAAGTTTGTGAAGATTAGAGGTGATATTTCAATCTTTGTGCAACGTGATGGTGAGACTCTATATGATACTTGGGAAAGATTCAAGGAGCTCCTAAGGAAGTGTCCTAATCATGGCTTTGATGATCTCCAACAAATGCAAATCTTTTGTAATGGGTTGAGACCATCTACAAAGCTTATGCTAGATGCATCGACGGGAGGTTCTATGAATTCAAAAACCACGGAAGAAGCTTTGAGGTTGGTTGAAGCCATGGCATCTAATGATTATCTCATGAATAATGATAGAGGAGGCACATCAACAAAGGGCATGATAAAGCTTAACTCCCAAAATGCAATTTTGGCTCAAAACAAAATCATCACTAATCAATTGGAGGCAACCACAAAGCAACTAAATGCTATGAGTTTAGGGCCAACACAAGGACAACAAGTCATAAGTTGTGATTTTTGTGGAGGAGAGCATGATAATGGTAATTGTGAAGCATCTTTAACTTCTCAAGAGGAAGCAAAGTACATGGGGAATTTTCCAAGACAAGGGCATAATTTTTACTCAAACTCCTATAATCAAAATTGGAAGAAGCACCCTAACCTTCCTTGGTCACAAGAAGCTCCACAAGACAACACATCTTCACAACAACCACTACTTCAAAATCAACCACATCGTGATACCGATGAGAGAATGAACAAGTGGGAGAGCACTCTTGCACAATTCATCCAAGTCACGCAATCTAACTTCAAGAATATCGATGCATCAATAAAGAACCTTGAAGTACAGATTGGACAGCTTTCTAAACAAGTTTCTAGTGCATTAAGTGCAAGATTTTCTGGAAATACCACTAATAATCCAAAGGAGGAGTGCAAAGCCATCATGTTGCTAAGTGGAAAGTTACTAGAGCCTGGTGTTGAGCATTCCTCAAGTCAAAATGCTGAAAATTCTGAATTGAGAAAGAAGATGGTTGATACTAGTGAGAAAGAAGAGAGTTCAAAGAGGAAAGAAGAAGAGGAACCTCAAGATGATAGGAAGTAAAAGAAGATGAAATTAGTTGATGAAAATTCCATCTTGAGAAAGGCGAAAAATCAACTTTTGAAAGAAAGGGGCAACCCACAAGAGATTCCTTCTTATGTGAAAGTGCCATATCCAATTGAGAAAAAGATGAAATAGAAAGAAGAGCAATTTGATAGGTTCTTGGATATCTTCAAACAATTGCAAATAAATATTACTTTTGCCGAAGAATTAGAGGGCATGCCATCAAATGCAAAGTTCATGAGGGAATGACTTGCAAAGAAGAGAAAATTTGAATCATTGAGGTAGTGGCCTTGACTGAAAATTGTAGCTTAATTCTCCAACAGAAGCTTCCACCTAAGTTGAGGGATCCCGGATCCTTTACAATTCCTTGTGTCATTGGAGATGTAATAAAGACTAGAGCCCTATGCGACCTTGGGGCAAGTATCAATCTTATGCCATTATCCATGATGAAGAGGCTCGACATTCATGATGTGGAACCAACCATGATCTCATTGCAACTTGCGGATAGATTAATTAGGAGACCATATGGTTTGGTGGAGGACTTACTTGTGAAAGTAGGAAAGTTCATCTTTCCCATGGATTTCTTTGTGTTGGATATTGAGGAAGATGTGAGTATTCCTTTGATTTTTGGAAGACCCTTCTTAGCTACCGCCAGAGCTTTGATAGATGTACCAAAAGGCGAGCTTATATTGAGGGTGAATGAAGAACAAATGGTTGTGAACATGTTTGACAAGGAGCCTATGGACACTTCACCAATTATCCACGCTCAAGTTCATTTTGTGCAAAATCAAGAGGTTCAAGAAATCCACAAAGATGAACATGAGAAGAAAAATAAGAGCAATAGGAAAAGAAGGATAAAGAAAAAGAGGAAGTCTCAATGGTCATTACAACCACTTTGGCCAAAAGAAGATAATTCATCAAAGAAGGGCAATACACCATTGGTTGATGTTGAGAACAATATGAGGAGTGGTGGCAAGAAAAGCAACAAAAATGCTCCATTCTTTTCATCATTCAAGCCACCTTGAGCATCAAATAATCAGGTGTCAAGCTAGTGACGTTAAAGAAACGCTACTTGGGAGGCAACCCAAGCATTTTCTTCTTGCATTCTTATTCTCTTTGCTTCCTTATCATGAAAAAAATAGGTAGTCCATTGAGTTGTTGAGTGGTTCCTTGATGTGTAAGCGATTAAATGTGGTGGAATTGTTTTGAATTGTGGTGCAGGCACATATAAGGAAAAAGGACCGACGGAAGGGGAGAAATGACACAAAAGAAGGGTGAAAATGGCCATGTGTGGGCGCCGGGTGCTACTGTGATCGCTGAGCGCAAACAGAAAGCAATTTCAGTAGAAAATACTGCACCTTGGGCACTGAGCGTGGATTCCTAGCGCTGAGCGCTAGCCAGTGTTAAAAAAAAAAATTTGCACATGCTCATCCATTGTGCAGAAGAAAATGGGTGCTCTAAACTATTTATTAATTTTTTAACCCTCCCTTAGTTGAATAAATTCCCCAAACTTGCATATTTTGCACAAACTTGTGTTTTGAGTGGATTTTTGTGTAGATTCTCTAGTGAGCATAGAACTTTTGCTTGGCTGAAATTTCTAACATGATGCATTTTATACTTGCTGAGCATATGATTTCATTGACACCATTGATCCTTGTGAATTGTTTGTGCCAACTTTTCATGCTATGATTGATTCAATGTTGAATGCATGGATTTTCTCTTGCACATGATCATAAACTGTGAGCTTTTGAGCCCAAATGCTCTGGCACATTATCAGGATGACTAGATTCCTTTCATGTGTAATTATCCATCACTTGCATATTCTCATTTTTTTCTTGCCTTGATGCTTGTCACTTTTACATTATTCTTGCATATGCATAAATGATTGAGGCAATAATTCTTTGTTTAAGCTCAGGGCCATAATTGACATCCTAACATTTACCATTGTTAAGCCCAATTGAGCCTTGGCCTATTTTTCTTGGAATGATAGCACATTACAATCCAAAAAGCGAAAAAAAACCATTTTGTCCCACTACTTTAGCTTAGAGGAATGTTTGGACTTAAGTTTGGGGTTGTTCTCTTGCTTAGGGACAAGCAAGCAAATAAAGTTTGGGGTGAGAGTAGGCCACTAAAGATGCCTACTAGAAAAAAAAAAATTTGAAAAAGAAAAAACTGAAAAAGAAAAAGCCAAAGAGAAAAAGAAACAAAGAAAGTATACAAAAGTGAGAAAAAGGCAAAATAGAAAGATGAAAAAGAAAAGAATGAAAAGAGAATGAAACAAGAAGAAACAAAACAAAAGAATAAGAGAAAAAGAGAGTTATAAATAAAATAAAAAGGAAATAGCATAAATTGTGTGCTATGTGCTTGTGTATTGGCTAAGTAAGGGAATTCCCAAGAGAGTCCACATTCTTTTAAGCCAAAGTAGTCTAGCCTATATACTTGATTTTATCCACCCCACCTTAGCCCCATTACAACCAAATAAAAGACCTCATGATATGTGTTGCATTAACATTTGTGATGTGTGCTTAGCATCTTGTCAAGATTAGAATTGGGGAGTGCATGATGATTGGAATTGAGAGCAGTTATCACCAAGTGAGGATGTGTGAACACTAAATAGAGAGGTTGCAAGGGACTTTCTTGTGCATTCGATGGAGCTAATTTTGTAGTAGGTTTGATTGTTCTAAAGCATGAAGCATGTGATCAATTGGAATTGATGGAATGATTGTGTGATGCTTGTGCATTTTGCAAAAGTGTTAAGGGATTGAAGTTTTGCATGAGTAATGTCTTTCACAAGGGAATTGAACATGAAAACCATCTCATTCACCCCTGTTTTGAATTTAATTGTTTGCTTGAAGACAAGCAAAATCTCTAAGTTTGGGGTTGTGATTAATGTGCAAAATATGTTAGTTTGGAAGTGTAATTAGGAAAGAGTTTGTAAATAATCTTAGAAATCATAGGAAAAGTGATAGGAAAATACATACTTTGATACGAATAAATTTTGGATTCATTTGATTAGAGTTTTAATCTTTTATATGAGAAATATATTCAAAAATATGTTGAAAATCTGTAGGATTGAAGTCCTAGAGCTCAGCTCGAGAACTTGTCTCTCAGCCTAGACAGAAACACAAGCTGCAGCAGTATAGTGAGCGCCCAACGTGGGCAGAAAGGCAAGAGCCCAGTGCCCAGCTCCAGCCATCAGCGCCCATGAAGACAGCAAGCACCATTTTGGTGTAGAGGCCAGCGCCCAGCGCTGAGATCAGGAAGCTCAACGCTGGGTTACGAGCAAAGAACCTATAAATTCGTGTTTCTGCAGTTGAAAAGGCATCTTTCACTCATTTTTTACATTTTCACTCATAGAAACACCATTTTCTCTCCACTTCCTTGAAGATTCAAGCTTGGGAACAAGATTTGGAGCTTCCATAGAGTCTTCCACACTCTTCCACTCATGTTCTTCTCTCTTTTCCCTTTCTAATATGAGTAGCTAGATCATTTAGGTTAGGTTTAGGATGATTTCAATTTGAAGCTTGATGTAATTGACTTCTATCTCTGATTTCAATTCTATTTCATTCAGTTTGGTTAATCTCTTCTTTGCTTAATGCTTTTCTTGGATTGATCAACCTAGAATTGATTTTGGATTCAATTTCATAATTGGAAAATTGGTGATTGAATTGGAATTGAAGTAGATTACCATTGGAATGCTGATTCTAGGAATAAAACTATCTTTCAATGCATTCTTATGAATCTCATGCTTAATGTTTGTGCTAATGCTTGAATGACCTAAGGAATTTTTTTTAAGGCAAAAGGCATACATAGGCATCACAATAGTGGAGGACATCCCATTAGCCTTTTTTTAAGGCTAATGACTTAAGGAATTAGGCTTCTTAATTAGTACAAAAGGATTATCACCTAAGGAATTAGGGATAAATCTAATTAAGTTAGTGATTTGAATGTCGATTGAGAATAAATTGAAATTAGAGTTGAATAAAGTTACATTAAGTGAGAATTGGAGGATTCCAACACCTAACCACTTTCGTCTTGATTGAATTCATTCATCAATTGTTTTGTTTCATTCATTGTTTGGATAATTCTAAAATAAAAAATCCATAAACATTCTTGGAACTATGAGTTTCATAGGTTCGAATATCAATTGCTTAAGCCACGTTGTTACTTGAAGCACAATCCTCGTTGGGAACGATATTCTACTCTCACTTTATTACTTGTAGCGATTTGGTACACTTGCCAAATCATCAACATCTTCAAGTGGGGACCATAACCCCTTATTTATAAGAATTACATGCCCTTTCATGAAGAGTGATTTCCCTTTGAGTTCAAACTCTTTCATGAAGAGTCATGACTATCCACACTTTTCTTATTTCTATTTTTACCTATCATAAAAAATAGAAATAAGACCTTACGGTATCTGCACAATATCTTCCATGCCAATTATGCCCATAGCCATAAACCTTACTTGAATTAGATCACATTAATTTGGCTAATTAAAATAATGGCCCTAAAACATTTAAACATTACATGTGTGACCCAAAATTTCTAACCACATTCTCTCGTTCCATATCTATTATAAAAGATATATCTTTTTTTTTTTAAATGTAGTTAATTACTAATTATTTATGAAAGAACAAATCATTGAGAAGCAAATTAGGTTAAGATTTATAAATATGTTATAGGGCCTGTTTATTACAGTAAAAAAAAAGTGATTTTCATATCAAATAACATAAGAGATTATTTTTCAGAGATTTTTTTTTTAATTAAAATAGAAGTTAATTTATGTTTATTTAACATCATTTTTTTTACAGGAATTTATTTTTAACTTGTTTGGATAAAATTATATAAAAACAATTTTTTGTTACAATTTACAATAAAAAGACATAAAAAAGTCATTTTAAGGTATAGGGTACAAGGACACATGTTGTAATATCTAAGATTTTATAAGGTTAGTTAACGATTCCGTTTTTTATAGACATTCTTTTTGTTCTACAAAATTAGATAGAAGTTATTCAAAATAGTTTCATATTTTTTCACATTCGTCATTTTTTTCTTCAAATTCTCATTTTTTTGAAAAGTTGAAACTAACATATTTAAAATCCTCATAAGTGATTATTATTTTAAAAATAATTGATTTTTTTTCACCAAAATAATATGCAACAGACAGTCTCAATTACTTACAACATTGCATTAAACTTTTTTTTTTGAACCCAACATTTTATTAAACTTAATGTACTTAATAATGAATTTTAACTTATTTGATATCTCTATCATTTTATCTAAATAAGTGGTTTTTCGACATAGATCTAGCTTTTCTTTCGTGTTTTTTTTTTCATGTTTTCGTTGTCTGCGTGCGACGGTGTTTTGTTCGTCGTCTTGTTGCGACGTCGTTTAGTTTCTCGTCTTGTTGTGGTGTTATTACAGATTCAATCAAGACTTGGGTGTCAACGTTACAGATCCGGAGGTATGGGTATTCCGGTCACTTTGATTTTGCCATATTTGTAGGCATTTTGTCGTGTTATACTATCAACCTGGGTGCTATGAGTTTGTTCGCAGATTCATCCTTTTCAGTTTTTTGCGATGTTGAATTTGTGTTGTTTTTTTTATGTATTTTACCAATTTGAATGAATGGATATCTTTTAGTAAAAAAAACTTATTTGATATCCAAAATTTGCCAATATTTTCATGTGCTTATTTAGATGATAAGGTGAGATAAATTCAAAAGGATATTATCCAAGGTTTTGAAAACCGGACCGGACCGGCCTGTCCGACCGGTTTAACCGGGAATCGAGACCATGGCCGGTCCGGTCAGCAGGGAAAACCATCCCTGTGGTAAACCGGTGCAAAAATCGGAAAACCGGTTCAAAACCGATAAAACCGGTAGTGAACCGGCCTGAACCGGTTTCCTAAAAAAAAAAAATTTAGTATAAAAAGATTTGGGCCATCCTAGCCAAAACCCAATTCTTTTGTTTTCTAATATATGTGGACTGGTTGTAGATTTTGGGTTGGTTTTATTATTTTAACATATATCTTTATATTTATTTAGTTTAATTTCAAAATAAAAAAATTGTGCTTAATAAGTTTAGTTGTTATGTTGTTTTTTTGTTTAATATTGTTACAAATATTATATTAAAAATTAAAATAATATTATTTAATTATAATCGGTTCAACCACGGTTCAACCTCGGTTGGACCATTGAACCTCAAACCGCTGCCTTCACCGGTTCGATGGCCGGTCCGGTTTTGTAAACCTTGATATTATCAATACATTCAACCAAAATTTGTAACTCAAGGAACCCAATGGAGCATGGCATGATCTCGTATCTGATAGGTTGTAGGGTCGAATCCCTAATAGTCTCATTCGGGGCGAGGTAAATATAAATTTCTCTGTAAATGTTATTTATTAGAGCATGAAGATTTTTCCTGTTTTTGACTGTGATACTATCTCCTCATCTAAATTTTTTATCACAAAAAAAAAAAAAATCTATCACTTCTCCATGTTATATCGTCCCCATGTAAGACACAATTGAAGATCTATCCACTCAAATGAAATGTTCTAATTAAATACTTTATGTCCCGGTGCTTAAATTATTATTATTTCTTGCTAGAAGTCCCTGTGCTTTTAATGCATGAACAACATTACACCCCACGTATTAAACACCCACCAACTATAGATAAACACCCTTTGAATATTCGTTGCACCCAATCCTAATTGCTAAAGCTCCATCATCAATACTTGGTTGTTCAAAGAATTATGGCCACTACTCTCTCAAAGGCCGTTAGCTCGATATAGGTTAATTTTTAAGATTTGGTATGACATATTTCAAAGCTGATTTGATTTGAAAGCCTATTTAAAAGCCTACTTTTTAATAAGACCTTTAAATAAGTCTAACCTATAAATCGATCACAAGCCTTCACTTGTAAATAGGTTTGCAGGCTTCTAATGATAAAGAAATCGGTATGCCTATACTGATAAATAGGTCATTAGACCTTCATAAATAAATAGACAAATATACCCTTCACTTTTAGGAGAAGTTAGTATAAATATGTGTGTGTATATGTATGTATTAAACAGTCCTAATAGGTTTTTTTAAAACCTTAGTCTGATCTTTTATAGATCTGACCCTTTTGTTAAATAGATAAGGTCATAGGTTTTGACGAGTGGAAGAATACATTAACCTTCCTTGAGGTTTGACTCGATTATACTTGACATCCTATTATTTCAAAAGTTACACTCATCTCACTTTTAGGAGAAGTTAGTGTAATTTCAATATCATTCTTTGGGAGAAGCGAGGGTAACAATAACATAAATCTCAAGAGAAATTTGTATAACTTTTGAAATAAGAAAGATACTTGTAGTAATCGAGTCAAATCTCAACAGAAAGGTTACTGCAGTTTCACGAAAATTTTCTTTCAAATTTATGTGTGCGCTCAAGCACATGCATGACACCTTTTATGAATATAGAAGAGTAAATTGTGCAGAGGATTGGTATTTAATTACAATTTAAACAGTGCAATCAAGAGTAAACTAACATACCTTTATTGAATTTTCACAATATAATAAATACTCCCCACTGCATGTCAGATATTCACTAACAATTATCTGTCAAGATTTAGATTACCACTTAGCAGTTGCCTTCTCAGAATATGTCGGGAAAGGAAAGCATTGTTGATTTACTTGTAACTCTTCACTCTGTTACAATTACAAGATTTTCTACAATGGCAAAGGTCTACAATGGCAAAGGTAGTTCTTTTGTATATTTTGCATACTAACATGGGTCTATATGATTTTAGTCTAATTTCAGAAAAACGTAATCTGTAAAGTGTTCATTTCCTTGTAATTTGGCCTTCTTGTTTGATTTCCATTCAAATCATCAAAGGAAAAAGGTTTTGATCTATATATCCATTACCTTGGTAAAATCTTAGACATTGTTACATCATTAATGGAAGCATTCTTGGAACTTTTAGAAGTAGATGCTTCCTCTGGGTTCATTTTTCCAACTGAAAATGCAGGGTGGTTGGGTTTTGGAAGGTCCATTGTGTCACAGGCCAGCATGACAACAACAGCGGACATGGTTGGTCTATCTGCTGCTGCTTCTTGAACACACAACAGACCAATGTGTATGCACTTCACAACTTCACTAGCTATGCAGTTGTAGTTATGTAATTATGTAAATTGTGAAGTTGTAGTTAACAATGTTGTATTTCAGTTGGAAGCTTGGGTTCTGTTTGCTTTGTTTTCAGTTCCCTATTTTCACTTCATGTTTTCATTCATAACTACAGAAATGTCACATTATCTTCACTCTTTTTTTTTTAAAAATATTTATACACGAAACAAAATAAAAAAAAATGTGACATTTTTATAATTATTAATGAAAACAGAAAATAAAAACAATAAATTAGAAACAAAACAAATGAGCCCTTGTTAAGAAACTAAACTGAGAG
The DNA here is from genome assembly GCA_030762895.1 of Sophora flavescens. NCBI lineage: Eukaryota > Viridiplantae > Streptophyta > Magnoliopsida > Fabales > Fabaceae > Sophora > Sophora flavescens. Next base: position 76,708,564 of record CM061063.1, read on the forward strand.
TAAAGGTTAGAGAGAGAGAATTGAATTCTTGTGTATTCATTTTCTTAATCTGAGTATTACATTGATGTAGCTATATATACAATGTGCAACACTGCACCTCCTTACTATGTACTCTAACATACCCCCTCAAGCTCAAGGTGGGACATCAAGCACCTTGAGCTTGTCCCTTAAGTACAAGAACCGTGTAGGAGATAAGGCCTTTGTGAGCAGATCAGTGCATTGTTCTTCAGAAGGAATGTGCAGAATCTGCAGTTGGACTCCCTCTCGGACAAAAAACAGGTCCAACTCCATGTGTTTTGTGCGGGCATGGAGGATGGGATTATGTGACAATGCCACCGTGCTCATGTTGTCATAGTAAATGACCGGAGGTGGGAGTGTGAGGTGCAACTCATGAAGAAGAGATTGCACCCAAATAACTTCAGTTGCTGTGGCAGTAAGGCTGCAGTACTCTGCTTCGATATTTGAGCGAGCTACAACGGTTTACTTCTTTGCCCACCAAGAGATCAAGTTTGGTCCAAGATAGATGCATGACCCTGATGTAGAGCGCCTGTCATCAGGGTCGGATGCCCAATCTGCATCCGAAAAACCAGTGAGAACCAAAGGATAGACTGAAGAGGCTGGTTGAAGATGAAGTCCATGAGTCAAAGTACCCTTTAGGTAACGCAGAATGTGTTTTATGAAATAGACAGCTATAAACACGAGAAGGGGGGGGGGGGGGGGTTTGAATTGTGTTTATCAGAATTTAAGCAAAGTTGAAATCTTTTCGCAAACAAAAAGCTAGATTTGGACGAGTGGAAGAATACAGGATGGATGGGTGACTTTTGCAAACACACCACTTGATAGACGTAAGAAAACTAAAGCAATTAAAGAGTTTAAGGAAAGAGAGATTGACACATTTATTTATCCTGGTTCACTCTTCAAAACAAAGAGTTACGTCCAGTCCTTGGCAGCACCAAGATTTATCCACTATAACTGATCAGGTTATATACTTAAGTATTATTTGCACACCTAGCCTCTCCAGGCTCAAAGACAAGTATTATTTGCACACCTAGCCTCTTCAGGCTCAAGACAAGTATTGTTTGCACACCTAGCCTCTTCAGGCTCACTCATGTTTGTTTGAGAGATTTGGTTTGTAATACATACAACTTCTTACAGGCAGATCTTTCACTAACACTTAGAGTGATTTAAATGTAAGGCTTAGGAAAGTCTGCGTAATAACTTCAAAATGTTTGAAGAATATAGAATGAAAGAATGAAAGAGTAATGGCTTTTTAATGCAATGTGTATTCTCTGCTTCTTCATCTTCAATGGCTTCTGTATTTATAGTCTTCAAGCATTTAGGATCCGTTAGAGACATTCTCTCAGATGTTAGCTTCAAGCAGAACTTCATTAAATGCAATAGAGTCGTTCTGGGCAGCCATTAATGCAATAGAGTCGTTCGGGGCAGCCATTAATGCAATAGAGTCGTTCTGACTTTTCTTGATAATCATGAAACTGAGTAGGAGAGAAGGCTTCAAGTATCTTTCTGGTTCTTGAAATATGATTCTGATAATCCTTATAGAATTCGCGTTTATAAGATAAGTGCCTCTATCTTGAAAATAACCTTGTCTATCTAGCCATTTGAGTTTTCATTCGGGCTAGTAGACGAGCTCCATATTGAGGACTCAGCAAGTCCAAAGACTAGTGTGGACGAGCGCTTCTGTCACTTTTAGTGGACGAGCACTTCTGTTACTTTAGTGGACGAGAGCCTCTGTTACTCTAGTGGACGAGAGCCTCTGTTACTCTAGTGGAGACGAGAGCCTATGTTACCCTAGTGGACAAGAGCCTCTGTTACCCTAGTGGACGAGAGCCTCTGTTACTCTAGTGGACGAGAGCCTCTGTTACTTTAGTGGACGAGCTCCATATGCCACGTTAATGGATGAGCCATTCTGATACCTTAATGGACGAGCTCCAAATGCCACTTCATTGGACGAGCCATTCTGATACCTTAATGGATGGACGAGCTCCATCTGCCACGTCATTGGACGAGCCTGATACCTTAATGGACGAGCTCCAAATGCCACATCATTGGACGAGCCATTCTGATACCTTAGTGGACGAGCTCCATCTGCCACTTTAGTAGACGTTGGCTTTCATCATTTTAGTGTTGGACGGATGATTCTCTTATTTAATCTTAGTGGACGATCTCCATCTGGCACTTTGGTAGACGCTGACTTTCATCACTTTAGTGTTGGACGTGCGCTTCAATCACTACAGTGGACGTTTGTTTCAATCACTTGTGTTGGACGGATGATTCTCTTATTTAATCTGCACACTCGATAGAGAGGTTAGCAACCAATATGAAGGTTAATTAAATCATTAACCAATGTTTAGTTCTCATCAAAACTTAGGGAAATGCACATCAAACATTTTAGAGACTTAACAATCTCCCCATTTTTGATGATGACAAACATTGAGATGATTTAATGAACCACAAAATATCAACAAAGAAAATAGCATATATCAGACAGGTTGAAATTTTATTAAGCGAACAGGTCATATCATATTCATTCTCCCATTCTCCTATAACATATTTCTATCACAAATCTCAATTTCTCCTATTCTCCCCTTTTTGTCAACATCAAAAAGGGTTATCAAGTTTTATTTATGAGATATGTTAAGAACAAGATAACATGTTAAGAAAATCATGGTAATGCAGCAAGCATATTAGACATACTCCACTTAAACTATTGTATAATTACTCCCCCTGAACTAATGCTTAGTTAAAAGAACATGTATATAGGAGTAATGACAGATTTAGCATAGACACTTTATCATTCATACATGTCATTCAGCAATGCAATGCATGTTTAGATTATCTCTAATAAATAAAAACCTTTCTTATGCGAGGGGTTTAGTGAAAATATCAGCCCATTGATTTTCAGTTTTAACAAACTTAATATCAAAGATCCCTTTTTGAACATAATCCCTAATGAAATGATGTTTGATTTCAATATGCTTAGCCTTAGAATGCTGAATTGGATTTTTAGTTAAGCATATAGCACTGGAATTATCACACCATACAGATATGTTATGTTCATAAATAGAGTAATCCTCAAGTTGATGTTTTACCCATAAGAGTTGAGAGCAGCAACTAGCAGCAGACAGGGCAATGGTTGTCTGCCTCTTGCTTGACCATGAGACTAAACTTGCTCCAATGAAGTGACATCCTCCACTGGTGCTTTTCTTTCTATTCTGTCTCCAGTAAAATCAACATCACAATATCCCACTAATCTGTATTCTTTTGATCTTAAATACAACAAACCAAGATTAGTAGTTCCAAGCAAATATCTAAATATTCTTTTAACAACCTTAAGATGAGATTCTCTAGGATCAGATTGGAATCTAGCACACATACATACACTAAATTGAATGTCAGGTCTGCTTGAAGTTAAGTACAGTAGAGAGCCAATCATACCTCTGTAGACAGTTTGATCTACCTTTTTACCTTCATCATCTTTGCTTAGTTTTGCATTGGATTGCATAGGGGTTTTCATGAGCTTTGCATTTTCCATTTTGTATTTCTTGAGTATCTCCTTGGTATATTTTTGTTGATGAATGTAAATTCCATCACTTGTCTGCTTGATTTGTAATCCAAGGAAGAACTTCAATTCTCCCATCATGCTCATCTCAAATTCAGCTTGCATTAGATTTGAAAATTCCTTGCACATCTTTTCATTAGTTGCTCCAAAAATAATATCATCAACATATATTTGAACTATAATAAAGTTCTCTTTAGAGCATTTTTTGAACAAAGTAGTGTCTACTTGTCCTCTAGTAAAACCATTATGCATGAGAAAAGAACTGAGTCTATCATACCATGCTCTAGGTGCTTGTTTGAAACCATATAATGCCTTTTTAAGTTTGAAAACGTGATCTGGTTTATCAGTATCCTCAAAACCAGGGGGTTGTTTAACATACACTTCTTCTTCAATTATACCATTTAGAAAAGCACTTTTTACATCCATTTGAAACATGGTAATTTGGTGTTGTGCATCATATGACATTAAAATGCGTATGGCTTCTATTCTAGCTACAGGTGCAAAGGTTTCAGTATAATTAATACCTTCTTGTTGGTTATAGCCTTGAGCTACTAATCTTGCTTTATTTCTGACAACTTTACCATCTTCATCTAATTTGTTTCTGAAGACCCATCTTGTTCCAATAACCGACTTATTTTTAGGCTTAGAGACAAGAGTCCAGACATCATTTCTTGTGAACTGGTTAAGTTCTTCTAGCATAGCAAGAATCCAGCTTTCATCCTCAAGAGCTTCTTCAATTCATTTAGGCTCCAAATCTGAAATAAAGGCCACATTGCTTGATTCTCTTAATGTGGATCTGGTTGTTACTCCTTCAGAAGGATTTCCAATAATTAGATCCTTAGGATGATGAGTGTTGAACTTCCAATCCCTTTTGAGATCATCATGAAGATCTTGACTTGTCTACAGACTCATCTGTTCCACTTGTCCTTCAGCCTCAGGCACATGTTCTGTTTTGGTTAGATCGGGTTGTTGACTTTCTGGCTTGTTTATATCAAGACCTGCAAGATCATCTTCTAGATCTGATAGTTCTTTATCAGTATTTAATCCATCATTGAATTTAACATGAACATATTCTTCAATAATACAAGTTCTTGAATTGTATACTCTAAAAGTCTTAGACTTTTCAGAATATCCTACGAAAATACCTCTATCTACCTTAGAATCAAACTTTCCTAGATTATCTTTGGTATTCAGAATAAAACATTCACATCCAAAAGCATGAAAATAAGATATGTTGGCGCTTTTTCCTTTCCATAATTCATAAGGAGTCCTTTTTAGAAAAGGCCTAATAAGTATTCTGTTTTGTATATAACAAGCAGTGTTTATAGCTTCTACCCAGAAGTACTTAGAGAGATTATTTTCATTGAGCATAGATCTAGCCATCTCTTGCAGAGATATGTTCTTTCTCTCAACCACTCCATTTTGCTGTGGAGTTCTAGGTGTATGTAACAGCCTGATTTTTAATTACGCTGTTTAACCGATTAAAATATAATTAATTATATTTTAATCTGAGAGTTAGAAAGTGATTTTAAATAATTTAAAATCATATTCATAGTCTCTCTTATGGTAGAAGGTTACGGTGAAATTTTGGGTTGAAAATTCAGACGGAGCCCAATCTGCATTTTTTAACTGACAGTATAATTTTATACTGACAGAAAACCCTAATTTGACCCGAAAAATGAAATTTGTAGATTTTTTATATTTTGTCCGTGAGGAAGTCTACTTTCCAAATTTCTGATCAGAAATAAAATATTATGTTTATTCGGACGAATTTTGGTAAAAGTTCGGACAGAAAACAGTCGGTGTTTTCACTGACAGTAAGATTTTAATGATCAGAAAACCTAATTTTGACTCGTGAACGAAATGGTTTATATTTAAATAATATTTCCAACAAGTTTGATTAGTTTGAAAATTTTCAGTCGAAAACGAAATATTACGCTTTTATACGGGCGTAAAACCCTAATCGGGAAACCGACGGAGTCGAGAAGGGAAGTACAGAGACCCGTCAAGAGATGGGGTCAGCGAGTCATACATGATGACTCATGGAGGATGAGTCACTAAGCATTTATGAGCATTAAATGCAAGTAATCATGACATTTAGGTAAAAAGACCAAAATACCCCCAAGCTTTCGCGGGTATTAACAAGACGTATCTACGCACTCTTATCCACTCATTTTACGTGGTTGAAAACCTCCCAAATCTATCCAATTTCGTGCCTCCACCTCCAATAAATCTTACCTATTTCATTTTGCTTTCGTTTCATTATTTTCCTCTCAAAAACCGAAATCGGGTAAACGACGGAGCTGCGTACGGAATTTCCGGGAACAGCTAATGGATAAGATCGATGACTCATTGGTGAGTCATTTTGTGTGGCCCAAAATCAGCCACACCTCCATCAAATGTGAGCCACATATTATTAACCATGGTTAGCCAAAATAACCTTAGTTAAGTTAATTATAACCTTAGTTAAGTTAATTATAACCTTAGTTAAGCTTATATTAATTTAATAATCACAAAACCCATTAAACCAATTCCTTTTAACCAAACAAGGCATAAGATTACTCCTATAAATACCCCAAAACCGTGGCCTCCCTCACCATTTCACTCATCTTCTTCATTCTCTTCATCTTCCCCACCAACTAAGTTACAAAACCCTAAGAACACCGAATCCCCACCAAACATATGACCCTCTTCCTTTCTGAAACTCGAAAAACACTCAACATACAAGTTGTTCCTCTTTCTCTCTTCTTTCGAACAAGCTAAAGATCATAAAAAACGGATAAGTGGATTGGGAGAAAGGCTCAAAATACAGAAACTGCCCAGAATTCCCAGCAACCCACGAAACAGCATAAAGAAGGCCATTTTCACCCCTGTTATGATCCGAAACAAATGAAACCTTAAACACCAAAGTTGTTCCTTTTCTTCTTATCTTTCTATCAAGCCAAAGTTCGTAATTTTTGGATGAGTATATTGTGAGATACACTCACAATACCATCACACCCTCAAGCTGTCCAGTTTTCAACATAGTGAAGGTTGATCATTTTCTTCATTTCTTCAATCTTCAAGAGGTAAAATCTCATCTCCTTGATCATATAAGCTTTCATATTCATGTATTTATCATGTTTATGCCATGAATCATGTTTTTCCATTCCTAGATCTAGAACTTCAAATAATTCTAGAAAATTGTAGAAAAATCCTTTTAATGTGAAACCAATTTCTATGATCTTGTGATGTCTTCCACTTTCATTATCCAAGAGCTTGAATCCAACTAAATTTCCTAGCCTATTTTCCTAATATGGGCCGAAACCCTAACCCTAAAGGTTAGAGGATTTTGTTTCAAATTTTAGTCTTGTAATAAGTAATCTATGTTAGTTAAGACTCTAGTAACTAGGATCCAAAAGATAGCATTAAGAAGATAATCCTAAACCTATTTTCTAAGTCTTGACCGAACCTAGCCCTAAAGTGTCATAGATGGTTGTTAGTTGATTAATTATAGTTATGTTGTTTGGTTGAAGGTGTTTGTGTTAACTCGTGGCGGGATAACGAGGATCGTCGTGTATGATAATTGTGTAGGGCGACCTAAACCCTACTAGTAGTTGAGTAATCGACAAGACCAAAATCTCATTGGAAACCTTTTCTGTAAAACCAATGGTGATTCGGGGATTGTAGGTTTATCGACATTAAGGTTGATTTTATGATGTTGAGGATGTTTGGATTTATTTATTATTTGATTTGATTGTGATATGCTGACTGTGATAATTTGTTTTAAGTGATATTTTATGGTGTTTGATTATTTTATTGATATTATGTTGATATTTATTAACCGTTGATGGATGATTTGCTTTTATTATTTATATCGAATTGATACTTTATGATATGGATGTTAATATGATGTTTTGAGGTTGGAATGGTATATGTCTGAGTAATTTTTGGCTAAGGAAAAACTTGGTATTTAAGCGTGTTTATCACCACCTCTTTTTCCTGGGAAGTTATCCGGTATACTATTCGTAGTTCTTAAATTTGGTGATTTTTATTCTGTTGAATGATATTTTATGATGATTAATATGTTTATGTGAGAATGTATTATAGCTTGATGATAATTGAATTGCTTGGTTCAACAATATTCTGATATATGGTTAGAGATGATCTGCCTGGTTTTTAATATTGTGCTTAGCTGATTTTTAAGTAAGGATATGTGTTGTTCGAGAGATAATTGTTTGGGTGAGAGAATAAAGGTGATTTAGAGGTGCCTAGCCTAATTAAGTGGTTTTATCTAAGAGGAAAAAGGTGTTGAGACTTTGATGGAAGGTTGAGGCACTAGGTTGTTATTGATTTAAATTAGGGAGATTCATTTATCGAGGTATTGTTAGTCACAGCCGTGTGAGTGGAACACACGAGGTCAGGATATCCTATTTTGGGGATATCGGATATTACGGGTGAGTGCCCTACGGATGGGGATGCCGAGGTAGACTACCGTAATACTCTTTAGTTCTTGACGAGTTCGCATGTTCTTGGCACTGGACCGTTATGGAATGATATTCCTTGACGAGTTCGTATGTTCTTGGCACTGGACCGTTTTGGATTGATATTCCTTGACGAGTTCGTATGTTCTTGGCACTGGACCGTTATGGAAGGATGTTCCTTGACGAGTTCGTATGTTCTTGGCACTGGACCGTTATGGAATGATATTCCTTGACGAGTTCGTATGATCTTGGCACTGGACCATTTTAGACTAATAAGTGTTTAGTCTTTGATGCGTTCGAAAGTTATTGGTACTGGACCGTTCTGGACTACTGACTAATGTGACAGGAGTGAAGATGGCCACATCAGTATTAAGTTTTAGTTGCATGGGCTGAGGGTAGAGGATGATATAGTGAATTGAGGATGATTGCTGATTTTGATTGATGCGTGTCTGTGACAATTACTGTATAATTTACTATTACTCTTTTCCGCTTTTTGATGATAGAACTGTTTCTTATTCCCTATATCTTTCTGTGTGTTGTGTTTTATTTCTGATGTGATCGTACGAGAAGACCCGATGGAGGAACCAATTGCTGAGGGGTTAGATGGAACTCCTTACGAACCAGATGCTGGAGGTCGAGTTGTGATTCAAGGCGATTAGAGTATAGACAGTATGGTCGAGTGTGTCTAAAGAGTATTTATATTTCATTGAGTATGTCTCAGTAGTGAAGTTTATGCCTGTGAGGGATCCCTGCGAGAGGGTACCCTTAACAGTGCTTTTGGAATGTAATAAATAACAGGTGTGTATTTATGTAATATAGTTTTGGTATGTTTTATATATGCATAAGTTATATAATTATTAATTAAGTTTTAATTTTTACGTATTTTCAATGATAAGCGAGCGATTAAGTAAATAAATATTAAGGTTTTAATGTAATAATACGATGGGGCACAACGGGGTGTCTCAGTGTAGAGAAATTGTGCGAGATTCCATTCTCCTCACAGAACTGTCTAAACTGCTCATTTTCAAATTCTCCCCCATGATCACTTCTAAGGGTAGAAATAAAGAAACCCTGCTCATTTTATACTCTTTTGCAGAATACCGAGAAGCCTTAAAAGACTCATCCTTGTGTGTTAGGAAGAGTACCCATGTGTATCTAGAATAGTCATCAACTATGACAAATCCATATTTTCTTCCAGCCAAGCTGGCAACACTAATTGGTCCAAACAGATCCATGTGTAACAACTGAAGAGGTCTAGAGGTTGATACTTGGTTTTTAGATTTGAAACTTGATTTTATCTGTTTAACTCTCTGACATGCATCACACAAGACATCTTTCTTAAAACTAATATCAGGCAATCCTCTCACGAGATTATTCCTTTTTAATTCAGAAATTAGTTTCATACTAGCATGTCCTAGTTTCTTATGCCATAACCATCTCTCATCCTCTTTAGACATCAGACAGGTTACACTTTGATCTGAGAGATCAGACAATTCAATCTTATAAATATTTTGTTGCCTTTTAGCTGAAAAGAGGGTTTTGCCACAACAGTCTTTAACTATGCATACATCCTTGGTAAAGGAAACATCAAAACCACTATCACATAATTGACTTATGCTAAGCAAATTGTGTCTTAATCCTTTAACCATAAGAACATTAGATATAGAGGGAAGAGGGGGTTTACCACCAATAGTACCAATTAATATAACTTCCCTTTCTGATTCCCTCCGAAGGCAACGTGTCCTCCTTTCTTAAGTTGGAGGTCTAGGAACATAGACCTTTCTCCTGTCATATGACGCGAGCAGCCACTGTCCAGGTACCAGCAGTGGTGTTTTCTTTGTCCTGTTGAGGACATCTGCAACAAAAATTATTTGATCTTTAGGTACCTATATTTTTCTGGGTCCTTTTCTGTTAGTTCTAGGAGTCTGCAAAGACTTCCTTCTCTTCTTATGGATACACTTAGACATAACATGCCCAGTTTTTCCACAGAAGTTACAAATAGGTGTCGATTTGGTTACAGTTGACTTAACAGATACTATAGGAGCTTTAGTTGATACTTTATGATGTGTCTGATGGACATATCCAATACCTTCTTTGTTAAGAGAGTGCTTCTGACTACCAAGTAGCTTAGTCAGATTGTCTCTACCATTAACAAATTTGGCAAGATCAGAAGTGAGCTCTTCCACTTTCTGTTGAAGTTTTTCAACTTCTTTAGATGGTGATGTTTCGCTTGAGATCTTAGCTTCATTAGACTTTTCAGTCTTCAGCTCACTGTTCTCTTTAGTCAGCTTCTCGTACTCTTGAGATTTCTGTTTATGCTCACTGGTGAGCTTTACATACTCTCTCTTGAGGGATTTAAAGGCTTTAGATAAGCAGTTGGATTCCTCCATCAACTCCTCATAGGCATCAAGTAATTCCTCACAGTCAGGATGTACCTCATCATCAGAGTCTGAGTCGGTGTTGGCCATTAAACAGAGATTGGCTTCTTCCTCTGTTTCTTCATCAGAAGATGTTGACTCCAGATCCTCCCAAGTAGCCATAATTCCTTTCTTCTTCTTCTTGAAGAATTTCTTAAAAGGGGCCTTCTTGAGTTGAGGACATTCAGCCTTGAAGTGACCGGGCTTCTTGCACTCATAGCAAACAATTGGACTTTTGTCTGTTGAGGTGGATTCTTTGAAGTTCTTGTCCTTGTTGAACCTTCTGAATGGCCTATCCCTCTTAAACTTCTTTTTCTGTAGGAGAAGCTTTATCTTCTTGGTCAGGAGAGACAATTCTTCATCACTCTCAGAATCCTCGAGTTCTGATAGGTCAGCATCACTGGATGACCCATCTGCCTTCAGAGCCTTGGAAACTTTTGCTGACTTTTGATCAGCTTTCAAAGCAATTGACTTGCCCTTCTTTGGTCCAACTTCTTCTCCAAGTTCTTGCTCATGAACAGTGAGTGTTCCAAGAAGTTCATCCATAGTCAAGGTAGTGAGATCCTTGGCTTGAGAGATAGCAGTGACCAAAGGTCTCCACTGTTTAGGTAGACTTCTCAGAATCTTTCCAACCTTCTCAGCATTGGTATAGACTTTGCCAAGAGATTTTAAACTGTTGATTATATTCTGAAATCTTCCTATCATTTGAGTAACAGATTCTCCTTCCTCCATGACGAACAGTTCATACTTTCTGACAAGTATGGCAATCTTTGACTCTTTGACTTTGGTTGTTCCTTCATGTGTGACAGCTAAAGTGTCCCATATTTCCTTGGCAGAGTCACAAGCACATACCTTCTCAAACTCCTCCGGAATGAGAGCACAAATGATGTTATATATAGCTTTGTGGTTCAACTCCCATTTTGTCTTTTCTGCAGCAGTCCACTGAGCTTTTGGTTTGTCAGTGTTATCATCATTCTTGGGAATGAATGGACCATCTGTAATGACATCCCAAAGATCAGAGTTTGTAGATAGAATGAACCATTAAAATATATCTTTCCAATAGTTGTAGTTTTCTCCATTGAAGTAAGGAGGTCTGGTTAGGGAAGCTCCTTCAGTCTGATGACTTTCACTTGAACTAGCTCCAGCAGTCATGTCTATTCTTCAGGACCTTTCACCTCTACACTGTTAGATGCTCAACCCAGAGGCTGAGCTCTGATACCAACTGAAATAAACAACTATAAACACGAGAAAGGGGGGTTGAATTGTGTTTATCAGAATTTAAGCAAAGTTGAAATCTTTTCACAAACAAAAAGCTAGATTTGGACGAGTGGAAGAATACATGATGGATGGTTGACTTTTACAAACACACCACTTGATAGACGTAAGAAAACTAAAGCAATTTAATAGTTTAAGGAAAGAGAGATTGACACAATTATTTATCCTGGTTCACTCTTCAAAACAAAGAGCTACGTCCAGTCCTTGGCAGCACTAAGATTTATCCACTATAACTGATCAGGTTACAGACTCAAGTATTATTTGCACACCTAGCCTCTTCAGGCTCAAAGACAAGTATTGTTTGCACACATAGCCTCTTCAGGCTCAAGACAAGTATTGTATGCACACCTAGCCTCTTCAGGCTCACTCAGGTTTGTTTGAGAGATTTGGTTTGTAATACATATAACTGCTTACAGGCAGATCTTTCACTAACACTCAGAGAGTGATTTAAATGTAAGGCTTAGGAAAGTCTGCGTAATAACTTCAAAATGTTTGAAGAATACAGAATGAAAGAGTAACGGCTTTTTAATGCAATGTGTATTCTCCGCTTCTTCATCTTCAATGACTTCTGTATTTATAGTCTTCAAGCATTTAGGATCCCTTAGAGACATTCTCTCAGATGTTGGCTTCAAGCAGAACTTCATTAAATGCAATAGAGTCGTTCTGGGCAGTCATTAATGCAACAGAGTTGTTCTGACTTTTCTTGATAATCGTGAAACTGAGTAGGAGAGAAGGCTTCAAGTCTCTTTCTGGTTCTTGAAATACGATTCTGATAATCCTTATAGAATTCGCATTTATAAGATAAGTGCTTCTATCTTGAAAATAACCATGTCTATCTAGCCATTTGAGTTTTCATTCGGGCTAGTAGACGAGCTCCATATTGTGGACTCAGCAAGTCCAAAGACTAGTGTGGACGAGCGCTTCTGTCACCTTTAGTGGACGAGATCTTTTGTTACTTTAGTGGACGAGAGCCTCTATCACTTTAGTGGACGAGAGCCTCTGTTACTTTAGTGGACGAGAGCCTCTGTTACTCTAGTGGACGAGAGCCTCTGTTACTCTAGTGGATGAGAGCCTCTGTTACTTTAGTGGACGAGCTCCATATGCCACGTTATTGGACGAGCCATTATGATACCTTAATGGACGAGCTCCAAATGCCACATTGTTGGGCAAGCCATTCTGATACCTTAATGGATGAGCTCCATCTGCCACGTCATTGGACGAACCATTCTGATACCTTAATGGACGAGCTCCAAATGCCACGTCCCATTATGATACCTTAGTGGACGAGCTCCAAATGCCACGTCATTGGACGAGCCATTCTGATACCTTAGTGGATGAGCTCCATCTGCCACTTTAGTAGACACTGGTTTTCATCACTTTAGTGTTAGACAGATGATTCTCTTATTTAATCTTAGTGGACGAGCTCCATCTTCCACTTTAGTAGATGCTGGCTTTCATCACTTTAGTGTTGGATGTGCGCTTCAATCACTACAGTGCACGTTTGTTTCAATCACTTGCATTGGACAGATGATTCTCTTATTTAATCTGCACACTCGATAGAGAGATTAGCAACCAATATGAAGGTTAATTAAATTATTAACCAATGTTTAGTTCTCATCAAAACTTAGGGAAATGCACATAAGATATTTTAGAGACTTAACATTTTACAATTGTCCAATGTGAGTCTAAAGGTTGTGCCATGAATTGGCAGACCTTATTAATAGAGTAAGATATCTCAGGCCTCGTGATGGTGGCATATTGAAGAGCCCCCATGATAGACCTATACATGGAAGCATTTGAGAAGTAATCTGCACCTTCTTTGGACAGTTAACAGCCACCAACCATGGGGGAAGAGATGGGCTTTGCATCAACCATTTTGGCTCTATTAAGAAGGTCTCTCAAGTACTTTGTTTGTGTAAGAAGAAGAGAACCCTTCTATGTTCTTTTGACATGAATTCCAAGAAAGTAATCAAGGTCACCTAGCTGCTTCAATGCAAAGTCGGAGTGCAGCTGAGTGATAATATGCTGAATAAGAGAAGGAGAGTTGCCCGTGATGATGATATCATCCACGTAGATGAGCATGTATAAGATGTGAGATGCTTTGCGGTAGATGAATAAAGAAGGGTCACATTTGCTGCCAATGAACCCAAGGGTTAGGAGAGCACCTTTTAATTTGTCAAAGCACGCCAGTGGGGCTTGTTTGAGGCCATAGAGGGCCTTGTGCAGCCTGCACACTAAACCAGAATCTTGAGAGAGAAAGCCCAGGGGTTGATCCATGTATACCTCTTCGTCCAAGTCCCCATTCAAAAAGGCATTATTCACGTCCAACTGTTAAAGAGACCAGCCATTTGTAAGAGCAAGTGTAAGGATGATTCTAATAGCGGTGGGCTTCACAACGGGAGAGAACGTTTCAGTATAGTTAAACCTGGGTTGTTGATGAAACCCTTTGGCAACAAGGCGGGCTTTGTACTTGTTGATAGACCTATCCGGATTCTCTTTTATACGAAACACCCACTTGCAGCCAATGGCCTGCCGGTGAGGTGGAAGAGGGACTAATGACCAAGTACCATTCAATATCAGTGCATCATACTCAGCTTTCATAGCAGAGAACCAGTTTGGATCAGCAATGGCAGATTTCACATTGGTAGGTTCAAAATGTGTGAGAAGGACAGTAGGTTGAAGTCTTGGTTTCACAATCCCATTCTTGGCTCTAGTGGTCATGGGATGGGTGTTTATGGGACCAACAGCTGAGGTAGAGGTTGGGAAGGGAAGTATGGTGCTAGGAATGGCTAATGGTGGGGAAGAAGGGTTCGGATTAGGAATGGCAGAGGCAGAGGGTGTAGATGAGCTGATTTTGGGTGATAGAACAGGTTGGATTTGTGAGGGAATGGTGATGTTGGGTGCTGGTATATGATGGGTTGGTGGGGGAATTAGAGGGATAGAAGGCAAGGGAAGGGAAAATGGTGTGGGAGGGGAAGGTTTAGGTTCAAAGAGTTCTTGGTATGGGAACCTTAGCTCATTAAAAACCATATCCTTGGAGATAAAGATTCGACCCGATGGTGAGAGGCACTTGTAACCTTTGTGAGAATTGGAATACCCTAAGAAGATACACTCGTGAGACCTAAACTCAAGTTTGTGTCTATTGTAAGGTCTAAGGAGAGGGAAACATGCGCAACCAAAGGCCTTAAGAAAACTATAGTCGGGACTTTGTGAGAAAAGTTTGGTGTGAGGAATTTCTCTTTGTAGAGAAGCTGTTGGTAGCCTGTTTATGAGATAAACGGCTATTTGGAAGGCGTGATCCCAATATTTGAAGGGAATAGACGCATGAGCAAGAAGAGTAAGACCTAACTCGACAATGTGTCGATGCTTGCGCTCCACAACACCATTTTGGTGATGTGTATGAGGACAAATAACACGATGTTGAATTCCAAATTCCTGCAGGACTTTGGAAAAAGAACGAAACTCACCACCCCAATCAGTTTGGATGGCTTTAATCTTTGTATTGAATTGAAGTTCAGCCATATTTTTAAAGTTAAGAAAGGTTAGAAGAGCTTCTAATTTTGTTTTTAAGAGGAAAATCCATGTAAACCTGGTATGCGCATCAATAAAGGAAACATAGTAGTGGAAACCAGTAGAAGACAACATTGGGGCAGGACCCCACAAATCAATATAGATGAGTTCAAAAGGATTATGATATACAGTATTTGAATATGAAGATGGGAGGCGGTGAGCCTTTCCAAGACAGCAAGAAGAGCAGAAATCAAAATTCATTTTATTACCAATTGGAACATTACAATTTTGTAAGACAAGTTTGAGTGTATCTTTGCCTGGATGGCCTAAACGTAAGTGCCAAGTGTTAAGTGGTACATGTGCTGTATTTACAGTGGGAAGGGAAGGAACATTACATGAAGAAAATACTACATTATTTGAAGACAAAGCACTAGAAGACAGACTTTGCTTAGGAAGAAGATGAAGATCAGTGAACTTGTATAGTCCATCCGTTCCAACATCTCCTCGAAGTAGGACTTCACGGGAACCCTGAGATTTGACAAAACACACATCAGAATGGAATTCAAAGAAGACATTGTTGTCTTTTGCAAATTTTCTTACACTAACTAAGTTTTTAGTTATGTGTGAGACATGTAAAAGATTTTTAAAGACTAAACTAATGTTGGAATTAAAGGGAGAGTGAAAGGATGATGAGCCAGAGGAGGAGATAGGTAAACCTTGACCGTTACCAACAAGAATGTGATCTGAGCCTTCGTAGGGGATAGGCTGCTGGATGTTTTCCATGTGAGGTGTGACATGGTGAGAGGCACCCGAGTCAGGGTACCATTGGTTAGAGAAGGAATTGGTGTTGGAGGCAGCTAGGAATGCCTGAAAGGAGACCGAGGGTTGAGGGAAAGTTGGTTGTTACTGCCAGGATGGGTGGTTCTGCCAGGGTGGGTTGTTCTGATGTGGTGGTTGCTGAAAATGGTTGGGATTGGGGGTTTGTTGAGGTTGCTGAGGTTGAGTGTACTGCTGATCAAACCGATACCAACAAGCAAATGAGTCATGACCAAATTTTTTGCACAAATGACATTGAATGGAAATTCGACCACCACGCCCCTTCCGCAACCACCGCGACCTCGGCCATGGCCACCGCAATAGTACTGCGATTAAGAGACTGAGTACAACTATTGATCCTGAGCAAGATTCGCTTGCGGTGTAGGATCTGCGGTGGCGGCTGCCACGTTTGCAACATTCACCATGGTGGCGTTTCGAGAGGCACTCTGCTTGTAACGATCGAGGCGCACTTCCTGAGCAAGAAACAACGCCTCCAACTCATCAAGATCAGGGGAAGCATACCGAGTGCTCACCAGGTTGATCAACGAGTCATACTCCTCTGTAGACCTTCCAAGATGAAGTCCATTTGTTCTTCACATGAAGCACAAACTCAAATTGAACGATCGTCCTTCTTGGTGTTGCGAAGCTCTGTTCGGAGCATTCTTACTCGAGCACGAGTCGTCGATTGGAAATGATTGTGCAACTTCTCCCAAAGCTGCCAAGAATCGACGCAACCAATCAGGCGAGTGAGGATCGGCGCTGTTACAGAAGATTGGAGCCATGATAGAAGTAGAGAATCCTGAAGTTCCCAGCGAGTTTAGTCCGGATTTAGGGTTCCGACGAGTCTATCAGACTTGGAGAGATACTGAATCAGAATTTGCGGGGAAACTAAGAACCGATGAAGCTGGTGCGCCTTGATGAGAGGTTCAATCTGCTGCTTCCACAACAAGAAGTTGTCTTCAGTGAGTTTCTCTGAGATCGATAAGGAGAAAGCAGGGGGAGAAAAAGCAGAGATCGGTGCCGGAGGAGGAGTCGGCGGTGGCGGTGGTGGAGGGGGAGGAAGAGGAGAAGAATCGGTGGAAGCCATTGAAGCTTCTTCACCTAGCTCTGATACCATGTTAAGAAACTAAACTGAGAGTAAAGGTTAGAGAGAGAGAATTGAATTCTTGTGTATTCATTTTCTTAATCTGAGTATTACATTGATGTAGCTATATATACAATATGCTGGAATGCACATGGCAATAACTCATCAACAGAATCAGTTACGCCTTTCTACCTAGGGAGTGCTACAGTGTGCAACACTGCACCTCCTTACTATGTACTCTAACAGCCCTTAATCTCTTGATAAGATAAGAGTGGAAACTCACATATAAGAGAAGGCTTTGACCATGGCTAGACAGATAGAATCCACTATTCTTTTTCCCACAAATGATTTCTAATAGAAGAACTCCAAAGCTGAAAACATCAGATTTCATTGAAAATAATCCTTCCATAGCATACTATGGAGCCATGTATCCACTATTGGAAATCAACAGAAACTTGATTATTTCTCTCACAACAAAGATTATATTACAAGGAATTTCATTTTTCAACTAACCGAGTGCTTAAATCTGTATTGATAAAGCATATTGTTTAGAGATGGTTGGTGTAAGTAGAACTTACTAAGTACCCATTACTCGTCTTGTATTTGCCTCGTTCTGGCCTCTTTCAAATGTCCTTGCCAATCCAAAATCTGATATTTTAGGATTCATCTCCTGGTCTAGTAGAACATTGCTAGCTTTGAGATCTCTATGGATTACTCTAAGTTGAGAGTCCTCATGAAGGTACAAAATGCCTCTTGCTATTCCATTGATAATGTTAAGTTTTAGTTTCCAATCAAGTTGCTTTCTTTCTTCATCATCTGGAAACATAAATAAAGATAACAGATGTTATGGAAAAATGCAGTATGTGAAGCACATAACCTAAGGTAACTAGCAAATGCCAAATAGCGAGTAAATACCAGAAAGATTATATATTCAGTCACTTTCTTAGATATACCCTTTTCTCCTTAAAGATTATCTTAGCATTATTGATTCCATGAGATAACTTAAATTTAGTTTCATTAACAGAAAAAGAAAATGTGCCATAACTCTGTTGGTAATTATGGAGATGAATTGTACTCGCTTTTATCCTTAAAAACAGTTATATATCAATATCATACAACACAACTGGTGTCACCACTTAACAAATAATATACAATAAGGTTCTTACTTACTCCCTTGTCCCAACTCCCAACTACTTTGAAGTCCATAGCAGGACAACCCCAACTTGTCTCCACCGACCCCACCTATAGATACATACCCAACTTGTCTCCTCAGACCCCTCTTATAGATATATAAATTGAGTTTAGATTTTATTTTAAGTGTAAAGTTTTTTTTATAGTGATAACAAAACAATCAAGCACAAATCATCTTATATGTGAGTCTTAAGGTAGTTATGATAAGAGTCAAATATTTTTAACGGTGTGACAATTTATGATTGGTTGACAGTGTAAAATTCTTAACATTGAGAGTGCATGCATGCCAATTAAATCCAGGCTAATTTAGCATTCAAACTATTCAACCAAAAAGTGCAGTGAATACGAAAGTGTTGCCATGAACTCTATTCAATGAAGCTATATGAAAACTTACCAAACAGGTGAAAGTCAAGACTTTTATTTGGCAAATACTCGTATACAAGTAGCTTTTCTTTATGCTCCAAGCAGCACACCAAAAGCCTTACAAGGTTACGATGTTGCAATTTAGCTATGAACATTACTTCATTCTTGAGCTCATGTGAGCCTTGATCAGAAGATTCTGAGAGACTTTTAACTGCAATTTCTCTTCCATCTGGTAGAACTCCCTGATAAAAGATTGAAATAAATAAAAGTATGTTGAAATATGACAATAACAAAGGACCTTTATCCAAAATTCCAAATCCTGAAAACCTTGTAAACGGGACCAAATCCACCTTCCCCTAATTTTGATGTTTCTGAAAAGTGATTAGTACTGTGTAAAATTGTGATTAAAGGAATTGTAGGCAGGTCTGCATTCAGTGTTTCCTCAGTTTGAACATTTTGATGTGAATATTGTTGGAAAAAAACCAGAGATAACAATCTCTAATGAAGCAAATATTTTTTCCCTTCACCTGTGCAAATAAATAGGCACAACAAAAATATTCTTCCACAGGATAATATGAATGGCAGAAAAATAAACAGCAATGACACCACAATTTTTAACGTGGAAAACTCCCAAGTGTAGGGATAAAAACCACGGGACCAAGTCTAGCAAAAATTCCACTATAAATAATAATGGGTACACCAAGTCTTCCTAGAAATACTAGGGAACACCAAATCAACAACACATCACCCAAAAGGTGGATACAAGCAAGCAACACGAGAGAAACCCAACAACAATGGGTATAACAACTCATCTCAAAGAGAAGGCAAAACAACCAATAGAATATATCAAACTGACGAGCTCATTGGTAGGAATAACATACTGAAATTTCAGCAAAAACGGAGCAAGTTTGCTGTACCACCTTCTATCACCTGAACCCCCTTTCTTCTCCTCTTTTCTTCCTACGCCGTTATGTTGCTCGTTTTCTTGTTTCACGTCAGGATCCTTGCCTCTCACTACAAACCCTTTCTTTCTTTCTTTTTTCAAACTCTTTTTCAAATGCCACTTGGGCTTGGCCCATTAGTAACTCCTTTTATTATTTTTTTCTTTTACTTAATGTGGGACCCACTTAGGAGTGACCCACCCAACAAATCTCCCCCTCACGACTCAAGTGGGAAGACACTGCTCGACCAAGCCCGCCTTCTTTCTACAGCAAATCAACTTTGTCATAGGCAAGGTCTTTGTCATCATATCTGAACCATTTTCATCAGTATGGATCTTCTCAAGTGAAAATGTCTTCATCTCTAGCGCATCTCGTATCCAATGATACCGTACCTCAATGTGCTTTGACCTGGAATGAAAAGTTGGATTCTTGCTGAGATGGATAGCACTCTGACTGTCACAAAATAACACAAACTTCTCTTGCTTGAGGCCTAACTCTTGTAGGAATTTCTGCATCCACAAAAGTTCTTTAGAAGCTTCAGTAATGGCAATATACTCAGCCTCAGTGGTAGACAAAGCAACACATTTTTGTAATCTTGATTGCCAAGACACCACTCCCCCTGCAAAAGTCATCAAATATCCAGAAGTAGATTTTCTAGAATCAACATCACCGGCCATATCCGAATCTGTGTAGTCGTCTAACACAGGTTGACCACCCCCAAAGCATAAACATACTCTGGTAGTGCCTCTGAGATACCTGAAAATCCACTTCACTGCTTGCCAGTGGTCTCTACCAGGATTAGAGAGAAAACGACTAACAACTCCAACAGCATGGGCAATATCCAGCCTTGTGCATACCATAGCATACATCAAACTACCAACCGCGGATGCATAAGGAACCTTCTTCATCTCTTCTTTGTCTTTCTCACTTGTAGGGCATTGTTGAGAGCTCAACTTGAAATGACTTGCAAGTGGAGTACTAACAGGTTTGGAATTGCTCATGTTAAACCTCTCTAATACCTTCTCAATATACTTATGTAGAGACAACCACAATTTACCGTTCTTCCTATTACGAGTAATTCTCATGCCAAGGATTTGCTTTGCAGAACCCAAATCCTTCATAGCAAAGGCCTTGCTCAAATCTTTCTTCAGACAATCAATCTTCTTTGTGTCATGACCAACAATCAACATGTCATCCACATATAGCAAGAGGATAATAAAATCATCATCAGGGAATTTCTTCACAAACACACAATGATCTGAAGTGGTTTTATTATAACCATGTTTCTCCATGAAAGAATCAAATTTCTTATACCATTGCCTTGGTGCTTGCTTGAGTCCATATATACTTTTCTTCAACTTGCACACAAGCTGTTCTTTTCCTTTGACCTTGAAGCCTTCAGGTTGCTCCATATAAATTTCCTCCTCCAAATCACCATGAAGGAATGTTGTCTTCACATCAAGTTGTTCAATCTCTAGGTTCAAGCTGGCTGCTAATCCAAGCACAACTCGAATAGAGGACATCTTCACCACAGGTGAGAAAATTTCTTCAAAGTCAATACCTTTCCTCTGATTGAAGCCTTTCACAACCAATCTTGCTTTGTACCTTGGTTGGGAGCTATTCTCTTCTGATTTCAGCTTGAACACCCACTTGTTCTTGAGTGCTTTCCTACCCTTAGGCAACTTCACCAATTCAAATGTGTGATTCTCATGCAAGGAATTCATTTCTTCTTGCATGGCCTTCAACCACTCTTCCTTGTGCACATTTACAATAGCCTCTTCATAACTTTCTGGCTCTCCACCATCAGTGATCATCACATGCTCATGTGGGGTGTATCTTTGGGAAGCATGACGCTCTCTAGTAGATCTTCTCAACTGAGGCTCAACTGGTGGCTCAAATGGAACCTCTTCAACTGGTTCATCATGGTGAGGTGTAGGGTCATCATTTGCATTCTCATCATCTACCTGTATATCTCCCCCTTCAACAAAAGTTCCAGTAGGAGGTTTAGGCACAACATCAATATAACTTCTGACAACCGGTTTCTGTTTCTCAGCTTTCTCAAAATCTTCAATGGTTTGGTCTTCAAGAAATATCACATCTCGGCTTCTGACAATTTTTTGTCAGCTGGATCCCAGAGTCTATAACCAAACTCTTCATGACCATAACCCAAGAAGACACATTGTTTGGATTTTCCATCAAGCTTTGACCTCTCATCTCTTGGAATGTGAACAAAAGTCCTGCAACCAAACACTCTCAAATGACTATAGGAGACATCTTTTCCTGTCCATACTCTGTTTGGAACATCACCATCTAGTGGCACAGAAGGAGAAAGGTTGATCAAATCCACTGCAGTTCTTATTGCTTCACCCCAAAAGGATTTGTGTAATTTTGTATGAGAGAGCATACACCTGATTCTGTCATTAATGGTACGGTTCATTCTCTCTGCAACTCCATTATGTTGAGGCGTCTTTGGAACTATCTTCTCAAGCCTGATTCCATGTTCTTTGCAATATTCTTCAAACGGACCCCTGTATTCACCACCATTATCTGCTCGGACACATTTCAACTTGCTTCCTTTTTCTCTTTCAACACTTGCATGAAAGTGCTTGAAGACACCAAGTACCTGGTCTTTAGATTTCAAAGCAAAATCCCACACTTTTCTAGAGTGATCATCAATAAAATTAACAAAGGATGAAGCACCACCAAGAGACTTACAATCCATAGTGCAAACATCAGTATGAACTAAATCAAGAACATTTGGCCTCCTATGAGGACCAGAACTACGAAATGAAATTCTATGTTGTTTTCCAACAAAACAATGAGAGCTAGTATTTAAAGGTGTACCTTTCATAGGAAGATAATTCTTCCTAGCAAGGATGTTGAGTCCTTTCTCACTCAAGTGACCAAGGCGCATATGCCACAAATCAGAAGAAGCATCTTCAACTGCATTCACTTCCTCCTTGCTTAACTTTCCAGGCATCCTGTAGAGAGTAGTGAGGCTTTCTTCTTTTGCCACCACTAGTGACCCTTTGGTGAGCTTGCATATGCCACCACCAAAGTAAGTATGATAACCCTCAATGTCCAAGGCTTTAACAGAAATCAAGTTGAGACGGATATCTAGAACATGTCTGACATTCTTCAATTGCAGCTTGCACCCAATGCTAGTTTCAATCCAAACATCTCCCATACCAACAATTTTACATACCCCTTCATTTCCCATTTTAACTGTGCCAAAATCACCAGCAGTATAAGATGAGAAGAAATCATGCCTAGGAGTGACATGGTATGAGGCTCCAGAATCAACAATCCAACTAGAATCATGGCATGCTAGATTTATAGAATTATCATCACAGACAATGTAAACATCACTATCAGATGCAACTGCAGTTGTGTCTTTATCATTTTTCTTCTCTTTGTCTTCATCTCTTTCTCTTGACTTCTCTCTCTTTAGGAACCTGCATTGTCTTTTGATGTGTCCCACCTTGCCACAATGATAACATTTCACTTCTTTACTAGTCCTGGACTTGCTTCTTGACTTGCTACGACTATCAGATTTTTCATGCTTATGGAAATGTCTGGTTTGACTTCTCCCCCGTGACTCTGCAACTAGTGCTTCTGACTGAGTGGAGGTACCATTCAAACCATGCTCCTTTCTTCTAGCTTCTTCATTCAACATGCTCTCTTTTACCATTGACATTGTCAACTTCCCATTAGGAGCTGAGTTAGTCAATGTCACAACCAGAACTTCCCAAGTGTCGGGCAAGGAACTAAGCAATAACAAGGCTTGAAACTCATCATCTAATTTAATATTTGTTGCTGTCAACTGATTCACAGTATTCTGAAAAATACTCATATGCTCTGCCATTGAATCCCCTTCTTTGTATTTCATATTCACCAGCTTCCGGATCAGAAATGCTTTATTTTGCACATTCTTCCGTTCATACAGCTCGTCCAACTTCTTCCACATTTTCTGGGCATCTGTTTCTATGTCTACATGAGGATATACACTCAAATCCAGCCACTGCCTAATCAAAGCAACTGCCTTTCTATTCATCTTCTTCCAATCACTTTCATTTTTTTCCTTGGGTCGAGCAGTGTCCCCCTCAATGGGATCATACAAGTCTTTGTTGTATAACATATCTTCCATGAGGGTCTTCCAAAGTGTATAATTTGTAGAGTTCAGCTTAATCATATTTGGCCATTGATTTTCCTCCATTTAAATGCACAGTACAGAACAACCTAAGCTCTTGATACCACTTTGTTGGAAAAAAACCAGAGATAACAATCTCTAATGAAGCAAATATTTTTTCCCTTCACCTGTGCAAATAATTAGGCACAACAAAAATATTCTTCCACAGGATAATATCAATGGCAAAAAAATAAACAGCAATGACACCACAATTTTTAACGTGGAAAACTCCCCAGTGTAGGGATAAAAACCACGGGACCAAGTCCAGCAAAAACTTCCACTATAAATAATAATGGGTACACCAAGTCTTCCTAGAAATACTAGGGAACACCAAATCAACAACACATCACCCAAAAGGTGGATACAAGCAAGCAACACGAGAGAAACCCCACAACAATGGGTATAACAACTCAGCTCAAAGAGAAGGCAAAACAACCAATAGAATATATCAAACTGACGAGCTCATTGGTAGGAATAACATACTGAAATTTCAGCAAAAACGGAGCAAGTTTTCTGTACCACCTTCTACCACCTGAACCCCCTTTTTTCTCCTCTTTTCTTCCTACGCCGTTCTGTTGCTGGTTTTCTTCTTTCACATCAGGATCCTTGCCTCTCACTAGAAACCCTTTCTTTCTTTCTTTTTTTCAAACCCTTTTTCAAATGCCACTTGGGCTTGGCCTATTAGTAACTCCTTTTATTATTTTTTTCTTTTACTTAATGTGGGACCCACTTAGGAGTAACCCACCCAACAAGTGGTACCAGAGCCATGGTTTGGCCTGATGGTGGAGCGGGAGTGGATCCAGGTGTATTGGATCCTTGTATCGAAAGTCTTCCTGACCAAGGTGGAGTCAGGCGGCGTGTCCCGTTGGTTGGTAACGGAGGTGCAACTATAGTGGTGTGGGAGACTCACACTTGAGGGGGAGATTGTTGGAAATTCAAGTGTGAGTGGTTAGTCCCACATTAGCTAGGAATGAACTAAATGAAGGATATATAAGAGAGGTGACCCATATACCTAATGCCTTAAGGTTTTAGGTGGAGATGTGGTGTCCTGATCTCTTGGTGGTCTTGGTCATTAGCTCATTGTTGCTCCCGGTGCTCCCCGGACTCCCCAACAAAGATAAAGGAAAGGTGTCAGTTAGCAGCCCATCTACAAAGAGAGCTTTGTGAGTTCATATTTGAAGTTTTGAACTAAATGGCCATGCTTGAGAATGTGAAATAAACTATAAAACAAATTCTAGTATGTGTTGTTACAGGAAATTACCTTTTCTAAATTTATTCCTGCACCAGAAGCAGTAGACACTGCAACATAGTAGAGCTACTGACACTGACACACTTATGCCAATGATTAAGTTTCTTGACTTACTAGTACCCCCTTGTTTGCTTGTAACAGTATCAAAGATGAACATTTTTTAGTTATTTACTTAATGTTTACAAATTGAGCAGAGTCAATAGATAAACAGACATGGGTACTCCCAAGAGATTTCCTATGCCACAAGAAAATGTTTACATGATAACAAAAAGTAATTGATGTGTCACCTGTATTAGGATTAGGCACAGGAGCTAAAGATGTTTGATTGTAAAAAAGGTAGAACATACAATCATCATACTTTATTAGACAACTTGCAGTCATATCCCACGAAATTTAGTGATTGTGCTTTACTAATGAGTGCTTTGAAGCTCAGAAATAGAAGGAAATCAAATGACATTGATGATCTCACATTGAGTTGTGTTGCTTCCATGGTGTGATCTGGACTTGCTTAACCTACTTACTCAAACAATAACTAAAACATATATGAGGTGAAGTGTGGGACTCTATATATAATGAAAAATGCTTGGTAAACACACTTCCACGCATATCTGCTTGCACCCTCACTTAAACGGCATATTTAGAATATAAGTTTGCACAAGTTTAAAAGTGAAATCAGTTATAGTTAAATGTTAAAAATTATACAGATATGAGATCATATTATATCTATAAATGTGTGCCTGAACATAAAATGTGTGATGGAGATAAATTTTGTACGAGTCAACATGATTAACTTCACGTGATTACATATAAATGTTAACTAGAAGTGGTTTTCAATATAATTTGTTTTTATCAGGGTATCCATATCTTTAATAAAATTAGTTATCAATATTTGACTATATGTTTGATTTAAGATTTTAATTTTGATACATTGTTAGAGTATTCTATTGACTCGAGTCGGAGTGTCTTAACATGTACTCACCCCTTCTTAACAGGGACCCACCGCGCATGGAGGGAGCCGCCTTTGTCTGCCATTCAGATCAGATCCAGAGCACAACCTCAAAATCCAGGTCAGAACACAACCTACGTTCTATTTGGGATACCATAATTGTCAAAGGCTTCTTTTTTCCACAAAAAATCTGGTCTTGTGGTTTCAGACTTGCAGGAGTTACCTGAAATTATTGGATTAGAAAGATCTTTTGGTTTACTTCCCTGTTGACAAAGTTCTATAAAAATATAAAAAACAAACACTTCAAAATAAAGTATATGCTTGAATGCCACAAAATTTTTTCATCATTCACAAGAAATAAAACAGTTCACATGTTATTCTAGTCCACTGAGTGGACAATGTAAACATTTTCCTCTCTTTGACCCATAAAACAATGGATGATGTAAGATGTTGTATCTATCAACTTGCATTCTCATTTGTCTAAACCATGCAACCATTATCTTAGAAACTGTGTGAGAAGCCATTTCCCAAAGTTATACAAAACATAGAAGATTTGTTTTAAACCTGGCTCTGATAGTGTACATCATCAGTAAACACTAGTGCAATAAGTGCTTTTTACGTCAGTTAAAATTGATTTTATACGTCAAAATATTGTTTGACGTAAATACAGCTGACGTTAATAGTTAATATTTTAACGTCAGTTGTTTAAACAACTGACGTTAAGTATAAAACTATTAACGTCAGTTCTTTAACACAACTGACGTTAATGTTGTCCAAACTAACGTCAGTTCTGTTAAAGAACTGACGTTACAGGTTTTATTTTTAACGTCAGTTTCCTAATACAGCTGACGTTAATAATGTACTGTATATTTTATAAAATACTATTAACGTCGGTTGTTTGATGCAACTGATGTTAATAGTTTTTTTTTTTAAATTCAGTTTTAAAATATCACTCCCCTCAGCTATCCCTGCATTCAGTAAATATCCAAGTAACACAGAGAATATCACACATATTACAGAATTGCAAACACTACCCTTAAATTTCAATATTAACTAAAAGAAAAGAAATATACAAAGGAACAATGGGGGGACTTAAAACCAAAACCCATGTATAGGAAAAACATAACTATCTACAAGTATATATATATATATATATATATATATATGTTATTAATTAGTTTTTAAAGTCTAACAAAAAAACTATTCATCTAATTAAGTATTGCGGAGGTATCTTGTCAATTCCTTTTTCAGCCGCATACTTGTAGAAGAATTCTGCCAAGTGCATCATCAAGTCTCTAAACTCGTCTTTTTGAAGAGGCAATTGGTTGTTAAATGCCTACACACGTTCAAATAATAACAATAACATTAACGCAAGTCATCACAAAAACTATAATATATAATTTAACAAGTTGTTTAAATATTACCTTCTTCCATCCTTCCGTAATAGATGCGGAGACTATGTTTAGCATATGAAACATCACATAATAGCCGCACGACCACCCGTCAGGTTGAAATCGAGACTACAAACAAAATTAATTTCAATGTCAGTTAAATATACATATAAATTAGTAATTATAATATTAATTATTTGATAAATAAACTACCAAACCTTGAGGATGATCCATTCAGGATTTCCTTTAGCCTTAGAAGTCCTACTTCTCCCGTTGGCGCAACTTATGCTACCCGCCTTTAGCGTGCTATCATAAACAAATAATCATGTCAATTAACAAATTCATATATCATGTGTGTAATAAACTAAAAACAACTGATATTAAAACTTAAATTAAATTGAAGATTAGTTACTTACGTATTTACAGCTTCCACCACCTCCTGTAGCGGGTTTTGGTGGAGAGAGCAGAAGAATATGGCAGTATGCCTAGACGGGTGAAGTACGAGCAACTGCCAATGGTTATTCATACAGTAGGGAGCCAGATATAATTCTTTTCGATTGTCTCCCATCAAGTTACCTATGTATTTACTTAATTCATCGCCAGCAAAGAATTGAGGCATAAGGATTGACAGATTTAAGAAGCCGTAAACTGATTTGGAGCCCTTATCAAGATGAAGACGATGGAGATACCTAAGATATGAAAAGGTGTGGATGTTAATTACATAATATATATATTGAAATTAAAATAAATTATTAAATGGAAAAATACCAAAA
Source organism: Sophora flavescens (assembly GCA_030762895.1). Classification (NCBI taxonomy): domain Eukaryota; kingdom Viridiplantae; phylum Streptophyta; class Magnoliopsida; order Fabales; family Fabaceae; genus Sophora; species Sophora flavescens. Next base: position 76,736,752 of record CM061063.1, read on the forward strand.
ATAAATAAGTTATAAAATTAAAATTAACTTACCTGCACCAGAGACTCAAAACCGTGCTGGCCATCCACACGTTATCTCTGCAGGCGTGCCCGAGATCTTCACCACAGAAGGAAAATATCCTCTCTTGATTTGGGCGTGCGTGCTCCAATGGACATTCAGAAATCTCAAAGGCATAATCCTCACCAAGTGAGAACAAACGAGTGACAGGTGACTGCGACACCGACGTCGACTTGGCCTTCAATTTAGAAAAAATAAAATAGATAAGTTGTTGATAATTAAAAAAAACACAAGTAATTATTTGACTAATTTGGACATTAATAATGAATACATACCTTTGTTTCCATTTCGAGCTTACGGCGTTTGAAGTCCAACTCAATCTCACGCCTTTGCATTTCCAACTCAAGCTCACAGCGTTGGACTTCCAACTCCTGCTCCCTAGCTGCCAACTCATCGTCCTCCACATGTGCCCTACTATAACTCTCTTTTGTGCTCACATGTGAAGGGTTGGCATGTCCTGCGGTGTCCTGGGATGAACTGACGGAGGAAAGCTCTCTAGCAAGCGCCTGCTTGAATTCTGGGTTGGATAGGAAGCTTTTCATCAGATGCGTTGTAATAGCAGGGTTGGAGATGAGCTGCTGAGTCATGAATTCCAAAATTGATGCCTCATCTATGAACCGCTTTCGTGAAGAAGACTTGCCATAATATTCTCTGATGGTCACGTTCCCAGGAACACCAATAACTCGACCAGGATGGTCTTTCTTGCCTAGAGCAGTCATCAAGAGGTCCCGCCGTCCAGAAGGGACGAATGAGTCCTGGGAGCATTGTGCTTTAAGATCCATCTACAATGAAGAAATGAAAAAATGAGCAAGTGAAAAGTGTTAAAAATATCTATACAAATATCAATTGAAATGAAGTTAATTATTTACTTACAATCTTATCTGCCACTTCGCGAGTGGCATCAACTTTAAAAGATCATGTCTTTGTCATGCGGCCGGCTAAACAGACATCCTCGTGGTCGATGTCCGACAGAGGACTTAATGGTGTGCCCTCAGGCACCTCTCCTCTTTTTATCCTAGCAGCGTGCTCTTCCTGCTTCACCCTCAGCCTATCCGTCATCATCTCCTTGATCCGAGTCTTGTACCCACCCTGAGACATGGTGTGGCGGTGGACGTTCTTCACCTGATTCTGCCTACCCTTATCTGCCTTAGCCTATTCAAACAAAAACACATAATTAAATACAGTTAAATGATCTATAAGAAGCATACAAAATTAACTTAATCAACCAACGTGAAATTCTTCATCCTGTCGACTCCTAGCAAACATATCCCAAGTATCCTTATCAATCCAGGGATAATCCGAGAACATCTTATCAAGCCGCTTCTTCCCAGATACATTGTACCTGGTAAGATCATGCTTGAACCCATTCCAGCGCTTTGATGCCATTTTCATACATTTAAATCACGATGATCCTCGTCATTCTAAGCACATCCAAGCTACCTACACATTAAATACATAACAACTGGATGGATTATAACTCGGATAATTATCTAATAATGTAAATCAAAAGAATGTAAAGGTAAAATACCGTGATAGCCTCCCAAATATGATCCTTAACGTTCTGTGGAACGTCATTCCAATGGTTGTAGTTGATGCTAACGTGCTGCTTCGCTTGTAGAAACACCCACTTTTTAAATTCTTTAGCACGGGGTCCCTGGGGCTTTAGATTAGCATCAAAGCACACCTCAAGCTTCTGTCCGCTTTGCCTGGCCTTCTCTAATTTCTTCAAAGTCGTGGCTCCTCTACCCCGTTTCCTGAGACTGTGATGTCTGTATGGACAAAAAAAATGATAAAATAGAGGGTTGTAACATTATAAACTTACATTAAAAAGAAGGACTAAAGATAGTATATAACATGTAAACTTACACTAGAATCAGGCGTAGGCGCGATCGGGTCCTGCGTAGGCCCCACAGTGTGTATGTGGGCCATCCGACTGATCCATATGTATGCCTGTTCAGAAACAATATATATTTATTAAAATAGGTTATAACTAAAAATAAATATAGAAGTATAAATAAAAATAAATGTATACTAAGTTTAAACTACCTATATCAATATCCTTTCGTGATGATCATCACGAGTGGCATGTACATCGTCCACCTGTGTCTCCTCGATTATAGTAGGCATGTTTGTTGAAAAAGAAGGAGTCTCAGGAATATCAAGATTTGAATCTTGATTTTCATCACTACCATTATACATGCTTTTTCCTTGGAGAACCACGGACAACCTTTTGTTAGAAGGATCAGTGATGTAGAACACTTGTTTTGCTTGGGAAGCCATTATGAAAGGCTCATTTATATGACCTAACTTATTGAGGTCTACCAATGTGAACCCTAATTCGCCGGTTTGTACACCACCGTTACTATCAACCCACTTACATTTAAAAACCGGCACCGTAAGCTTAGTGTAATCAAGCACCCAAATATCTTCAATATATCCAAAGTAAGGTGTCGGTGCTTTAACAGGTTTTGTGTCCTTTGCACTAGAGAAGTGCATTGCTTCGGCCACGATTATAACCTCACTATTTTGCATGGTACTCTTGTTATCTTGTTCCTTTATATAAAAGGAAAAGTTATTGATGTCGTATCCGCTCCAACATATGACGTTGAAGCTAGGCCCACGTGCTAGCCATCTTACGTCATCAGAAGCAGTACTAACATCCTTAAGCATTTCTTCCTTGAACCATGGTAAGAAAGTCTTGTTATGCTTGTTCAACAACCACCTTTCGCTCATTCGAGGGTTTTCTTGATTGACTTTTATTTTATGTTCAAATAAGAAAGGTTGAACAGAATCGATGTTGTTCAATACATACAAATGTGCTTGAAGCACTTCCTCCCGACCCTTGCTATTAATTCTTAAGCCATGTGTACCCTTACCTTGACATCTTATCTCATCATGCCGAGGCTTAGGAACCCCTATAGGATCCGTGTTATGAAGGTAGTCCAAACAAAACTCAACAGCTTCTTCTGCAACAAACCTTTGAACAATAGATGCTTCGGGACGATGAGGATTCTTCATGTACCCTTTCAAGATCTTCATGTAGCGCTCAACTGGGTACATCCATCTCGGAAAAATCGGCCCACATAATCTAATCTCCTTCACCAAATGAACAATTAAGTGAACCATTATGTCGAAAAAGGAAGGAGGAAAATACATCTCCAATTGGCACAAGATTGTAGCAGCCTCGACTTCCAAGTCATCCAACATACGGGGGTCAACGACTTTGCTACATATAGAATTGAAGAATGAGCACAACCGAGTAATGGCATGTATCACATTTTTTGGAGCAATACTACGAATAGCAATGGGCAGAAGTTGTTGCATCAAGATGTGACAATCATGAGACTTTAAGCCAACCAATTTAAGATCACTAGAGACAAGCCTCTTCATATTTGAAGAGTAACCATGTGGAACTTTGATGCCCTGAAGACACCCGCAGAAACTTTGTCTCTCTTTATTTGACAAAGTATGACATGCTGGCGGCAAATAAGTCCGCTTACCATCCTCAACAACCGGAGCTAACTGCTCTCGTATACCCATAGCAATGAGGTCAAGACGAGCATTCACACCATCCTTTGTCTTGCCCTGAATGTTGAGAAGCGTCCCGATCACACTATCACACACATTTTTCTCCACATGCATCACATCAATGCAGTGTCTGACATCAAGCTTGCGCCAGTATGGAAGATCAAAGAATATCAACCTCTTCTTCCATATGTTTTTCTCAGCAGCTTTACCTTTCTTTTTGGACTTGCCTAATATAACATCGATGCCCTTTACCCTCTGATAAACCTGCTCTCCAATTAAGGCCGCCGGAGCTTCTTCTGTCTCTTGGCATCCATTAAAAGCTTTTTTCATCTTACGATATGGGTGATCACGTCTAAGAAATCTCCGATGGCCAAGGTAAACCGTCTTCTTTCCATGATACAACTGAGTGCAGCATGTGCCTTCTTCACATATAGGGCATGCTTTATGCCCCTTGACACTGTACCCGAACAAGTTACCGTATGCTGGAAAGTCGTTGATGGTGCAAAATAACATGGCACGAAGCTTGAAAGTCTCATGAGAATACCCATCAACTACATCAACACATTCCACCCACAGTGTTTTCAAGTCTTCAATCAAGGGACTTAGATAAACATCTAAGTCATTTCCCGGTTGCTTTGGGCCCGAAATCATCATAGACAACATCATGTATTTGCACTTCATGCACAACCAAGGGGGCAGGTTGTAAATTATCAACAGAACAGACCATGAACTATGAATACTACTCATGTTACCATAAGGATTCATTCCATCCATAGCAAGTCCAAGCCTTAGGTTTCTTGGCTCATCGGTAAAATCCGAAAACATAGTATCAATATTCTTCCATTGCATAGAATCAGCAGGATGACGAACATTTCCATCACGTTTCCTCTCATCATTATGCCATCTAAGATTCTTCGCATCTTTCGCATTGGCAAACAATCGCTTGAACGTTGGAACTATTGGAAGATACCACAACACCTTCGCAGGAGGATCCTTTTTTCTCACATCATCAAGATCATCATCATCATCACCACCCTTCACTTTGTATCGTGATAACCCACATTTGGGGCAATTGTGATTGTCTTCATGAACACCGGTGTACAATATGCAATCATTGGGGCATGCGTGTATCTTCTTATACTCCATACCCATCGGACACAATACCTTCTTGGCCTTATAATTACGGTCAAGTAATGTGTTGTCCTCCGAAAGCAAGTCTTTCAACACTTGAAGCAATTCCGTGAAGCTTTTATCGGTCCAACCATTTCTCGCCTTCACACAAACCAATTTTAGCACCGCCGACAACCGTGTATGAGTAGTACATCCTGGATATAAAGGCTTATCCGCATCACCGCACAACTTATCATACACATGAGCTCGATGAAAAGATTCTTGTCCAATATCACGGATCATGTCCTCTACTCGATTATCCTCCATATCTACGTCAACGTCCTCACTTTGGGAGACACTTGCCGTACTACTCAACAACACATCACCATGCCATATCCATCTTGTATAACTCAAGCAAATCCCTTCACAAATCAAATGAGTACGTATATCCTTCACCGTACATTTCCTCGTATTCAAACACTTGACACAAGGACAACAGAATATTCCATTACTATTAGGAACATTCCTTTAAGTAAATTCTATAAATTCTCCCACCCCCTTCAAATACTCAGCACTAGTGCGCTTACAAACCATCCAACTACGATCCATAACTAGACATGTTCTGTAGATATACAAAACATATATCCAATATAAGGACAATACGGGAGATTGAAAACTAGTTTTTGAAATCCTAATTGAAAACTAGTTTTTGAAATCCCGTTAACCATGTATATCTTATTTGACTAACTACCTAAAACAAAATTTCCACTGTAATCTCACATCATTCTTCTCATCAAGCAGGAAACAACACATATTAGGACTATTGCTATATCTAGTACTATAACCACTCAGCCATATGAATCGATCAAGAGAGCATGATATATACAAGCAAGGCGTTTAAAAATTATTTCAAATTTACACCATTTTCAGGTTTCTTAAGACAAAAGAAATAAGCAGATGAAGATAAATTAACAAAACAGAATTCCAATGAGCAATATATTGTTGATGTCACATGCTACAATCAACTCTAAATTTCTTCCCATTTTGAAATAGGTCATGATAGCAGAAGAAAAACAAGAGAAAACACAAAACCCACGACCAGAAATAGAGACATTCCAAACAACTCAAACTCACAGTTTCAAGTTTCAACTACAGAGACTACAATTTCAACATACACTCAAAACCAAAAATAAAAAAAATGTGCCCTAAAGACTCACCAGAAATAGGTTCTCGCGTGGTGGTGGGGAGGGGAGCTCGAGTGGTGGCCAACGTTCGATGTGGTTACTGAGAGCAGAGGGACAAGGAAAGTTAGTGCGCGGGAAGGGGAAAGAGAGATGTCAAGTTATTGCAAAGAATGAGCAGGAAAGACAGAGTTAGGGTTAATAGTGTACCTCACGGTGGTGGCGAAGAAGCCCTCGTGGTGGTTGCGGTGGAGAGGAGCTCCGGATTAGGGCAGAGTGAGAGTGAGAGTGAGAGTGAGCGTGATGAAAAGAGAAGAACAAACACGTACAGAGCAAAGTGAAGAAGGCGAGCGGGTGTAAACATTATAATCAAAAACCATCTTTAAAAAAACATTTTACGTCAGTTGTTTGTAAAAACAGACGTTAAAAGCCATTTATTTAACGACTGTTGTATTAAACAACTGACGTTAAAAATAAATATTTTTTATTTTAAAAACACTTTTAACATCAGTTGTTGAAGACAACTGACGTTAAAAGTGTATAAGTTTCTGTAAAAATATTCATTCCTTTGACTACTGTGCTACTTACCTATGCACCTTATAACTTAATCCTCTTAATGAGCATTAAGTTTATAGATCAGTTTTGAAGAAAATCAGGTAGTCTCTCTTCTCTATATAAAGTACCATTCTTCTGTATCAGTCTGTAATACACCCTCTTCTTTTCCTCTATATTTCGTGCGTTTTCTATTCCTTCACAATATGGCTCTATCATATTTGAGACCTTTGTTATTTCTTCCTATTCATAGACTTAAAGGTTTTTGTCTCAATGGTCAAAAAACTTCTGAGGTTGAGTAAATCACATAACATGGATGGTAAGGTTGAGTGAATCACATTATGCGACTCCCTCACTTTATTTCATCCCCTTCATCCCTTTCACTCCGCTTTGTCTGCAAGTGATTGTGGATTCAGATGGAGCATCAAGAAATTCAAATGAGGGAGGGGATGCATCCATTGGAGTTTCTTAGGATAGGACTGAGAAGAAAATGATGTTGAAGCAGAAACTTTTTTATATTTTAGGGCTATGTTGCAGAAATTTTTTATCTTTCAATCTTGTAATTGTAACTTATGAATCGCTTCAATGAGATATTGATGAGTGTGATTTCACCTCATATTTCATGTAGATTTTGCATGCATTTTCATATAGTTTAGGCATATTTAATTTGATTTTTAGTTAGTTTTTATCTTGGAGCAGGTAAGGCGGTTTCGTGGTGTTGTTTTGCAGGAATTTAGGGAAAAATGCTCAAGATTGACCATGATGGAGCTCGTATGAAGATAGAGCTTGAAAAGTGAAGGAAATGTACCAAACAGAGCCCATCACGGCCTTGCCGTGATGACCATCACGACCATGATCGAGCAGAGCTAAAAAGGAAGAAAGCCTAAAGTCAGAATTGGTCACGGCCTAGCCGTGATGACCATCACGGCCGTGACCTGTCAGCTGTACCAGACCCTCAAAAGTCAGAACTGGTCACGGGCTAGCCGTGATGCCCATCACGGTCGTGACCTGCTAGTTGAACCAGACAGAACCGATCACGGCCTGGCCGTGACAAACAAGTTTTTAAAAGTGCGCCCAAGGCAGAACCCGTCACGGCCTGGCCGTGATGACCATCACGGCCGTGACGCGCGCCTGATTTATAAAAAGGCATCTGGGCAGAACAAAAGAGATCTATCTCTGGAGCAGACTTTTAACCTAGATCAGACTTGGACGACTGGAACCCTAAAATTGACGTTTTCCCTGCTCTTGGAGGAGAAGATTGAAGGATTCTTCATGGAGTTTTCTTCATCCCTTCTCTCTTTCTTTTTAGTATTTTAATTTATCATGAGTAGCTAAACCCCTTGTTGTTGGGGTTAGATGTTTGATTTTATGAACTTGGTTGTCTCTTGATTTGGTTTTAATACAAGTTTCTAATTCTTTATGAGTATTTGATTCTATGCTTAATGCTTTGCTTGGCTTGATCACCCATGGAATGATATGTGGCTTTGATAGACAATTGAAAAATTGATGTTAAGGCATGCTCATGAATCAAATGCCAAGTAGTTCAAGAATCTAGAAATAGGTCTTGGGGTGCTTGCAATCTTATAAGTCTTGGCTCTTTATGCAAAATCTCAGGTTAATCCACCTAAGACATTATGGTTTAATTTGGGATTTTAGACACATTCCACCTAAGACATTAGGGTTTGAGTATTTCAAAAGGCTTGATTGTCATAATTGAATTAGGACTTGTGTTAATAACCATTTCACTGTAATCAAGGGAGGATTAGTGTAGTCTAACCCTGACAATTTTACCCATTTGCCAACCACATCTCTTCTTGCTTGTTAAGTGTTTGTTAAAATTCCTAAAAGACCAAAAACATTTTATTCTTGTTTTTTTGTTACATGTTAAGAACTCCCTTCCATCCAAACGATCGTCTAGATAGTAGTCCAATTTACGAAGAGGTACTTGTCCACGATCCCTGAGAACGATATCCGGTCTCACCACCGTATTACTTGTACGACTAGGTATACTTGCCTAGAAATCGTATCAAGTTTTTGACGCCGTTGCCAGGGATCGGTGTGCCAATATCACGAGTACCAAAGGGGACTCTTAATTTAGATATTTTTTTCTTTGCTTTCCCACTGTTGTTGTTTTTTTTCTGTTTTTTTTTTGTGTTGTCCACTTGAAGCTTGACTTGTACTTGTTATATTTGTTACTGTTCTACTCTGTTAGTTTCCTTGTATGCGAGGTACAATTGACCCAGGTGAACTTCAATTCACCCCTGAAATCGAGAGACTTCCCAAGCCACTACCTCTAGTCCTATTGTTGTTGAAGTTGAAAAACCAGAGAGAGAAAAATTGGTGGATGAAGAGTTTGCAAGAAAGAAGACTAAAAGGCAAATTCTTGAAGAAGTTGACAATCCTAAGGAGTTGCCACCGTATTTCAAGATACCCTATCCTCAAAGGTTGAAGAAGGAGGTAAAGGATCAACAATTCTCTAAGTTCTTGGATGTGTTCAAAAAGCTGCAAATCAACATCCATTTTGCCGAAGCTCTTCAACAAATGCCTTCCTATGCCAAATTTATGAAGGAGATTCTTTCTAACAAGAGGAAGTGGAAGGAGGAGACGGTCATGCTCACGGAAGAATGTAGTGCCATACTCCAAAGGAAGTTACCGGTGAAGATGAAGGATCCGGGTAGCTTTACTATTCCATGTGCTATTGGTCATTTGAATATTGGAAGAGCCTTGTGTGATCTTGGTGCAAGTATCAATCTTATGCCTCTCTCCATTTTCAAGAAGTTGGGAATTGGTGAAGTCAAGCCAACTGGGATTTCCCTCCAATTGGGGGATCGCTCCATTACGTATCCTTATGGTGTAGTGGAGGATTTATTGGTAAAAGTAGACAAGTTCATCTTCTTGGTGGACTTTGTGGTGTTGGATATTGCGGAAGATAGTGAGACTCCATTAATTCTTGGAAGACCATTCCTAGCCACGGGTAGGGCTTTGATCGATGTAAATCAAGGGAAGTTGGTGCTTAGAGTCCAAGATGAAAAGGTCACCTTCAACGTTTTTGAAGCAATGAGACATCCAAGTGACAAAGAGACATGTATGAGTGTGGACCTTGTTGATTCATTGACTAACAAGAGTGTTCAACAAACTTTTGAAGATTCATTGGCAGCGGCTCTTATGGTTGAGAATATAGAAGAAGAGATGTGTGAGGAAGAAGTTGAGGTCATGGTTAAATCCCTTGAAGCCTGTCCAGTTCTGAATAATGATGAAAGACAAAGTTGTGGAGGATGTGCGGATTGAAGACATGGGTGAAACACCTATGCTAGAGTTGAAGAAACTTCCATCCCATCTCCGTTATGCTTTCCTTGGAGTGAATTCTTCATTCCCGGTGATCATTAGTAGCGGATTGAACTCCTTAGAGGAAGAGTTGTTAAGAGTGCTTGGAGAGCACAAATCTGTAATTGGGTGGTCTATGTCCGACTTGAAAGGAATAAGTCCCTCATTTTGTATGCACAAAATCCTTTTGGAGGAAAACTTTAAGCCGGTCAGACAACCCCATAGAAGACTTAACCCAAACATGAAAGAAGTTGTAAGGAAGGAGGTTGTGAAGCTTTTGGATGCGGGTATAATCTATCCCATCTCCGATAGTCCATGGGTGAGTCCGGTCCAAGTTGTTCCTAAGAAAGGGGGGATGACGGTTGTTGCAAATGATAAAAATGAACTCATTCCCTCAAGGACCACTTCCAGATGGAGGGTGTGTATTGATTATAGAAGATTGAATGAGGCTACAAGAAAAGATCATTTTCCCTTGCCTTTCATTGATCAAATGTTAGAGAGATTGGCAGACCATGCCTTTTATTGCTTCCTTGATGGATACTCAGGGTATAACCAGATTGTGGTTGACCCAAAGGACCAAGAGAAGACCGCTTTCACTTGTCCCAATGGCGTCTATGCATATCGGAGGATGCCATTCGGGTTGTGTAATGCACCCGCCACTTTTCAAAGGTGCATGCTTTCCATATTCTCTGATATGACTGAAAAAATCATTGAGGTATTTATGGATGATTTTTACGTATTTGGTAATTCTTTTGATGACTGTCTGAAAAATCTTGCATGTGTTTTGAAAAGATGCCAAGAAACTAACCTTGTTCTAAATTGGGAAAAATGTCATTTCATGGTTAGGGAAGGTATAGTTCTTGGTCATAAGATTTCATCATGGGGGATAGAAGTTGATAAGGCAAAAATTGAAGTAATCGAAAAACTTCCCCCTCCCATGAATGTGAAAGGTGTTAGAAGCTTCTTAGGGCATGCGGGTTTCTATAGGAGATTTATAAAAGACTTTTCAAAGATTGTGAAACCCTTGTGCAAACTTTTAGTAGTTGATACTCCTTTTGTGTTTGATGATGATTGCATGCATGCTTTCCAGCTTTTAAAGGAAAAACTCACCACCGCACCGGTCATTGCACCTCCAGATTGGAGTTTGCCATTTGAGTTAATGTGTGATGCAAGCGACTATGCGGTGGGAGCCATTTTGGGTCAACGAAAAAATAAAGTGTTGCATGTTATTTACTATGCCAGTCGTGTGCTGAATAATGCTCAATTGAACTATACCACGACCGAAAAAGAATTGCTTGTTGTGGTGTTTGCATTTGATAAGTTTAGATCTTACTTGATTGGCTCTAAAACCATTGTGTACACTGACCATTCTGCTTTGAAGTATCTCATGACTAAACAGGATGCCAAACCAAGGCTCGTTAGGTGGGTATTATTGCTCCAAAAATTTGATTTAGATATAAAGGACAAGAAAGGAGTGGAGAACGTGGTAGCCGACCATTTGTCTAGGCTTCCACCAGCAGATATTCAAGCAAAATATGAGTTGCCAATTCAAGAAGAATTCCCGGATGAGAGGTTGTTTAGGGTGCACGTGGCACCTTGGTTTGCGGACATTGCAAATTACAAGGCCGCCAACAAGATTCCGAAGGACTTCAATGCACAACAAAGGAAGAAGCTCATCCATGATGCCAAATACTATGTATGGGATGAACCTTACCTTTTCAAAAGAGGTTCGGATGGAATTCTGAGAAGATGTATTCTGGAAGAAGAGGTTAATGGGGTTTTGACTCACTGCCACAACTCACCTTATGGAGGACACTTTGGTGGTGAGAGAACCGCCATGAAAATCTTGCAAAGTGGTTTGTTTTGGCCTACCATTTGATGAGTGTGATTCCACATCATCTTTGTCTATCATTTTGCATGCATTTTCATGTAGTTTAGGCATTTTTAATTAGATTTTAGGTTAATTTTCCTTTGGAACGGGTAAGGCGGTTTTCGTGTGTTGTTTTGCAGATATCAAGGGTAAATTGCTCAAGATCAACCATGATGAAGTTTGGATGAAGATGGAGCTTTAAAACTGAAGAAAATGAGCCAAACAGAGCCCATCACGGCCTAGCCGTGATGCCCATCACGGCCATGATCGAGCAAAACTGAAAAATAACAAAGGCTGAAGTCGAGTGCATCACGGCCTAGCCGTGATAGCCATCACGGCCGTGACCCAAAACCACCACAAGTCGAGGCAGCTGTCGGGGCCAGGCCATGATGGCCATCACGGCCGTGATGGCCATCACGACAAGGCCGGTGATGAGCATCACGCCATGACGGACCAAACCGGTGAAGAATTTTCAAGGCGAGAATCCGTCACGGCCAGGCCGTGATATCCATCACGGCCGTGACGCGTATTACTTGGCTCGAAGTAAACGGTCTGGATCTAATTTGAGTTGGATTAGGACTCTAACTGCCCAATTCTATAAATAAGGGACCAGGCAGAGGCAGAAAACATCAGACCTTTGGGGCTACTACTCTAGGCATAGATTATAGATCTCTTCTCTTCTTCTCCTTCTTCTCTTAGTTATTTTCATGTTATTTGTAATCATGCCTGTCATCTCCATGGCAAGGCGTGAGTAGTAGCATAGTTTCTAGGGATTAGGGCTCTGCCCAAGTTTGTTTATGATGTAAATTTGATGTAAACTCTTTGTTAATTACGATTTGCTTTAGATCTGATTTCTAGTGTTTAATCAATCGTAAAATCGACGACCGCTTATTTGCGTGACATAGACGTTCTAAGGAGGAACCTAGCGGTGAACTTAGGATTTCTAGTGTGTTTCACTCGTAAAGTTCGGCGGCCGCTTATCAGCGAGACGTAGATATTCTAAGGAGGAACCTAGCGGTGAACTTAGGTTATTTGCATGACTTAGACATTCTAGGGAGGAACCTAGCGGTGAACCTAGGTGTCGGATCTATAGAGTCAGACTTGGGACTGAAATCACGAGAGTTAGAAGCCGTCCCTCGAGGATCAACGAGTTGTCACGAAACGCAAAGGGTTCAATCTGGGATCGACTACCACGAGAGTAGGGGTCGGGTCAATTGGGCACGGCTTTTGTAACCCGAGAGGGAGCTTAAGCTATCAGAGGATAAACTCGCCTTCAAGGCAATTTCGCTAATTAACAAGGGTAATCAACTTCATAACGTAAACGATCTTGTGGTAACCTAAATCCCTAGGAACCCATTTAGATCTGAAAAATCAAAAAGATTTGTTTTCTGTTTTGTTTGATTCTGTTTTATCTCTTAAATTCAAATTCAAAAACCATTTCAAAAATATAAAAATCTTTTTAAACAGTCCAGATCTAATCGATTTGAAACTCAGTTGCGATTCGAGAACACAGTCTCTGTGGGATCGATATCTTTTATTACTTGACGGCAACGATCCGGTACACTTGCCGGATTCGCACGTGCATTCGCACGACATCAAGTTTTTGAATCACCCCAAGCTTAAAACTTTGCTTGTCCTCAAGCAATTACTCAGGCCATAAGATAAATCAATCAAAGCATGGATAGTGAACTAAAAACCCTAGAAGCTAATCCAAGTGATAGGCATATTCAATAAGCACTCAAGAGATAATCAAGTTCAAGTCCAATTAGAATCTTAGGTTCTTCAAGTTCATGTCCTCACTGATTTGGGCACTCATCTCACCTCACTCAAGTGTTTTAGGGTTTATGACAATTCACTCCATTTCCTCAAGGAAAGTATTTTACCATAGGCTTGACTATTAACCAAATCTCCACTTTTTTAAAAAAAACACTTAAGAATCAAGAGGTCTTTTCCTTTGGTTGTAATGTGGCCATGGGATTTATTGTTAGGTGGGAAAATCAAAGAAAGGGAATTTTCAAGAAGGCTAGATAGATTATCAAACATTACAAAGTATGACACCTTCTAAAATACCTTTTGAGGGCTTTGATTTACTTTTCCACCTTTCTTCCTTCTATTTTTTTTTTTCTTTTCATTTCTCACTTTCTTTGTCATCCCCTTCTCCATTTTTTTTCTGTTTATTTCATTTTTATTTGTTTGGAGAAGGGGAGCTTTTTAGCTCAAGAGAAATATTTTCATCCCATTCTTTTTCCAACTACCATTTTGCCCTTTTTGTAATACTTCAAAAGGTGCCATACCAAGCATTATTTATCAAATTAATTCATGGTACCAAGAAAAGTATTTTATTTTTATTTTTTTTTCTTTAGGCTCAAAATTGGGCAACTAAGGGGTAGCATTTATCAATCAAAGCTCGGGAGGCCGGAAAAATACCTAGTGCCTCAATCATATTCAAAAATGTTTTCAGAAATTTTTAAGTTTTGAAATGGTTTCAAGTCAAGTTCTAGAAAATACAGCTCATGAGGAATTAAATCACTCTATCACAAGAAATGGGGTAGATTTAGTGAATTACCCCTATTTGGCTCAAAATCTTACATTTAGTAGTTCAAAAATCAGTGAGGAACACAAGTTTAAGGAACCACATGCTAATTATCAACTATCAAATGACTATCTCAAGAAATTTCATTTTTAGCCATATCACAAGAATAATGAAAAATTGGGTTCAAAATTCACTATCTCAATTCATTTGGCTCCAAGTTCTCACAATCGGATGCATGTTCTAAGTGAGAGGCAATCTAGAGAATGTGATCATACCAATCTATGCCTATGTGAATGCAATATGAATGCAACAATGCAAATGCAAAAATAATTACCCCTACCCCAAGCTTGATTACTTACATTGTCTCCAATGTAAATAATCAAGTCGGAGAGAGGAGAAAAATGGAACAACTTACCGAGTCGGTAGCGGGTGTTGGCTTCACATTTCAGTCAAAACTTGGGTGGAAATTTTTATCACGGCCGTGAGGCTCATCACGGCTAGGCCGTGATCGTTTCTGGTCCTCAGGAGTTGCCCTGTCACGGCCGTGATATACATCACGGCTAGGCCGTGATGCTCTCTGGCCTTGGCATCCTACTCATCACGCCCGTGATGGTTGTCGCAACAGGCCGTGATCCTTTCGGTGCTCTTGTTTAGTTCATCACGTAGTGACCACTGTCACGCCAGGCGTGATGGCCTCTGACTTTATCTTTTTTATGCTCTTCTTCTCTTTCTCAACCTGAAAACACTAGACAAACCTATTAATGATATTTTTGCCTCTTGATCTTCTCAAATTATTCAAGAGGTTAATTCAAAAACAAATGGAAAAAGGGAAAGAAAACTTGGGTTGCCTCCCAAGAAGCGCTTATTTATGGTCTTAAGCTTGACCATACTTCCTTCAATCAACCGGGGTCGGCTGGGCGTAGAAGTGCAGGCACACTTCTCTTCCATGGAGCTCCTTCAAATAGCCGTTTCTGCTCATACGACCAGTAACGCTTCCGCTTTGCTCTTTTCTCTCGAAGCTTCCTAGCCTTCCTTTCTTCCGGCGGAAGTTTTGTTTCCGCATGGACAGCAATGCCAACTTCACCACTGCTGGGTGCATCTTCAACCATGCATATCTTTGGGGTTGCTTCCATGCTAAGTTCTTTCTCTACCGCTGGAGAGGTTACATCAATTCTGCACACATGGCTCTCAAAAGGAGGGTTGTTACAAGAGTTAATCAACTGAAAATTTACCCTACCTTCCTCTACATTTAGAGAGAGTTTGCCATTCCTTACGTCTATTACCGCTCCAGCGGTTGCCAAGAATGGCCTTCCTAAAATGATGGGGAATTTAGAATTCCCTTTCATGTCCAATACCAGGAAGTCGGTAGGGATGAGAATTTTCCCTACCTTTACAGGAACATTCTCTAGTATGCCTAGAGGAGTCCTAGTTGAGCCATCCGCAAATTGTAAGGGGAATTTGAATGGTCTCAACTCTTTGCTTCCCAACCTTTCCATGATAGTGAGGGACATCAAGCTCGTGCTAGCCCCTAAGTCACATAAGGCTGGGTCTATTTCCACTTGTTCAATCGAGCAAGCGATGGAGAAACTACCTGGGTCTTTCAGTTTAGTAGGCATTTTAGTCTCTACATCTACTTGCTTTTTCCTAACCAACCTTTGTGGGAAAGGTATCGGGGGTTGGTACGGTGGTGGAGGGACATATTTCGGTTCTGGCTCTTCTTTTTCGCTCGTGTCCTCCTCCGGTTCCACGTCCATTTCAGCTACCCCCACCCCAAGCTTATCATCCCTCAAGTGTATGACATTGCAATGCTCATTGGGATTGGCTTCGGGTTGCCCCGGGAATGTATCCTTAGGTCTCGAGTACGTGCCGGCTTGTTGGGCAATCTGGGTTTCTAGCATCCTGTTATGAGTTGCTAAGTTGTCTACCTTTGATGCTAGATCCTTTATTGCTTCGCTCACTGCCCTTCCTTGTTGTCTAAACTCCTCATTCTGTTTTGTCTGAGTTTCGACAAAACTTTCAAATAAAGTCTCGAGTTTAGATCTTTGTACCTGAGGATACCCCGGTGCTGCTCTCTTATTTCCTTGACCCTCTTGGAACTCATGATTAAGCGTGTTGCTGTAGTTGCCGTAGGAGAGGTAAGGGTTGTTCCTTCTTTGGTTGTAGGGATTTGGGGGAGCATAGTTGGGCAGCTTCGGGTTCGTATCATAGTAGTTGTTACAAGAGTTCACTTGCTCACCCGAAGCGCCGGATCCATGTGGGCATTCCATCATGTCATGTCCCTGCATTCCACAAATCTCACAAACAAGGTTAGTAGCACCTAATGCACTCACATTAGCTTTTTCCAGTCGATCAAAACGTTTATTAAGTGAGTCTATTTTTGACATAATAAGATCTGTGCTATTTACCTCAAACTTACCCCCCGAAATCTTGTTCGGGTTATTACCTCTTTCGGATCCCCATTGGTGGTAGTTGGTGGCGACATTCTCAATGATGTTGAATGCCTCAGTGAGAGGCCTATTCATAAACGCTCCACCGGCTGCAGAATCTAGTGACACCATCGAAGAGTAGTCTAATCCGTTATAGAAGGTGTGCACTATTAACCACCTCTCGAGTCCGTGATGTGGGCACGACTCCAGCAGTCCCTTGTATCGATCCCAGGCTTCCGATAATGATTCTCCGTCTTTCTGGAAGAAGCCGGTGATCTGGGTTCTTATGTAGGCCGTCTTGGATGGAGGGAAGAATTTCTCCAAGAACGCCTGCTCCAGTTGTTCCCAAGTAGTCAAAGTGTTAGCGGGAATTTGCTTAAGCCAGGCCTTCGCCTTTCCAGTGAGAGATGAGGGGAACAGTCTCAAACGCACAACATCGACTGAGGCTCCATTAATTCTGATTGCGTCGGTGAACTCTAAGAATGTTTCTATATGATCGGTCGGGTCCTCCGAAGGCAATCCTCCGAATTGATGTTGCCTAATCATGTTGATTAGCATGGGCGGTATAGTGTAGTTCTCCGCCTCAATCTCTGGCCTTGCAATCCCAGTTCGCAAGCCTCTCGCATTTGGGGCTGCGTAGTCCTTCAAAGGCTTTGTATCCGGTTGATTCGCCATGAGTGGAACGGGACTCAACCTTTCTTCCTCTCTTTGTAGTCTTCTACGTCTGTGGAAGGTCCTCTCGATTTCCGGATCAATCTCACTAAGGCTCCCAAGACTTAGGGATCTTTGCATATAAGACACAGAGAGATGGATACAATAGAAGGAAAAGAAATTTTTTTGATTTTTTTGATTTTTTTTTTTTCAGAAATAAGAATCAAATAAAAAGAAAAGGTCCAGAAAAATCAATTCAAAATTTGAATTGAGATTCGAAAAGGCACAGCCCCCGGCAACGGCGCCAAAAACTTGATGTCGTGCGAATGCACGTGCGAATCCGGCAAGTGTACCGGATCGTTGCCGTCAAGTAATAAAAGATATCGATCCCACAGAGACTGTGTTCTCGAATCGCAACTGAGTTTCAAATCGATTAGATCTGGACTGTTTAAAAAGATTTTTATATTTTTGGAATGGTTTTTGAATTTGAATTTAAGAGATAAAACAGAATCAAACAAAACAGAAAACAAATCTTTTTGATTTTGCTATCAGAGGATAAACTCGCCTTCAAGGCAATTTCGCTAATTAACAAGGGTAATCAACTTCATAACGTAAACGATCTTGTGGTAACCTAAATCCCTAGGAACCCATTTAGATCTGAAAAATCAAAAAGATTTGTTTTCTGTTTTGTTTGATTCTGTTTTATCTCTTAAATTCAAATTCAAAAACCATTCCAAAAATATAAAAATCTTTTTAATTTTTATATATTTTTTACCCAATTCTATAAATAAGGGACCAGGCAGAGGCAGAAAACATCAGACCTTAGGGGCTACTACTCTAGGCTTAGATCTCTCTTCTCCTCTTCTCTTCTCTTCTCTGATTTTTGTATTTTCATGTTATTTGTAATCATGCCTGTCATCTCCATGGCAAGGCGTGAGTAGTAGCATAGTTTCTAGGGATTAGGGCTCTGCCCAAGTTTGTTTATGATGTAAATTTGATGTAAACTCTTTGTTAATTACGATTTGCTTTAGATCTGATTTCTAGTGTTTAATCAATCGTAAAATCGGCGACCGCTTATTTGCGTGACATAGACGTTCTAAGGAGGAACCTAGCGGTGAACTTAGGATTTCTAGTGTGTTTCACTCGTAAAGTTCGGCGGCCGCTTATCAGCGAGACGTAGATATTCTAAGGAGGAACCTAGCGGTGAACTTAGGTTATTTGCATGACTTAGACATTCTAGGGAGGAACCTAGCGGTGAACCTAGGTGTCGGATCTATAGAGTCAGACTTGGGACTGAAATCACGAGAGTTAGAAGCCGTCCCTCGAGGATCAACGAGTTGTCACGAAACGCAAAGGGTTCAATCTGGGATCGACTACCACGAGAGTAGGGGTCGGGTCAATTGGGCACGGCTTTTGTAACCCGAGAGGGAGCTTAAGCTATCAGAGGATAAACTCGCCTTCAAGGCAATTTCGCTAATTAACAAGGGTAATCAACTTCATAACGTAAACGATCTTGTGGTAACCTAAATCCCTAGGAACCCATTTAGATCTGAAAAATCAAAAAGATTTGTTTTCTGTTTTGTTTGATTCTGTTTTATCTCTTAAATTCAAATTCAAAAACCATTTCAAAAATATAAAAATCTTTTTAAACAGTCCAGATCTAATCACTTTGAAACTCAGTTGCGATTCGAGAACACAGTCTCTGTGGGATCGATATCTTTTATTACTTGGCGACGATCCGGTACACTTGCCGGAATCGCACGTGCATCCGCACGACATCAAGTTTTTGGCGCCGTTGCCGGGGACTGTGCCTTTTCGAATCTCAATTCAAATTTTAAATTGATTTTTCTGGACCCTTTTTCTTTTTATTTGATTTTTATTTCTGTAATTTAAAAAAAAAAATCAAAAAATCAAAAAATTTCTTTTCCTTCTATTGTATCCATCTCTCTGTGAGTTATATGCAAAGATCCCTAAGTCTTGGGAGCCTTAGTGAGATTGATCCGGAGATCGAGAGGACCTTCCACCGACGTAGAAGACTACAAAGAGAGGGAGAAAGGTTGAGTCCCGTTCCACTCATGGCGAATCAACCGGATACAAGACCTTTGAAGGACTACGCAGCCCCTAATGCGAGAGGCTTGCGAACTGGGATTGCAAGGCCAGAGATTGAGGCGGAAAACTATACCATACCGCCCATGTTAATCAACATGATTAGGCAACATCAGTTCGGAGGATTGCCTTCGGAGGACCCAACCGATCACATAGAGACATTTTTAGAGTTCACCGATGCAATCCGGATTCATGGAGCCTCGGTCGATGTTGTGCATTTGAGACTGTTCCCCTCATCTCTCACTGGAAAGGCGAAGGCCTGGCTTAAGCAAATCCCCGCTAACACTTTGACTACTTGGGAACAACTGGAGCAGGCGTTCTTGGAGAAATTCTTCCCTCCATCCAAGACGGCCTACATAAGAACCCAGATCACCGGCTTCTTCCAGAAAGACGGAGAATCATTATCGAAGCTTGGGATCGACACAAGGGATCTGCTGGAGTCGTGCCCACATCACGGACTCGAGAGGTGGTTAATAGTGCACACCTTCTATAACGGATTGGACTACTCTTCAAGGTGTCACTAGATTCTGCAATGCGGTGGAGCGTTTATGAATAGGCCTCTCACTGAGGCATTCAACATCATCGAGAATGTCGCCACCAACTACCACCAATGGGGATCCGAAAGAGGTAATAACCCGAACAAGATTTCGGGGGGTAAGTTTGAGGTAAATAGCACAGATCTTATTATGTCAAAGATAGACTCACTTAATAAACGTTTTGATCGGCTGGACAGAGCTAATGTGAGTGCATTAGGTGCTACTAACCTTGTTTGTGAGATTTGTGGAATGCAGGGACATGACATGATGGGATGCCCTCGTGGATCCGGCGCTTCGGGTGAGCAAGTGAACTCTTGTAACAACTACTATGATACGAACCCGAAGCTGCCCAACTATGCTCCCCCAAATCCCTACAACCAAAGAAGGAACAACCCTTACCTCTCCTACGACAACTACAGCAACACGCTTAATCATGAGTTCCAAGAAGGTCAAGGTAACAAGAGAGCAGCACCGGGATATCCTCAGGTACAAAGATCTAAACTCGAGACTTTATTTGAAAGTTTTGTTGAAACTCAGACAAAACAGAATGAGGAGTTTAGACAACAAGGAAGGGCAGTGAGTGAAGCAATAAAGGATCTAGCATCTAAGGTAGACAACTTAGCAACTCATAACAAGATGCTAGAAAACCAGATTGCCCAACAAGCCATCACGTACTCGAGACCTAAGGGTACATTCCCGGGGCAACCCGAAGCAAATCCCAACGAGCATTGCAATATCATACACTTGAGGGATGATAAGCTTGGGGTGGGGGTAGCTGAAATGGACGTGGAACCGGAGGAGGACACGAGCGAAAAAGAAGAGCCAGAACCAAAGTACATCCCTCCACCACCGTACCAACCCCCGATACCTTTCCCACAAAGGTTGGTCAGGAAAAAGGAAGTAGATGTAGAGACTAAAATGCCTACTAAACTGAAAGACCCAGGTAGTTTCTCCATCGCTTGCTCGATCGAACAACTGCAAATTGACCAAGCCTTATGTGACCTAGGGGCTAGTGCGAGCTTGATGTCCCTCACTATCATGGAAAGGTTGGGAAGCAAAGAGTTGAGACCATTCAAATTCCCCTTACAAATTGCGGATGGCTCAACTAGGACTCCTCTAGGCATACTAGAGAATGTTCCTGTAAAGGTAGGGAAAATTCTCATCCCTACCGACTTCCTGGTATTGGACATGAAAGGGAATTCTAAATTCCCCATCATTTTAGGAAGGCCATTCTTGGCAACCGCTGGAGCGGTAATAGACGTAAGGAATGGCAAACTCTCTCTAAATGTAGAGGAAGGTAGGGTAAATTTTCAGTTGACTAACTCTTGTAACAACCCTCCTTTTGAGAGCCATGTGTGCAGAATTGATGTAACGTCTCCAGCGGTAGAGAAAGAACTTAGCATGGAAGCAACCCCAAAGATATGCAAGGCTAATGATGCACCCAGCAGTGGTGAAGTTGGAGTTGCTGTCCATGCGGAAACAAAACTTCCGCCGGGAGGAAGGAAGGCTAGGAAGCTCCGAGAGGAAATAGCAAAGCGGAAGCATTATTGGCCGTATGAGCAGAAACGGCTATTTGAAGGAGCTCCTTGGAAGAGAAGTGTGCCTGCACTTCTACGCCCAGCCGACCCCGGTTGACTTGAGGAAGTATGGTCAAGCTTAAGACCATAAATAAGCGCTTCTTGGGAGGCAACCCAAGTTTTCTTTCCCTTTTTCCTTTTGTTTTTGAATTAACCTCTTGAATAATTTGAGAAGATCAAGAGGCAAAAATATCATTAATAGGTTTGTCTAGTGTTTTCAGGTTGAGAAAGAGAAGAAGAGCATAAAAAAGATAAAGTCAGAGGCCATCACGCCCTGGCCGTGACAGTGGTCACGGCCGTGATGAACTAAACAAGAGCACAGAAAGGAACACGGCCTAGCCGTGACAACCATCACGGGCGTGATGAGTAGGATGCCAAGGCCAGAGAGCATCACAGCCTAGCCGTGATGTAGATCACGGCCGTGACAGGGCAACTCCTGAGGACCAGAAACAATCACGGCCTGCCCGTGATGAGCCTCACGGCCGTGATACTATTTCCACCCAAGTTTTGACTGGAATGTGAAGCCAACACCCGCTACCGACTCGGTAAGTTGTTCCATTTTTCTCCTCTCTCCGACTTGATTATTTACATTGGAGACAATGTAAGTAATCAAGCTTGGGGTAGGGGTATTTATTTTTGCATTTGCATTGTTGCATTCATATTGCATTCTCATAGGCATAGATTGGTATGATCACATTCGCTAGATTGCCCCTCACTTAGAACATGCATCCGATTGTGAGAACTTGGAGCCAAATGAATTGAGATAGTGAATTTTGAACCCAATTTTTCATTATTCTTGTGATATGGCTAAAAATGAAATTTCTTGAGATAGTCATTTGATAGTTGATAATTAGCATGTGGTTCCTTACACTTGTGTACCTCACTGATTTTTGAACTACTAAATGTAAGATTTTGAGCCAAATAGGGGTATTCACTAAATCTACCCCATTTCTTGTGATAGAGTGATTTAATTCCTCATGGACTGTATTTTCTAGAACTTGACTTGAAACCATTTCAAAACTTAAAAATTTTTGAAAACATTTTTGGAAATGATTGAGGCACTAGGTATTTTTCCGGCCTCCCGAGCTTTGAATGATAAATGCTACCCCTTAGTTGCCCAATTTTGAGCCTAAAGAAAAAAATACTTTTCTTGGTACCATGAATTAATTTGATAAATAATGTTTGGTATGGCACCTTTTAAAGTATTACAAAAAGGGCAAAATGGTAGTTGGAAAAAGAATGGGATGAAAATATTTCTCTTGAGCTATAAATCTCCCCTTCTCCAAACAAATAAAAATGAAATGAACAGGAAAAAAATGGAGAAGGGGATGACAAAGAATGTGAGAAATGAAAAGAAAAAAAGAAAAAAAAAAAATAATAATAGAAGGAAGAAAGGTGGAAAAGTAAACCAAAGCCCAAAAAAGGGGTATTTTAGAAGGTGTCATACTTTGTAATGTTTGATAATCTATCTAGCCTTTTTGAAATTCCCTTTCCTTGATTTTCCCACCTTACAATAAATCCCATGCCACAATACAACCAAAGGAAAAGACCTCTAGATTCTTAAGTGTTTTCTTAAATAAAGTAGAGATTTGGTTAATAGTCAAGCCTATGGTAAAATACTTTACTTGAGGAAATGGAGTGAATTGTCATAAACCCTAAAACACTTGAGTGAGGTGAGATGAGTGCCCAAATCAGTGAGGACATGAACTTGAAGAACCTAAGATTCTAATTGGACTTGAACTTGATTATCTCTTGAGTGCTTATTGAATATGCCTATCACCATCTTTAAAGACTCTAGAGCTTGGGTAATGAAGTGTGACAAGTGCCAAAGAACCGGAAGTATATCCAAGAGAAATGAGATGCCCTTGAAGGGTATTTTAGGGGTGGAGCTCTTTGATGTATGGGGGATCGACTTCATGGGTCCTTTCCCATCATCCTACAACAACAAGTATATTCTGGTTGTGGTTGACTATGTGAGTAAATGGGTAGAAACTGTCCCAACTATGAAAGATGATGCAAAAACAGTGGTCAGTTTTGTGAGGAAGAATATTTTTACCTGATTTGGAACCCCCAGAGCCATTATTAGTGATGGGGGTACTCATTTTTGCAACAAAGAGTTCAATGCGGTGCTTGCCAAGTTTGGGGTCAATCATAAAGTTGCCACACCAGACCACCCGCAAACCAGTGGGCAAGTGAAGTTGTCCAATCGGGAATTAAAGAGGATCTTGGAGAAAACAGTGAATGATGCAAGAAATGATTGGGCAAAGAAGCTGGAAGATGGACTTTGGGCCTATCGGACTGCATATAAAACACCTATTGGTATGTCACCCTACCAATTAGTGTTTGGAAAATCATGTCACCTTCCGGTAGAGCTCCAACATCGTGCTTTTTGGGCAGTGAAAGCCTGAACTTTGATACGAAGCTGGCTATGGACAAGAGACTGTTGCAATTGAATGAGTTGGATGAATTCCGACTCTTGGCATACGAGAGTGCAAGAATCTATAAAGAAAGAACAAAGTTTTGGCATGATAAGTACATTCTTCCCAAGCATTTTGAAGAAGGCCAATCAGTTTTGCTCTTTAACTCACGTCTCAAGCTATTTCCGGGCAAGTTGAGATCAAGGTGGTCGGGTCCATTCCATGTCAAGTCAGTTTCCCCATTTGGTTCGGTTGAATTGGAAGATCCATCGTCCGGAGGATCCTTCACTGTTAATGGGCAAAGGCTTAAGCACTACCTTGGAGGAGACTTTGATTGTCAAACAGTCTCCATCCCTCTTAAAGCACCCTCTTAGAGATCACCGGCCCGTCAAGCTAGTGATGTTAAAGAAGCGCTTATTGGGAGGCAACCCAAGTTTCCTTTTCTTTTCCCTTTGTTTTTGATTTTAACTCTTGAATAATTTGAGAAGAAAAAGAGGAAAAAAATCACAAATTAATAAATTTGTTAAGTGTTTTCAGGCTAAGAAGGAAGAGGATCAAAAAGGGCAAAGCCAGACAAAGTCAGCAACCATTACGTCCAGGCCGTGACACTGGTCACGACCGTGATGAGTTAACCATGAAAACCAGAAAGGATCACGGCCCAGCCGTGATACCCATCGCGGGCATGATGGGAAGGACCCTGAAGACCAGAGAGCATCACGGTCTAGCCGTGATGGAGGTCACGGCCGTGACAGGCCAGCTCCTGTGGACTAGAATTGATCACGGCCTTCCCGTGATGAGGATCACAGCCGTGACACAATTTGCAACCTATCTTTGACTAGGCAAGTGAGACAGCATCCGCTACCGCCTCGGTGAGTTGTTCCAATTTTTCTCCCC
The DNA here is from genome assembly GCA_030762895.1 of Sophora flavescens. Classification (NCBI taxonomy): domain Eukaryota; kingdom Viridiplantae; phylum Streptophyta; class Magnoliopsida; order Fabales; family Fabaceae; genus Sophora; species Sophora flavescens. The sequence goes on from CM061063.1 coordinate 76,761,514, forward strand.
TCTCTGACTTGATTATTTACATTGGGGACAATGTAAGTTTTTAAGCTTGGGGTAGGGGTATTTTTGCATATTTTTGAATTTTTGCATTTTTGCATGTTGCATTCATATAGGCATAGTTTTGCATGATCACATGATTCGATTGCCCCTTGCTTAGATTTTGCATCCAATTGTGAGAACTTTGTGCCAAATAAATTGGGATAGTGAATTTTTGAACCCAATTTTTTTTATTCTTGTGACAAGGCTACAAATAAAAATTCTTGAGATGATCTTTGATAGTTGATAATTAGCATGTGGTTTCGTAGAATTGTGTTTCTCATTGATTTTTGAACTATTAAAATGTGAGATTTTGAGCCAAGAAGGGGTACTCAATAAATCTACCCCATTCTTTGTGATAGAGTATTATTCCTCTTGGTTTGTATTCTCTAGAACTTGACTTGAAACCGTTTTGAAGCTTAAAAATTTCTGAAAACATTTTTGAAAATGATTGAGGCACTAGGTATTTTTCCGGTCTTCTGAGCTTTGAATGACTAAATGCTACCCCTTAGTTGCCCAATTTTGAGCCTGAAAGAATAAAAATACTTTTCTTGGTACCTTGAATTAATTTGATAAATATGCTTGGTATGGCACCTTTTAAAGTATTAAAAAAAGGGTAAAAAGGTAGTTGAAAAAGTATGGGATGAGAAAGTTAGAAAGATATTTCTCTTGAATTGAAAATCTCCCCTTCTCCAAAAAAATGTATATATATAAATATGGAGAAGGGGATGACAAAAAGAAGCGAGAAATAAAAAAGAAAAAAGAAATAAAGATCGAAAAAGGGATCAAAACCCACAAAGGTATTTTAGAAGGTGTCATGCTTTGCAATGCTTGATATTTTGTCTAGCCTTCTTGAAATTTCCTTTTCTTGATTTCCCCACCTAACGATTAATCCCATGGCCCCGTTATAACCAAAGTAAAAGACCTCTTGATTTTTAGATGTTTTCATTAATAAAGTACAGATTTGGTTGATAGTCAAGCTTATGGTAGAATTCATTCCTTGAGGAAATTGAGCGAATTGTCATATATCCTTAAACACTTGAGTGAGGTGAGAAAGAGTGCCCGAATCAGTGAGGATATGAGTCTAGGAAACCTAAGCTTCTAATTGGACTTGAAATTGATTGTCTCTTGCTGAATTATTTGAAATGCCTGTTACTTGGATTAGTCACTCGGGTTCTTGGTTCACTATCCATGCTTTGATTATTTATCTCTTCTGGCCTTAGCGATTGCTTGAGGACAAACTAAGTCTTAAGCTTGGGGTGATTTGATGAGTGTGATTTCACCTCATATTTCATGTATATTTTTCATGCATTTTCATATAGTTTAGGCATATTTAATTTGATTTTTAGTTAGTTTTTATCTTGGAGCAGGTAAGGCAGTTTCGTGGTGTTGTTTTGCAGGAATTTAGGGAAAAATGCTCAAGATTGACCATGATGGAGCTCGGATGAAGATAGAGCTTGAAAAGTGAAGGAAATGTACCAAACAGAGCCCATCACGGCCTAGCCGTGATGACCATCACGACCATGATCAAGCAGAGCTAAAAAGGAAGAAAGCCTAAAGTCAGAATTGGTCACGGCCTAGCCGTGATGACCATCACGGCTGTGACCTGTCAGCTGTACCAGACCCTCAAAAGTCAGAACTGGTCACGGCCTAGCCGTGATGTCCATCACGGCCGTGACCTGCTAGTTGAACCTGACAGAACCGATCACGACCTAGCCATGATGAGTGTCATGGCCGTGACAAACAAGTTTTTGAAAGCGCGCCCAAGGCAGAACCCGTCACGGCCTGGCCGTGATGACCATCACGGCCGTGCCGCGCGCCTGATTTATAAAAAGGCATCTGGGCAGAACAAAAGAGATCTATCTCTGGAGCAGACTTTTAACCTAGATCGTACTTGGACGGCTGGAACCCTAAAATTGACGTTTTCCCTACTCTTGGAGGAGAATATTGGAGGATTCTTCATGGAGTTTTCTTCATCCCCTCTCTCTTTCTTTTTAGTATTTTCATTTATCATGAGTAGCTAAACCCCTTGTTGTTGGGGTTAGATGTTTGCTTTTATGAACTTGGTTGTCTCTTGATTTGGTTTTAATACAAGTCTCTAATTCTTTATGAGTATTTGATTCTATGCTTAATGCTTTGCTTGGCTTGATCACCCATGGAATGATATGTGGCTTTGATAGACAATTGAAAAATTGATGTTAAGGCATGCTCATGAATCAAATGCCAAGTAGTTCAAGAATCTAGAAATAAGTCTTGGGGTGCTTGCAATCTTATAAGTCTTGGCTCTTTATGTAAAATCTCAGGTTAATCCACCTAAGACATTATGGTTTAATTTGGGATTTTAGGCTCATTCCACCTAAGACATTAGGGTTTGAGTATTTCAAAAGGCTTGATTGTCATAATTGAATTAGGACTTGTGTTAATAACCATTTCATTGCAATCAAGGGAGGATTAGTGTAGTCTAACCCTGACAATTTTACCCATTTGTCAACCACGTCTCTTCTTGCTTGTTAAGTGTTTGTTAAAATTCCTAAAAGACCAAAAACATTTTATTCTTGTTTTTTTTGTTACATGTTAAGAACTCCCTTCCATCCAAACGATTGTCTAGATAGCAGTCCAATTTGCGAAGTGGTACTTGTCCGCGATCCCTGAGAACGATATCCAGTCTCACCACAGTATTACTTGTACGACTAGGTATACTTGCCTAGAAATCGTATCAAGTTTTTGACGCCGTTGCCGGGGATCGGTGTGCCAATATCATGAGTACCAAAGGCGACTCCTAATTTAGATATTTTTTTCTTTGCCTTCCCACTGTTGTTTTTTTTTGTTTTTTTTATGTGTTGTCCACTTGAAGCTTGACTTGTACTTGTTATATTTGTTACTGTTCTACTCTGTTTGTTTCCTTGTATGCGAGGTACAATTGACCCAGGTGAACTTCAATTCACCCCTGAAATCGAGAGACTTCCTAAGCCAGTACCTCTAGTCCTATTGTTGTTGAAGTTGAAAAACCAGAGAGAGAAAAATTGGTGGATGAAGAGTTTGCAAGAAAGAAGACTAAAAGGCAAATTCTTGAAGAAGTTTACAATCCTAAGGAGTTGCCACCGTATTTCAAGATACCCTATTCTCAAAGGTTGAAGAAGGAGGTAAAGGATCAACAATTCTCTACGTTCTTGGATGTTTTCAAAAAGCTGCATATCAACATCCCTTTTGCCGAAGCTCTTCAACAAATGCCTTCCTATGCCAAATTTATGAAGGAGATTCTTTCTAACAAGAGGAAATGGAAGGAGGAGACGGTCATGCTCACGGAAGAATGTAATGCCATACTCCAAAGGAAGTTACCGGTGAAGATGAAGGATCCGGGTAGCTTTACTATTCCATGTGCTATTGGTCATTTGAATATTGGAAGAGCCTTGTGTGATCTTGGTGCAAGTATCAATCTTATGCCTCTCTCCATTTTCAAGAAGTTGGGAATTGGTGAAGTCAAGCCAACTGGGATTTCCCTCCAATTGGGGGATCGCTCCATTACGTATCCTTATGGTGTAGTGGAGGATTTATTGGTAAAAGTAGACAAGTTCATCTTCTCGGTGGACTTTGTGGTGTTGGATATTGAGGAAGATAGTGAGACTCCATTGATTCTTGGAAGACCATTCCTAGCCACAGGTAGGGCTTTGATCGATGTAAATCAAGGGAAGTTGGTGCTTAGAGGCCAAGATGAAAAGGTCACCTTCAACGTTTTTGAAGCAATGAGACATCCAAGTGACAAAGATACATGTATGAGTGTGGACCTTGTTGATTCATTGAATAACAAGAGTGTTCAACAAACTTTTGAAGATTCATTGGAAGCGGCTCTTATGGTTGAGAATATAGAAGAAGAGATGTGTGAGGAAGAAGTTGAGGTCATGGTTAAATCCCTGGAAGCCTGTCCGGTTCTGAATAATGATGAAGACAAAGTTGTGGAGGATGTGCGGAATGAAGACATGGGTGAAACACCTATTCTAGAGTTGAAAAAACTTCCATCCCATCTCCGTTATGCTTTCCTTGGAGTGAATTCTTCATTCCCGGTGATCATTAGTAGCGGATTGAACTCCTTAGAGGAAGAGTTGTTAAGAGTGCTTGGAGAGCACAAATCTGCAATTGGTTGGTCTATGTCCGACTTGAAAAGAATAAGTCCCTCATTTTGTATGCACAAAATCCTTTTGGAGGAAAACTTTAAGCCGGTCAGACAACCCCAAATAAGACTTAACCCAAACATGAAAGAAGTTGTAAGGAAGGAGGTTGTGAAGCTTTTGGATGCGGGTATAATCTATCCAATCTCCGATAGTCCATGGGTGAGTCCGGTCCAAGTTGTTCCTAAGAAAGGGGGGATGACGGTTGTTGCAAATGATAAAAATGAACTCATTCCCTCAAGGACCACTTCCGGATGGAGGGTGTGTATTGATTATAGAAGATTGAATGAGGCTACAAGAAAAGATCATTTTCCCTTTCCTTTCATTGATCAAATGTTAGAGAGATTGGCAGGCCATGCCTTTTATTGCTTCCTTGATGGATACTCAGGGTATAACCAGATTGTGGTTGACCCAAAGGACCAAGAAAAGACCGCTTTCACTTGTCCCTATGGCGTCTATGCATATCGGAGGATGCCATTCGGATTGTGTAATGCACCCGCCACTTTTCAAAGGTGCATGCTTTCCATATTCTTTGATATGACTGAAAAATTCATTGAGGTATTTATGGATGATTTTTCCGTATTTGGTAATTCTTTTGATGACTGTCTGAAAAATCTTGCATGTGTTTTGAAAAGATGCCAAGAAACTAACCTTGTTCTAAATTGGGAAAAATGTCATTTCATGGTTAGGGAAGGTATAGTTCTTGGTCATAAGATTTCATCATGGGGGATAGAAGTTGATAAGGCAAAAATTGAAGTAATCGAAAAACTTCCCCCTCCCACGAATGTGAAAGGTGTTAGAAGCTTCTTAGGTCATGCGGGTTTCTATAGGAGATTTATAAAAGACTTTTCAAAGATTGTGAAACCCTTGTGCAAACTTTTAGTAGTTGATACTCCTTTTGTGTTTGATGATGATTGCATGCATGCTTTCCAGCTTTTAAAGGAAAAACTCACCACCGCACCGGTCATTGCACCTCCAGATTGGAGTTTGCCATTTGAGTTAATGTGTGATGCAAGCGACTATGCGGTGGGAGCCATTTTGGGTCAACGAAAAAATAAAGTGTTGCATGTTATTTACTATGCCAGTCGTGTGTTGAATAATGCTCAATTGAACTATACCACGACTGAAAAAGAATTGCTTGCTGTGGTGTTTGCATTTGATAAGTTTAGATCTTACTTGATTGGCTCTAAAACCATTGTGTACACTGACCATTCTGCTTTGAAGTATCTCATGACTAAACAGGATGCCAAACCAAGGATCATTAGGTGGGTACTATTGCTCCAAGAATTTGATTTAGATATAAAGGACAAGAAAGGAGTGGAGAATGTGGTAGCCGACCATTTGTCTAGGCTTCCACCAGCAGATATTCAAGCAAAATATGAGTTGCCAATTCAAGAAGAATTCCCGGATGAGAGGTTGTTTAGGGTGCAAATGGCACCTTGGTTTGCGGACATTGCAAATTACAAGGCCGCCAACAAGATTCCGAAGGACTTCAATGCACAACAAAGGAAGAAGCTCATCCATGATGCCAAATACTATGTATGGGATGAACCTTACCTTTTCAAAAGAGGTTCGGATGGAATTCTGAGAAGATGTATTCCGAAAGAAGAGGTTAATGGGGTTTTGACTCACTGCCACAACTCACCTTATGGAGGACACTTTGGTGGTGAGAGAACCGCTATGAAAATCTTGCAAAGTGGTTTGTTTTAGCCTACCATCTTTAAAGACTCTAGAGCTTGGGTAATGAAGTGTGACAAGTGCCAAAGAACCGGAAGTATATCCAAGAGAAATGAAATGCCCTTGAAGGGTATTTTAGAGGTGGATCTCTTTGATGTGTGGGGGATCGACTTCATGGGTCCTTTCCCATCATCCTACAACAACAAGTATATTCTGGTTGCGGTTGACTATGTGAGTAAATGGGTAGAAGCTGTCCCAATTAACTATGAAAGATGATGCAAAACAGTGGTCAGTTTTGTGAGGAAGAATATTTTTACCCGATTTGGAACCCCCGGAGCCATTATTAGTGATGGGGGTACTCATTTTTGCAACAAAGAGTTCAATGCGGTGCTTGCCAAGTCTGGGGTCAATCATAAAGTTGCCACACCGCACCACCCGCAAACCAGTGGGCAAGTGGAGTTGTCCAATCGGGAATTAAAGAGGATCTTGGAGAAAACAGTGAATGATGCAAGAAAGGATTGGGCAAAGAAGCTGGATGATGCACTTTGGGCCTATCGGATTGCATATAAAACACCTATTGGTATGTCACCCTACCAATTAGTGTTTGGAAAATCATGTCACCTTCCGGTAGAGCTCCAACATCGTGCTTTTTGGGCAGTGAAAGCCTTGAACTTTGATACGAAGCTGGCTATGGACAAGAGACTGTTGCAATTGAATGAGTTGGATGAATTCCGACTCTTGGCATATGAGAGTGCAAGAATCTATAAAGAAAGAACAAAGTTTTGGCATGATAAGTACATTCTTCCCAAGCATTTTGAAGAAGGCCAATCAGTTTTTCTCTTTAACTCACGTCTCAAGCTATTTCCGGGCAAGTTGAGATCAAGGTGGTCGGGTCCATTCCATGTCAAGTCAGTTTCCCCATTTGGTTCGGTTGAATTGGAAGATCCATCGTCCGGAGGAACCTTCACTGTTAATGGGAAAAGGCTCAAGCACTACCTTGGAGGAGACTTGATCGTCAAACAGTCTCCATCCCTCTTAAAGCACCCTCTTAGAGATCACCGGCCCGTCAAGCTAGTGACGTTAAAGAAGCGCTTATTGGGAGGCAACCCAAGTTTCCTTTTATTTTCCCTTTTGTTTTGATTTTAACTCTTGAATAATTTGAGAAGATCAAGAGGAAAAAAATCACAAATTAATAAATTTGTTAAGTGTTTTCAGGCTAAGAAGGAAGAGGAGCAAAAAGGGCAAAGCCAGACAAAGTCAGCAACCATCACGCCCAGGCCGTGACACTGGTCACGACCGTGATGAGCTAACCATGAAAACCAGAAAGTATCACGGCCCAGCCGTGATACCCATCACGGGCGTGATGGGAAGGACCCTGAAGACCAGAGAGCATCACGGTCAAGTCGTGATGGAGGTCACGGTCGTGACAGGCCAGCTCCTGTGGACCAGAATTGATCACGGTCGTGACACAATTTGCAACCTATCTTTGACTAGGCATATGAGACAGCACCCGCTACCGCCTCGGTGAGTTGTTCCAATTTTTCTCCCCTCTCTGACTTGATTATTTACATTGGGGATAATGTAAGTTTTTAAGCTAGGGGTAGGGGTATTTTTGCATATTTTTGAATTTTTGCATTTTTGCATGTTACATTCATATAGGTATAGTTTTGCATGATCACATGATTCGATTGCCCCTTGCTTAGATTTTGCATCCAATTGTGAGAACTTAGTGCCAAATAAATTGGGATAGTGAATTTTTGAACCCAATTTTTTTTATTCTTGTGATAAGGCTACAAATAAAAATTCTTGAGATGATCTTTGATAGTTGATAATTAGCATGTGGTTTCGTAGATTTGTGTTTCTCATTGATTTTTGAACTACTAAAATGTGAGATTTTGAGCCAAGAAGGGGTACTCACTAAATCTACCCCATTCTTTGTGATAGAGTATTATTCCTCTTGGTTTGTATTCTCTAGAACTTGACTTGAAACCGTTTTGAAGCTTAAAAATTTCTGAAAACATTTTTGAAAATTATTGAGGCACTAGGTATTTTTCTGGCCTTCTGAGCTTTGAATGACTAAATGCTACCCCTTAGTTGCCCAATTTTGAGCCTGAAAGAATAAAAATACTTTTCTTGGTACCTTGAATTACTTTGATAAATATGCTTGGTATGGCACCTTTTAAAGTATTACAAAAAGGGTAAAAAGGTAGTTGAAAAAGTATGGGATGAGAAAGTTAGAAAGATATTTGTCTTGAATTGAAAATCTCCCCTTCTCCAAAAAAAAATGTATATATATAAATATGGAGAAGGGGATGACAAAAAGAAGCGAGAAATAAAAATAAAAAGAAAGAAAGAAAGATAGAAAAAGGAATCAAAACCCACAAAGGTATTTTAGAAGGTGTCATGCTTTGCAATGCTTGATATTTTGTCTAGCCTTCTTGAAATTTCCTTTTCTTGATTTCCCCACCTAACGATTAATCCCATGGCCCCGTTATAACCAAAGTAAAAGACCTCTTGATTTTTAGATGTTTTCATTAATAAAGTACAGATTTGGTTGATAGTCAAGCTTATGGTAAAATTCATTCCTTGAGGAAATTGAGTGAATTGTCATATAACCTTAAACACTTGAGTAAGGTGAGAAAGAGTGCCTGAATCAGTGAGGATATGAGTCTAGGAAACTTAAGCTTCTAATTGGACTTGAAATTGATTGTCTCTTGCTGAATTATTTGAAATGCCTGTTACTTGGATTAGTCACTCGGGTTCTTGGTTCACTATCCATGCTTTGATTATTTATCTCTTCTGGCCTTAGTGATTGCTTGAGGACAAGCAAATTCTTAAGCTTGGGGTGATTTGATGAGTGTGATTTCACCTCATATTTCATGTATATTTTTCATGCATTTTCATATAGTTTAGGCATATTTAATTTGATTTTTAGTTAGTTTTTATCTTGGAGCAGGTAAGGCGGTTTTGTGGTGTTGTTTTGCAGGAATTTAGGGAAAAATGCTCAAGATTGACCATGATGGAGCTCGGATGAAGATAGAGCTTGAAAAGTGAAGGAAATGTACCAAACAGAGCCCATCACGGCCTAGCCGTGATAACCATCACGGCCATGATCGAGCAGAGCTAAAAAGGAAGAAAGCCTAAAGTCAGAATTGGTCACGGCCTAGCCGTGATGACCATCACGGCCGTGACCGTCACCGTATCGCACCCTCAAAAGTCAGAACTGGTCACGGCCTAGCCGTGATGCCCATCACGGCCGTGACCTGCTAGTTGAACCAGACAGAACCGATCACGGCCTGGCCGTGATGAGTGTGACGGCCGTGACAAACAAGTTTTTGAAAGCGCGCCCAAGGCAGAACCCGTCACGGTCTGGCCGTGATGTCCATCACGGACGTGACGCGCGCCAGATTTATAAAAAGGCATCTGGGCAGAACAAAAGAGATCTATCTCTGGAGCAGACTTTTAACCTAGATCAGACTTGGACGGCTGGAACCCTAAAATTGACGTTTTCCCTGCTCTTGGAGGAGAAGATTGGAGGATTCTTCATGGAGTTTTCTTCATCCCTTCTCTCTTTCTTTTTAGTATTTTCATTTATCATGAGTAGCTAAACCCCTTGTTGTTGGGGTTAGATGTTTGCTTTTATGAACTTGGTTGTCTCTTGATTTGGTTTTAATACAAGTTTCTAATTCTTTATGAGTATTTGATTCTATGCTTAATGCTTTGCTTAGCTTTATCATCCATGGAATGATATGTGGCTTTGATAGACAATTGAAAAATTGATGTTAAGGCATGCTCATGAATCAAATGCCAAGTAGTTCAAGAATCTAGAAATAGGTCTTGGGGTGCTTGCAATCTTATAAGTCTTGGCTCTTTATGCAAAATCTCAGGTTAATCCACCTAAGGCATTATGGTTTAATTTGGGATTTTAGGCTCATTCCACCTAAGACATTAGGGTTTGAGTATTTCAAAAGGCTTGATTGTCATAATTGAATTAGGACTTGTGTTAATAACCATTTCATTGCAATCAAGGGAGGATTAGTGTAGTCTAACCCTGACAATTTTACCCATTTGTCAACCACATCTCTTCTTGCTTGTTAAGTGTTTGTTAAAATTCCTAAAAGACCAAAAAAAATTTATTCTTGTTTTTTTTGTTACATGTTAAGAACTCCCTTCCATCCAAACGATCATCTAGATAGTAGTCCAATTTGAGAAGTGGTATTTGTCCGTGATCCCTGAGAACGATATTCGGTCTCACCACCGTATTAATTGTACGACTAGGTATACTTGCCTAGAAATCGTATCAGATACGATTTGATTATACATATAACTTGTTTTATGTTAAGTGTTTATTTATTTTAATTTGCACAAGAATTTGTTTACTAATTCAAGCTAATTAATTAAGATTAAAAATAAGCTTGTTTAAAAAAAAGATTAGAAATAAATTGCACTATATATGGAGTGATCTGCGTTAAGAGTGACAACAGGGAGATGACAACGAAAGAAAGATATGAATGTGTTTCAGATCGGAATATAGGATTATTTACGTCAGTTATTTATTTAACTGAAGTAAAAATCACACTTTTAACGTCAGTTGTTTAAACAACTGACGTTAGAAGTGTTAATAATTCTTTCAAATCACTTTTAATGTCAGTTCATTACACAACTGACGCAAATAGTAATTTAATATTTACAAAACTGCCACCGCCTCATTTTTAACGTCAAACATATGGTCAACTGACGTAAAACGTTCCCTTATATTATATTATTTCCACTAGTGAAATCCAGTCACATGCTTTATTTTAATAGCAATGATCCTCTTTCATTAAGCTTTCACTGTATCTTAATTCCCAACTTCACCATTGTATTCACATTGCAATCCATATTAAGAAAAATACCTTTTTTCTTGGGACATATGGTTGCTCCATCCACTTGTAAGAAACCATAAAACATTGACTGGTTCTACGACAACATGATACACATAAAATATGATGTCTTTCTACACATAAACTTCCTCTTGTTCATCCCCTCTCCAACAATCTTTGGCCAAGTGAGTAAACTTGTTACAGTTGTAACATTGTGGCTTTCTTTTTAACCAAAAGTTTTGGTGTAACACAGCATACATTGAGAGACATATAATGGTACGGAAAATATAAGGTCTATTTTATTTGTAAAGTATTTATATGGCATTACCCAATGTTGAGTGCACAATTTTGCTTTCAAACCGTGTCACCTGTCTGTGTTTTTGTATGATTCTCGTCTCAGATATCTATTTGTATCAATTTTAATTTTTGTGTTAACTATCTAACATGCCAAAGGGAAATATAGAATAGAAAATATCATTAGTACATTAGCTTAAGTTGTTACTAATAAATAGGCTTAGTAGGCTTTTTTTTAAATCCTTAGTCCGATCTTTTATTGTTATATGAACTTTTTAAAAAGTCTTGACCTGACTCTTTTGTTAAACAGTTCAGGTCATAGGTTTTTGACGATCAGCTTTGCCTATTTTCACCCTAGCGAAAATTAAATTGACCTTCCTTAAGGTTTGACTCACTACACTTGACATGCATCCTACTATTCCAAAAGTTACACTCACCTCACTTTTAAGAGAAGTTGGTGTGATTTCAATATCATCCTTTGGGAGAAGTGAGGATAATGATAACATAATTCACTACAAGAAAAGTGTAAATTACCGACGGACGTTTACCTATGGAAATTGTTACCGACGGAAATAGCCGTCAGTAATGATGAATATGAAAAGTTTCCCACTTTACCGATGGAAAGTCCGTCGGAAACGTTACCGACGGTCATTCAGTCGTAACTTCCATCGGTAAGTATAGCGGGAAAGGCAATTTTTTTGGCGCCAGATGTTACCGATGGAATAGCCATCGGAAACTCTAAGGACAATAGCGAAGGAAGGTCCGTCGGAAATTTTAATGTACATTACAGATGGAATATTCCGTCGGAAATTCAAAAATTTCACTTACCGACGGCTAAAGCCGTCGGAAACGTTATTTCCGCCGGAAAATTAATATAACAGCGCTGGCCAAACCCATCTCCCCCCACTTTCCCTTTCTCTTCTTCTCTCTTGCTCAGACCTCTCTGCCCAGCCCTCCTCCCAGCACAGCGGTGAGCCACCACCGACCCCACCACCGGGCGCGCGGCGAGCCACCACCGCCACCCATTGTCTTCTCTTCTCGGTCTCTCCCTCTCCCCTACTGTTCCGCCCTGCCAAACTCTCCCCCACCGCGCCTAGAACCGCCAGAGGAGCCCCCCACCGCACCTCTCTGTCTTCTCCTCGAGTAGCTCAGTCCTCCACCGCGCCTCCACCACCCTCTGCGAGCCACCGCGCCTCCAACACCACCTCCGTGAGCCACCACACAGGAACCACCACCCCAGCTTTTGTGGTATGCATTTTGTGGGTTTTTTTGTTATTGTTCATTTGGGTATTTATTTATGTGCATTTTTCACTGTTTTGTGCATTTTCTGTTTGCAAGTGTGCATCTGTTTGAGGGTTGCCACCGCCGCCACCATCGTGAGCCACCCAGCTTGTTGTTTTCACCTCCTCTCAACCTCAAGTAATCTATATATTCAATTCTTTTTTTCCCTTTATTTGCATTTCCTGCAATTGACACTTACTGTATTTGAATTTCATGACTTGAATGTGTCTTACTAGTGTGCAATGGTATTTTTGAATTGTTTCTGGTTGTGGTCAGTAAAACTTAACCCATATCCTTACTTGTTAATTTATGATTAATTCTTGAGGATGAGGGCGAATTTTATGATAATATAATGTTGTTTATTTGATTATGCCAATGATGCAACGTTAATATAAAACCTTAATCTTAGCTTAAGTGTTGGATCTCAACGACTTTAGTATTATAAAATAATACAAAAGTGTACCTTGGAAACACGATTAGCTGCTCATGGTGCATCGAGAAAAGCTTTTATTGGAGTATCGGGGTGCGTGCACGACGAAATCGACTGTTATTAAAACAAATAGTGTGCAAAAATTTGAAAACCACTAGTCAAATATCTAAATAAAATTAAATTAATTATATAAATAATATTAAAATAAAATATATAAACAACTAAGTAATTACATGATAATTAAATTAGATTGAATAAATAAATTAAAAATGATTGAATAACTACATATAATTTAAAAAACAAATGACGCCCTTCGGGATTAAAACTGAAAATGTTAAGAAAATTGAATAGAAAAATAGTTAAATATGCAAATAAGATAAATTTTAGTAAACAATAATAAAATTAAGTTTGTAAATAAGTAATTTAGTATCCAATATTTAATTGTAGTTTATAAATAAGTAATTAAGTTTATAAATAACTAAATAATTACATTACATTAAAAAGAGAGTAAATAAAATAATAAAAAAATTATTGAATAAACAAATGTATGTCTAATTGTATATATGAGTGTATTTTTTGATATATCTGTCCAGCTTGTAATTAAATTTTGTATCTTAGTTGTAAATTTGTTTTGTTTGAAACAATTTGTCAAGTTATTAATGTATTGTTTGTGCTAATTGTGTAAATTAATTAATGAATTTACTGAATAATATAAATTCATAAGGAAAAAATTTAGTGTAGCTAGGATTCGTTAACCGGTAAAATAGTTTTCCTGCCATATATATAAACTTGCATACGTGATGGAGCTGACAGTAGCGGTGGTGATCAATTAAGCGTAAGCAGTATCGTTTGTACGTACATAAGCTTGAATTAATCAATAAATTAATAACATAATAATTAGTAATTAGTTTTTTTAAAGAATAAATAATAATTAATTAAGAAGTTAATTAAATCATTAATTAAAAAATAAAATTTAAAAATTAATTAATTATGTCATAAGAAATAATGCCGATTAGATTTGAACTAGGAATTTGTGTTAGACTTCATAATATTGACAAATATTTAACGGTTAACAAAAAACTAAATATTATTAATCGATAATTATAATATTATATTTAGATTAGTAAGTAGTCATAAAAATAAAATTGTAAAAAATATTAAACATTTTTTTATATAATTAGAGAAAAACCGTAGTTTCCCGTTCAAGGTTCAATATTATTGAGCATGTGTACTCGCGGTCATGGTATCACTCATTTTATTGAATCTTGAATTGTCCAATTGGGACAGTTTGGGAAGAAACTTTTTTTCCACTGATATACTAGTTACTCGATAATTCTCATTTGTTAAATAATTGATTAAATTTCGGGTCGAAGCATTTCCTTTTGTTCTCCGGGTCCATGCTTGATTGTGGTATTTCACCGCCGTCTAGTCGTGTACTTGGAGACCGATGGGAGATGCTGCCGAAATTCCGTCAGCTATAAGACATGAGAAGTGATGACTAACTAGTATAATACAGTGGTGAAAAGTTTTTCCTCGAATAGGATAGGGCCAAACCTTTTATGGAAAGGGAGTGATTCGGGGTTATAGTATCATGTTTGAAAATACGTCAATTTATTTGAAATTGCAGAAGGATGGCATATTATCCTTCGAACCGTAGTTGGGTGTATGATAGGAACGAGTTTGGGAGACGACTTCTGAAACAATCATTTGTAGCTAGAGTTGAGGAGTTTATATCGAAAGCAAAGCAACATTGTGATTATGCCGAAGAGGGGGGGATTAGATGTCAGTGCACAAAGTGCAACTGTATGGTGGTTTTGAGTGATGATGAATTGAAGTTACACCTAAACCGACGTGGGTTCAAGTCTATAATTATTGGATATGGACTGATCATGGTGAGGAGTCACCGGATATTGATTTGTATGAAGTCGGTGGTGACGATCTTGAAATGGGTGCATTAGGTAGTGGCTACCACGATGAATATGTTGAACAACTTCAGTCAATGCATATGATGGTCGATGATTGTCTTGGGCAACATGGGAATTTTGAGGCGGATGAGTATGATGACATGGAAGAGCCTCCTAATGAATCGGTGCAGAGATTCTACAATCTATTGTTAGAGACAAATAAGCCATTGTTTGAAGGGGCGTCAGATTCAAAATTATCAATTTGTGTTAGGCTTCTAGCTTGCAAGTCCAATTGGAATGTCCCAGAGCAGTGTTTGGAGTTCTTTTGTAAAATGCTTCAAGATGTGACACCCTTCAAAGAGTTGTTGCCAAAAAGTTATTATGATGCGAAGCGGTTGGTGTCGAAACTAGACTTGGGGGCTAAGAGGATTGATTGTTGTCCAAATGGGTGCATGCTATATTATGGTAGTCGGTCTGGCATGAATGACAGTGCGTTGGAAGAATGTAAATTTTGTCGGACACCCAGGTACCGCTTTCAAAGTAGTGACCATAGTAAGAGGAAACCAGTTCCTGCGAAGGCAATGTTCTATCTGCCAATAATTCCAAGGTTACAGAGACTGTTTGTATCAACGCAAACTGCGGGACAAATGAGGTGACATAATGAAAATATAATAATTCCGGGCGTCATACGCCACCCTTCTGATGGTGAAGCTTGGAAGCACTTCGATCGGGTTCATCCTGATTTTGCAGCAGATCCTCGGAATGTGAAACTTGGGCTGTGTTCAGATGGTTTTACCCCGTACATTCAGGCGTCGGCCTCGCCATATTGTTGGCCGGTGATTGTTACACCGTACAATCTTCCTCCCGAGATGTGCATGTCAAAACCATATATGTTTCTGACTTGCCTCATACCGGGACCATCTAATCCGAAGGCTGGGATAGATGTATATTTGTAGCCTCTGATCGATGATCTGAAGAAGTTGTGGGATGGTCTGTTGACTTATGACGTTTCAAAGAAGTGAAACTATATGATGAGGGGATCACTGACGTGGACTATCAATGATTTTCCTGCATATGGCATGCTCTCTGGTTGAGGGACCCACGGTAAATTGGCGTGCCTGTATTGCATGGAACATGGAAAGGCTTTTACCCTTAGATATGGTGGCAAAAGTTCCTGGTTTGATTCTCATCGTCGGTTCTTAGATCCCGACCATCCCTTCCGAAGAAACGTCCGAGCATTCAAAAAGAATCAGACAGAAGAGGAAGGTCCACCGCCTTTGTTGACTCTTGATCAAATATGGTGTCGGGTTAGAGATCTTGCTAAAGTCACTGAAGCATGTGTGTCAAAATTAACCGGATATGGAGAATGGCATAACTGGACAAAACAAAGTATTTTTTGGGAACTACTGCATTGGAAGGATAATCTGTTAAGACAGAGCCTTGATGTGATGCATATTGAGAAGAATTTCTTTGACAACATTTTTAACACGGTTATGAATGTGTCTGGGAAGACGAAGGACAATGAGAAGGCAATGATGGACATAGCTCTGTACTGTAGACGAACGGATTTGGAGCTGAAGCCGCAGCCTACCGGAAAAATGGTCAAACCAAAAGCTTGTTACACTCTAACCGTTGATGAAGCGAAGTCAATTTGTCGGTGGTTAAAAGACCTTAGGACCCCTGATGGTTATTCCTCTAATTTGGCACGATGTGCTGATGTAAGGACAGGGAGGCTTCATGGGATGAAAAGTCATGATTGTCATGTATTCATGGAATTTTTGCTTCCTATTGCTTTCGGCTCGTTGCCCCAGCATGTTTCGAACCCGCTTACAGAAATTAGTCATTTCTTTAAAGATACATGCTCTGTAACTTTAAGAGCAGATGTGTTAAGTCTCCAAAATGTCTGATGTGCATTTCCTTAAGTTTTGATGAGAACTAAACATTGGTTAATGATTTAATTAACCTTCATATTGGTTGCTAACCTATCTATCGAGTGTGCAGATTAAATAAGAGAATCATTCGTCCAGCACTGTAGTGATTGAAGCGCACGTCCAAAACGCAAGAGAAACAAACTTGAGTCCACCAAAGTATCAGAAGGCCGCGTATACTAAAAGTATCAGAAGGCCGCGTCTACTAAAAGTATCAGAAGGCCGCGTGTACTAAAGGTATCCGAAGCGCGTCTGCTTAAGGTATCATAATTATCCGTCCAATGACGTGGCACTTGGAGCTCGTCCATTAAAGTATCAGAATAGCGCGTCCACTAAGGTATCATAATAGCGCGTCCAATGACGTGGAAAAAGACTCTCGTCCACCAAAGTAATTGAGACTCTTGTCCACCAGAGTAACTGAGACTCTCGTCGACTAGACTAATAGAGACTCCCGTCCACCAGACTAACTGAGACTCTCGTCCACCAGAGTAACTCAGACTCTCGTCCACCAGACTAATAGAGACTCTCGTCCAACAGAGTAACTGAGACTCTCGTCCACCAGAGTAACTGAGGCTCTCGTCCACTAAAGGTGACAGAAGCTCTCGTCCACTAGAGTAACAGAAGTGCTCGTCCACTAAAGGTGACAGAAGCGCTCGTCCACTAGTCTTTGGACTTGCTAAGTCCTTAATATGGAGTTCGTCTACTAGCCCGAATGAAAACTCAAATGACTAGATAGACGTGATTATTTTCAAGATGGAAGCACTTATCTTATGAACGCGAATTCTCTAAGGATTATCAGAATCTTAGTTCAAGAACCAGAAAGAGACTTGAAGCCTTCTCTCCTACTCAGTTTCACGCTTATCAAGAAAAGTCAGAAGCTACTCTCTCAACCAAAGACCAGTTAAAATAATGCTTCCAACATGCTTTATTCCACAAAAAGAGGAGTGTACTCAGCAAAGTACAAAAAGCTCTCTGCCCAACACTGATATGGCTATATCTCGATGCACAAAGCCATGATCTTCCTTGTTAGAGTACAACCAACGTTCCTATTGCATTAATGGCTGCCCAGAACGACTCTATTGCATTAATGGGTGCTCAGAACGACTCTATTGCATTAATGGGTGCTCAGAACGACTCTATTGCATTTAATGAAGTTCTGCTTGAAGCCAAAATCTGAGGGACTGTCTCTAACGGATCCTAAATGCTTGAAGACCATAAATAAAGAAGTCATTGAAGATGAAGAAGAAGAGAATACACACTGCATTAAAACGCCATTACTCTGTCATTAATTCTTTCATTCTTTCATTCTATATTCTTCAAACATTTGAAGTTATTACGCAGACTTTCCTAAGCTTCACATTTAAACCACTCTCTGAGTGTTAGTGAAAGATCTGCTTGTGAGAAGTTGTATTTATTACAAACCCAATCTCTCAAATAAACTAGAGTGAGCCTGAAGAGGCTAGGTGTGCAAATAATACTTGTCTTGAGCCTGAAGAGGCTAGGTGTGCAAATAATACTTGTCTTGAGCCTGAAGAGGCTAGGTGTGCAAATAATACTTGAGTCTGTAACCTTATCAGTTATAGTGGATAAATCTTGGTGCTGCCAAGGACTGGACGTAGCTCTTTGCTTTGAAGAGTGAACCAGGATAAATCACCGTGTCAATCTCTCTTTCATAAACTCTTTAATTGCTTTAGGTTTCTTGCGACTGTCAAGTGGTGTGTTTGCAATAGTCACCCGTCCATCCTGTATTCTTCCACTCGTCCAAAGCTAGCTTTCTGTTTGCGAAAAGATTTCATCTTTGCTTAAATTCAGATAAACACAATTCAACCCCCCTTCTTGTGTTTATAGTTGTCTATTTCAAGATGGTCTGATGAAGATGGAAGAAAACATTCCAATAATTCTGTGCAAGATGGAGATGGTTTTTCCCCCAGGATTTTTTGACTCAATGGAACATCTCCCTATCCATCTTGCATATGAAGCGAGGCTTGGTGGACCAGTACAATATAGGTGGATGTATCCGTTTGAAAGGTAATTTTATTATATTTTGACATTTAAATAATTAGCAACCATTGAATAATGCCTTGTCAGCGATGTTTTTTATTACTTAGATTCATGGGCGACTCTAAACGATCACTTAAAAACAAGGCTAGGGTGGAAGGATCAATCTGTGTGTCTTACTTACACTGTGAGACAGCCTATTTCTGTTCCCACTATTTCAACAACTTTATGTTGGCACCAAGACATGTTAGGAACGAGGTAGATGCTGATAATGCAGGGTATCCTTATATGCTATCCGTATTTAACCTTCTTGGCTGTCATGCTGGCAAGGAGCTTACTTACTGGTTAACTGATGAGGAGTATGCATCGGCCCATGTACATGTCTTGATAAATTGCACAGAGGTGAAACCATACCATGAGTAAGTCTTAACGACCTATTTTTGAAATAATGTATCACATGTTATTATAATTTCTCCTTTAACACATAGTACACATTTTATTTGTCAGTGTGTTCCTTCAAATTAATCAATTAAGTGAACAAGATGGTTCTGCTTGTACACATGCAGATTTTTCTGAATGGTTCAAACAACAAGTAAGTGTAATTTGACGATGCAAACACTATCTTAAGCTGAATTTTGCCTCTTGAAAAAAGTAATTATTTAATATGACTTACCTTTTCGTAGGTGTATCAACAACCGTTAAGCGTGACTAATCAACACTTCAGAGATTTAGCGTATGAGCCCTATAGCTGTGTTACATCATGGCATACATACTTTGTTAATGGGTACAAATTCCAAACAGATGAATGGAACGTGGGCAAAAAGACAATTAATAGCGGGGTTGTCATACAGGGTGAAGGTACCAGTGATTTCTATGGGGTCATAAAACACATATACGAGTTACAATACAATGCTACTACTTATCCTAAAAAAGTAGTCTTATTTTATTGTAACTGGTTTGATCCATCAAGGACAGGCACAAAAGTGGATCCTAAGTATGGAACTGTGGACATTCGCATGGATAGAAGATATCAACAGTTTGATCCGTTTATAATTGCTCAGAATGCAAAACAAGTTTATTATGTCCCTTATCCAGTAATGAGAACAGACAAACGAGGTTGGTGTGTTGCAGTCACTACCAAGCCTAGGGGTCGCATAGAAATCGATGATGCATTGGATGAGACGCCATTCCAGGTGGATGAATCGTCACATGTCAATGATGTAATTGAGGTCGAGAGTATTACTGACATGTTGGGATTTGCAAATGAAGGGGAAGAAGTGGTCATTGGTAATCAAGCATCCATGCATGCATCATCAGAGGAAGAAATCCAAAGTGATGACTCGATGCAAGAAGAAGAAGAGTCGGACTTACAATCAGATGACGATACCGAGTTTGAATAGGAAGTTTACTATTATGTTATTTTTATTGTATTTTAAATATTTGCTTATGAAATATAATGCAAGACTTGACAACTATTTTTCTATAAAAAATAGTTGCTTAGATTAGACTGTTAAATGTCGATTACTTATTGTTTTTACACTGATTTGTAATTGTGCTATAAAAAT
This sequence comes from Sophora flavescens, assembly GCA_030762895.1. Lineage (NCBI taxonomy): Eukaryota > Viridiplantae > Streptophyta > Magnoliopsida > Fabales > Fabaceae > Sophora > Sophora flavescens. The sequence continues at coordinate 76,781,652 of CM061063.1, forward strand.
AGATATGTCAGTATCAGGAGGACAGCCGCCCCGCCCCCCACCGCCTAGCGGTGATAAGGGGAAGGGGAAGGCTAAGCGGGGACGATGCACCGTGAAGTCCCAGGTGCTTGCTCGCATTCCTGGAGGTCCCTCCGCACCCACCCCCATCCCTACCGCACCTACCCTATCGCCACCTGTAGGAGCCTCCCCCACCCATTCTACACCATCCCCCACTCATTCTATACCCTCACTGATCCATACTATATCATCCCCTACCCATACTACACTATCCCCGACCCACACTACCCACCCTCCACCCATGTTCAGACCTCCACTCGCTTTGCGCCACGACGCGCACTAGCTGGCTACTCGCCGCCCCCTACTGGAGCCACACCACTCCCACACCCAGCACCACCATCATCATTGACTGTGTCGGCCACACACCCAGCAGGATTATCATTTATGCCGACTCCTGGGATGATGCCACAGCCGGACACAACCATTCCATCCTCATCATCCAGGGCCGCATACGGTCACGACATGTCCATACCATCATCATCGTATGTGCAGCAGTTGGCCGCGGCTGAGGACTTGCCTGAGTGGGCCAGGGTTCCCGCACCTGAGGATCGACCATGGATCCGTCCTATTTCTAGATCGTAAGTTTAATTTAATTTAATGTTATTTAAAAATAATTACTATTTAATAAGCATATATCTGTTGGTTGTCATATTGTTGATTTAATAAAATTATGAATTTTTCAGCTTCATCCCATCGAAAGTGGGATCGAAGCACGTTACCTTCGCCATCAAGGTGCAGTATCGTCGCTTTTGGCCATCATGGGGGGTGATCCCCGGGGAGGATCGGGATCGTATCTTCAGACAATTCAGGGTAAGTTCTTGTTTATTAGTTCATGTAATTTTCTATTTATTTTATACATTCTTTTGTATAATGTTATTTTTCTTTGTTAACAGGAGCTTGTGCGCTGGTTACCGGAGCATACCTCAGAGATACGTGCTATATTTGACGACCGAGCAGTTGCTTGACTGAGGGATATGCTCCGGGAGCGTAGGGAGAGCCGGGTACGTGATGAGCCTCTGTTTGACTGGTTTTATAACTGGTAAAGACCTTGGCTTTGTGCTAATTTTATATCATTTTCACCCAAATTAGACTTGATTGTCCTTAAGTAGTATTTTGAGTCTGTAAAGTGTTTTTAGGTTAATTTAGTTGATTTAGAGTTAAATAAAGTACTTATGTTATTTTCTGTTTTTCAGGTTAATAAAAAGGAATAAATGATGTTCGCCCCGCGAAGGATATATCGCGTCGCGAGTCACCAAGCCCAGAAAGTCAGAGACGACCACGGATTACCCGTGTTGAAGATCACGGCTGTGGCAGTTTTGAAGTTGAAGCATTCGCCTCGCGAGCATCCATTCGCCTCGCGAGTCTGGAAGTCAGAAAGCATCACGGTTGGCCCCTGATATTCATAACGGGCGTAATAAGAAGACTTTTCAGATTCTCGCCTCGCGAAGGTGTGTTCGCCTCGCGAGAATACCAAAGGTTGCATACTGTTCATAAGGTTCGCGTCGCGAGAGAGGCTTCGCCTCGCGAGAAAGCTGATTCCAGAAACTTGTATATAAGTCAGTTTTAGACAGAACTGAAAGGAGTTTCGAGACTAGTCAGTTTTGGCTAGTTTCTGAGCTAGTTTTTAGAGTAGATAGTCTTTTATTTTTCTCTTTAGTTTGTTGTTTGCTTTTGTAATGGAGAGCTAGTCTCCTAGATTAATCTACTGGGATTGGTTTCAATTACGCTTGAGGTTCTGATTTCCTATTTGAACTGCTATTCCTTTTCAGTACTGTTCTATATGTTTCTGTTTGCTTAATTCAGATATGTATAGGATTAGTATTGATTTATTTCGATGATTGTATGTTCCTATATATAATCGCGTTTGCTTAATTCGCGTGTGTTCAATCATGTTCGCTTAGTTCATGAGTGCTTCACCCCGTTTGCTTAATTCGGGAATAGGAATATATGTCTCGTAGTATTGATTTCGCTTGTAAATTGATGCTACAATCGGAAAGGGTTTAGAATCTGCTTAGGGCTTGGATTTGCTTGAACCAATGATAGTGGGAAACCGAGAACAGTAGGTTAATCGTCTTTAGTTTATTTGCTATTCTCTTTAACTGCTTTGTTTTCATTGTTTTGTTTTCTTTATTTTATTTCAATCCAAACAACCCCCCAAAATTAATTTTCTGTTAATAATAACAACGCCTAAGAGTCCTTGAGAGACGACATCCGAGTTGTCGCTTCCCTATCTACATTATTTTGTAAACGCTCGTTCTTTTTGGCGCGTGCCGACAGCGCGGTCAAAAATTGGCGCCGTTGCCGGGGACTCTGGTTTGTTGTTATTAGCAGAAAATAAAATTTAAAAAAAAAAAAATTTCTTTGCTAATTAGTTTTGTCTGCATTGTCTGGTTGTGAATTTTAGCACCCCCCATGGATAGTTATATGCGAAATTACATGCCTAATGCTTACTATGAGCAACCACCGTGCATATATTTTCCTGATTTTCTTGGTTTATCACACTGGTTGCCAAGGTTTAGTGGTTTTGCAGGTGAGAATCCGCAGGAGCATCTGAGGGAATTCCAGATTGCTTGTTCTATAATGCTGAGACCTGCAGGAATAACAGAAGATCACATTCAGATGGAAGCTTTCCAGTTCTCACTTGAAGGTGCTGCAAGAGATTGGTTGTATTGTCTTGATGAGAATTCCATCTCAAGCTGGTTTGATTTGAAGGAAGCCTTCCTGTGTAGATACTATCCTGCCTTCAGAGCTGCACCTTCCGAACCTTCCCTAGAGGACCTGTTCAAGCAAATGGCTGGACAGATAAATGCACATATGGAAGGAATGATACAACAAATGGCCGAGCAAAATCAACGGATGATAGAGGAAAATCAACAGAGGATGGAGGTTGAATACCAGAGGGGAGAAGCTGAATCTCGGAAGTTGTCCGCTCTAATTGATCAAATAGCCGCCAACTCGGCTGCAATGCTAACTCCACAACCCCTTGAAGAACATAAAGATTCACAGAAAGTTATTCCTGAAAATATTTCTGATGATGATTCTGATAATGTTTCTATTGATGAACTGTGTGTTGAATCCCCTGATTCTAATGCATGTGATGATTGTTATTGTTCTGGCACTGCTTTGTGTGTAGAATGTTATTTTGAAAGGTATGTTAAGCAAAGCATCCATATGGAACAGGAGACAGATGAGGTTGAGGGCCATGTTCATGAGCATCATGAGGATCAGGAGAACATTTGCTCCACCGTGCTTGAGGATAAAGAAGAATCTTTGGTCTTAGACGCAGGTGTTGAAAGTGATGGGTTGGATGAACTAATTGCTGAATTTCCAGACATTCAGAATTTTACTGATTCATTTTATTGTGATATATGTACTGACTCTACTAACTCTAACCTTTGTGTGGTGTGTGCTGAAATTTCTGCATGTATAGCAGGTGATGAATTTGTTCGTGCAGTGAATGAAGAAAGTTCAGAAAATGAAGCAAGCACCGATAACCCTGACTAACTGTTTGCCACCTCCCCCTGTGGAACCAAAAGCTCTGGATTTTGCACCCTTGGATTTTGCACCATGGCCAGTCCAAGAGGTTGAGCCCCACTTCTATTGGGAGGATTTTGTTGAGAAAGCGGTCATCTGTGACCCGAGAGGAAGTGAGAAGTCAGCCGCACTTGGCGGAGTTACCATAATTATCAAGCACCCACTGCCATATCAAGACTGCAAGTCATGGAAGCATGGAATGAACTTCCACCCTTTGGCTACCACGTGGGCAGTATGCCACATACTATGGGATCCGGGAGGATCGTTTCACAATTTGAGCATCCCGTGGCCACTGTATCACAGACAATGGGATCCAGGCGGAAGCTCCTACACTGCCACTTGATCAGGGAGTTCCCTTTCCTTTCCCTCACTCTGATTTTATTGTTATGTTGTTTCATTGGGGACAATGTATATTTTAAGTGTGGGGGAGGGAACTAGTTGTAGTTTTTCCTTTTCTTTGAATAAAGCTCCTGAATAATTTGAGAAGCTCAGGAGTTGTGTGTGAGTCTTGTGTTGGCAAGTTTATTGGATTTGGTTGAATTTGCATAGATGGATTGCATGTTAATTGTTGGCTACTACTACTGATCCACCACCGCAGCCGCATGATGAGGGTCTGTCTACTGAGCCGCAGCTTGATGGTCATGTGACACCGACATACTCCCCCCGACAGGACGACGATGGCGGATATTATGGTGATGGGTATTAGGATAGTTATAGGTGTAGTAGAGATTTGTAGATAGACAGATATTTTATTTATGGATTATATGTTGAGTTTGTTTTTATTTTAAATTAATTTTAATTTAATTGCTTTTTAAATTTTATTTTGAATTTCAATTTTGTTTTGTAATTGATAATATAAATTAATAATTAAATTATAATTAATTATAATAAAATATAAATTAATAAATAAATTATAACAATAATTAATAAATAAAATATAATTAATTAAAATAAAATATAATAATTATTAATAAATATAATATAATATTTAATATTGAATATATAAATTTTAATAAAAATAATTAATAATTAATTATTAATATAAGACAAAATAAATAAAAAATAAAAAAACCTTGTTTCCGACGGATATTTCCGTCGGTAACTGTTGGTTACATTTTTCGACGGAAAATTCCGTCAGTAACGTCTACAAAGAGTTACCGACGGAAAGGCTTTCCTACGCGCCTATTACCGACGAAACCGTGTCCGTCGGAAAATCCGTCGGTAGTGTAGTTTTTTGATAGAATTTCTTCATTTCCAACGGGTTTTTTCCGTCGGTAAGTCGTGTTTTTTTTTTTGTTGTGATTCTCAAGAAAAGTTTGTATACTTTTTTTAAAGAAAAAAGATACTTAGATTAATTAAGCAAATCTCAACAGAGAAGTTACTACAGTTTCACGGTAATTTTCTTTCAAATTTGTGTATGCTAAGCACAATCATCTTTTGTGAATATTGATGTCGGGGGCAGCTGGGGTCACACTGCAGTGGAGAAAGTGAGCCACTATGTCAAAGAAATACAGAAGAGTAAATTGTGCATAGGATTGGTATTTAATTACAATTTAAACAGTGAAATCAAGAGTAAACTAATATACCTTTATTGAATTTTAACACTATAATAATTACTCCCCACTGCATGTCAGATATTCACTAACAATCACCTGTCAAGATTTAGATTGCCACTTAGCAATCGCCTTCTCAGAATATGTCCAAAATGGAAAATGTTGCTGATATGCTCGTGGCACTTTACTCTGTTACATGATCTTCTACAGTGGCAAAAGTAATTTTTTTGTATATTTTGCAGACCAGCATGGATTTATATGATTTTAGTCTGTATTCAGAAAACTGTGAAGTGTTCATTTCCTTGTCATTTGGTCTTCTTGCTTGATTTCCATTCAAAGCATTAAAGGAAAAAGGTTTTGATCCAGATATCCATTACCTTGGTAAAATTGTAGAGACTGTTACATCATTAACGGAAGCATTCTTGAAACTTTTAGAAGTACAAGCTTCATCTGGGTTCATTTTTCCAACTGAAAATGCAGGGTGGTTGGGTTTTGGAAGGGCCATTGTGTCACTGGCCAGCATGACAACAACAGCGGACATGGTTGGTCTATCTACTGCTGCTTCTTGAACACACAACAGACCAATGTGTATGCACTTCACAACTTCACTGGCTATGCAGGATTTTTCCAGTACTGGATCCATTAGTTCCAAACATTTTCCTTCACACCATATTCTCCAAGTCTGCACGTAATTATGCAAATTGTGAAGTTGTAGTTAACGATGTTGGATTTCAGTTGGAAGGGCTTTTTGTTTTCATTTCCAATTTTCGTTAATAATTATAAAAATGTCACATTATTTTCATTCTATTTTTTCTGTTTCGTGTACAAATATTAAAAAACATAAAACAAAAGGAAACAAGGTAACCTTTTTGCAATTTTTAACGAAAATAAGAAATGAAAACAAAAAAATTGAAAACAAAAGAAAGGAGTCCTTAATTTCTTGATCAAATAAGAGTGAAACTCACATATAGTAGAAGGCTTTGACCATGGTTATACAGATAGAATCCACTATTCTTTTTCCCACAAATGATCTCTAATAGAAGAACTCCAAAGCTGAAAACATCTGATTTCACTGAAAATAATCCTTCCATAGCATACTCTGGAGCCATGTATCCACTATTGGAAATCAACAGAAACTCGATCATTTCTCTCACATCAAAGATTATATAACAAGGAATTTCATTTTTCAACTAATCAAGTGCTTAAATCAGTATTCATAAAGCATATTGTTTAGAAATGGTTGGTGTAAGTAGAACTCACTAAGTACCCATTACTCGTCTTGTATTTGCCTGGTTCTGCCCTCTTACAAATGTCCTTGCCAATCCGAAATCCGATATCTTAGGATTCATCTCCTGGTCTAGTAGAACATTGCTAGCTTTGAGATCTCTATGGATTACTCTAAGTCGAGAGTCCTCGTGGAGGTACAAAAGGCCTCTTGCTATTCCATTGATAATGTTGAGTCTCAGTTTCCAATCAAGATGCTTTCTTTTTTCATCATCTGACAAGATACACAAAGATAACATATCTTATGAACAAATGCAGTATGTGAAGCAAATAACCTAAGGTAGTTAGCAAATGCTAAATAATAAGTAAATATCAGAAGGATTATTTATTCACTCACTTTCCTAGATATAGGCCTTTTCCCCTTAGAGATTATCTTATGATTATTGATTTCATGATGACTTGAATTTAGTTTCATGAATAGAAAAAGAAAATGTGCCATAACTTTCTTGGGAATTATGGTGATGAACTGTTGCTCTTATCCTTTAAAACATTTAGATGTCAATATCATACGGCACAACTGGTGTCACCACTAAACAAGTAATAATATACAATACGTACAGTTCTTACTTACTCCCAACTCCCAACTACTTTAAGTCCACGGCAGCACCACCCAACTTGAGTCCACGGACAGATAGTTCTCATCTAAAGTAAGAAAAAATATAAAACGAGAAAGTAAGATGTATCCACCCTTGATTAGTTGAAGTACATTGAGATCTCAATCCACTTTAATTAATGTACGGTGAATACATCCTTACTTTTTTTATATTTTTACATACTTTAGAGGAGCCTAATCCCCACAAAGTCCGCTTATAGTTATACCTACTAATTTAGCACTCAAAGTGTTAAACCAAAAAGTGTAGTGAATACTAAAATGTTGACGTGAACTCTATTCAATGAAGCTATCCATACCAAACAGGTGAAAGTCAAGACTTTTATTCGGCAAATACTCATATACAAGCAGCTTTTCTTTCTGCTCCAAGCAGCACGCCAAAAGCCTTACAAGGTTACGATGTTGCAATTTAGCTATGAACATTACTTCGTTCTTGAACTCATCTGAGCCTTGATCAGAAAATTCCGAGAGCCTTTTAACTGCAATATCTCTTCCATCTGGTAAAACTCCCTGATAGGAGATTGAAATAAATAAAAGCATGTAGAAATATGATAATAACAAAGGACCTTTATCCAAAATTCCAAAACCTGAATACCTTGTAAACGGGGCCAAATCCACCTTCCCCTAATTTTGATGTTTCTGAAAAGTGATTAGTACTGTGTAATATTGTGATTAAAGGAATTGTAGGCAGGTCTGCATTCAGTGTTTCCTCAGTTTGAACATTTTGATGTGAGGATAAAGGAAAGGTGTCAGTTAGCCACCCATCTACAAAGAGAGCTTTATGAGTTCATATTTGAAGTTTTGAACTAAATGACCATGTTTGAGAATGTGAAATAAGCTATAAAACAAATTCTAGTATGTGTTGTTACAGGAAATTACCTTTTCTAAATCTATTCCTGCACCAGAAGCAGTAGACACTGCAACATAGTAGAGCTACTGACACTGACACACTTATGCCAATGATCAAGTTTCTTGACTTACTTTTGCCTGTAACAGTATCAAAGATGAACATTTTTTAGTTATTTACTTAATGTTTACAAATTGAGCAGAGTCAATAGATAAACAGACATGGGTACTCCCAAGAGATTTCCTATGCCACAAGAAAATGTTTACAAGATAACAAAAAGTAATTGATGTGTCACCTGTATTAGGATTAGGCACAGGAGCTGAAGATGTTTGATTGTGAAAAAGGTAGAACATATAATCATCATACTTTATTAGACAACTTGCAGACCCAACCTCCCATCCCACCCTTTGTTCGCAACATTTGTGATATTGTGCTAACATGGCCTCCAAACACTTTCTGCACCCCTCATTTGTAAGGTATCTGATGCATTGCACAAAGCCATACCTTCTCTCAGTAGAATTTTGATTGAACTCACCCATATAGAACAACTGGTTGGTCACCTCGGTTGCTTTTCTGATCAAACTCCTCATATTATCCTCAGCTTTCTGAATCTCTTTTGGGTTGGAGATGTTTTTTGTTCCATAAAAAGCATGCCATGATGGGTCTATTGTAACATTCCCAAAGAAGTTCTCATTTGAGTACCTGAGCATGCAGAAATCATAAAACACGAAAGCAGACACTCTATTGGGACATTTCTGAAGAATTTCTCTGGTAGCAGTTGAGACACAGAACTGACAGAAGTAGCCAACCACATCGGCGCGGCAATTATAGAGGCCATACACAGCATCTCCTGTGCTGTTGTTGCCTATGCTGGTGTGGTTATACCCTTTGCTTGTGGCTGCATCAGAGGATAGCCATGAGAGGATGATATCAAGATTGGTTCTGTATGCACTGCTGAGAGCTTGTTCAGTTGTGTAATTGCAGTCATCTCCCACGAAATTTAGTGATTGTGCCTTACTAATGAGTGCTTTGAAGCTCAGAAATAGCAGGAAAGCAAAAGACATTGATGATCTCACATTGAGTTGTGTTGCTTTCATGGTGTGAACTTGCTTAAGCTACTTACTAAAAGTCTCAAACAATAATTAATTAAAACATATATGAAGTGAAGTATGTGACTCTATATATAATGAAAAATGCTTGGCAAACAAACTTCCACGCATATCTGCTTGCACCCCTGCTTAAGTGACATATTTAGATAGAATGCAAGTTTGTCTTTATCTTAAACTAGAAGTTGTTTTCAATATAATCTGTCTTTATCAGTGTATCTTTTTTCTTTTTGACAAAAGGAAAGTCATGTCATATCATTAATAATCAAGTTGGCAATAGAAAGGGAACATCAACAAAGTCTTGTGGACTAGTTATATATTTAGCCATCCTTGTCAAATTGTGAGCAATTAGATTAGCTTCCTTTCTAGTAAACTCTACCAAGAGTTGAAAAAAGAAGAACATAAAGTGTTTCTACATTCAGAAATAACAGCACTAAATTCTGATTGGTCTTCTTTAATATTGTTGATGCTGTCCACAACATACTTAGCATCAAGCTCAAAAACTGTCAGGGTATCTATATCTTTAATAAAATTAGTGAACAATATTTAACTGTTTTATTCAACAATTTGATTTGATACACTATCAGAGTACCCTATTGACTTGAGCGTCGGAATGCCTTTGCAGGTACCACCCCTCTCAACGGGGAGCCACTGTGCATGGAGTGGCCGTCTTTGTCTGTCATTCAGACCGGGTCAGGAGCTCTACCCCAAAATCCAGGTCAGAAAACTACCTACGGTCTATTTGGGATACCATAACTTTCAAAGACTTCATTTTTCCACAAAAAAATAAAGTCTTGTGGTTTCAGATTTGTAGTAGTTGCCTGAAAGTATTGCCAAAGTTCAAAAAAATAAAAAATAAACACTTTGAAATAAAGTAAATGCTTGAATACTCAAGTATTTGCCACAAAAAATTCCATCATTCAAAAGAAATTAAATAAAACAGTTCGCTTGTTATTCAAGTCCACTGACCTCTCTGTCCCATTAAAGGTTGATGTTGTAGCTATCAACTTATGTCTTCTCATTTGTCTAAACAATCCAACCGTTATCTTTGAAACTGTCTGAGATGGTCCTCTTTCATTAAGCTTTTACTGTATCTTAATTCCCATCTTTCACCAATGTATTCATATTGCAATCCATATTAAGAAAAATGCCCTTTTTCCTTGGGACACATGGTTGCTAGTGCTACACCCGCTTGTAAGAAACGACAACATGAGATCATGTTTGATGAGAGGGGGATCCTTGCATTTTCTGCTGTGCACATCATCAATAGACTGCCCTCTAAGGTAATTAATGGTAAGACACCTTTTGAGATCTTGTTCAATAAGAAACCTAATTACACACATCTCAAAGTGTTTGGTTGTCTTGCATATGCCTTGAAACATAAAAAGGAAGGAAAGTTTGATGAGAGGGGGAGTCCTTGCATTTTCATAGGCTATCCCTCAGGTCAAAAGGGATATAAATTGTATGACACCATTACTAGGGAGACCTATGTGTTTAGAGAAGTCATTTTCATTGAAGATCAACTTCCTTATAAGATTGAGACTGATACTGAAAAGTCTCAACAATCACAACCAATTCTGTGGGAAGAATCTCCACAGGATGAGCAACAAAACTTCTTTCACAAACACACAGACAACCAAGACATCATAAATGAACATAGTTTAGAGCATGAGAATTTACAAGGTAATAATGCAGATAGTAGCAGTAACATAGAACAAAGAAATGTAGGAATGAGAGTTAGGCAATTGCCAAGTCATTTAAGAGATTATGAAGTTGATTTGCCTCCTTCTATATATGTTCCTGTTACTGATAATGCTATACCTTATCCTTTGTCAAACAATGTATCTTACACTATGTTTTCAAATGCTCACAATGCTTACCTTGCTGCCATCTCTTCATAAGATGAGCCTAAAAGTTATTCACAGGCTGTAAAGTATGAGCATTGGAGAGAAGCCATGAAGAAGGAGATTAAGGCCTTAGAAAACAATGAAACTTGGGAACTGACAGAACTTCCTCAAGGCAAAAATACAATGGATTCTAAATGGATTTACAAGATCAAGTATCAACCAAATGGCCAAATTGAAAGATATAAAGCCAGGCTAGTTGCTCGAGGGTTCACTCAAGTAGATGGGGAAGATTTCCATGAAACATTTGCTCCTGTAGCAAAATTGGTAACAATTAGGACCCTTCTCACTATAGCAGCTGCTAGAGGATGGATTGTGCATCAACTTGATGTCAACAATGCCTTCCTCCATGGAGACTTAACATAAGAAATTTAGATGAAAGTACCGTAAGGATTTGCCAAGAAAGGTGATCTAAGAGTATGCAAACTCAAGAAATCATTGTATGGCTTGAAACAAGCTTCAAGGAATTGGTACCAGAAATTCACCACATGCTTGGAGAAGATAGGATTCCATCAATCTCGAGTAGACCACTCCCTTTTCACATATAATACACATGGAGTCTTTCTTGTAGCCTTAATATATGTTGATGATGTTATCTTAGCTGGTAACAATTCTACTTTCATGCAACAGGTTAAATCTCACCTAGACAAGGAATTTAGCATTAAAGACTTTGGGGGCTTTGAAGTATTTTCTGGGAATTGAAGTGGCAAGGTCAGCAAAGGGAATTGTCCTAAATCAGAGAAAGTATGCTATTGACATCCTAAAAGAAACCAAAATGCAACATTGCAGACCTAGCAAGATTCTAGTGGAACAACACTGCAACTTAAGAGCAAATGAAGATGAAACTGATGCTGATGCTACAAAGTACAGAAGGATATTAGGCCGCCTGCTGTACCTCACCATGTCTAGGCCAGATATCACCTACTCAGTAAACACACTTTACCAATTCATGAATTCTCCAAAGAAGATTCATATGGATGCTGTTGAAAGTGTGTTGAGATATATAAAGACTACTCTTGGTCAGGGCATTCTACTGCCAAGCTGTAACAACCTTCAGCTCCAAGCTTTCTATGATGCAGATTGGGGAGGGTGTCCAGTCACTAGAAGATCTTGTACTGGCTACTTAATCACTCTTGGTGGAGCTCCTATCAGCTGGAAAACAAAGAGGCAAAGTATGGTGGCTAAATCATCTGCTGAGGCAAAATACAGGTCAATGGCAAGCACAGTTAGTGAAATTGTTTGGCTCAGGTGGCTTCTAAGTGAACTAACAGCAATCCAAGAAGGTCGTACTCAATTGTTTTGTGACAATCAAGCAGCACTATACATAGCTGCCAATCCAGTTTTCCACGAAAGAACAAAACATGTGGAAATGGATTGCTATTCTGTGAGGGAAAGGATTCAATCAAAGGAAGTTGAGCCTCTCAAAATCAACACTAAAGACCAAGTAGTAGACATGCTAACCAAACCTTTGGGAAGAGATAGATTACAGCTTCTACTTAACAAGTTGGACATTATTAATCTCCACGCTCCAACTTGAGGGGGAGTGAAGAAACTAAAATCAGTTACTTAGCATAATCCTAGCAGTTAGTTATTTCTGTTAATTAGGATTAACACAATTGTGTTTTATCAGTTAAAGTCAGTTATAACAAAACTGACTTGTATAGTAACTTGGATATTCAACTACCTTGGCTATATAAATAGCTCACCTCCATGTACAATTCATTATGATCATTGAATCAATAATACTCATATGCACATTCAGTTTAAATCACTGGTACCAGTTTTTACAAACATTGTAATAAACTTATATAATATACTTAATTAATAATGAATTTTAACTTATTTGATATCCAAATTTTGCCAATCTTTTCATGTGCTTATTTAGATAAGGTCATATGAATGAAGGAAATAAATTCAAAAAGACATTATCAATAGATTCAATCAAAATTTGTAAACTTTCTTTTAGAATTTAATCTATCACTTTTCCATGTTATATTGTATGTAAAAAACACAATTGAAGAGCTATTCCACTCAAATGCAATGTTCTACTCCCTCCGTTTTTTTCTATCATAATTTTAGCTATTTGTTTTTGTTTCAAAACAATGGATCTTTTATAAACCCATGATGCATTTGACAATTTTTTTTCCATATATACATTTATCATATAATTAAATTGAAATAGAAAATACAATAAACAAGGCTTAAATTCAGCCATAAATGATGCATGTTCCAAAACAAAAGCGGCACATATCAATGCACCGTGCATTTGACCAAATAAAATGTGCACCTTATTAGTGGAGTGTGGAGTAAATGTGATTAGAATTTGTAAATAATGAATGATACTATAAATAAGGGTATTTTGATATAAATATAAACAAAATAATTATTTCTTAATCTATGTGTAGAAACCTTAAATTACCATAAAAAAAACAATGGAGTGAGTAATTAATTAAATACTACTTTATATCCCTGTGCTTTAAACGCATGAACAACATTACACCCCACGTATTAAACACCCGCCAACTATAGATAAACACCCTTTGAATATTCGTTACACCCAATCCGAGGCATCAATACTTGGTTTTTCACTGAGAATGATGGGCACCACACGCTCTCATTGCTGATTGCTCCTTCTCTGGCTGTATTATACTATCAGGATCCGTTTGGTGGTTAGGATAAGAGACACAGGATATGATAAGCTATCATATCCTGTCTGAAACAATTGTTTGGTGAGCCAACATGATAAGATAAGGCAATTCTGTCCCTTATCATATCCTGTCCATCTAGTTAAAATTCTATCCTGAGGGGAGGGCTGGGTTAGCACTCAACAGGATAGGATAAGGTATTTTTTTTTCTGGTAACAAATAGGATACGGTGATTTAAAGTATAATAAAATATAAAAATATATAATATATAAAATAATTAAAGTATAATAAAATAATAATTTAAAGTATAATAAAATTTAACATGATTACCAAAAAAAGGTATAATAAAATATAAAATATTTAAAATAATAAAAATATTAATACTTAATTTTAAAATTTATTTTTATTTTATCACAATGCTAATTTTATTATTTTATATTATTTTTAAAAACTGTAAAATATAAAAAATTATTCTAATAATTTAACTATATGTAAAGTAAAAACAAAAAAGGAATATTTAAAAATATAAAAATTTAATTTTAGTTAGAAAATATTTAAAAAATTTAAAACATTATATGTAATTTTATCACAAGGATAATTTTGTCTTTTTATATAAATTTAAATAATGAAAATTATAAAAAAAAACTAAATCTAATAAAAGATGAAAACATTTAGAATAAAAACGAAAAATTTTAAAATTCATACTTAAATTATAATGTTGTCCAGTTGGTTATCTGGTACACACCAAACGTCGGATAGGATAACAACTTATCCTGCTCATATTCTATCATACTATTATCATGTTTTCTTATCATATCCGCCCTTATCCTATCCTGACCACCAAATAAGTCCTTATTGTTTAGCTACTCCATACTTTTTTACTTTGAAACCTTACTTCCCAATAAAAAAAATTCTGATTTTTAACCAGCGTCCTACTACCTTAGGGCAGTGATTAGACTGGTCCATTCCAAATTTTGAAGGAAAAAAAAATGTAGTAGGCGTAGAATATTAACAATACTTAAGTCAATTTAGTAGGAATTCTTGAGTTTGAGTCTTGTGAATAAAATAAACAAAGGATAGAAGATTTTTTTCTCTTTAAATCAGTTTTCTCAATTCAATTTATATTAATTTGAGTCCTAATGATTAGGGGTAGAAATAGGCCGGGCTGTTCGACAGGGGACTACAACCTGGCCTACGTAAGGCCTGGCCTGTTTAGCAAAAATGTCAGGTTTAGACTTTTTAAAAAGCCTTTTTAATTAAAAAGATCAGGCTCAGGCCTATTGAAAAGCCTTTCTAACCTGTCAGGCCGGCCTGTTTATATATATATTAATACTTATATATTTATATATATATTAAGAATATTAATATTAAAATAAAATAATTTTTATAATTTGACTATTTATAAAAGCCTATTTAAAGCTAGAGACCTATTAGCCTATTTAGATGTAGGTCAAACGACCTATTTGAAGTCTTTAATACGAAGCAGACTTTTAAAAAGGTTAATAGGTCAGGTCAGGCTTTTAAAAAGGTCAGGTCATGCTCAAAATAAAGCCTTTAGTAACATGTCAGGCTTAAACTTTTAAATGTTTAAACAGTCGAGACCTATTTAAATAAAGCCTGATCTGACGTGACATATTCCCACCCGTACTAATGACTTGCAAATATTGAGAGTTTTAAAACAAAACAAAAAAGGTGTACCATACTAATTAATGACAATACCTTCTTTATTTCAAAGAAATAGTTATTTTGACTTTTGAGAGTTTAGCCGACGCGGTCGCTTTAAAATATCAATGAACATTTATTGTATTTTCTCAACTATACCCTAAAGCACTTATTATAACATAACATCTTTTAATATTTATAGTATGGATAATGCTAACAAGTATCATTGGGATATTATTCAAGAAATCGGGAAAGGAAAATTTGTATGAGAAATAAACTATTTTGAATTTCAAAAAGTATAACATTTAGTTTTTCAATATAATTTTTTCTTTTGTATGTTGCTTAATCAATATTCTTAATATTTATGAAATAGTAAGTTTCATAAGGAGAATTTAGTCATATAACATGAAAATCCTATTACTAATGAATGTTATTTAATGCACTTCTTAACCCTGATGCAAAATCTCCTATGACGATGATTTTTGCACAAGTTGTATTAGTTAGAAAAGATAAGGAAGAGAATAGGTCAGAGTTTGACATAAACATGCTTGGTCTATCTTTCAATTTCAAGGTTCGAGTTCGACTTATTACCTCGACATATATAAGTCAAATTTTAAGGTTTGATTTGATCTACTTCAAAGTCTGACTTGATTTGGAAGTCTATTTAAATAACTATTTTTCAATAAGGTCTTTAAATAGGTCTCAAACTATAAATCGGTCACGGGCTTCACTTGTAAATAGGTTTGTATAGACTTCTAATAATAAAAAGACCTGTAAACCTATACTGATAAATAAGTCATTAAACCTTCATAAATAAATAGGTAAATAGGCCTGAACTTTTAAATAGGCTGATAGGCCTTCACCTTCATATTATAAAAAAATTATAACAAAAATGTAAATATTAATCTACATATTATATATATATATATATATATATATATATATATATATATATTAAATATAAGTATTATATTAAATTGCATTATATTTATCTACCAAAAAAATTGCATTATATTTATATAGGTGTTAACATGGTGTATTATGTTTTTTTTTTAAAAAGCCTCATTTTGATGTTTAATAGTTATATGAGTTTTTTAAAAAGCCTTGATCTAACCCTTTTGTTGAAAAGATAAGACCATAGGTTTTGTCAAGCGGTGTAACATCCCAAAAAAATTGGTTACTAGTTAATTTGATAGGAATTAAATTATTAGAATTATTATATTTAAAGTTTGAAGTGGTTAAAATCTCATAAGTGACTCAAAATAAGTTAAATAGATAGTTTTTAGTATTTTGGGCCCAATTTTGCAAAATAGACATGATCTGACTTTCATCTTCAAATGGATATTTCATAGTACAAACTAACTCTTTTGAATTCGATGTCTTCATAATAAATGTAGCTGTGTCTCTTAGATTTACGTAGACACTAAATTCGTCCTAATTTGATTCTTGTAGCTCAAGTTATGACCAAATTCGTACATGATATTCAGGTTACAGCGGCAGAGCCGTTTTTCTAACTTATAGCACGGTTTTGACCCTTTAAACGTCTGTTTCAGATTTCGTGATCTTCATAAAAGTTGTAGATATTTTTATTATCTTTCCAATTATATAAAATTTATAATTTTTGGATGTCAATAACTTAAGATATGTGTAAAATACTACACCTGACGCTGGATATTTGGGTCATGACGTGTTTTAATACGTTTTGGGCTTTAGGAGACATATAAATACGAACCTAATGTGCATTAGCAGCAATTTTGAAACGCTAATTACATTAGAAACTCATAAAAACACTGGAGAAGAGAGATTTCATGATTTGGAAAGAAATAATGATGGAAGAAGGAGTCTAGGAAGAGGAAGATGATGAGAACTCTTGGTAAACGCTAGGATTCACCATAGAAATCGCTTGGAGATACATGGAGGTCTTCAAGAGGTGAGTAAAAACCTTTTCTCAACCTTCCATGGTGCAAACGATTTGGGAAACTGAGTTTTTAATTTAATTTATGATTTGTGGAGAGTTTTGAAGGCAAGAACCAATAGTTGATCAAATCTTATTTTCTAAATTGGGGGTTTTATATAAAAATGAAATTAATATTAAATTAAGCTATTATTACTATGAATTATGTGATTATTAATGAAATTGGTATAAATTTATGGTTTATTGATATGTCTTTATATGTTATATGATGTTATAATGTTGTCCTGACGTGCTTTGTTATGTTATAAGATATTATAGTGTTGTTGTGACATGCTCTATTATGTTATATGTTACAGTGTTGCCTTGGCATTACATTATATCATTGTTAGTGATACATGGAGTTTGAGAACCCATTTAGTAGTCATCTGAGATGACATATTGCATTATGCATGAGTTGATCATCACCTTCCGGGAAGGGATGACGGTATACATTCTATTCCGGGAATAGGATGAGAGATATCACCATCTGGGATGGGATATCAAATCATTGAAAATATCCGAAAATATCCACATCTGGGATGAGATATCAAATTAATAAAATATTCACATCTGGGATGAAATATTATATATCTCTATCTGGGATGGGGAAGGCAGTGGGACGTCATTGCATGGATATGAGCTCATAGACCTTAGTGGATCTGGGATTCACACCGATTCTGGGAACCAAATAGTCATGTCAAGTGATTTTGGGAATCACCGAGTCGTGTTCATGCAGTTGCATTGCATAGGGTATGCATGATTGACATGATTAAAAGCTTGAGATGTGAATGTTTTGATTGTTGAGATACTTTTAATTATATGTGATTTTGAACAACTTATGCTTAATTTAAAGAGATTATTATGTATATAATTTTTGCGGGTACCATGGTTGATTTTTCGGTTACCGCGCCGGTTGAGAACAACACTATTTTGCTAACCTTTTTATTAAATTGTTTTTATTCACTGAGATTATAAATCTCATCAAAAGTGTTGTTTTCAGAGCAAGAAGATGTCACTTTTGAGACCGAGGAGACTTGAAGACTTAGTACTATATTTTATCTATTTATTATATTTGGTTAATATTATGTTCAATAAGGATCCATTTGTGGCTAGAACCGTATCATTTTATTTTTATCATTAGGTTAAATTTAGTAGACACCCAAATTTTGAGGTAATTAATTTTATATATGTAAGTATTATCTTACCAATATTTATTATAAAATTACTGAGGTATTTTCAGGCATATATAATTTGTGAAAATTTTATTGGAGTTTTATGCCTTATTAAATGTTTTAAATAATTTTATTACATTTTTTGTTCGGATACTAATGTAACGAAGGGCGTTACAATGCGCTTTGCCTAAAATTACATTGACCTCCCTTAAGGTTTGACTCAATTATACTTGACATCCTGTTATTTCAAAAGTTACACTCACCTCACTTTTAGGAGAACTCAGTGTAATTTCATCATCTTTATAAGGGTGTGTTTGGGTAAACAACTTAATTAAGAGCTTATCACATAAGACCTTATCGCATGAGAGCTTATGCCATAAGCACTTAAAGAAAGAAAAAGAAAGAAAGGGACATGAGAGGATTCGAATAGTGAAAAACACGGAGAGGGTGTTTAGTGCATAAGCTCTTATGATAATTCCATAAACTTCTCCCAGTGACTTATGAAAATAAGTCAAAAACTCCTTATGGGATGACATAAGTTATTTTTATAAGTTCTGCCAAACACACTGCATAAGAGCTTATGTCATCAGATAAGTCAAAAGGAGCTTAAATAAGCTCTTCCAAACGCCACCTAAATCTCAAGAGAAGTTTGTATAATATTTGAAATAAGAAAGATACTCAGAGTAATTAAGTACCAATTCGCAACAGAGAGGTTACTGTAGTTTGACGATAATTTTCTTTTAAATTTGTGTGTGCGTTGAAGCACATGCATCGGCACCATTTGTGAATGTAGATATCAAAACAAAGGGGGGCAGCTAGGATCACACTGCAATGAAGATAGTGAGCCACCATGTCAAAGCAATACAGAAGAGTAAATTGTGCATAGGATTGGTGGCGAATTCTAGTGTGAGCTAGTTAACAATATCGCTCATGGTGAGCGATCATTTTTTACCGTTAGATTAAAATATTCCATAGATTTTATCATGGATCACACGAACTCTACTTTTTTTCTTTCATTATATACGTCCTGTGCAAATGATCTCTGCCTTCTTCACCGACCTTCCTCTATCAAAGAACCCAGACATGCAAAAATTAATCCAGAAGCTTCAAAACTACCCAGAAATTTCAAACAAAAAATGAAGATGCAAACCATAATGAAACTTCTTCTCATTCATTTTCAATGCACAGATCAGAGGAGATATAACAAATAACAAATTCTTAAGTGTGTGTTTGGATGGAGTATTTCAAAATTCCAAGGAATTTGAAATCCAAGGCAATTCAATTGCTTCATTTAAATTACCTTCATTTTGAAAATACTTTGTTTGGATGGGGTAATTCAAATACCTTGTATTTTAAATTCTTTGTTTGGATAAAATATTTCAATTATCTTCAATTACAATTTTTTTGAATAATTTAAAAAAAAAGGATTTCAATATAAAATGTGACAAATAACTAAACAATAGCAGATTTTTAAATAATAAAAAATTAAAATAGTCTTTGAAAAATAATAAAATTAGACAATTTGCTTGGTTGTTGAAACATAGTTGCCTCTAATTTCACATAATTGTTATGAATGTTTTTCTGGTTCAATAGTTGAAGACGATATCTCATATTCTCAAGCACGACCACTTTCAAATCAGCATAAACTCCATATCTATTTAATTCATAATCATGTTCAAGGACCAACATGTCATAGAATGGAATGCTAAATTGCTAAGTATATGGATCAATACATTCATAACAATTGAGACCAAAGTCACTATCCACTAATTAAGAAACAGGCCAATATTCATAACAAAATTAGGCCAATACCTTTGAATAGAACCAACATGACATGCCAAGAAAAAAAATAGTTGCTCCAAAAGCAAATAGTTGCTCTCCCAAGTAAGCACAACCACACTCAACCATCAACATATGAAGAGCATTCCAAGCGCATACAACAACCCAAAAAAACATATCAATCCATAATTAAACATCAATATAAAATATAATAAAATCAAACCTTTAATTTAACAAAAACAAAATCAATTTCCAATAAAATCAATTTGGCCAAAAATTGTGCTCTTCCCAAAAATTGGGGAAAATGAGATTTGCTCATAGAATCATGAAATTAGTTTAGGAAAACATTAAATAGGATAAAATATGAAAATAATTTTCTTTCAATCATATCATTTAAAATATTTTCTAAATAAAAACTAATAGTGACAATAACATAATATTATTGTCTAGTAAGCGTGCATGCACTGAAATAAAGTAGTTCTAACGCACTTTAATAAAATCATTTTAAATGAGTAATTAAAATTACTCAAACAAAACCACATAAAATAATTATCTAGATAATTAACCAATCCAAATAAAATAATATAACATATATATTTACTATTATTGAAGAACGGAAAAAAAAAATCAGGGTGTTACAGGTAACATCATCACAAATTTGGAGAATATTAATATATGTAGTCACCCCTAACAAAGAGTAAGCAACTACATGGACTTTCCTCCTATCAAACTCTATCGAAGAGTTGTTAACATATGATGATAGAAGACTCCTACAATTTGAAATAACACCCCTATAATTAGCTTGGTCCTCTTGAAGGAGACCCGGGACTTCATTTTTTTGCACCTGAAGTCCGGGAGAGTAACTATAAAATTTAGTTTTGAAGAAATATCCTCCCTCATCACTTAAAGTGTGATCGAAGTCGATGTTTCGAACTACCTGCAAGAAAGGCTCAATACACAGCCAATTGTCCCTAACTTTATTTGCATAAACTAAAAATTTCAAAAGTAAAAAAAAAAGTGATAAAATGCGTCCGACCAATAACACCGATTGGGGTATTTGTAAATAGAAACTGTGCGTAGGTTATCCAGCTTCGACAGTTCCAGCTGATAATATCAACTCTTAAATTCTAATTTCTACGTAATTTTTTTTTACTGGAAAATAATAAGATTTTTTTTACAGGAATAAGAAAAAAAAAATTGATAGTATAAGAATATATTTTTTTTGAACCAATAGTATAAGAATAGTTTTAAAAATAGAATTTTAAGTAATTGTGGTTGACTTAGTGAAAAATACTTTGAATTTTAAAATCAATATTTTTTTTGACAAAAAAATTTAAAATTAATATTAGAACATTACTACATCATGGAAATTATAATAAGAATTTAGAAAATAAAGTAAGCTATAGCAATAGCTTTGTCCCCGAATTTTCGCCTAAAAAAAAGTGTTCACCGAATTCTGCAACAGAATCCGGATTCATGCACATTAATTAGTTGATTAGGCGAGGATTTAGTTTTGGCGGACTGGCGGAGCACGGATGTGGAAAGTGGAATTTTAAAATTCCACCCGGTGAGATGGAAATTAAAATCCCTTGTTTTGTACACTGTAAATCCTCGATAACAATTCCTGGAATTTTCAAAATTCCAAATTTCACTATCCAAACAATACATTTCAAAGCACAACATTTTAAATACCTCCAAAAATTACATTCCCCGGTCAGAATGCTTCATCCAAACACAAGGTAACATTTGTCATACTCTGAAATTGAAGACTAATCTATTCAAACGAAGGATTGCATCATTTCGCGGATAGATAGATTGCATCTACTCATGTTCATGGACAACCTTCCATGCCTTGTACTCTTGATCTTCTCCATCTTTGCAACCGGGTCTTCTTCCATTGAGAATTTTCACCAAGCGTAAGTGATACAATGAAAAACAAGAAGCAAATTCCTACAGAAAAACAAAAGGCTGAAAACTTTAACATAAAAGATGGAAGTTACAATAACAAAGATGAAGAATACGAAGTAAGAGAGGGTCATCGTTGGAGGATGAGCTCTTCCCTCAACGCTAGGCAAACAGATCTGAAACAAAAGACACTCCTTGTCGGCGTTTGATGGCTTCGATGTCGTCAGAGCGACGATCGACCTGGAGGAGGGCGTACCAGTCGGGGTTGTTGTTCACACGTTCCTTTTCGGCAGTAGGACGTCGACAATGGCAATCGACCTGGAGGAGGGCGACGGCGTTCCGCTTCTGCTCTCGCTGGAGGGGCCGAAGGGGGTGGGCCGGTGGGGGTGATAGGGTGACGGTGGGGTGTAGAAGAAGTGAGAGAGAAGAGTAAAGAAATTGAAATGTGATGTAGATAGACCAGAATAGCATCTCGTGGGATATTTTGATCCAACGGCAAAAACACGTCTCTCACCATACGCGATTTGCCAGGGTCACGCACCTTAGCCAGCACCTAGGATTGGTATTTAATTACAGTTTAAACAGTGCATTCAAGAGTAAACTAATAGACCTTTTAGAGTTTTCACAATATAATAATTACTCCCCAATGCATATCAGATATTGACTAACAATCATCTATCAAGATTTAGATGACTGCAACATCCCGATTTTTCCGCTTTCTAAGATCAGTATAAGTATAAATAAATGTTTATATTTTTAGATGAAACTTAGAAAATAATTTTAGGAAAACCAAAGTCATATTCATATCATACTTATTTTCATAAGTATAAGATGAAACTTTTGGTTGAAAATTCAGACGGAACCCGGTCTGCGTTTTTGCTGACAGTAAGATTTTACTGATAAGAAAACCTAATTTTGACCCGAGAACGAAATGAATAGATTTTATATCTCATTTCCAACGATATAAGTTATTTTGAAAATTTTCAAAATAAATAGGTTTTATACTAGATTCGGCGTAAAACCCTAAATCGGGTAATCGACGGAGTCGAGAATGGACGTGCAGAGACAAAACCCGACATCGGATGCTGAGATAACTTGCCACCTAGGGTGATGAGTCATATGGATGACTCACTCATGTCATGATTGCTTTTAAATAAAAATCTAGATATTTCTTTAAAATAATATAAAGACTATTTTACCCTTGGACGATTTTATCCTTGAACTTTCGTTGAAATGCCAAGTTTGCCCCCACAATTTGTGGACACAAATCAGCCACATCACCAACCACTCCTCACCACATGTTTGTCATGATGATTTTTTTTTGGAAATTACCATTTTGTCCTTAATGTTGGATTTTATCACAAAAGTGCCATTTTGTAAGATTACTCCTTTGTCCCTAAAAATTTATGTTTGGACCCTTATGACCTTGAAAACCACGACCAAACCCTCCCAAGTGAGCTCATTTCACTTCTATAAAAGGCCATCTTCATCTTATTCATCAACTTTGCCATTTTTCCATTAAAACTCCCAAGTTACATAGCTTGATTTTGTGAAGAAAGTGTTGGATTCTTTGCCCATTTCTCAATTCCAAGAGGTAATCCTTACTCCTCATCATCATTAAGTATCATTTTCTTCAATTCCTTTCTTGATTTAAGGCCTTAATCATCTTTCCAATATCTAGATCTAGAAAGTTTAAAATTCTCTAGAAAATCATAGAAAAATCCTAAAAATATGAAACCAATTTATGTGAGTTAGTTATCATCTCTACTATCATAATCCAAGAGATTGATGCAAACAAAATTTTCCTCCCCAGTTAACCCTCCAAGGCCAAACCCTACTTGTGTGGGTGTATGAGGTTTTGCTTATTTTTCTTAGAAAGTGAACTTGTATATCATCTTTCTAGTATGTAAGTATGTTGAATCCAAGTTGTTGTGCTCAAATAAAATCCCTAGCTCATGTTTATATTAAGGGCCGAAACTGAGTTTTAAAGGAATTGGAGTATTTGATTTCAATTCTTTGTGTTAAACCATTAATCCCATGTCTTAAGTATTAAGGATCATTAATCCAAAGGCTTAGGCAATTTTAGAAAATTTTAGTCACCAAACCCTAGCATGGTTGTGACTTACCTATAGGGGATAGGTGATTTTATTTGCTTGGTTTTGATTGATAATTATGTTATGTGGTTTGTTGAAGGAGATTGTGTGTGAATCGTGTACGTGTGTTGTCAAGAAACCGGAGTGTCGACGAACGGGTATCGTACAGAAAGATCTTCAAGAGGTAAGAGGGGATTGTCTGAGGGATTTTTCCAATGGCTACATGCTATCTGTTGTTGTCTGTTTTATTTATCTGGGGTGTTTTGTTTAAGTTGTTTGAGCTGTGCTATTTTTATTTGTGATTGGTTATCTGCATTTAATTGTTTATCTGTAGTTATACATTGTAATGTTATGATACATGATCTGTCTGGGAATATTACTGTGATGTTGTTGATTGTTGTTTGAGAAGCCTGACAGTGGTCAGTGCTTTAATCAGATAAAAGATTTAAGAAGCTTTAATAATTATATTCAATGTTTTAATGGTAAAATATTGGAATATAATATTAATGGAAAGTTTTATTTTAAAAAAATAAGAAAATTTGGAAAATATCATTATTTTAATGATTTATCGCTGTAAGAGTGAACTATAAGTCACAGTGAGAGCGAAACCGTGAAATTATTTTTGTACTGCTAATTTTTACGTAAGAAATTCCGTAATATTATAAAAAGTTATTTTATGAAATTAAATGTTGAAAATAATATAATTATGATTTTAAAAAATTATTTAAGTGGAAAGGTCAAGTTTTGACTTAAAATGTTTTTATAATGTTAAACGACGGATAATTCCGCAAATATTTAAGGAAACAATTTTTGAAAATGACAGTATTTGTTTTAACCGCAATTTAGCTTTAAACGATGTTTCTTGGAACTAAGGTTCCAAATATAGATTTTTGAAAGAAAATGAGTTTCTTAGTGATTTGACAAAGGAATTTATAGTAGAAATGATTTTACGAAGATTGGACGTTATTTCGGGAAAAGGGTTTCCAAAAAGAAAATGAATTTCAATATGGTTGAACGTTTTATAAAACGAGTTACAATAGAAAGGGTTTCTGTAAACGAGTTTTACTCCACGGTTTATTGTTAATCATGGTATCTTAATGATATTCATGTCTCAACGCATTGTTAATCATGGTATCTTAATGGTATTCATGTCTCGACGTATTGTTAGTCATGCATGTCTCGACGTATCATTTGGCAATCGAGCTTGATCAACTCATTTACATGATGTTGGGGTCTCCGGAGATTAAGTGAAATGTTAGTCGATGAATATTGAAGTGTTCATGCATAATTTTCAAACGATGATGTTTGGGGTGTGAAACCCATTGATAAACTATATGCTTTGCTGTGAATGCTCATATTGTTATCAACATGTATATGAATATGTTTTCTGTAGTGTCGCGCATGTGGTCGTCGAGTTAAGTCCATATATTGGTTTCTCACTCTTGCATGTTTTATTTGTGGTCTCTTTGCTGTTTTTATATCGGGGAGTTCAAATGAGCCGCTCAAGGGATATGACACATACAAGAAGAAGGCTACTTAGTTCGGAGCATGCTGATTAGGGGTGTTCATCAACCGATCCAAACCAATTCAAACCGCAAAAACTGAACCGAAAAACCGAAAACCGAACAAACTGAAAACCGAAAAAATCGAAAACCGAAAAAACCGTAAATTTTTATTGGATTGGATCGGATTTCGGATCCTCTAATGAAATCCAATCCAAACCGATCTATTATATACATATATTATTAATTTTGAAATTATAGTATTACTCATACTTAAACATTATTCTTCATACTTCTATGTCCCCCATTCTCTTTAATATTTTTGTTGGAATGACATATATGAGACTATTTAGAATAAATATTAATGTCTTGAAGTTATATTTTGCTAAAAGCTTTGATGCATAGAATATATATATATATATATATATATATATATATATATATATATATATTTGATTGAGTAAACATGAAAAATAGGAAATCAATTATGTAAATTAGAAAAATAATTAGCTACAATTTATTTGTAGTCGATTCAAGGAAAAAAAATAGGATAAATGAAAGTAGATATATATAATTAATATAAAAGAACGTGTTAAAAAATATCAATATTTTTTTTCTTCTCAAACTCTCAAATTAAAACGAAGATTATCTTTTATTCACTATTAAATAAGTAGAAAGGACACTTGACATTCGGAAAAAAAAGTATGACAAAAACCGAATTATCCAATCCAATCCAAACCGCATTTGATTGGATTGGATCGGATCGGATTTTTTTAAGGAAGCAAACCGATCCAATCCAAACCGCACGATGTTTTCATCATTGGATCGGATGACTTTTTAGCTCAAAACCGATCCAATCTAATCCGCGAACACCCCTAATGCTGATGCTACCTCCTATTATTATAGTGTCTCTTAGTATTGACCAACTTAGGTTTTATTTAATGTAGTGTGTTGTCATTCAATAATGAACTTTACTTATAGAGATTTAGGTGTGAAGACAATATGAGGCAGTATGGTTGTATGACTTATATATATATATATATATATATATATATATATATATATATATATATATATATATATATATATATATATATTCATATATTTAAGTGTGGTCTTGATTACGTTGTTGTTATGATGTTGTAAAGAAAAAATTTTGTCACCGTGTTTTTCGAGGAATAAATGTTAAGAAAATATTATTTTACGAATGCAACCTGCAAACATTCTTTTAATTTATTTTCCGCAATGGGTTAACCATGTAACGACCCAAGGTAGGGTGTTACAATGACCATGTAGCAGTTGCCTTCTCAAAATATGTCCAAAAAGGAAAATGTTGCTGATTTGTTTGTGGCTCTTTACTCTGTTACATGATCTTCTACAATGGCAAAAGTAATTTTTCTGTATATTTTTCAGACCAGTATGGGGTTACATGATTTTAGTCTAATTTCAGAAAACTGAAAAGTGTTCATTTCCTTGTCATTTGGTCTTCTTGTTTGATTTCCACTCAAAGCTTCAAAGGAAAAAGGTTTTGATCCAGATATCCATTACCTTGGTAAAATCTTAGAAATTGTTACATCATTAATGGAAGCATTCTTGGAACTTTTAGAAGTAGATGCTTCCTCTGGGTTCATTTTTCCAACTGAAAATGCAGGGTGGTTGGGTTTTGGAAGGGCCATTGTGTCACTGACCAGCATGACAACAACAGTGGACATGGTTGGCCTATCTGCTGCTTCTTCTTGAACACACAATAGACCAATGTGTATGCACTTCACAACTTCACTAGCTATGCAGGACTTTTCTAGTACTGGATCCATCAATTCCAAACATTTTCCTTCACACCATATTCTCCAAGTCTGCAAGTAATTATGCAAATTGTGAAGTTGTTGTTAACAATGTTGTATTTCAATTGGAAACTTAGGGTCTGTTTAGTTTAGCTCCTATTTCGTGTTTTCATTTCCTGGTTTTAAGAACAATTACAATAAAATTAAATATAAATTTGTTACTTTATTTTCATTCCATTTCCTGTTTCCAAAGGTTTGTACAGGAAAAACTGGAAACAACTTTTTATTTATTTTCATTGTTTCCTATACAAATGAAAACATGAAACAGAATGAAAAAGAAGTAATAATTTTATAATTATTCTTGTTGTGATTATTTTTGAAATCAGAAAATGAAAACAGGAAATAGGAAATAAACCAAACAGACTCTTAGGTTTGCTTTGTTTTCACTTTCCAATTTTCATTTCCTGTTTTCATTAATAACTAAAGAAATGTCACATTATTTCATTGTGTTTTCTCCTTTTAAAGATTTATACACAAAACAAAATAAAAATAATGTGACATTTTTATAATTATTAATGAAAACAGAAAATAAAAACAGTAAATTGGAAACAAAACAAATGAACCCAAAATCTCTTGATTAGATAAGAGTGGAAACTCACATATAAGAGAAGACTCTGACCATGGCTAGACAGATAGAATCCACTATTCTTTTTCCCACAAATGATTTCTAATAGAAGAACTCCAAAGCTGAAAACATCTGATTTTACTGAAAATAATCCTTCCATAGCATACTCTGGAACCATGTATCCACTATTGGAAATCAACAGAAACTTAGTTATTTCTCTCACATCAAAGATTATATTACAAGGAATTTCATTTTTCAACTAATCAAGTGCTTAAATATGTATTCATAAAGCATATTGTTTAGAAATGGTTGGTGTAAGTAGAACTCACTAAGTACCCATTACTTGTCTTGTATTTGCCTCATTCTGGCCTCTTTCAAATGTCCTTGCCAATCCAAAATCTGATATTTTAGGATTCATCTCCTGGTCTAGTAGAACATTGCTAGCTTTGAGATCTCTATGGATTACTCTAAGTCGAGAGTCCTCGTGAAGGTACAAAATGCCTCTTGCTATTCCATTGATAATGTTAATTCTCAGTTTCCAATCAAGTTGCTTTCTTTTTTCATCATCTGAAAACATAAATAAAGATAACAGATGTTATGGAAAAATACAGTATGTGAAGCACATAACCTAAGGTAACTAGCAAATGCCAAATAGTGAGTAAATACCAGAAAGATTATATATTCACTCACTTTCTTAGATATACCCTTTCCTCCTTAAAGATTATCTTAGGATTATTGATTCCATGAGATAACTTGAATTTAGTTTCACTAACAGAAAAAGAAAATGTGCCATAACTTTCTTGGGAATTATGGTGATGAATTGTACTTGCTCTTATCCTTAAAAACATTTAGATGTCAATATCACACAACACAACTGGTTGTTGGAAAAAATTATTAATATTAAATTAACACAACAACAAATAAAAAAAAGGCATCAATTAAATATGCAACTAAATAAAAGTAAAATAAATATAAATCAACTTATCTGTTTTGGCTGAGACTTATAAAACTCTAGGTTTAAGAGTATTTTACCACCACGAGTAGAATATACTTCTGCTTTTAATTATTTTTAAAAGTAAAGACAAACATATTAAAAATTTTAAAAATAATTAATCAATTAAAAAAATTATTTTTTAAATAAAATAAACAATAACAAACGTCCAATAACGCTAAGTCATTTTTTTTTTTTAAGAAACATAATAAAACGGAAAGCCTAAAAAATAAGAGAAAATGGATAAGGCCTTCAACCGAATGTGCTACGTGACCAAGTCAATAAAATTATTATTTTAATGTTTGGCTTTAAAATAAATAATCAGAAAATAAAAATATAACACTTGTGACATCTCTTAACAAGTAATAATATACAATAAAGTTGTTACTTACTCTCATGTCCCAACAACTTTGAAGTCCACAGCAGGACAACCCCAACTTGTCTCCACCGACCCCACTTATAGATATATACCCAACTTGTCTCCACGGACCCCTCTTATAGATATATAAATTGAGTTTAAATTTGATTGGTGATGTAAAGATTTTTATAGTGACAATCAAATAATCAAGTACAAATTATTTTATATGTAAGTTTTAAAATAATTATAATAAGAATCAAATATTTATAATGATATGATAATTTATGATTGATTGATAATGTAAAATTCTTAACATTTATCAATTAAATCCATGCTAATTTAGCACTCAAACTATTCAACCAAAAAGTGTAGTGAATACTAAAGTGTTGCCACGAACTCTATTCAATGAAGCTATTTGAAAACATACCAAACAGGTGAAAGTCAAGACTTTTATTTGGCAAATACTCATATACAAGTAGCTTTTCTTTCTGCTCCAAACAGCACGCCAAAAGCCTTACAAGGTTACGATGTTGCAATTTAGCTATGAACATTACTTCATTCTTGAACTCATCTGAGCCTTGACCAGAAGCTTCTGAAAACCTTTTGACTGCAATTTCTCTTCCATCCGGTAGAATTCCCTGATAAAAGATTGAAATAAATAAAAGCATGTAGAAATATGATAATTGATCATAACAAAGGACCTTTATCCAAAATTCCAAATCCTGAATACCTTGTAAACGGTGCCAAATCCACCTTCTCCTAATTTTGATGTTTCTGAAAAGTGATTAGTACTGTGTAAAATTGTAATTAAAGGGATTGTAGGTAGATCTGCGTTCAGTGTTTCCTCAGTTTGAACATTTTGATGTAAAGATGAAGGAAAGGTGTCAGTTAGCAGCCCATCTACAAAGAGAGCTTTGTGAGTTCATATTTAAAGTTTTGAACTAAATGGCCATGCTTGAGAATGTGAAATAAACTATAAAACAAATTCTAGTATGTGTTGTTACAGGAAATTACCTTTTCTAAATCTATTCCTGCACCAGAAGCAGTAGACACTGCAACATAGTAGAGCTACTGACACTGACACACTTATGCCAATGATCAAGTTTCTTGACTTACTTTTGCCTGTAACAGTATCAAAGATGAACATCTTTTTTTCCTATGCCACAAGAAAGTGATTATAGCTGTAAGGGAACAAATAGTAATTGATGTATCACCTGTATTTGGATTAGGCACAGGAGCTGAAGATGTTTGATTGTGAAATAGGTAGAACATATAATCATCATACTTTATTAGACAACTTGCTGCCAAAACCTGCCATCCCATCTTTTGTTCACAACATTTGGGATATTGTGCTAACATGGCCTCCAAACGCTTTCTGCACCCCTCATTTGTAAGGTCTCTGCTGCATTGCACAAGGCCATACCTCCTCTCAGAAGAATTCAGATTGAACTCACCCATATAGAACAATTGGTTGGTCTCCTCAGTTGCTTTTCTGATCAAACCTCTCATATTATCCTCAGCTTTCTGAATCTCCTTTGGGTTGGAGATGTTTTTTGTTCCAAAAGCATGCCATGATGGGTGTATTGTAACATTCCCAAAGAAGTTCTCATTTGAGTACCTGAGGATGCAGAAATCATACCATATGACAGCAGACACTCTATTGGGACATTTCTGAAGAACTTCTCTGGTAGCAGTTGAGACACAGAACTGACAGAAGTAGCCAACCACATCACCGCGGCAATCATAGAGGCCATACACAGCATCTCCTGTGCTGTTGTTGCCTATGCTGGTGTGGTTATACCCTTTGCTTGTGGCTGCATCAGAGGATAGCCATGAGAGGATGCCGTCAAGATTGGTTTTGTATGCACTGCTGAGAGCTTGTTGAGTTGTGTTATGGCAGTCATCTCCTACGTAATTTGGTGATTGTGCTTTTGTAATGAATGCTTTGAAGCTCAGAAATAGAAGGAAAGCAAAAGACATTGATCTCACATTGAGTTGTGTTGCTTCCATGGTGTGATCTGGACTTGCTTAAGCTACTTACTCAAACAATAACTAAAACATATATGAGGTGAAGTATGTGACTCTATATATAAGGAAAAATGCTTGGTAAACACACTTCCACGCAAAACGGCATATTTAGAATATAAGTTTGCACAAGTTTAAAAGTGAAATCAGTTAGTTAAATGATAAAAATTATACAGATATGAGATCATATATGTATAAATGTGTGCCTAAACATAAAATGTGTGATGGAGATAAATTTTGTACGAGTCAACATAATTAACTTTACAAGTCTACCCAAATAAAAATAAAGTTGCTATAAAAACTTTGCCAGTCAACTCTTCATGTGACTACAGTTAAATGTTAACTAGAAGCGGTTTTCAATATAATTTGTTTTTATCAGGGTATCGAAATCTTTAATAAAATTAGTTATCAATATTTGACTATATGTTTGATTTAAGATTTTAATTTTGATACATTGTTAGAGTATTTTATTGACTCGAGCGTCGGAGTATCTTTGCATGTACTCACCCCTTCCTAACAGGGAGCCACCGTGCATGGACGGAGTCGCCTTTGTCTGCCATTCAAATCAGATCAATTGCACAACCTCAAAATCTAGGTTAGAACACAACCTACGTTCTATTTGGGATACCATAATTGTCAAAGGCTTATTTTTTTCCACAAAATATCAGGTCTTGTGGTTTCAGACTTGTAGGAATTGCCTAAAATTATTGGATTAGAAAAATCTTTTGGTTTACTTCCCTGTTGCCAAAGTTCTAAAAATATATAAAAATCAAACACTTCGAAATAAAGTATATGCTTGAATGCCACGAATTTTTTTCATCATTCATAAGAAACAAAACAGTTCACATATTATTCTAGTCCACTGAGTGGACAATATTAATATTTTCCTCTCTTTGACCCATAAAAAAAAAGGCTGATGTAAGATGTATCTATCAACTTTGTCTAAACCACGCAACCATTATCTTAGAAACTCTGTGAGAAGCCATTTCCCAAAGTTATACAAAACATAGAAGATTTGTTTTAAACCTGGCTCTGTGTTAACGTGGTTTTTTGCTTGTATCCAAAATTCCTTCGTGACAAATAATTATAGATCAAACGAGTGTGAGACCTACGAGTTATGCGGTAATCTCGTCAAAATAAGTATGTGAATTGTCTGCCAAGTACACGTTTGACAACTTAGTCAAATTTGGTACTATATTGGCAAAGACTAATAGTCTGGATTTGACAAGTGAGGAAATTGACAATGCACATTAACAGGTAATTAATTGTATACGAATATTAGACAGATAATGCTATCTAACTTTAAAATAAGAAACATATACTTATATGTAGAAAGTATGGTTATTCAATGAAAATGATAAAAAACAGTTTCTGGAATTGAAATAATTGACTATGAAATACTTGACAAGAAGTATAATTTAGACTTAAAAAGTAAGAACAACGTAAAAAGTGGTTATTGTTAAATTTTAATGTGTATAATATGTGGATTAGCATTAATTGGTGATTAAATTATAATTAAATTAATATATCAGTTATAAAATTAATTCTTAATTACGTAACCAATTGGTGAAATTGTTGTTGGGTATTTACTAAGAGTGACCCTATGATGGGCTGGGCCATTCTGATGTTAACCCGTTGAGAGGTCCCTACTCTCTGCTGGTAGGTTAAAAGGGATTGCCTCCCCATTAGGCATTCTAAGAGACACATACTGAACCAACCAGAAAGAGAGAAGCAACCCTCTCACAATCTTCTGATCTGTGGTGATGGATTCTGCGATGCTCTAAGGTACACAATTCTTCTCCTCTCCTTCGATTAACATGTGAAATATGTTGTAATTGGTATCTGTATGATGTTTAGAATTATAGGTTATCCTTCAATTGGTATCAGAGCATTACAGATACATATTATAGCTGTTATTTCGTGGTTTATTTCAAGAGATTAGTTCCGTTTTGCACAATCTCATTCTCGAATTCGAAACCCCTATTCAAGCTAATGTTTTCGATAATTGATTGACGGGTTTTCCTTTCTGCATATAAACGAACAACATACTAAAATATCATGAGATTACGTCATGTATTTCGTTGAAATCGAATGGAAGAATTTCACGTTTTCAAACGAAAACCGTTTTTCGATCTAAAACACGTTCCGCGTTTTCGTTCCATAAAATCAAAAACTGATTTGGGGCTTCTATAGATCGAACAGTAACGATCAAAACCCCCCAAGAATCATCGAAAATGGTTGATTAAAACAGGAGAATCGATCGGGTCTGTATCGCGGGTCACTTCGACCCGTTTTTGGTTGCTGGGCGAGGAAGATGACTGGTCGCGCTGTCGCGCACGCGCCAAAAAGGACGAGCGGGTTTAAAAATGTAGTATAGTGCGACAACTCGGATGTCGTCTCTCAAGGACTCTGAGAATATTATCTTTCACAAAAAAATCAGTTTTGGGGGGGGTTTGGATTGGAATGTAATTAAGAAACAAACAAAACAGAGCAATCAAAAACAAGGCAGTTGAAAAGGGATTATCAATTATCAAACAACGATTAATCTACTGTCAAGAATTCCCAACTATCCTTGGTTAATGTAAACCCAAGCCCTAAGCAGATTCTAATCCCCTTTCGATTCTGATAACAACTAACAACGTAATTGCTACTATGGATGCAATTTCCTATTCCCGAAATAACAAACGGGATTAAGCGCTCATGATCGAACGATCATGAATGAACACACGCGAATTAACAAACGCGATTATGTATAGGAAATTAACATCACTGAAACAAATCAATACAATATTACACACTCCTGAAATAACAAACAGAAATATGAAATATGGTATTGAAAAGGGAAAAGCAATTAAAATAGGGATTTACATAACCTCAAGTATATAGGATCCTCAAACAGTAGACTAATCCTAAGACTTAGTGCTCCATGGCAAGAACGAAATCACAGAGAAAAATGTATATCAGAAAGTTGGAGAAGCAAAAGTCTCTACAAAATGTTCAGAACAGCCTTTTATACAAATTCAGAATTCAGATGTTCGCGAGGCGAACAAACATTCACGAGGCGAATTTCATGAACTGTCAGCAACCCTTGGCATTCTCGCGAGGCGAAGTAACTCTCGCGAGGCGAGGATATGAAGAGTTTCCTCCTTACGCCCGTGATGGCCATCAGGGCCTAACCGTGATGCTCTCTGACTTTCAGATTCGCGAGGCGAAGTGATGCTCGCGAGGTGAGACTCTTCAGCTTCAAAACTGCCACGGCCATGACCTTCAACACGGGCAAGCCGTGATCGTCTCTGACTTTTTCAGGTTTGGAAGACTCGCGGGGCGAGACCTTCTTCGCGAGGCGACCCAGAGACTTAGCAATTTCTTGGAACAACAGTCAGGCTTCGGGGTCGCGTGGCGGCGTGTCCTTCGCGGGCGAGACCTCTATTCTTTATTTTCTGACTTCTACTTAACCTGAAAACAAGGAAATAAGCATAAGTGTATTATTTTGACTTAAAACTAGCTAAATTAACTTAAAACTACTCTAGAGACTCAAAACCTTGCTTGAGGACAATCTAATCTAATTTGGGTGAAAATACGATATAATTTGCACAAAACCCTGGTCATACTAGCTATAAAACTAGATGAGCCAGAGGCTTATCAAAATCCCCAAACTTAAACTTTGCTTGTCCCCAAGCAAACTAAGACTCAAAAATCAAAAAGACTCAAGACCTGGCAAGCTCAAAAGATTCAATCAACATTCCACACACTCAAGCAATACATCAAAAACAGTTTTTCTTCATTGTTTCCCCCTTTTCAAACAGAGCAATCCCCAAATTCATTTATTCTAAACAATTGAGAGTTTCACCATGAAAACAATCAGAAATCTAAGCAGGGAATCTAAGTCACACACAAGAGGGAGATCACCAAATCCAAACAACTGCCTTCCTCACAAGGGCATTATTTGTTCACTCAGTCACTCAGTTTATGTCAGGCTAACAACTTGCACTCAGTTTCACTTTTCAAGTACACTTCCCAAAAGCTTGATTTTCACCTCAAAATGGCTCCCACAGAAAACATGCAAGCAACATCAAAAGGTCTTTATTGGGTTGTAATGGGGCCTGACTAAGGGTAGGATATACAAAGAAACTAAGCTGAAGACCCTAGGAACTAAGAGAGCATGAACTATATTTACACTTTGAATTTCACTCAAGTTCCTTTCTTTATTTTTTTCTTTACACTTCTGGGTGGCTACAGCTCTTTTTATTTCTTTTTGGCATTTTTGTATTTTTGTATTTTTTTTTCTTTTTTTTTTCCAACATTTGTACACTTTTTCTTTCACAAGCTTTTGGCTCCAACTCTTTTTTTCTTTTTTTCTTTTTTCAATCCCAACAACATATTACACCTTGCAGCCACCCCAAACTTTAGTTTCTTGCACCCATTCTAAGATTACATGCTCTCCTAATCCTAAGATCGGGTTAACATGGTTTTCCAGATTTTTGGGCTTATAACATTAGGTTATCAAGAACTAATAGGCTAATAGGCTCAAAAGGACTAACTAGGGAACATGCAATAGGAATTAGTTTATTCAGGCCAAGTAGCTATTTACAAAGAAACTGCCTAAATCATTTGCTACACACATATAATCATGCAAACCAAAAAGAGATTTAATCAAATCCAGGGAAGTGCAACTTGAAAGCGATTTTCACACAGTTTGAAACATGTTGGAGGCTCAAAACCTCACCTGGACATTATTCGCAAATTATTTGAACAGAGATACTATCCCTAGTGTGTGCTCCCTATCACCCCAAACTTATCATTCATCATGCTATCATAACAAAATCCCAAAGTTCAGTTTTCAATTTCACATGGGAATCACAAAATTTTTCAAATTTTTCAGCCTAGGGGGAATCATTACATATCAATCATGCAAGCAATCTGTGCAACATCAATCAAAATCTAGCAAACTTGCCAACTAAGAACTTAACACACAAATGCTCCTGAGCTTCTCAAATTATTCAGGAGCTTTATTCAAAGAAAAGAAAACTTTATTCAAAGAAGAGAAAAACTACAACTAGTTCCCTCCCCCACACTTAAAACATGCATTGTCCCCAATGACAACAACAGACTTTACAATCAGAGTGAGGGAAAGGAAAAGAAACTCCCTGATCAAGCATCAGTGTAGGTTGGAGCATCCAAAGATAGCTCCTCAACATTGGCATCCATAGGAACAACAGCATCCACACCATGGAATGGCTTCAACCTCTGCCCATTAACCTTGAAAGGCTTGTGTGTACCGCACGTGTAATCTCTATTGCACCATAAGGAAACACATTAGTAATGACAAAGGGGCCATCCCATTTGGACCTAAGTTTCCCAACCATCGGTTTCAGCGGGAGTTAAACAATAATACTAGCTGGCCCAACAAAAATTCTTTCCTAACAATCATTCTATCATGAAATTGTTTTGTCTTTTCTTTATAAATCTTGGAGCTTTCATAGGCTTCAAGCCTAAGCTCCTCAAGTTGCTGCAACTGCAGCTTTCTTTCAACACCAGATGTATTCATATCCATATTACAACACTTTACAGCCCAGTATGCTCTATGCTCAACCTCCACCGGGAGGTGACATGCCTTACCAAAAACTAGCCGAAATGGGGACATCCCTATAGGGGTCTTGAAAGCAGTCCTTTGTGCCACGGTCGTCTTCCGACGCGTCGGCTCCATTCCTTTCTATTATGCTTTGCACCATCTTCTCCGGAATTTGCTTGATCTCTCTGTTGGATATTTCAGCTTGACCATTGGTTTGGGGGTGGTAAGCGAGAGACACTCTATGTACAACCCCATATTTTCGAGTAGGGCCTCCATGGTTACATTGCAAAAATGCGTGCCACAGTCACCGATGATGGCCTTGGGTATACCAAACCTGCAAAAAATGTTGGACCTAACAAATTTTGAAACAATCTGAGCATCGTTAGTCCTAGTGGGGATTGCTTCCACCCACTTTGAAACATAATCTACAGCCAACAAAATATATACAAAACCAAAAGAAGGAGGGAAGGGACCCATGAAGTCCATCCCCCACACATCAAAAACTTCACAAAAGAGCATGGGCTGTTGGGGCATCTCACTCCTACGAGTGATTGCCGGGCCTGTTATTTGACATTCTTTACAACTCTTATATACCTCATAAGAATCCCTAAAAAGTGTGGGCCAAGAGAACCCGGGAGTCCAGGACTTTTCTTGCTGTCCTTTGAGGTCCAAAGTGTCCTCCAACCGGGAGAGGCATGTGAGAAATGCGGGATGGACTCCGTCTCACGATCGGGTACACACCTCCGAATGACTTGGTCACTGCAAAACTTCCACAGATAGGGGTCATCCCACACATAATATTTTGCATCGCTCTCTTGACTTGTGGAACTTTTGTCTACTTGTACTGCGGGAACAACACCAAAGAACTAGAAAATTTACAATGTCAAGAAACCAGGGGGTTACCCCATACATATGTAACAATCTCTCATCGGGAAATCATCTTGGATGGGAAAAATATCCTCATCCCTTGCTATCCTACTCAAATGATCTGCTACAGATTTTCGGCTCCACTTTTATCCTTTATCTCCACATTGAATTCCCGGAGCAAGAGCATCCACCGATCGGTCTTGGCTTAGCCTCGGCTTCTTCAACGAGATATTTCAAAGCTGCATGGTCGAGAAAAACAGTTACCCTAGAACCTAGCAAATAAGACCTAAACTTGTCAAGTGCAAATACAATAGCTAGCAGACTCTTTCTCAGTGGTTGTGTAATTTGCTCGTGCGGCATCTAGGGTCCTAGAAGCATAGTGAATTACATGGGCAACCTTGCCCACCTTTTGTGCCGAACTGCCCCCACAAAGAAAATTTGAGGCATCACACATCGGTTCAAACGGGAGTGTCGATCTGGGGCTGGATGACAGGGGTAGAAGTCAACGCCTTCTTCGAGATGGTCAAATGACTCTTTGCATTTTTCATCAAACTCGAACAGGCATCATTTTTCAGCAGATTTGACAATGGCAAGGTGCTATCTTCTTGAAGTCCTTTATAAAGCGCTGTAGAAACCTGCATGTCCAAGAAAGGAACGTATCTCGCGTCACGCAAGATGGGTAAGGCAATGAAGCAATTACATTTATTTTTGCAGGATCCACGTAAATACCCTCTTTGGAAATTACATGACCCAATACAATCCCCTGTTCTACCATGAAATGACATTTCTCATAATTCAGAATCAAATCAGTATCAATGCATCTTTGAAGAACTAGATCTAGACTATGCAAACAAGCATCAAAAGAGGAACCATACACAGTAAAATCATCCATAAACACCTCTATGCAGTTTTCAATAAAGTCAGAGAAAATACTAAGCATGCATCTTTGAAATGTGCCAGGAGCATTACAGAGGCCAAATGGCATCCTCCTATAAGCAAACGTACCGAAGGGGCACGTGAAGGTGGTCTTTTCCTGATCCTCAGGGGCAATATGAATCTGGAAATACCCGGAAAAGCCATCTAAAAAACAATAATGGGACTGACCAGCCAGCCGATCTAGCATCTGATCTATGAACGGCAAAGGAAAATGATCCTTTCGGGTGGCCTGGTTTAGCTTCCTATAGTCTATACAAACTCTCCAGCTATTCTGGACTCTAGTAGGCACAAGTTCATTATTCTCATTCCTAACTCTTGTTAAACCAGATTTCTTTGGTACAACTTGAACCGGACTTACCCAAGAACTATCGAAATGGGATAGATAATACCCGCCTGTAGAAGCTTGGTTACCTCTTTCTTTACCACATCCGGAATCGGTGGGTTAAGTCGCCTTTGGGCCTGCTCGATGGTTTAGCCCCATCCTCCAAGAAAATTCTGTGCATGCATCCGGAGGGGCTAATTCCTGGAATATCGGCCAATGTCCACCCAATGGCCTTCTTGTTCTTCCTCGGAACTTCTAAAAGCTTGTCTTCCCGATCGAGTTGAGGCCGGAGGAAATGATGACCGGCAACGTTGCATCCCTCCCCAAGTAGGCATACTTTAAGTTCTCGGGAAGTGGTTTGAGTTCCAAAGGAGGCGGCTGCTCAACGAGATGGTGCATTGGGAGCAGCCATAGGGTCAAGGATTTCATTGAGTAAATGACTTCACTCTCATTATCACTTTCACTATCATCCTCACCCTGCAATGTTAAATCCAAAAACTCGGAACAAACAGAACATGGGTTAGTGTTAGTGCAGTTAGTACAAGTATATACATCATCAAAACCAGAAATAACGGGAAAATCGAAATAAGGTCATCATGAGTGTCCTCAATGAGCTCGGACGAAAGCAACTCTAAGTGGAATACAGAGTGCTCCTCTCACTCGGGTGCTTCATAGCATCAAAAATCTTGAATTTGGCCACAATACCACCAAACTCCATCGACATAGTCCCATCATAAACATCAATCTTGGTCTTGGATGTCATCATGAATGGTCTCCCCAAGATTATGGGTGATCTCTTTGGATCGAGTCTCTCCGCCATGTCTAGGATATAGAAGTCTGCAGGAATATCAAATCATCAACTTGCACTAGGACATCCTCTACCATCCCCATGGGTGGACACATTGGTCCTGTTAGCCAATCGAATGGTAAGACACAGTATCTGCAATGGCCCCCGGATCAAGGTTATTAAAGATGGAGGTAGGCATGACATTGATTGATGCTCCCAAGTCCAACATACAGTTCTCAAACTTCTTGTCCCCAATAGTGCATGGGATAGTGAAGGTGCCTGGATCCTTGCACTTTTGTGGCGATGACTTGATTAGGGCCTATAGAAGCAACTCTCTCTATCTTTGACTGGATAAGCGCTGAGACATTCATTCCCAAGTCAACCCTCTCATTAGTCTTCATCTTCCTCTTGTTAGTGCATAGGTCCTTCAGAAATTTAGCATATCTGGGCACTTGCTTGATCACATCCAACAATGGAATATTAACAGCTACTTTTCTGAAAACATCAAGAATCTCCTTCTCTTTATTCTCACCACCCATCTTCAATTTTTTCTGAATTCTGTGTGGGAATGGAATGGGTGGTCTATACACTCTCTCAGTTTCAACTTCAACCACAGGCTCAGGAGCAGCCTCAACAGTAGGCTCAGGAGTAGCCTTAACAGTTTCTTCATCGTTTCCAGAAGTGGCCTCAACAACCTTTCCAGATCTCAGAGAGATGACACTCACATTAGGGTTGGAGGCATTAGGATTTATCACTGGCTGTGCAGGCAGCTGGTTTGTCCCTTGACCTTGTTGTATACTATTCATGGATGTAGCCAACTGTCCAATCTGAGTCCTCAAATCCTGAATACTAGCATCTGTCCTCTGCTGAAACTGTACACTAGATGCAGCCATTTGCTTTACCAAGTCTTCTAATGATGGTCCAGAAGGTGCAGAAGTGGTCACTGGAGGATGATTCTGAGGTGCCATCGGCTGTTGTTGGGAAGAATTCCCATACCGCAGATTAGGGTGATTTCTCCAGCTAGGATGATACCTATTAGTAGAGAGGTCTGGAATGCTTGTGCACCGATTCGACTCGCCTCCTTGATTATAGGGGTTCACTGCATAAGCCTGAGGTACTTCACTGACAAATTCTTCTCTCTGGATCGGGCATGGATCAAATGGATGCTCAGGTGCATTGCACATGCTACATAACTTTGCCGACTGAACCTTGTCTATTGCCAATTGTCTTACAAAGGAGGTCAGCTCATCCAATCTATTCTCAAGGGCGGCTTGGTTAGAAGATGAACTATGAATCTCATGCACGCCTCTTGGCTCAACTGAATTTCTTCTTGTAGAAAACTGCTGGGAGTTCAACGACATGTTCTCAATAAGTTGCTTAGCAGCAGCTGAGGTCTTATCAACTAATGCTCCCCCACTAGCAGCATCCAACAGATTCCTATCCATAGGCAACAATCCTTCATAAAAGTATTGGATCAGGAGTTGCTCAGAAATTTGATCTTCGGGGCAACTAGAGACCAAATGTTTGAACCTTTCCCGATATTCACTAGTGACTCGTTCCCTCTTGCACGATGCCACATATCTCTTTCCTTATTGAAGCAGCTCTTGAAGCAGGAAAATACCTTTCTAGAAACACCCTCTTCAAATCATTCCAAGTTGTGATGGAGTTAGGCTCAAGGTACAATAGCCAATCCTTTGCAGCTCCTTGGAGTGAAAATGGAAAAGCCTTCAGCTTAATACTGTCCTCAGTGACTCCCTCTGCTCTCGAGGTTGTGGAGCATACAACTTGGAATTCTTTTAAGTGCTTGTGTGGGTCCTCACCTGCAAGACCATTAAACTTGGGCAACAGGTGAATAAAACCAGATTTCAATTCAAAAGGGGTGTCAGCACCAGGATAAGAAATACATAATCCATTATAGTTGACATCAGGGGCAGCGAGCTGCCTTAATGTCCTCTGGTCTCCCATGTTTTCAAAAGCAGTTTTAAAATTGGAATTACTACTAGTGCTAGCCCGAAATTCCCTACGGAGTGTGTGCAATGTTCTTTCAATTTCCGGGTCAAAATCACACAGTTCAGGGCAATGAGACCTAGTAGCCAGACCAATTCAAAACAGAACAGAAATTAAAAGAAAGAAAAGAAAAGAAAATAAAAACAAATTGAGAAAAATAACAACTCAGAGTCCCCGGCAACGGCGCCAATTTTTGGTCACATTTGTCGCAAGACGCGCCAAAAAGGACGAGCGGGTTTAAAAATGTAGTATAGTGCGACAACTCGGATGTCGTCTCTCAAGGACTCTGAGAATATTATCTTTCACAAAAAAAATCAGTTTTGGGGGGGGTTTGGATTGGAATATAATTAAGAAACAAACAAAACAGAGCAATCAAAAACAAGGCAGTTGAAAAGGGATTATCAATTATCAAACAACGATTAATCTACTGTCAAGAATTCCCAACTATCCTTGGTTAATGTAAACCCAAGCCCTAAGCGATTCTAATCCCCTTTCGATTCTGAGAATAACTAACAACGTAATTGCTACTATGGATGCAATTTCCTATTCCCGAAATAACAAACGGGATTAAGCGCTCATGATCGAACGATCATGAATGAACACATGCGAATTAACAAACGCGATTATGTATAGGAAATTAACATCACTGAAACAAATCAATACAATATTACACACTCCTGAAATAACAAACAAAAATATGAAATATGGTATTGAAAAGGGAAAAGCAATTAAAATAGGGATTTACATAACCTCAAGTATATAGGATCCTCAAACAGTAGACTAATCCTAAGACTTAGTGCTCCATGGCAAGAACGAAATCACAGAGAAAAATGTATATCAGAAAGTTGGAGAAGCAAAAGTCTCTACAAAATGTTCAGAACATCCTTTTATACAAATTCAGAATTCAGATGTCTCGCGAGGCGAACAAACATTCGTGAGGCGAATTTCATGAACTGTCAGCAACCCTTGGCATTCTCGCGAGGCGAAGTAACTCTCGCGAGGCGAGGATATGAAGAGTTTCCTCCTTACGCCCGTGATGGCCATCAGGGCCTAACCGTGATGATGCTCTCGACTTTCGATTCGCGAGGCGAAGGGATGCTCGCGAGGCGAGACTCTTCGCCTTCAAAGCGCCACGGCCATGACCTTCAACACGGGCAAGCCGTGATCGTCTCTGACTTTTTCAGGGTTTGGAAGACTCGCGGGGCGAGACCTTCTTCGCGAGGCGACCCAGAGACTTAGCAATTTCTTGGAACAGTCAGGCTTCGGGGTCGCGTGGCGAGCGTGTCCTTCGCGGGGCGAGACCTCTGTTCTTTATTTTCTCAGCTTCTACTTAACCTGAAAACAAGGAAATAAGCATAAGTGTATTATTTTGACTTAAAACTAGCTAAATTAACTTAAAACTACTCTAGAGACTCAAAACCTTGCTTGAGGACAATCTAATCTAATTTGGGTGAAAATACGATATAATTTGCACAAAACCCTGGTCATACTAGCTATAAAACTAGATGAGCCAGAGGCTTATCAATGACCTCTCCAGATTCGCCCCGCGAGTGTATGCTCGCCTCGCGATTCTGGGCATCAGCATCTGTTGGAATTCCATATTCGCCTCGCGAGATACTTCTCGCCTCGCTAACCTGAAAGTCAGCAGAACAGTGAAAATCTCATCATCTCTGGTTCGCCCCGCGACTACTCTTATCGCCTCGCGACCCCGTAGGCTCACTGTTCTAGGAAAATGCAAGGTTTCTGGGTCGCCTACCAAACACTTGACTCGCCTCGCGAGTACCCGCGAGAAGACCAAACGTTGCTGACTTTTCACAATATTCGCCTCGCGAAGGGGTGCTCGCCTCGCGAGTGGACTTAATTTCTTAACAGTATAATTGTAGCATGACTATTGATATTTTGTATAGTTATGAACTCACCTATCGTGGGTATAATTATACAAAATTTGTGTTATTAAATAATTAATTATTCTAATGTGTTATATTTGTATTATATTAATAATAATTATACCCTATCGGTGTACTATTATTAATGTAATTCGTTATTATACATCGTACTATTGTCTCAAGCTTATGTCAATTATGGTTTTCAAGTACCCTATCGGTATTAGAAATTTTGGTGATGTAAGTTTTGTACATTGTATTATTCTTTTTATTATATTTCTTATTTATTATGATTCGGGACCCTTAGGCGGAATTATAATGAATAAGAAATTTGTATTATGGGCAAGATTGGCTGAACATATATATGGAATCATATTACCTTTCAATTCTTAATGATTCCTTATTCTCTGTTTCATGTCAGCCTCCTTCCTAAATTCTGTCAAAACTCTAAATGGGACAAACTATGAGGACTGGAAAGAGTCTCTAGATCTCTACTTAACCATTGCTGACTTGGATCTGGCCTTGAGGGAAGACAAGCCAGCAGCTCTCACAAATGAGTCTACTGCAGCCTGAGAGGATTGCTTATGAGAAATGGGAACACTCTAATAGAGTGTGCCTGAAAGTGATGAAGTATACTATGGAAAAATCCATCAGGCAGAGTATCATAGAGACCGATAATGCTAAAGAATATCAGAAAGCTGTTGGGGAGAAATTTATGACTTTTGAGAAGGCTCAGAAAAGTCAGTATCTTTCCTTGTTTGACAAGACCAAATATGATGGGGTCAGTGGTGTGCGTGAGCATATTATGAAAGCCGATGCACTATTACAACAAACCTGAAATCTCTTAAAGTTG
The DNA here is from genome assembly GCA_030762895.1 of Sophora flavescens. Classification (NCBI taxonomy): domain Eukaryota; kingdom Viridiplantae; phylum Streptophyta; class Magnoliopsida; order Fabales; family Fabaceae; genus Sophora; species Sophora flavescens. The sequence continues at coordinate 76,826,266 of CM061063.1, forward strand.
AAATTGGCGAAAGTACTTTAATCTACCGGGTTCTTGAATCTCTTCCTTCACAATTCGATGTTATGAAGACCTCTTACAATACACGAAGGCTGAATGGACAGTGGGACGAGATGATTGCCATTGTTACACAAGAAGAAGAGTCCATTAAAAAGGGTAAATCACACAGTGCTCATTTTGTTGCATCCGATCCAAATCCAACTTCTAAGTCGGGTTCAAGATTTGTGAAGAAAGATCAAAAGGGAAAGAAGAAAAATGCAAAGCAAGATCTCGCAGCTAAGAAAAGTTTCTTCAAGGGTAACTGCAAGTATTGTAAGAAGTATGGCCACAAGGTAGATGATTGCTATTTCTTGAAAAAAAACAAGAGAAGCAAGGTATATTCCTGGGTCTAACATGCTTTGAATACAATTTAATTGATGTTCCTCAAAATACATGGTGTTTATATTCAGTGCAACCATTCATGTTGTGAATTCCTTGCGGGGGTTCACAAGCTTCGAGGAAACCAAGTGATCTTGAGTCTAAAATTATTATGGGAGATGGAGCTGGAGTTTTTGTTATTGACATTGGAATTGTTTCTTTACTTTTGCCTTCTGGACATAATTTGTTTTTAAAAGATGCTGTGTATGCACCTTCTATGAGAAGGAACTTGATTTCTGTTTCTGCTTTGGATAAATGTGGTTACACCTTTAAGTTTGGTAGTGGAAAATTGATTGTTTGTTCAGATTCTATTTCCGTTGGTTCAGGGGTTTTACGTGATGGCCTTTATATGTTGAATCTACATGACATGTCTGTCAATTCTTTTGTTGGAAACAAACGCAGATAGGATTAATGAACATTCTTCTATGTTATGGCATCGACGTTTGGGGCATATTTCTAGGCCCCGTATTGAGAGGCTAGTCAAGGAAGGTATTCTTCATGATCTAGACTTCTCCGATTTTGATACATGTATTGATTGCATCAAGGGCAAATTTACTGCCAAGGTTAGGAATAAAGCAGCAAATAGGTGTGATGATGTGCTACAGTTGATTCACACCGACCTGTGTGGACCTATTACACCCACTGCCATGGGTGGATATGGGTATTTCATTACCTTTATAGATGACTTCTCGAGATATGGATGGATAGATCTCCTTCAAGAAAAGTCTAGTTCCCTAGATGCTTTCAAATCTTTTAAAATGTCTTTGTTGAGTTGAAAACAGGTAGGAAGATAAAATGTGTAAGATCTGACAGAGGTGGAGAATTCTATGGTAGATATAATGAGACGGGTAGAAACCCAGGACCTTTTGCCAGATTTCTTGAGGAATGCGGTATTGAAGCTCAATACACTATGCCTGGTACTCCTGAGCAAAATGGAGTTGCAGAGAGGCGTAACCGCACACTTATGGATATGGTAAGATGTATGTTGAGCCATTCATCATTGCCAGAATTTCTTTGGGGAGATGCCTTAAAAACTGCTGTCTACATTCTAAATCAAGTACCCAGCAAGTCTGTACCAAAAACTCCATATGAGCTCATGAGTGGAAAGAAGCCGAGTTTGAAACATTTTCATGTATGGGGTTGTAAGGCAGAAGTTAGACCTTATAATCCTCAGTCTAAGAAGCTTGATCTTAAGACTGTTAGTGGTTTCTTTATTGGATATTGTGTGGGTTCCGTGAGGTAGCAGATTCTATTGTCCATCTCATTCTATGCGAGTCGTCGAATCTGATCGAGCGATTTTCTTTGAGGATGACTTGGATAGTGGGAGTGATATACCACGACCAGTTACTCTTAGAGAAGATCGCACCATAGTTCCTATACCATTTGTTCCTTTTCCTACAGAAGTTATGATTCCAGCTAATGATGATGATCGAGAATCTTCAACATGAAGATGGTGTGGCAAAGCACCACTAGTAGATGAACAAGAACATGATCTTATTGTTGATGAAGTTCCACTGAGACGATCTCAAAGAGTGCGCAGACCTTCCATACCAGATGATTATGTTGTATATCTTCAGGAACATGAGTTTGACCTCAATGATGATGATGATCCTATTACCTTTAAGGAGGCAATTTCTAGCTCTCATGCTTCTGATTGGCTGAATGCTATGCATGATGAGTTGTCTTCTATGTCTCATAATGGTGTTTGGAATCTAGAGGATTTACCAATTGGTTGTAAACCTGTTGGATGCAAATGGGTTTTCAAAACCAAACGTACTCCAGATGGTAAAGTTGAAAGGTACAAAGCCAGACTAGTAGCTAAAGGCTATAACCAAAGAGAAGGCATTGACTATAAGGAGACCTTCTCACCAGTCTCTACAAAAGATGCATTTCGAGTTGTCATGGCTTTGGTAGCTCATTTTGATCTAGAACTTCACCAGATGGATGTGAAGACGAATTTTCTGAATGGAGACCTTACTGAAGATGTTTACATGGTTCAGCCTGAAGGTTTTACTGAAACAGGCAAAGAGCACTTGGTTTGCAAGCTGAATAAGTCTATTTATGGACTGAAACAGGCCTCCAGACAATGGTATTTGAAGTTTGATCAGGTTGTCACTTCTCTTGGCTTCAAAGAAAATGCTTCAGATCAGTGCGTTTACTTGAAGACTTGTGAGGGTGAGTTCATCATTCTCGTTCTATATGTTGATGATATACTTCTTGCTAGCAGTTGTGTTAAAATTCTGACCGAGACAAAACTTATGTTGAGTAGCCACTTTGATATGAAAGACCTTGGTGATGCTTCTGTTGTTTTAGGCATCCAGATTTATCGTGATAGGTCACGTGGTGTTCTTGGATTGTCTCAAAAAGGGTATATTGAAAAGGTCCTCAAAAGGTTTAATATGCATTCTTGCTCCCCATGTGCTGCTGCACCTGTTCAAAAGGGTGAGGAAAAATTTTCTAAATCTCAATGTCCTCAAAATGATGTAGAAATAAATGAAATGGAAAAAGTCCCATATGCTTCTGCTGTTGGCAGTTTAATGTATGCTCAAGTTTGTACTCGTCCCGACATTGCTTTTGCTGTAAATGCTTTAGGGAGATACTTGAGCAACCCAGGTTTGGGTCATTGGAAAGCCGTAAAAAAGGTCATGAGATATTTGCAGGGAACCAAAGATTATATGTTGACCTATAAGAAGTCGATCAACTTCAGGTCACTTGGTTATTCTCGATTTTGATTTCGCAGTTGCCTTGACGAACAGAAAATCTACTACGGCTTTATCTTTATGATGGCAGGAGGAGCTATTTCTTGGAAAAGCGTCAAACAGACGCTTACGCCTACTTCTACCATGGAAGCAGAGTATGTTGCTTGCTATGAGGCTACTTGTCAAGCCATGTGGCTGAAAAATTTAATTTCTGGCTTTCATATTGTTGAAAGCATATCTAGGCCACTTGTGATATATTGTGACAATATTGCTGCTGTGCACTTCTCTCATAACAATAGAAGCTCTTCTCGCACTAAGCATTTTGATGTGAAATATTTGTTCGTTAGAGAGAAGATTCAGGAGTTTCAGACTCGTATTGAGCATATTGATACAGGAAACATGCTTGCTGATCCACTAACCAAAGGCTTAACTGTTGGAATATTCCGGAATCATGTAATTCATATGGGCTTAGTTAAGTCTTTTGATGTATTGGATTAGTGGGAGTCTGAAACCATTATTTGCCCATTATAGTTTTTATGAGATATGTAAATTGACATCACTCTTTTTTCCATATCTCTTATAGCATTTTAAGATGCTTGGACCATTCTTGAATTGCATATTTCTCTTTATTAATTATATGCAATTTTATATTCATCATTCTTTATGTGAGATATGAGTCTTTAGCATGTATGATTTACTTCCCTATCGGATACTATTTCTGCATTGTTAAAGCTTATATTTCTTATACTGCTGGTTAACGTGTGCTTTGATCGTAACTGGTATTTCTTCTTAATAATTGTTATATTTTAATAATTGATTAATGCTATCCAAGTGGGAGAATGTTAAATTTTAATGTGTATAATATGTGGATTAGCATTAATTGGTGATTAAATTATAATTAAATTATTAATATATCAGTTATAAAATTAATTCTTAATTACGTAACCAATTGGTGAAATTGTTGTTGGGTATTTACTAAGAGTGACCCTATGATGGGCTGGGCCATTCTGATGTTAACCCGTTGAGAGGTCCCTACTCTCTGCTGGTAGGTTAAAAGGGATTGCCTCCCCATTAGGCATTCTAAGAGACACATACTGAACCAACCAGAAAGAGAGAAGCAACCCTCTCACAATCTTCTGATCTGTGGTGATGGATTCTGCGATGCTCCAAGGTACACAATTCTTCTCCTCTCCTTCGATTAACATGTGAAATATGCTGTAATTGGTATCTGTATGATGTTTAGAATTATAGGTTATCCTTCAGTTATTTATTAAAGAAATAATTTCTGGAAAATTAACTAGAGAACGAGTGAAAAATGTTGGTTTGGATGAAAAGATACTAAACAAGAAACTACTTAAAAATGCTAAAGTAAAGGGAAACTTGACTAAACAAATACTAAATGCTTAATAGTAATGATTATAGTAAAGGAAAACTGGATTAAACAAGTATTAATTTGTAGAAAAAATAATGAAGTTTAAAAAAAATAACTTGAAGATGATTATAAATAAACCGGAAAATGCATGAAGAACTATTGAAGAAATATTAAAAGTTAATAAAAATTAACAAAGAAATAAGATGAATCCGCCATCACAATATTGATGGCAGTAAAATAAAGAAGTGTAAGAACACTATGAAGAACATGATTAATAAACTGGAAAGTATTTGAAGAACTTGAGGGAAATGAACCAATATTGTATTGAAATTGGACATTGTATTGATGATAACAAGGTGGAAGGAGTACTTGAGTTAATCCGTCAATCTGCTGTGTGATCGAGACGTGTAGGATGTTTCAAGTTCCAACCCTTATTACATTGTAATAACTAGTATTTATAGGCAAATAAAATAACTACCTAATAGTAACTTCCTATCTAAATGACTGCCACGTATCTTGGCAGTTCTCTAAATTTCAAAATTAAACTGCTTGTCAAACAACTCTAATAACTGCTCAATTTCTTGAACCGCTCCTCATCAACTTGATTGTCTTCGACGGTCTGGCTGCTTGACAGCTTATCTTGCTAATGCCTTGTCGGTCTTGAGGACTTAGCCATTTTCACACTTCTCTGTACGTTTGACAACCCTTCTTAATACTTTGTCCAAAAGCTTGGTTGTCAATTTATCCTTTCTATCGGCCAGCATTTTCTTATCAACTAAATATTCTCAATACTTAGAAAATATTAGTCATTACTTTGATTCCTTCGTCAGCCTGTCGAAATGCATCCGTCAATAATCAGAAATTTCACCCCTAACAGATGGCCCCCAAGTTTTGCTTTTCGACGGCCTTGTTTGTCTGACATGTCAACTGAAGAACTTCTTGTCAACTCCACACTTGTCAATTCTTCTATAATCTTCTGAATTCGACGTTCTTCTTTATGTCAATTTTTTCTGTCAACTTTCCGTCTGACGACTTGCCACTTGTCAACTTTCTTTTAGCCAAAACAGTATATATCAATTTTGGGACTTCTTTCTCAATTTTTATGTAGCCTCTTTCTATCTGTCTAACGAAAGCTCAAATTTGAAAATTCACTCCTAACAGATGCCCCCCAAGTTTTGTCTTTCGACGACTTAGGGAGAGAGGCAAAACTTCAACAATCTCCAATCTTGATGCCATCAATCCTCCTGAACAACCAATTCGTTCTTCACCAACTCCTCAACAAACTCCAATTCTCAGTCACATCTTCCACCTCTTCCGATAGACACCTTGTCTATTGTCGTCAAACCAGTGAAAGTTCCTGCCTCTAAACTTGAAGACTTAATTGATTTTTTTGTCAGAGGCTGGTCATCAGAATTCATCAAGATCTGCCCATTTTTCAAATTTGACAGGGCAAGATTCGAGTGATTATCAAGCTGTCAAGTTTATGCAAAAGCCGAAATCCCTTTTCAAGCATCCACTTGACATCCTATGTTCAGATTCAGTCGTCCGTTCGACCATGGCCAATCTTCTCCAACAACTTAATCCAATTAAGAACAATCTGCCAACTCGCTACTAGAAATCCATCTTTTTCGGACGGATTTTCGGACGGATTTCGGACGGAAATTGGACAAATTTCGGACGGAATGGCACCCGTCCGAAAAAGCCCCGTGGGAAATTATAAAATCCGTTCCAAATTCCGTCCGAAAATATTTACGGACGGATTTCGGACAACGTGGAAATCCGGATTTTGGTTATTTTCGGACGGATTTCGGACGGATTTATTTTTGTTTTCAGACGGATTTGAGACGGATGCTGTGATTTTGTTGGTTATTTTTCGGACGAATTTCGGACATATTTATTTTTGTTTTCGGACGGATTTGAGACGGATGCTGTGATTTTGTTGGTTATTTTTAGGACGGATTTCGGACGGATTTATTTTTGTTTTCGGACGGATTTGGGACGGATGCTGTGATTTTGTTGGTTATTTTTCGGACGGATTTCGGACGGATTTATTTTTGTTTTCGGACGGATTTGGGACGGATTTCCCACGGAAGAATCAAAAGTCAGAATCTGTCACGGCAGTGACATGTTAACTGAGCCAGACCCCTTGTAAGCAGAATCTGTCACGGCCAGGCCGTGATACCCATCACGGCCGTGACAGACCATTTAGTGAAACAACATTCAAGGCAGAAGCTGTCACAGCCAGGCCGTGATGCTCATCACAACCGTGACAGATCACTTCACTTACATTACAGCTTCACTATCTATGCGAATTATATGGCACCGATCACTAACATTTGTAGTTTCACATTCAATCACAAAATCATGAATTTGACTATTGTTACAAAATACAGTCTTGGTACCATACAACTTCTAAAAATAAAATACCAATTGCTGCATGCAATCCAAAAGTCATGACTTAAAAACTATCAGAAGATCAAACCACTGTGAACTGTGAAGGTCATGTAATGAACCAAAAAGTTGAGGAATCTGAGAATCCAGCCTCTCCAAATTTGCTGACATTTTTCCTTTAGAAGTAGAATGACCTGCATCAATGGAGATGCCCCCACGATACACCTGAAAGATTTATATCCAACAATTCAGTAAAAGAATGAACCTTTCCATCAACCAAGCAAGTCAATTAATTAACAAACAGAAATAAGTGCACACATGTGTTCAACTGTACTCTAGAACCCCAAAAGAACTGAGCCGAGAAAGAAGCCCATGTGATCTATACTGTTTAGTATAGCCGTCTGAGCAAATATACATGCTACAGATCAGTAAGATCGATGGTACTTCCAATAGTTGGAAAGTGCAATCTAATTGTTTATCAATTAAAAAGTGCTAAATGCTTAGGACATATTTTATCTGCCAGCATTGTTAACAGCCAAAAAGCATAATTAGAAGGCTATTTATTAATTATTGGCATTTAAATTGATGCGACTAGCAGAAAGTACAAATAATAAAAATTATCAAGAGATTTTTCCAGCAAACCCTCAAATTGTTTGGATCTTTATTGCTATCAAACCCTCAAATTGTTTGAATCTTTATCTAACTCATGTCCGTTCATAATTCCTAGGCCTAAGCATACACTACACTTTAGTTCAAAGGATAGTCAAATGTTGAGGCTAAACAAAAAATCTACAATGCACAAGAGTATTAGGATAGCCAAAAGAACCAACATTATTTCCACTACACACACACAAAACAAACGACACACAAACAATCAATATTGGAATCATTAAATTTGATAAAGATTAAAGAACAGAAGATTCGGTGAATAAGAGAGAAAAGGTTGAAACAGGTAAGTTGCACTGAATATAACAAACATTATCCAATGATAATGAATCTTCAAATAGTACAAAACATATCGTGAGTAAAAACATGGCCTTGAATGTACACTACACATTGCAACTCATACAAGGCAAGCAACTAAAACTAAATCATGTCCCCCAATAACATAAAGTACACCCAAAGATCTCCCAATGAGATATTTATAAAATTTACATTCTTATAATCTAATTCATCAGCAAAAACTATTTCCACAAAAGGAGGATGAAATTCTCAGAATACCTGTATAGTAGCAGCAGTCACAGTATCCAAAAGTGTGTTAGTAGTGTAACTATTGGATTGCAATCTGATTCGTCCTAGCTCCACATCCACCGAGCTCCTTGACCAGAATGCAAAGGTAGATGAATCAAATTTCTGCATAATTAAATTAGAAACATATTATATTGAGACTAGTTACAAAAATTAATTTTGAAGAAATAGTCAAAATGTCAATAAGGAAGCTAACAAACTTACTTCACATCTTGTTATGTTCTCAAGAGGATATATTCTCAATGTTCGACTGGTATTTGGATCTAACATACGAATTCCATCCAAACCAATCCGAAAGGATAAACATTGAGAAAATCACTAATTCGAACAGCAGACCACATACTTAAAGGATATACTTAAATACAAGCTAGTAGTTTTACAAAAATTTCGACAGAGTCTCATCTGTAATTCGGACATCCCAGGTAAAAAGAATACCTGCTAAAATACTTACATTTTCATTACCACGATTTCAGTTACCCCAAATACATCCAGCAAGAATACATAAAAATAATAGTTATAACAACAGCACGTCTGCCATATCATCTTTTCAGATATTGATTAAACCTTCAATATCAATTGAGTTTTAAACTCTCACTAAAGATTTTTCAAAATCTTTTATCAACAGACACTAGTCCGACGTCTCGGAACTCTAGGTCCTTAACAGGAGGAAGGCTAGTCCGGCTTCACCGTAATCAGAATCTAGTCTGAAACCTCAGCACATAAATCTAGTCCTTTTCTGTTTCCTTTCCACTTTCCAAAGAAAGCTAAAAATCACTTTTGTGTTCATATGTTTTCAGTAAAATAGTTTTCCAAAACATAAGCTATGACGTATGTCATGCCTCAACCAGTCTCAATAGTTTAATCATATAGATAAATCACACACACACATGCATATAGTAAAGAATTCTCGTCTTAATACTCACATTAGCTCCAAGAGTGTAACTATCTACTCCATCAAGCAAGCATAGCCGTGTCAAACGTCTCAGAGAGGGAATCCAACAACGCGCAACAACCAGAAATCAAGAAATCAATTACACATGATCAAACATACATTACTTTATCTTATTACCAAACAAGGTTATTTTCAAAGAAAATCATGTTTGGAGCTTACGCTTCACAATAGCTTTAAGGAAACTTTGTTTTGATTAAAGGATCATGAAAGAGAACTTGGGAATCATCAATTAAGAGTCCTAATTGCACTAAATCATAATTAATTTCACAAAAACATACCCAAATTCAAATCAAATCAAATTGGGGGTTTAGGGCTCCTAAATACAATTTAGGGAAAACTCATTTTAACTAAAGAATAATGAAATTGGTTTAGGGAAACACTAATTCATAGTCTTAATTTCATAAAACAAACTTAAATTTCAAGATTAAAATCTGAAATCAAAGGGTTAGGGTTAGGGTTTCAAAATCAGATTTGGGGTTTTGAATCTGAGCAAAATAGATGGGGGTTTCACTTACCCATACAAGGAAGAAGAAGCACGTGGCGGTGTTGTGGGGGACGTGCGGCGACGAACGGCGGCGACAGCACGGAGGACAACGGCGGTTCTACAGTGAACAAGAACAAGAGTTGAAAGAGAGCATAAAAGAAAAGAGAGAAGCTTGACCAACGAGTTGGGTTCGAAACCACCATGAACGGAGCTTACCATGGTGAGGTGGTGGCGGTCCGATGCGGAACACGGTGGCTCGGCTTCGCTGCTCCGATGACGCGTGCAGGGACGTGATCTTCGGCCTTCCATCTCGAGCGGCGGCCGGCGGCGGTCCTGGTGGGGTGGGCGGCGCTGCTGTTTGGTTGTTGAGAGGAGGAAGAAGATGGAGTTGAGGTGGGAGGAAGAAGAAGAAAAGAGAAATAAGAAAGAAGAAGTTGCAGAAAAGAAAACAGAAAAAGAGAGAAAGAGAGCGTCGAGAAAGAGAGAGAGAAAAGTGTAAGAATTTGAGTTTTTAAACTAGTTACTTAGTGATAGGTACAAAGTGAGTGATAAATATTAGGCCTAAAATAAACATGTTTTTACTTTTTGGAATCTAAAAATAAAGATTGATAAATATATGATTTCGAAATTCAAATTAGAGTAAAGATTAATAGTTGAACTGATCAACTAAGAAAATACTCAGTCCAAAATTTAATCTCCGATTAAAGTCAAACCAATTTATTTTCAACTCTAAAATTAAATAGAATGAAAATATGAAAATGTTTTTCTCTTAATCATATTATTTAAAATATTTTTCTGTACTGGTAATAATAGTGACAATAATGTAACTTATTGTCTAGTAAGCGTGCATTCACTAAAATAAGTCAATGCTAACGCACCCTAATAAAATAATTTGAAGAGAGTAATTTAATTACTCAAAATAAACCACGTAACAAAATAACATAAACATCCAAATAAAATAATTAATCATATGTGTAAAAACTAGGGTGTTACAAGGACCATAGAAGTTCAATTGGGCTGATCGGGGCAATTGGCCCAATTAGGTCCTAACAAGTCAAATTGGGCTCTATTAGGATCAAACCAGTCCATTTGGGCTCCATTAGGATCAAAGAAGTACAAATTGGCCCAGTTAGGTCGTATATGACCTAAAAAGTCGATCTGGGCTCTATTAGGATCAAACAAGTCCATTTAGGCTTCATTAGGACCATAGAAGTTCAATTGGGCCGATCGGGTCAAATTGGGCTCTATTAGGATCAAACCAGTCCATTTGGGCTCCATTAGGATCAAAGAACTACAAATTGGCCCAGTTAGGTCGTATATGACCTAAAAAGTCGATTTGGGCTCTATTAGGATCAAACAAGTCCATTTAGGTTTCATTAGGACCATAGAAGTTCAATTGGGCCGATCGGGGCAATTGGCCCAATTAGGTCCTAACAAGTCAATTTGGGCTCTATTAGGATCAAACCAGTCCATTTGGGCTCCACTAGGATCAAAGAACTACAAATTGGCCCAGTTAGGTCGTATATGACCTAAAAAGTTGATTTGGGCTCTATTAGGATCAAACAAGTCCATTTAGGCTTCATTAGGACCATAGAAGTTCAATTGGGCCGATCGGGGCAATTGGCCCAATTAGGTCCTAACAAGTCAAATTGGGCTCTATTAGGATCAAACCAGTCCATTTGGGCTCCATTAGGATCAAAGAAGTACAAATTGACCCAGTTAGGTCGTATATGACCTAAAAAGCCAATTCGGGCTCTATTAGGCTCAAACAAGTCCATTTAGGCTTCATTAGGACCATAGAAGTTCAATTGGGCCGATCGGGGCAATTGACCCAATTAGGTCCTAACAAGTCAATTTGGGCTCTATTAGGATCAAACCAGTCCATTTGGGCTCCATTAGGATCAAAGAACTACAAATTGGCCCAGTTAGGTCGTATATGACCTAAAAAGTCGATTTGGGCTCTATTAGGATCAAACAAGTCCATTTAGGCTTCATTAGGACCATAGAAGTTCAATTGGGCCGATCGGGGCAATGGGCCCAATTAGGTCCTAACAAGTCAATTTGGGCTCTATTAGGATCAAACCAGTCCATTTGGGCTCCATTAGGATCAAAGAACTACAAATTGGCCCAGTTAGGTCGTATATGACCTAAAAAGTCGATTTGGGCTCTATTAGGATCAAACAAGTCCATTTAGGCTTCATTAGGACCATAGAAGTTCAATTGGGCCGATCGGGGCAATTGGCCCAATTAGGTCCTAACAAGTCAATTTGGGCTCTATTAGGATCAAACCAGTCCATTTGGGTTCTATTAGGATCAAACAATTGTACTTCTTGTTTAATTCACTTCATAAATCTTGTTTACTTTTAAATTTATTAAGATCAAATATTTTAATCATATTTATAAGATAAATTATTTAATATTTTTTCAAGGATAATATAAGATAAATCAAGGAAAATATAAAAAATAACACAATCCGTCCGAAATCCGTCCGAAATTTTCGGACGGATTTCAGACGGATCAAGGAAAATATAAAAAAAAATAACACAATCCGTCCGAAATCCGTCCGAAATTTTCGGACGGATTCCAGACGGATTAAGGAAAATATAAAAATTAACACAATCCGTCCGAAAATTTCGGACGAATTTCGGACGGATCAAGGAAAATAAAAAAATTACGTATCCGTCCAAAATCCGTCCAAAATTTTCGGACGGATCAAGGAAAATATAAATATTAACACAATCCGTCCGAAATTTTCGGACGGATTTCGGACGGATCAAAGAAAATATAAAAAATAACACAATCCGTCGAAATCCGTCCAAATTTTGGACGGATTTGACGGATCAAGGAAAATATAAACATTAACACAATCCGTCCGAAATTTTTGGACGGATTTTGACGGATCAAGGAAAATATAAACATTAACACAATCAAGTCAAAATCCGTCCGAAAAATTCGACGGATTTTGACTGATCAACGAAAATATAAAAAAATAACACAATCCGTCCGAAATCCGTCCGAAAATTTCGGACGGATTTCGGACGGATCAAGGAAAATATAAGAATTAACGTAATCCGTCCGAAATCCGTCCGAAATTTCGGACGGATTTCGGACGGATCATGGAAAATATAAGAATTAACGCAATTCGTCCGAAATCCGTCCAAAAATTTCGGACGGATTTCGGACGGATCAAGGAAAATATAAGAATTAACGCAATCCATCCGAAATTTCGGACGGATTTCGGACGGATCATGGAAAATATAAGAATTAACGCAATCCGTCCGAAATCCATCCGAAATTTTAGAAAAATTTCGGACGGAAACATTTCCGTCCGAAAAATCAAATTTTCTAGTAGTGACTTCAAGCATGGGCAATTTGGCTTTTGTCAAAGACTACTTTGATGGTCTGACAGACAAATTGTCAACCATCAATGATGTTATGTCCCCTTTTGAAGTCGAAGAAACCAGTAGGGACAATATGTTGGGGACTCTACGCACCATGAAGGCCACAAGAGAACAAGAGATTCATGTCATTGCTGACAACGTCAAAGCTGACTTGGCAGTAGACAAAGAGATTGCTGACTTAGAAGTTGCTTTAACTGAAGCTAAAGAGAAAAAACCTCAACTTGCACAAACTCTGTCGACCAGCAAAGAAAAGGTCAATCAAATTGACGATGAATCGAAAAAGTTAGGGGTGACTGTCAGGACTATTGCTAACATTCTAATAGCCATGTAATCTGAATATCTGGCAGCCAAGGCTGACAGAGAGGCTCTGGAGAAGGCTTGGGAAGAAATCAGAAATTCTCAATCTTAGTTTAGTTGGCATTTTTTTTATGTGTATGTCAATTGAACATCTTTTTAACTTATCTTTTTGAATGCTCATAATTCGACACACATCTGTGTATGCCAACCGTCAGTTTCCAGCCCGCTCTCTTAGGAATAAGTTAGCTTAAACTGACAGGATGTACTTTTGACAATGTAAAATTGTATTGCCAAATCAATGAATAAAACTTATGTTCTATCTCATTTACTGTCAATTTTTACTTCTAGCATCATCGGCTTATACTTTTTCAAATACTTGTCATTAATTGACTTTATTCTTAAGCCAATATCAATATCGACGAGTGCATAAGCATTCCCAGTAAATGCTTTAGAAATCTTAAATGGTCTTTCCCATTTTGGCGACCATTTACCAAATTCTCGACAACTTTTATCCATGGGCAATATGACCTTCCATACCAAATCATCTACCTTAAATGATTTGAATTTAACTCGACTGTCATAAAACTTTGCAATTCTTTCATTCTGTCCAATTAAATTTTCTAATACAATCAATCTTTCATCACTAAATTTATCCAATTCATCCAACATTGCATTCCAATATTGGTTGGTAGGCAAGTCATTTTGCCTTTGAATGCAAATAGATTGAAGATTGATTTCGACAGGTAACACAGGATCGTGTCCGTAAGTTAGCTGATATGGTGAAGTTCCTGTCGACTGCCTGGGTGAATTTCTATATGCCCACAGTATTTGATCAAGAGTATTATGCCAATTCTTAGGTTGTCGACCCACATGCTTTTTAATAAGACTAATAATGATCTTATTTATGGCTTCAACTTGGCCATTGGCTTGTGCATAGTAGGGAGTAGATATAAGCATCTTTATCTATCTAGAGCTGGCATATTCTATAATTTTATTCCCAGTAAAAACTGACCCTTGATCAGTTGTCAACGTTTGTGGAATTCCAAACCAACAAACTATATGATTTTCAATAAAATTAATTACATCTTGCTGGGTAACTGCTTTAAGGCAAACTATTTCTACCCATTTGGTAAAATAGTCCACTCCAACTAGAATGAATTGATGTCCTTTCGATGAAGTAGGATGTATTTGACCAATCAAATCCAAAGCCCATCCTCTGAATGGCCAAGGCTTGACAATAGAATGCAATTCGCTGGCCGGTACATTTTGTATATGGCCATGTGACACGAACTCGACAAGTGTACCGGGTCGTTGCAAGTAATAATTCGGTAAGAACCGGTTATCGTCCTCAGGGATCGTGGACAAGTACCACTTCGTAAATTGAACTACTATCTAGGCGATCGTGTTTGGATGGAAGGTAGCTCTAACATGTAACAAAACAAACAAGAATAAAATGTTTTTGTTCTTTTAGGTATTTTATCAAACAATTAATATGCAAACAGAAATGTGATCAACAAATGGATAGAATTGTTAGGGTTAGACTAGGCTAATCCTCCCTTGGTTGCTATGAAATGGTAAATAACACAATTCCTAATTCAATTAAGACAATCAAATCTTCTCAAATACTCAAACCCTAATGTCTTAGGTGGAATGAGCCTAAAATCCCAAATCAAACCCTAATGTCTTAGGTGGATTAACATGAGAATTTGCATTAAGAGTCAAGATTCATAGATTACAAGCTCCCCAAAACCTATGTCTAGGTTCATGAACTACTTGGCATTTGATTCATGAGCATGCCTTAATATCAATCTTTCAATTGTCTATCAAAGCAACTAATCATTCCTAGGATGATCAAACCAAGGAAAGCATTAAGCATGGAATCAAACACTCATAAAGAAATAGGAAATTATATTACTACCACATCATATTACAACCAAGTTCAAAGAAGCAATCATCCAACCCCAACAAAGGGGGGGTTTAGCTACACATAATCAAAGAGAAAAGAAAAGGAAAAGATACAGAGATGAATGAAGGAAGGAACTCCATGGAATGTTGCCCAGCATCCACAGCAGCAGAAATTGCGTTTTTAGGTTTTCTGGCCTCCTTTCTCTGCTACCCACGAATCTGCCCTAAAACAGCTTATAAACAGTGGTTCTGGGTTACGCGCACTCACGAGGCGAGACCAGATTCGCGAGGAGAATCTTAAAGAGTCAGATTGCAGAGATTAGTCTTCTCGCGAGGCGAGGTGGTAATTCGCTAGGCGAGACAGAAAGAATGACATTTCTGGCACAGTCAGGCCTTCAGGCTCGCGAGACGAAATGGTGATTCGCGGGGCGAGACAAAGGGTGATTGTTGCTGTTCAGGCTGGTCTTCGGGCTCGCGAGGCGAGATCCAGTCTCACGAGGCGAAGCTTCCAGAATTCTTCTTGGCTCAATTTCTTCTTTTTTCAGGCTCTATCTTCATCCAAGCTTCATCATGGCCAAATCTTGGGCAATTAATCATAAATTCCTGCAAAACAACACACAAAACCACCTTATCCGTTCCAAAGGAAAAACTAACCAAAATAAAACTAAAATGGCCTAACTATATGCAAATGCATGCAGAAATGTACATGGAAAATGAGGTGAAATCACACTCATCACCATGTTTCTGACATTGTTCACAAGACTTGGCAAACAAAATGAAATCTTTAATCATAGTTGGCCAATAATACAAACTCCGTCGAAGAACCCATTTCATTTTGTCTCCTACCTGATAGGCCCCACATATGCCCTCATGGACTTCTGACAGAGCCAAATAAGCATCTTGCTCACTCAAGCACTTGTGTAGAGTCCCGTCAACATACCTTCTATATAACAGTCCTCCTTGCATTGTTTAATTCAATGATTTGTATTTCATTTTCCTATCTACATTCTGACTTGGATTTTCCAAATATTCAATTATTGGCAACCTCCAGTCATTAGGTAGAATTACATCGTTAACCAAAATATCTCTTTCTTCTAATAGATATAATAATTCTCTGATTTCCATTAGTCCTGACAAAGTCTTTTGAGATATCTTGTATCCTGAGGCTATTTAAGCCAACTCATTAGCCTCTTGATTTAAATTTCCGGGAATAAATTTGACAATTACGTCATCGAATTTCTTCATTAACTTACTAGCTATGATACAATATTTTGTCAAGTTGTAGTTGACACACTTATATTCTTGAGTAAGTTGTTTGATAACCAATTGAGAATCCCCAAAGATATGCACATTTCGTGCTTTCATTTCTATTAGTATCTCTAATCCGACAATCAAAGCTTCATATTCAGCTTCATTGTTGGAACATGGATACCTAAGTTCAAACATGAACTTAGTAGGAGTTCCTTGTGCAGTCACGATTAAGATTCCTACTCCACTACCTCCTTGATGCCTTGATCCGTCAAAGTAAAGTTTCCAGGGTTGTAAACTGACAACATTTATTTCTGGCACGTCCAATCCTGGATGTTCTACCAAGAAGTCAGCTACTGCCTGTCCTTTGACAGCTTTAGATGGTACGTATTGTAAAGAATATTATGACAAAGAAATGGTCCATTTACCAATACGTCCATTAAGGACTGGTTTTGACAACATATACTTTATAACATCAGTTTTGGAAATAACAAATACATTACATGGCATCATATAATATTTAAGTTTTGTACAAGAAAAATACAATTCTAGACATAACTTCTCTATTGCACCATATCTTCTTTCAGCATCATTGAGGATTCTGCTTAGATAATATACGGTCCTTTCAACATTGTCATCATCATCCTGGGCCAATAGACATCCTATAGTGTCTTCAGATGCTGATATGTACAACTTCAACGATCGACGAGGCACTGCTGGCATCATGACCGTTGGATTGACTAGGTATTGCTTGATCTGGTCAAAAGCCTCTTGGTGACAAGGCTCCCATATGAAGCTTTGCTCTGCTTTCAACTTGACCAATGGTGCAAATACTCTTGTTCTTCCCGACAGATTTGATATAAACCTTCTTAGAAAGTTAACCTTTTCTAGGAAGGATTGTAGTTCCTTTTTATCTATCGGTGCTGAGGCTTCCATGACCGCTTTGGCTTTATTTTTGTCCACCTCAATTCCTTTTTTGTGAACTAGGAAGCCTAAGAATTTGGCAGCTGACACTCCGAACCTACACTTCTCTGGGTTTATTTTGAGGTTGTGTCTTCTCGTCCTTTCAAACCCTTGCTTCAGGTGCTCCAAGTGGTCATCTTTGGTTTTGGATTTGACAACCACGTCATCAATATATACTTCTATTAACTTTCCAATCACATCATGGAAAATCGTGTTCATTGCTCGTTGATAGGTGGCTCTTGCATTCTTTAAACCGAAATGCATGACGACCCATTCATATGTCCCAATTGCTCCTGGACACTTGAAGGAAGTCTTTGACACATCTTCTTCGGCTATAAAGATTTGATTATAACCTGCATGGCCATCCATACAACTCAAAATTTTATTTCCTGATGCTGAGTCGACAAGCATGTCGGCTATTGCCATCGGATACTGATGAGTGTGATTTCACCTCATATTTCTTTATCATATTGCATGCATTTTCATGTAGTTTAGGCATTTTTAATTTGATTTTTGTTAGTTTTTACCTTGGAACGGGTAAGGCGGTTTTGTGGTGTTGTTGTGCAGGAATTGGAGATTAAAATGTTCAAGATCAACCATGATGAAGCTTGCATGAAGATGGAGCTTGAAAAACAAGAAAATGAGCCAATCAGAGCCCATCACGGCCTAGCCGTGATGGTCATCACAGCCTTGATCGAGTAGTGCTGAAAAGAAAGAATGGAAAAGTCCGAGCTGGTCACGGCCAGGCCGTGACATGCCAACTGAACCAGACCCTCACAGGCAGAACTGATCACGGCTAGGCCGTGATGGTGGTCACGCTCGTGACAGACCAACCAGCGAAGCAATCTCCAAGGCAGAATCCATCACGGCCTGGCCGTGATAGCCATCACGGCCGTGACGCGCAATATCTGGATTTTTAGAAACTGACTTGATCTGATTTTTGTATTTGCTTGGGATGCAAATTACCCTACCTTATAAATAGAACCTAGAGGCTCAAAAATAGGAACACTTTTTGAGCTGCTACCTTAGGCAAAATTAGGATTTCTCTTCTTCTTCTTCTTCTTCTTCTTCTTCTTCTTCTTCTTCTTCTTCTTCTTCTTCTCTTCTCTTAGGTTTTCTTTTATGCTTTTGTTAATCAAGCTTGCTATGAACATGGCAATGCTTGAGTAGTAGTCTTATTTCTAGGGATTGTGGCTATGCCCAAGATTTGTTTATGGTGACAAATTGACGTTTGGTTTCTTGTTAATTTCGATTTGATTTCGATTTGATTCATATTGCTTTAATTACTCGTAAATTCGGTGGCCACTTATTTGCTTGTCGTAGATACTCTAAGGAGGAACCTAGCGGTGAACTTAGGTATCGGATCTATAGGAATCAAACTTTGGACTTAAATCACGAGAGTTAGAAGCGGTCCTTCGAGGGTTCACGAATTGTCACAGAACTTAAAGGGTTCAATTTAAATTCAATTGCCACGAGAGTAGGGGTTGGTTTAATTGGGCACGGTTTTTGTAACCCGAGAGGGAGCATTAACTTATTAAGTATAAATTCGCCTTCAAAGTAATTTTGATGATTAACAAGGGGTAGTCAATTTGGTAACATGAACAATCTTGTTGGTAACCCAATTCCTAGGAATCTCTTTTGATTTGAAAAACCCCTAATTGATTTACTTTCCTATTTTAATTGATTGCGTTCTTAAATATATGATTTTCTAGTTAATTCTTATTACAAAAATCAAATCTTTTCCAAATCCTTTTTTATATAGTCCAGTTTAATTGATTTAATAATTAATTGTTGTTTGAGATCACGGTCTCTGTGGGATCGATCTTTTTATTACTTGACGACGAAGCCGTGCACTTGCGGATTCGAAACCACACACATCAAGTTTTTGGCGTCGTTGTCGGGGACTGTGTTTTTTTCTTTTCTTTTCTTTTTCTAGTGTATCTACCTCTCTCTTTGCAGGAATTTTTCTCTCTTATGCGAAGTTCCCAAAGTCTTGGAAATCTTGTTGAAGTCGACCCCGAGATCGAAAGGACCTTTCGTAGACGTGGGAGAATACAAAGACAAGGAGAGAGAGAGGTTGATTCCCATTCCACTCATGACGAATCTACCGGATACCAAACCACTGAAGGACTACGCAGCCCCAAATGCTAGGGGTTTGCGAACTGAGATTGCTAGGCCAGTAATTGAGGCGGAGAACTACACTATTCCGTCAATGTTAATTGGCATGATTAGGCAACATCAATTTGGAGGATTACCCTCGGAGGACCCGACCAATCATGTGGAGACATTCTTGGAGTTCACCGATGCAATAAGAATTCATGGTGCCCCGATTGATGCTATTCGCTTGAGGTTATTCGCCTCCTCTTTGACTGGAAAGGCAAAAGCTTGGTTGAAGCAAGTGCCCGCTAATACCTTGTCAACTTGGAACCAACTGGAGCAGGCATTCCTGGAGAAATTCTTCAGTCCATCCAAGACTTCTTACCTACGAACTCATCACCGGCTTCTTCCAAAAGGACGGAGAATGCTTATTCGAAGCTTGGGATCGTTACAAAGGATTGCTAGATTCTTGCCCACATCATGGACTCGAGAGGTGGTTGTTAGTGCATACCTTCTACAACGGATTGGATTACTCTTCGAAGGTGTCACTTGACTCCGCAGCTGGTGGAGCCTTTATGAATAGACCTCTGACTAAAGCATTCAATATCATTGAAAACGTGGCCACCAACTATCACCAATGGGGTTCGGAATGAGGTAATAACCCGAAAAAGATTTCGGGGGGTAAGTTTGAAATGAATAGCACTGATCTAATTATGTCTAAAATTGACTCACTGAATAAACGCTTTGATAAGCTTGAAAAGGCTAATGTGAGTTCAATAGGTGCTACTAATGTTGTTTGTGAGATTTGTGGAATGCAGGGACATGACATAATGGAGTGCCCACATGGTATTGCTCTTGGATCCGGCGCTTCGGGGGAACAAGTGAACTCTTATCACAATTTCTATGACACGACCTCGAAGTTGCCAAACTATGTTCCCCCAAATGCCTACAACCAAGGAAGGAAGAATGGCCCTTATCTCTCCTATGGGAACTACAACAACACATTGAACCATGAATTCCAAGAAGGCCAAGGTTATTAATAGGAAACCCGCATCGGGGTATCCTCAGGTACAAAAGTCTAAACTTGAGTCTCTTTTGGAAAATTTTGTTGAAACTCAAACAAAGCAAAATGAAGAGTTTAGGCAACAAGGTAGGGTAGTCAATGAGGCAATAAAAGAGTTAACATCTAAGGTAGATAACTTAGCCATCCATAACAAGATGTTAGAAACTCAGATTGCCCAACAAGCTAGTACATATTCTATAACTAAGGGTACGTTCCCAGGACAACCAGAAGTTAATCCCAATGAGCACTGTAATGCTATATACTTGAGGGATGATAAGCTTGGGGTAATTGAAAAAGATGTGGAATGTGAGGAGGACATGAGTGAACATGAAGAGATAGAGCCAAAGTATGTCCCTCCACCACCTTACCAACCCCCAATACCTTTCCCACAAAGGTTGGTCAAGAAAAAGCAAATATAAAAAGAAACTAAGCTTAATTGAGGAGCTTGATGCCGTGATAAAAACTAATATTCCTCCTAAACTAAAATATCCATGAAGTTTCTCTATTGCTTGCTCCATTGGAGAATTAAAAATAGACCAAGCCTTATGTGACTTAGGGGCTAGTGCGAGATTGATGCCGCTTACTATCTTTGAGAGGTTAGGAACTAGAAAATTGAGTCCATCTAAGTCCTCTTTACAATTTGCGGATGGATCAACTAAAACTCCTCTAGGCATACTAGAGAATGTCCCCATAAAGGTAGAGAAATTTTTCGTTCCTACCGATTTCATGGTGTTGGAAGATGAGTGTGATTTCACCTCATATTTGTTAATCTTTTTGCATGCATTTTCATATAGTTTAGGCATATTTAATTTGATTTTTGTTAGTTTTTACCTTGGAACGGGTAAGGCGGTTTTGTGGTGTTGTTTTGCAGGAATTAAGGATTAAATGCTCAAGATTAACCATGATGGAGCTTGCATGAAGATGGGGCTTGAAAAGTGAAGAAAAATGAGCCAAATAGAGCCCATCACGGCCTGGCCGTGATAGGCATCACGACCATGATTAAGCAGGGCTGAAAAAGAAAGAAGAACGAAAAAGTCAAAAGCTGTCAGGGCCAGGCCGTGACAGACCAACCAGTGAAGAATTTCCAAGTCAGAATCCGTCACGGCCTGGCTGTGATGGCCATCACGGTCGTGACGGGCAATATTTGGATATGAACAAACTGAATTGATCTGAATTTGTGTTTGATTGGGATTCAAACTTCCCTAATCTATAAATATGGCATCTAGGCAAAGACTCAGGGAGACTTTTTGGGCTGCTACACTTAGGCAAATTTTTAGGATCTCTCTTCTTCTTCTTCCTCTCTTCTCTTATTTTTTATTTCATGTTTTTGTTAACCAAGCTTGTCATCACCATGACAATGCTTGAGTAGTAGCTCTATTTCTAGGGATTTGGGCTATGCCCAAGATTTGTTTATGGTGACAAATTGACGTTTGGTTTCTTGTTAATTTCGATTTGCTTTCGATTTGATTCCTGTTGCTTTAATTACTCGTAAATTCGGTGGCCACTTATTTGCGTGTCGAAGATATTCTAAGGAGGAACCTAGCGGTGAACTTAGGTATCAGATCTATATAATCAGACTTAGGACTTAAATCACGAGAGTTAGAAGCGGTCCTTCGAGGGTCAACGAATTGTCACAAAGCGTAAATGGTTCAATCTAAATTCGACTACCACGAGAGTAGGGGTTGGTTTAATTGGGCACGGTTTTTGTAACCCGAGAGGAAGCATTAACTATTTGAGGATAAATTCGCCTTCAAAGCAATTTTGATAATTAACAAGGGGTAGTCAATTTAGTAACATAAACAATCTTGTTGGTAACCTAATTCCTAGGAATCACTTTAGATCTGAAAAACCACAAAACTGATTTACTTTCTGTTTTACTTGATTGCATTCCTTATCTGATTTTCTAAGTTATCTCTTATTTCAAATATCAAAACCCTTTCCAAATCTTCTTATATAGTCCAGATTTATCGATTTGATAATTAGTTGTGATTTGAGATCACGCTCTCTATGGGATCGGTATCTTTTTATTACTTGGCGACAATCCGATACACTTGCCGGATCGCACACATCATGTTTTTGGCGCCGTTGCCGGGGACTGTGCTTTCTCGAATCTCAATTTAATTTTTAAATTGATTTTTCTGGACTTTTTCTTTTTCTTTTTTTAATCGATTTCTTGTTAAAAAAAAATATTTTTCATAAATCTCTTTTTATATTTTTTAGCATCTATCTCTCTATGTTTTCTCTTTTATGCAAAGATCCCTAAGTCTTGGAAACCTTAGTGAGGTCGACCCCGAAGTTGAAAGGACCTTTCATAGACGTAGGAGACGAAGTTGATGAAGCATGCATGAATATGGATCTTGAAAAGCAAGAAAATGAGCCAATCAGAGCCCATCACGGCGTAGCCGTGATGGTCATCACGGCCATGATCGAGTAGAGCTGAAAAGAAAGAATGGAATAGCCAGAGCTGGTCACGGCCAGGTCGTGATGTCCATCACGGCCGTGACATGCCAACTGAACCAGACCCTCACAGGCAGAACTGATCATGGCTAGGCCGTGATGGTGGTCACGGCCGTGACAGACCAACCAGCGAAGCAATCTCCAAGACAGAATCCGTCACGGCTTGGCCGTGATAGCCATCACGGCCGTGACGCGCAATATCTGGATTTTTAGAAACCGATTTGATCTGATTTTTGTATTTGCTTGGGATGCAAGTTACCCTACCTTATAAATAGAACCTAGAGGCTCGAAAATAGGAACACTTTTTGGGCTGCTACCTTAGGCAAAATTAGGATTTCTCTTCTTCTTCTTCTTCTTCTTCTTCTTCTTCTTCTTCTTCTTCTTCTTCTTCTTCTTCTTCTTCTTCTTCTTCTTCTTCTTCTCGTCTCTTAGGTTTTCTTTTATGCTTTTGTTAATCAAGCTTGCTATGAACATGGTAATGCTTGAGTAGTAGTCTTATTTCTAGGGATTGGGGCTATGTCCAAGATTTGTTTATGGTGACAAATTGACGTTTGGTTTCTTGTTAATTTCAATTTGCTTTCGATTTGATTCCTATTGCTTTAATTACTCGTAAATTCGGTGGCCACTTATTTGCTTGTCGTAGATACTCTAAGGAGGAACCTAGCGGTGAATTTAGGTATCGGATCTATAGGAATCAAACTTAGGACTTAAATCACGAGAGCTAGAAGCGGTCCTTCGAGGGTTCACGAATTGTCACAGAACTTAAAGGGTTCAATTTAAATTCAATTACCACGAAAGTAGTGGTTGGTTTAATTGGGCACGGTTTTTGTAACCCGAGAGGGAGCGTTAACTTATTAAGGATAAATTCGCCTTCAAAGCAATTTTGATGATTAACAAGGGGTAGTCAATTTGGTAACACGAACAATCTTGTTGGTAACCCAATTCCTAGGAATCTCTTTTGATTTGAAAAACCCCTAATTGATTTACTTTCCTATTTTAATTGATTACGTTCTTAAATATCTGATTTTCTAGTTAATTCTTATTACAAAAATCAAATCTTTTCCAAATCCTTTTTTATATAGTCCAGTTTAATTGATTTAATAATTAATTGTTGTTTGAGATCACGGTCTCTGTGGGATCGATCTTTTTATTACTTGACAACGAAGTCGTGCACTTGCGGATTGAAAACCACACACATCAGATACTCATCTTTGGGGGTAGCCATATTTAAATTTCTAAAGTCTATGCATACCCTCATTTTGCCATTCTTTTTAATGACAGGAACTACATTAGAAAGTCAATCGACATACCTGGTTGTTCGAATGAACTTTTCTTTAAACAGTATTTGCACTTCCTCTTTGATTTTATGCACTACCTCTAGAGCAAACCTTCTACTTGCCTGCTTGACAGGCTTGCAATTCTCCCTAAGTGGCAGCCGGTGTTCAACAAGATCTCTGCTTAAACCAGACATTTCATCGTAGTCCCTTGCAAAGCAATCTTTATACTCTGCAATTAATCTGACAAATTTTTGTTTGTAATCCTCTGACAGAAAAGCACTGACAAAAATGGGCCTTTTCTTTTTCTTCTATTCCTAAATTTATTCATTCCAGAGGATCTTCTACTTCGACGTTTTGCTTAACTTCGGCTCCTTTCTCAAAACCCAAAGGACCATCATCAATGATACAATCTGCCAACACACTCTCTGAAGTGTGTACTTCTCTGCCGGCCAGATAGGCCGACAATATTCTCAGGTGTGTTTCAAGGCTCATTGTTGGAACTGGGCCGAGACTTGTCGGCCTCTCCCTTTATCTTTACGCCAAACTGACTGAGAAGGCTTGCTTCTAACGCATCTTTGTCAATAACTCCTTCGTTGGCAGTCACAGGTCTGACATTTGGCGAGTATACTTTGAAATCCACGTGTGACTGCTGGCCATAACATGCGCTAAAGTCCTCTTTGACGATCTCCACTTGATCTTGCTCATTCCTCAAGATTATTTTCTGATGCACTGTCGAAGGAATTGCTCCCACAGCATGAATCCAATCCCGGTCAAGTAATAAGTTGTAGCTTGATTTGGCTGGAATTATCACGAACAATGTCATTCTCTCGACAGTGCCAACCTGGATATTGAGAAGTACAACACCATCTGATGGAGATGTTTTGCCACTGAAATCAGTGACGACCATGTCTGTCGGAATTAAGTCCGACTGATCTTTTCCTAGCTTCTTAGACATTGCCCTAGGCATCAAATTGACAGCAGCTCCTCCATCAATCAGAACTCTATTAGTGGGTGTCCCATCAATTATAGCCTTTACATGCAATGGCCTTAAATGATTTCTTTGTTCATCAGTGGGCTTTTCTAACTGGGCTATATTGTCGAACACGGTGACCAAATTCTCTTGGACATACATCCAAAAATCATCTGGATTTCTGTCATTGTCGACCATATCCTCATCGTTGGAAAAATCCACTTTAATATATCCTTCATACTCCGCTGGGATAACGGAAATCAATCCTATATTCATCCTGATGCTTGGTTCCAGGATGATTTCATTCTCTGGATCCTCGTCTAAGAACGCACCTCCTACAGTTCTTCCATGATTTCTTTTCAAATCATTGTCATCGTCTGATCCTGACCTTTCTGACAAAGGCCAGGTTATCCCTGCACCACAGTTATCCAGTGCCTTGATGATGTCAGCTAGATCTTCATTTCGGCTATCCATGTCCATGCCTCTGCTGATGTTAATATCATCATTTGGATCGTTTAATGCCTCAATGACAACATCAAAAGACAATTCCTCCTTGGTCAAATCACATTCAGGTTTGAATGTTGCCAACTGATGATCTTGCATCCTCGCCTCGAACTTCTTCTCAAGCCCTGCTACCTTTTTCATGTCAATTAATCCAACCGGTCATTTGCCTGTGGATTTCATTGGTGGTGACGACATTTCTAAGGCCTTCTTTTTCTCTTTTACACAGACCAGGGGTATGGACTTATTTGACATATGTTGAGTAACAGGCACCCTCATGTCAATCTCCATTAGGTGAGCCTCTATCACGCTCTTCATTTTGACATCTCCACTCTTGTCAGCTACTTTGTCAGCCATTGCAACCAAACAACCAGTATTCTATGAAGGCATCTCTTTTATGGTGAAACCTCCTTGCCTGGCAAACTTTTTCTTTTGAGCCTGTCGGAGCCTTTGCAACCTCCTCTTTTGGCTCTTAGAGATGGCCGGCTGATGAATGTGATTACACCTCATATTTCATTGACATTTTGCATGCATTTTCATATAGTTTAGGCAATTCTAATTTGATTTTTGTTAGTTTTCAACTTGGAACGGGTAAGACGGTTTTGTGGTGTTGTTTTGCAGGAATTAAGGATCAAAATGCTCAAGATTGACCATAATGGAGTTTGCATGAAGATGGGGCTTGAAAAGTGAAGAAAATGAGCCAAACAGAGCCCATCACGGCCTAGCCGTGATGACCATCCTGACCATGATCGAGTAGAGCTAAAAAGAAAGAAGGCTAAAATCAGAACTGATCACGGCCAGCCCGTGATGACCATCACGGTCGTGACATGTCAGCCGAACCAGACCCTCACAGGCAGAACTGATCACGACCTAGCCGTGATGGTGGTCACGGCCGTGACAGACCAATCAGTGAAGCAACGCCCAAGGCAGAATCCATCATGGCCTGGACGTGATGAGCATCACGGCCGTGACGCGCAATATTTGGATCTGAAGAAACTGATTTGATCTGAATTTGTGTTTGATTGGGATTCAAAATTCCCAAATCTATAAATATGGCAATTAGGCAAAGACTGAAGGAGGACTTTTGGGGACTGCTTACCATAGAAAAATTCAGGAATTCTCTTCTTCTCCTTCTTCTCTTCCCTTAGGTTTTTCTCTTAATGTTATTTTCAATTAAGCTTGCTACAATCATGGCAATGCTTGAGGAGTTAGCTTTATTTCTAGGGATTGGGGCTATGCCCAAGATCTGATTTATGTTATGAATTGATGTTTTACCTTTGTTAATTTCGATTTTGCTTTAGATATGATTTCTATTGTTTTAATTACTCCTAAATTCGGTGGCCACTTATTTGCATGTCGTAGATACTCTAAGGAGGAACCTAGCGGTGAACTTAGGTATCGGATCTATAGAATCAGACTTAGGACTTAAATCACGAGAGTTAGAAGCGGTCCTTTGAGGGTTCACGAATTGTCACAAAGCTTAAAGGGTTCAATCTAAATTCAACTACCACGAGAGTAGGGGTTGATTTAATTGGGTACGGTTTTTGTAACCCGAGAGGGAGCATTAACTTATTTAGGATAAATTCGCCTTCAAAGCAGTTTTGATAATTAACAAGGGGTAGTCAATTTAGTAACATGAACGATCTTGTTGGTAACCCAATTCCTAGGAATGCCTTTATATTTGAAAACCCCTATTTTGAATTGCTTTCC
Organism: Sophora flavescens; assembly: GCA_030762895.1. Lineage (NCBI taxonomy): Eukaryota > Viridiplantae > Streptophyta > Magnoliopsida > Fabales > Fabaceae > Sophora > Sophora flavescens. The sequence continues at coordinate 76,853,715 of CM061063.1, forward strand.
TGTTTTGTTTAATTGCGATATTAAATTTGATTGTTACTTGATTCTTATTTCAAAAATCAAAACCTTTTCAAAATCCCTTTTTTATATACGGTCCAGTTTTATCGATTTAATAATTAGTTGTGGTTTGAGATCACGGTCCCTGTGGGATCGATCTTTTTATTACTTGGCAACGAATTCGGTACACTTGCCGGATCCACGCTTAGCAAGTTTTTGGCGCCGTTGCCGGGGACTGTGCTTTCTTTGATTTTTTTTAATTGATTTTTCTGGACTTTTTCTTTTTCTCTTTAATTGTTTTTTGTTAAAAAAAATCTTCTTTTTTTTTTCATTTATCTCTTTTTCTTCCTAGAGTATCTATCTCTCTGTGTTTTTTTTCTCTTTTTTGCAAAGATCCCTAAGTCTTGGAGACCTTATAGAGGTTGACCCCGAAATCGAAAGGACCTTTCATAGACGTAGGAGACTACAAAGTGAGAGTGAGAGGTTGATTCTCATTCCACTCATGGCGAATCTACCGGATACAAAACTATTGAAGGACTACGCAGCCCCAAATGCAAGGGGTTTGCGAACTGGGATTGCTAGGCCAGAGATCGAGGCGGAGAACTACACTATACCGGCTATGCTAATTAGCATGATTAGGCAACATCAATTCGGAGGATTTCCCTCGGAGGACCCGACTGATCACGTGGAGACATTCTTGGAGTTCACCGATGCAATTAGAATCCATGGTGCCCCGATTGATGCTATTCGCTTGAGGTTGTTCCCCTCCTCTCTTTGTGGGAAGGCAAAATCTTGGCTGAAGCAAGTGCCCGCTAATACCTTGTCGACTTGGGACCAACTGGAGCAGGCATTCTTGGAGAAATTCTTCCCTCCATCCAAGACGGCTTACCTACAAACTTAGATCACCGGCTTCTTCCAAAAGGACGGAGAATGCTTATCCGAAGCTTGGGATCGCTACAAGGGATTGCTAGAGTCTTTCCCACATCATGGACTCGAGAGGTGGTTATTAGTGCATACCTTCTACAACGGATTGGATTACTCTTTGAAGGTGTCACTTGACTCCGCAGTTGGTGGAGCCTTTATGAATAGACCTCTGACCGAAGCATTCAACATCATTGAAAACGTAGCCACCAACTACCACCAATGGGGTTCAGAAAGAGGTAATAACCCGAAAAAGATTTCGGGGGGTAAGTTTGAAATGAATAGCACTGATCTTATTATGTCTAAAATTGACTCATTGAATAAAGGCTTTGATCAGCTTGAAAAGGCTAACGTGAGTTCAACAGGTGCTACTAACATTGTTTGTGAGATTTGTGGAATTTAGGGACATGACATAATGGAGTGCTCACGTGGTATTGCTCATGGATCCGACACTTCGGGGGAACAAGTGAACTATTGTCACAACTTCTACGACACGAACCCGAAGTTGCCAAACTATATTCCCCCAAATTCTTACAACCAAGGAAGGAAGAACAACCCTTACCTCTCCTACGGGAACGACAACAACACCTTGAACCACGAATTCCAGGAAGGCCAAGGTAATAGGAAACCCGCATCGGGGTATCCTCAAGTACAAAAGTCTAGACTCGAATCTCTTCTGGAAAATTTTGTTGAAACTCAAACAAAACAAAATGAAGAGTTTAGGCAACAAGGTAGGGCAGTCAATGAGACAATAAAAGAGTTAGCATCTAAGGTAGATAACTTAGTCATCCATAATAAGATGTTAGAAACTCAGATTGCCTAACAAGTTAGTACATATTCTAGACCTAAGGGTACGTTCCCGGGACAACCCGAAGTTAATCCCAATGAACATTGTAATGCCATATACTTAAGGGATGGTAAGCTTGGGGTGGTTGAGAAGGATGTGGAATGTGAGGAGGACAGGAGCGAAGATGAAGAGATAGAGCCAATGTATGTCCCTCCACCACCTTACCAACCCCCAGTACCTTTCCCACAAAGGTTGGTCAAGAGAAAGCAAGTGGGGATAGAAACTAAGAGCTTAATTGAGGAGCATAAAGCCATGATAAAAACTAATATGCCTCCTAAACTAAAAGATCCAGGAAGTTTCTCTATTGCTTGCTCAATTGGAGAGGTGAAAATAGACCAAGTCTTATGTGACTTAGGGGCTAGTGCGAGTTTAATGCCGCTCACTATCTTTGAGAGGTTGGGAACCAAGGAATTGAGTCCATCCAAATTATCTTTACAATTTGTGGATGGCTCAACTAAAACTCCTCTAGTCATACTAGAGAATGTTCCCATAAAGGTAGGGAAATTCTTCATCCCTACCGATTTCATGGTGTTGGATATGAACGGGAATTCTAAATTCCCTATCATTCTAGGAAGGCCATTCTTGGCCACAGCTGGAGCGATCATAGACGTAAAGAATGGCAAACTCTCTCTGAATGTAGAGGAAGGTAGGGTAGACTTTGATTTGACTAACTCATATAACAACCCTCCTTTTGAGAGTTATGTATGCAGGATCGAGATGATGCCTCCAGAGGTGAAGGAAGAGCCTAATATAGAAGCAACTCCCAAGATTTCCAAGACAAATGATGCACCAAATGGTGATGAAGTTGGAGTTGCTCATCATGTGGAGTTAGAACTTCCGCCGGGAGGGAGTAAGGCCATGAAACTCAGAGTGAAGAGAGCAAAGCGAAAGCACAATTGGTCATATGAACAAAATCGGCTCTTTGAAGGACTTCCTTGGAAGAGAGGTGTTCTTTCACCTCCACGCCCAGCCGACCCCGGTTGATTGAAAGAAGTATGGTCAAGCTTAAGACCGTAAATAAGCGCTTCTTGGGAGGCAACCCAAGTTTTCTTTCCCTTTTCCTTTTTTTTTTGAATTTTGTTTTTGAATAATTGAGAAGATTTAGAGAAGAAAGATCAGTGATTGATGGTTTTGCCAAGTGTTTTCAGGTTATGAAGGAAGGAAGAGCAAAAAGGGCAAGGACAAATAAAGTCAGAAGTCATCACACCCAGGCCGTGACGGTGGTCACGGCCGTGATGAGCTAACCAAAGAAGACCAGAAAGGATCACGGCCCAGCCGTGACATCCATCACGGGCGTGATGAGAAGGACCCTGAAGACCAGAATTGATCACGGCCTAGCCGTGATAAGCATCACGGCCGTGATACATTTTCCAACATCTCTTTGACTGGCATGTGAGCCAGCACCCTCTACCACCTCGGTGAGTTGTTCCATTTTTCTCCTCTCTCCGACTTTATTATTTACATTGGGGTCAATGTAAGTTTTTAAGCTTGGGGTAGGGGTATTTTTGCATTTTTGCATTTTTCATGTTGCATTCATATAGGCATAGTTTTGCATAATCACATGATTAGATTACCCCCTTGCTTAGAGTATGCATCCAATTGTGAGAACTTGGTGCCAAATAAATTGAGATAATGAATTTTTGAACCCAATTTTTTTTATTCTTGTGATAAGGCTAAAAATAAAAATGCTTGAGATAATCTTTTGATAGTTGATAATTAGCATATGGTTCCTTAAATTTGTGTTTCTCATTGATTTTAAACTACTAAATGTGAGATCTTGAGCCTAAAAGGGGTACTCACTAAATCTACTACATTCTTTGTGATTGAGTGTTTTATTCCTCTTGGATTGTATTCTCTAGAACTTGACTTAAAACCGTTTTGACACTTAAAAATTTTTGAAAACACATTTGAAAATGATTGAGGCTCTAGGTATTTTTCTGGTCTTATGAACTTTGACTGATAAATTGCTACCCCATAGTTGCCCAATTTTGAGCCTAAAAGAATAAACTGCTTTTCTTGGTACCTTGATCTATTTTAATGAACAATTCTTGGTATGACACCTCTTAAAGTGTTGCAAAAGGGTAAAAAGGGTAGTTTGAAGGAATAAATTGTGGGATAAAAAGTTAGAAAAATTTCTCTAAGTTGAAAATCTCCCCTTCTTCAAATAAATAAATGAAAAATAAATAAATAAAAAAATGGAGAAGGGGATGAGAAAAAGAAAGTGAGAAATAAGAAGTAAAAAGAAAAGAAAGAAAGGTGGAAAACTGAACTGAAGCCCAAAAAAAAAAAGGAATTTTGGGAGGTGTCATGCTTTGCACTGTTTGATTTTGCTTAGCCTTCTAGAATTTTCCTTTTCTTGCTTTCTCCACCTAACAATTAATCCCATGGCCCCATTATAACCAAAATAAAAGACATCTTGATTCTTATGTGTTTTCATTAATAAAGTAGAGATCTGGTTAATAGTCAAGCTTAAGGTAGAATACCTTCCTTGAGGAAATTGAGCGAATTGTCATATATCCTTAAACACTTGAGTGAGGTGAGAAGAGTGTCCGGATCAGTGAGAATATGAATTTAGGAAACCTAAGCTTCTAATTGGACTTGAAATTGATAGTCTCTTTGGTATTTATTAAATATGCCTGTCACTTGGATTAGTTACTCGGGTTCTTGGTTCACTATCCATGCTCTGATTATTTATATCTTCTGGCCTTGGTGATTGCTTGAGGACAAGCAAAGTCTTAAGCTTGGGGTAGTTTGATGAATGTGATTACACCTCATATTTCATTGACATTTTGCATGCATTTTCATATAGTTTAGGCAATTCTAATTTTATTTTTGTTAGTTTTCACCTTGGAATGGGTAAGGCGGTTTTGTGGTGTTGTTTTACAGGAATTAAGGATCAAAATTCTCAAGATTGACCATGATGGAGCTTGCATGAAGATGGGGCTTGAAAAGTGAAGAAAATGAGCCAAACAGAGCCCATCACGGCCTAGCCGTGATGACCATCACAGCCATGATCGAGTAGAGCTAAAACGAAAGAAGCTAAAGTCAGAACTGATCACGGCCAGCCCGTGATGACCATCACGACCGTGACATGTCAGCTGAACCAGACCCTCACAGGCAGAACTGATCACGACCTAGCCGTGATGGTGGTCACGGCCGTGACAGACCAATCAGTGAAGCAACGCCCAAGGCAGAATCCATCACGACCTGGCCGTGATGAGCATCACGGCCGTAACGCGCAATATTTGGATCTGAAGAAACTGATTTGATCTGAATTTGTGTTTGATTGGGATTCAAATTTCCCTAATCTATAAATATGGCAATTAGGCAGAGACTTAAGGAGGACTTTTGGGGACTGCTTACCTTAGAAAAATTCAGGAATTCTCTTCTTCTCCTTCTTCTCTTCTCTTAGGTTTTTCTCTTTATGTTATTTTCAATTAAGCTTGCTACAATCATGGCAATGCTTGAGTAGTTAGCTTTATTTCTAGGGATTGGGGCTATGCCCAAGATCTAATTTATGTTATGAATTGATGTTTTACCTTTGTTAATTTCGATTTTGCTTTAGATATGATTTCTATTGTTTTAATTACTCGTAAATTCAGTGGCCACTTATTTGCGTGTCGTAGATACTCTAAGGAGGAACCTAGCGGTGAACTTAGGTATCGGATCTATAGAATTATACTTAGGACTTAAATCACGAGAGTTAGAAGCGGTCCTTCGAGGGTTCACGAATTGTCACAAAGCTTAAAGGGTTCAATCTAAATTCAACTACCATGAGAGTAGGGGTTGGTTTAATTGGGCATGGTTTTTATAACCCGAGAGGGAGCATTAACTTATTTAGGATAAATTCGCCTTCAAAGCAGTTTTGATAATTAACAAGTGGTAGTCAATTTAGTAACAAGAACGATCTTGTTGGTAACCTAATTCCTAGGAATGCCTTTAGATTTGGAAAACCTTTTGAATTGCTTTCCTGTTTTGTTTAATTGCGATATTAAATTTGATTGTTACTTGATTCTTATTTCAAAAATCAAAACCTTTTCAAAATCCCTTTTTTATATACAGTCCAGTTTTATCGATTTAATAATTAGTTGTGGCTTGATATCACGGTCCCTGTGGGATTGATCTTTTTATTACTTGGCAATGAATCCGGTACCGGATCCACGCTTATCATTAATGTTTTTGTTAACCAAGCTTGTCATCACCATGGCAATGCTTGAGTAGTATCTTTATTTCTAGGGATTGGGGCTATGCCCAAGATCTGTTTTTATGTCATGAATTGATGTTTTACCTTTGTTAATTTCGATTTTGCTTTAGATCTGATTTCTATTGTTTTAATTACTCATAAATTCGGTGGCCACTTATTTGCGTGCCGTAGATACTCTAAGGAGGAACCTAGCGGTGAACTTAGGTATCGGATCTATAGAATCAGACTTAGGACTTAAATCACGAGAGTTAGAAGCGGTCCTTCGAGGGTTCACGAATTGTCACAAAACTTAAAGGGTTCAATCTAAATTCAACTACCACGAGAGTAGGGGTTGGTTTAATTGGGCACAGTTTTTGTAACCCGAGAGGGAGCATTAACTTATTTAGGATAAATTCGCCTTCAAAGCAATTTTGATAATTAACAAGGGGTAGTCAATTTAGTAACATGAACAATCTTGTTGGTTACCTAATTCCTAGGAATCCCTTTAGATCTGAAAAAACCCCAAATTGATTTACTTTCCTATTTTGTTTAAACTACAATTTTAAATTTGATTGTGACTTGATTCTTATTCCAAAAATCAAAACCTTTTCAAAATCACTTTTTATAGAGTCCAGTTTAATCGATTTGATAATTAGTTGTGATTTGAGATCACGGTCTCTGTGGGATCGATATCTTTTTATCACGGCCAGGCCGTGATATACATCACGACCGTGATGTGAAGACCAAGAAGTGTCAAAAAGGATCACGGCCAGGCCGTGATAGTGGTCACGATCGTGACAGGTAGCTAGAGCAGGAGAGATTCCATCACGAGCAAGCCGTGATACGTATCACGGCCGTGATACAGGATTTACCAGACACAGAACGCGTCACGGTCGTGACACGCATTTAACCCAGGTCTTAAAACGCGTCCTCTGCTACAACCCCCCTCACTCCCTTCATCTTCTCCATTTGCTCCCCACCTCCATAGCCACCAAACCCTCTCCCCTTCCTCCCAACTCCTCCTTTCCCTCATATCACTCATCACGCACCTTCCCCATTAACCCAAGCCCATCATCCTCCTCTTCATCCTAATCTCCTTCTTCTTCTTCTTCTCACACCCTCCACCATAACCATTCACCCAAGAAGCTCGAAAAATCACCTCTCCTTAACACCCACAAACAACCAACCCCACTCCCTTGCTCCCTAAACCTCACCCAACAAAACCCACTAGTCAAATACTTCAATTTTGGGCAAAATAAAAAAGTCCCAATTTTGAAACCCTAACCAAATCGAATTTCAGAAACAGTGAAGGGGGTTGTGGATTTTGGTGCTCTGGATCATGGCAAGCAAGCGTCAAAGGGCAACCGAAGCCTCACGCACTCGCACAAGAGGAAGCAGGAACCCAGGTAACTACTCTGACTCCGACTCCTCTAATTTTGAGACTGATGAACAGGGGTATGGGATAGTTTTTAAGGATAATGCTCAACAAGATAGATTCAACACTTTGAAAAATAGGAAGATAGTCCCAACCAAATTTCTTGATGATGCATGCATAGACACACTAGGCTTGACTTTTGACATCAATTGGATGTTAGAAAACATAAGGTGGAGAGAGTTCGCTCGCACTAGATACCCTGCATATGCTGGTCCTACTCTGGAGTTCCTAAGCTCCCTGAATGCAGAAATTCTCCAAGGGCCGCATTGCCAAGGGCGACGGATCATATTCCGTCTCTTCAACCAGGACTTCGTACTAACCCTAGCTGAATTTAATGAGATTTTTGGATTACCAGTAGGGGGTGACAGAAGATACCCCTTAGGGTTTAGTGCGCATAGTTTCTGGTCAATAATTGACCATGAGGGCAGGAGTTTTGACCCTCGGACATCCAAGTCCAGAGCCTTTGCTAACCCTAGTATCAGATATATGCATAGGGTCATAGCCAATACCCTGTTTGGCCGTGGAGAGAGCGACGGATCCGTCCGCCAGGATGAGGTGTTTATACTATGGGCCATGCTCCACCCTGAGAGCAACGTGGACACAGGGTCATTTTTTGCTAGGCACCTCTTAAAAGTTGCCAAGAGTTCAAGTGGCACTATTGTCATTGGTGGCATGATCACCACAATATGCCATCATTTCAACTTTGATCTAGATGGTTTTGAGGCCACCCCTGGACGGACCCGTATCTCCTTGCAGGCTTGTGAGGCCATGGGGATGATCATCGAGGAGGATGACATATACTGCCTGAAACACCCAAGGCACAGGCACCCAATTACTCTCCCTAACCCCACACTTTTAGATGTAACAAATCCGGCAAATTGGAAAGTGCCGGTGGGAGAGGAGCCTCAGTCGATCACCGGCTGAGTTGATGGTCCTGACAAGTCAGGTCCTGTCATCTGAGCCTTCTGGGCTAATTGGCCCTTTCGGTAATCCTCATTCCAAAAGGGTGGATTGTGGTCATTGAACTTGTTTTTTCTGACCCATTTCTGCTTTCGTAACTCTGGATAACGAGCCGTGGCAGAATTCTTTACCCATTGATCCACCATTACATTGGACGGGGGTTTCCTAGTCTTGACAGAATTGAATCTGCCACCGACAAAGTTGTTATTTCCCAATGATCCTCTGATTGGCTCTTTAAGCCAACCTCCGGTGTGGTGCTGTCTAGGTCTTGTCTGATGCATGTGTTGTTGATGGCTATTTGCTTGCCTGTTAACAACAGGTGCAACACTTTTGTGTATACTGTTAGACCCAGTATGCCTGCTCGAGTGTGAAAATCTGCCTTGGCTACTACCATTGCGGGACTCAGTTGTCTTGTGGGCGACAAGATGGCGTTTTCTGCCCCCTGGCCTTCTCGGCAGCCACTTCATCATAAAATGCTTCACATCTTGGGCAAACTTTAAGTATGCCACCAGATTTCTTGCGTGTCATAAAATCGATAAGCGGTTCACCCGCCTTTGGATAAATATCAAATGAATCCGACAGATCCATCTGGATATTTTGCCCAGCCCTGATGTTGACCATGCATATTCCCATAGGGACTCGGCGGTCAGCCTTGTTAACTTCAGGACCAAATGGTTCTGTATCAACCTTCATGTCTGGTTTCTTGTCTGAAAATTTTAGTCTTCCTTCTGCCAAACCTTTCTGAATAATGTCCCTGAAATGAATACAATCATTAGTTACATGACCAAAAGTGTTATGATACTTACAGTACTTCCGATCCTTAATCTCATGGGCTTTCAAAAGCCTATGGTCATCTGACAATTTTAACTGCTTATCTTTGAGTAAAATGCCAAATATTTGATCGGCCTTGGTCACATCAAATGTATACACTTTCTTATTAATGAAAGGAATCCTTTCTTTGGCCCTCGCAGGCTTCAATGCTTGGCATATATAAGGTGGACCATTTTTTTAATTCAACGTAATCTACCTCACATTCCTCAGAATCGTTACCCTCCTCGTCGGATTCACTACATCTGACAAAGTTAATCTTTTCTCTTTTGAGGAATTTCTTCTGCTTGAAACCTTTTCGGCTTTCAATTGTTCAATTTGTAGGACTTTATCTCCTAACTGGGCAAGGTCAATTAGATGTTGGTTGACCAAATTCTTCCTAATATGATAATCTAGACCCCCAGCAACAATCTTCACTATTTCCGCCTTAGGGATAGGGGTGAAGCAACGACTCCTCATTTGACGGAATCGGGCAAGGTAGTCATCGACAAACTCGTTATTCATCCTCTTAATGCCAAATAAGTCTGTCAATCCTATCTTTAGGTCACCCCTAAAGAATTGATCATGAAAACTCCTCTCTAATTGATTCCAGGAATGTACGGAATTAGGCCTTAAAGTTGAAAACCAAGAAAAAGGATTCTTAGTCAATGAACTCGGAAAGAACTTCTTCTTTAATCCCTCTTCTAAAGCCAAATCTCCCAACTCGATTGTATATCGGGCAATGTGCTCGACTGTCGACTCTTCACTTTCTCCTGAGAATTTTGACAATTTGGGTATTTTGTATCCTCGCAGTATTTCTGCCTGTTGGACCCAGTCAGGAAATGCCGACGCAAAAAATGGTTGATTGGCATAACCTATGTTAAAACCAAACCTATTCAATGCTTGCTCGACGACTTGATTGACGTTTTGATTTAGAACATTTTGACGAAACGCTCCAAAAGTACCCTGTTTATGACAAAATCTTCGTCTTCCTCTGGTTGTAGAATATGTACATTTCCACGTCCCAAAGGAATCCGACGATGGGGCTGTGGCCACTCGTCATCTTGTTCAGATCCGTCAAGTTGTACAGCTTGTGGTTGTTCGATCTGTGGTTGGTTATTCCTATTGACATTTCTATTGAGATTTTTATTGGTATTTTGGTTATCATCTGGGGCTACAACGCCCAAGGCTCTATTTAACCTACTGATAGTGTGATTTTACATCATGTTTTCTGTACACTTTTGCATGCATTTTGCATATAGATTAGGCATTCTTTATTTGATTTTTGTTAGTTTTTCCCTTGGAACGGGTGAAGCGGTTTCTTGGTGTTGTTTTGCAGGAATTAATGTAAAAATGATCAAAATCAGCCATGATGGAGCCTGGATGAAACTGAGCTTGAAAAGTGAAGAATATGAGCCAAACAGAGCCCATCACGGCCTGGCCGTGATGACCATCACGGCCTGGCCGTGATGACCATCACGGCCATGATCAAGCAGAGAAGAAGGCAAAAGTCAGAAACTGTCACGGCCTGCCCGTGATAGACATCACGGCCGTGACAGTCCAGAAATTCAAGTTTCGCGTCGCGAATCCAGGGCTCGCCTCACGAGAGTTAAAAAGTGAAATTACGCCCACTCCAGAACACGTCACGGCCAGCCCGTGATGGCCATCACGGCCATGACGCGCAGCAGACCTATAAATAAGCGCGTGACGAGAACTAAGAGTTTTTTGAGGTCAGAGGAGGCATTTGGAGGCTCTTGGAGGCTGTGGGTGAGCTAGGGTTTCGACCCTAGAAGGGAGTTCTTGAGAGGGTTCTTTGTGAAGAAGAAGGAAAGCTCCCATGGAGTCTCTCCTCTCCTCTTCTCCTATTTCCCTGGTTTGGTTTTCTGTAAATATGAGTAACTAATCCCCCATTGTTGGGGTTAGATGTAGCTTTTCTGAACTTGTTTGTATTTGATTTGGTGTTTTAATGCAAGTTTCTAATTCTTTATGAGTATGTGATTCTGTGCTTAATGCTTTCCTTGGCTTAGCTACCCATAGGAATGATATGTTGCTTTGATAGACAATTGACAGATTGATGTTAAGGCATGCTCATGAATCATATGCCAAGTAGTTCAAGAATCTAGACATAGGTGTTGGCTGCTTGCAATCTTATAAGTCTTGACTTAATGCAAAATCTCAGGTTAATCCACCTAAGACATTAGGGTTTAATTTGGGGTTTTAGGCTCAATGCACCTAAGACATTAGGCTTGAGTATTTTAGAAAAGGCTTGATTGTCATTATTGAACTAGAACTTGTGATAAACGCCATTTCATTGCAATTAAGGGAGGATTAGTGTAGTCTAACCCTGACAATCTCAACCGCATTTCTTTTGCCTTCCAAGTGTTCGATAAAATTCCCAAAAGACCAAAAATATTTTATTTCCTTATTTTATGATCTTTTCATACCATAGTTTAGTCTAGATAGTTGTTGAGTTTGTGAATTGGTAGTTGACAACCGATCCCTGTGGATACGATAACCGGTCTTACCACCGTATTACTTGTTTACGACGAGGTGCACTTGCCTTTATTCTAAAAATACGTGTCAAGTTTTTGGCGCCGTTGCCGGGGATCGGTGTGCCAATATCACGAGTACCAAAGGGGACTCCTAATTTAGGCATTTTTACTGTTTTCCTACTGTGTTTTTTTCTTTCTTATTTTCTGTTTCTCTGCTGTAAATTTCTGTTGTGTGCTGTTTTTCTGTTTTGCTGTTTGTTCTGCGCTACTCTGTTTGTTCATTGTATGCGAGGTACAATCGACCCAGGTGAACTCCAATTCGAACCTGAGATCGAGAGACTTTGTAGAAGGAATAGGAAGGAAGCCAAGGCAAGACAGAATAGAGAAGGAACATCCTCTGCAGTGCAAGAACTGTTAGTTGAATTACCAGCTGTCACCATGGCTGAAGATAATGCACCAAGAAGGACAATGGGGGACTACACTTCCCCTAGAGTTGATAGATGTGGAACTCCGATTGTGAGACCCACAGTGGCTTGCAATAATTTCGAAATCAAGGCATCACTTCTCCATCTTGTGCAGCAAAATCAGTTTGGAGGTTTGGAGAGTGAAGACCCTCATGCTCACATTGGTACTTTCATTGAGCTGTGTGACACCATCAAGCTAAATGGAGCTTCTGATGAGGCCATTCGGTTAAGGCTTTTCCCTTTCTCTTTGAGGGATAGAGCTAAGTCATGGCTTCAATCTCATCCTCATGGAAGCATCATCACTTGGAATGATTTGGTGAGCAAATTTCTGTCTCGATTCTTTCCTCCGTCAAGAATAATCAAGCTGAGATCAGAGATCAATGCCTTTGCACAGAGGGATGGTGAGTCACTCTATGAAGCCTGGGAGAGATTCAAGTCCTTACTCACAGCTTGTCCCAATCATGAACTGGAGACATGGCAACAGGTTGCAACATTTGTTAATGGGCTCAACGAGAATTCAAGAAGTATGATTAAGCGGCTGCGGGAGGGACATTGAGTCGAAGACGCCTAGAAGAAGCAAAGGACTTGATTGAGAACATGGCTAACAATGACTATCAAATGCCTAGTTCTCGATCAATGGTCAAGAGAGGTGTTCTAGAGCTGGATGAAATTGGCGCTCTCAAGGCACAAATGGCTATTCTTACCAAGCAAGCGGGGTCGGTTCAAGCTGCAGAATTCTCAACTACAAGTTGTCCAAGTTCAAGGTACCTCGAGTGTGTGATTTCTGTGGAGGCAACCATGCAAATGGAAACTGTGAGATCAATGTGGTTGGAAGTTCGGGACAAGAAGAGGTAAATTATATGGGCAACCAAGGGCCTAGAAATGATCCTTACTCCAACACCTACAACCCGGGGTGGCGCAACCATCCTAACTTTGGTTGGAGACAAGGGCAAAGTTCAAGTTCTCAAGCAAAGCCTCCTCAAGAGAGTTCAAGCAAATTGGAGAACATTCTAGGCCAGTTCATGCAAGCGACTCAAGAGACTATGAAGAATCAAAATGCCTCAATCAAGAACTTGGAGCATCAAATAGGCCAACTGGCAAGGCAGATGGCAGAGAGACCTCAAGGGCAATTGCCGGGAGATACAGAGAAAAATCCAAAGGAAGAGTGCAAGGCAATTACCACAAGAAGTGGGAGAGTGTTGACCCCACATGAAAAAGAAAGAGAAGAAAAGGCAAGTGGAACTGAAACTGATAAGATGCAGTTTGAAGAGGTAAACAATGAAGAACCCGGAACTTCCCAAGATACCACCTCTATTCCTACCGGTGTAGAAGCTGAAAAACTGCAGAAGGAGAAATTGGTTGATGAAGAATTTTCAAAAAAGAAGACTAGAAGATAAATTCTGGAAGAGGTTGATAATCCCAAAGAGCTTCCCCCATATTTCAGAATCCCGTACCCCCAACGGTTGAAGAAGGAAGCAAAAGACCAACAATTTTCTAAATTCCTGGATGTATTCAAAAAGCTGCAGATCAATATCCCTTTTGCTGAAGCACTTGAGCAGATGCCCAATTATGCAAAATTCATGAAGGAACTGCTCACGAAGAAAAGAAAGATCAAAGAAGGCGAAACTGTTGCCTTAACTGAAGAGTGCAGTGCGATACTGCAAAGGAAGCTACCTCCGAAGCTGAAAGATCCTGGTAGTTTTATAATCCCTTGCACTATTGGGAATGTTGCTATCAGAAAAGCATTATGTGACTTGGGAGCTAGTGTCGACTTGATGCCGCTTTCCATGATGAACAAGCTTGGGGTGAGCTTCAAGTGAGATAGAGTGCCCGAATCAGTGAGAATGTGAGTCTAGGAAACCTAAGCCCCTAATTGGACTTGAATTGATTGTCTCTTGCTGAAATAATTGAATGCCTGTTGCTTGGATCATTTTACTCGGGTTCTTAGTTCACTATCATTGTCCTGGTTGTTTTCATCTTCTGGCATTAGTTCTTGCTTGAGGACAAGCAAAGTCTTAAGCTTGGGGTGATTTGATGAGTGTGATTTCACCTCATTTTCCATGTACATTTCTGTATGCATTTGCATATAGTTAGGCCATTTTAGTTGGATTTTGTTTAGTTTTTCCTTTGGAACGGATAAGGTGGTATTGTGTGTTGTTTTGCAGGGATTTATGATTAAATGCCAAAGATTTAGCCATGAGGAAGCTGAGATGAAGAGAGAGCCTGAAAACTGAAGAAAAAGAGGCCAAAAGTCAGAAGCTGTCACGGCCTGGCCGTGATGGCTATCATGGCCGTGATCTCCCAGCTGTGCCAGACCTCCAAAAGTCAGAATCGATCACGGCCTAGCCGTGATGTACATCACGGCCGTGACCCAAAATTACCACAAGTCAGAATCCATCACGGCTTGGCCGTGATGAAGATCACGGGCGTGAAAAAATGTCTCGCGACGCGAAGGGAGTCTCGCCACGTGAGAGACTGATTTTGCCAGAACTGCAAGAGACAGAACCCGTCACGGCCTGGCCGTGATGGCTGTCACGGCCGTGACGGGCCACGAGTTATAAAAGAACCTCTGAGCAGAACAGAAGGAACATTCAGAAAACCCTAAAAATACACTCTCTGCTGCTGTGGCTGCTGTGCAACCTTCTATGGAGCCCCTTCCCTTGTTCATCTCTGTAACTCTTTCTTTGATTCTATCTTTGAATATGTGTAGCTAAACTCCCCTTTGTTGGGGTTAGATGATTGCTCTTCTGAACTTGATTGTAACATGACTTGATTATAATGCAGTTTCCTTTTTCTTTATGAGTGTTTGATTCCATGCTTAATGCTTTCTTAGGCTTGATCATCCTAGGAATGATTAGTTGCTTTAATAGATAACTGAAAGGTTGGCGTTAAGGCATGCTCATGAATCAAATGCCAAGTAGTTCATGAGCCTAGACATAGGTCTTGAGGTGCTTGCAACCCTATGAATCTTGACTCTTAATGCAATTTCTCATATTATTCCACCTAAGACATTAGGGTTTAATTTGGGATTTTAGGCTCATTCCACTTAAGACATTAGGGCTTGAGTACTTGAGAATATTTGGTTGTCATAATTGAATTAGGAACTGTGTTATCTATCATTTCATAGCAATCAAGGGAGGATTAGCCTAGTCTAACCCTAACAATTATATCCATCTGTTGTTCATATTTCTGTTTGCATATTAATTGTTTGATAAAATTCCAAAAAGAACAAAAACATTTTATTCTTGTTTGTTTTGTTATATGGTAGAGCTACCTTCACTCCAAAATTGATCGCCTAAATAGTAGTTCGATTTGCGAAGTGGTACTTGTCCACGATCCCTGAGGACGATAACCGGTCTTACCGTTTTATTACTTGCAACGAACCGGTACACTTGCCAAGTCCGTGTCAAGTTTTTGGCGCCGTTCCTTTTTGTTTAGTTAGATTTGTTTTTGACTTTTAAACTCTTGAATAATTTGAGAAGCTCAAGAGTTTTCTTTTACTAATAAAATTGCCAAGTGATTCCAGGGTAAGAAGGAAGGAGGGAAGAGCAAGAAGACAAGAAAGAGCAACCCAACTTTCAAGCAGTTTCTGACTGAAATGAAAGCCAACACCCGTTACCACCTCGGTAAGCCGTTCCAATTTTTATTTTATTTTATTTTATTTTTCTTTTCCTTTCTCCATCTTGATTGTTTACATTGGGGACAATGTAAATTCTTAAGCTTGGGGTAGGGGTATTTTGCATTTGCATATTTCATGTTGCATTCATATAGCTTTGCATATCACATTATTAGATTGCTCCTTGCCTGAATTTTGCATCCAATTGTGAGAACTAAGTGCCAATAATTTGTGATAGTGAATTATGGAACCCAATTTTTTTTCATTCTTGTGATATGGCTGCAAATGAAGAATGCTTGAGATAATCTTGGATAGTTAATAATTAGCATATGGTTCTGTGGATTTGTGTTTTTCATTGATTCTGAACTAAAATGTGAGATTTTGAGCCATAAAGGGGTACTCACTAAATCTACCCCATTCTTTGTGTTAGAGTGTTATTCTTCTTGGTTTGCTTTCTCTAGAACTTGACTTAAAACCATTTCGAAGCTTGAAAATTTTTTAAAACAATTTTTGAAAGTGATTGAGGCAATAGGTATTTTTCTGGCCTTCTGAGCTTTGAATGATGAAATGCTACCCCTTAGTTGCCCAATTTTGAGCCTACAAAAGAATAAAATGATTTTCTTGGTACCCTGGAATGTTTTGATAAATATGTTTGATAGGGACCTTCTAAAGTATTACAAAAGGGTAAAAAGGTAGTTGAAAAAGTTTGGGATAAAAGAATCAGAAAAATATTTCTCTTGAGCTGAAAAATCTCCCCTTCTCCAAATAAAAGAAAAACAAAAGAAAAAGAAAAATAAAGTAGAGAAGGGGATGACAAAAAAAAAAGAAAAAAAGAAAAGAAAAGAAAAGAAATGAGAAATAAAAGAAAATAAAGAAAGAAAGGTGGCAAAATGTATTGAAAACCCAAGAAGGTATTTTAGAAGGTGTCGTGTGTTGAAATGTTTGATACTTGGTTTAGCCTTTTGAAATTTCCATTTCTTGATTTCCCCACCTAAAGATTAATCCCATGGCCCCGTTACAACCGAAGAAAAGACCTCTTGATTCTTAATTGTTGTCATTAATAAAGTGGAGATGTGGTTGATAGTCAAGCTTATGGTAGATGTCATTCTTTGAGGAAAATTGAGCGAAATGTTATATACCCCTAAACACTTGAGTGAGGTTAGAAAGAGAGCCAAGCAAATGAACAAGCTTGGGGTGAGCTTCATGTGAGAAAGAGTGCCCAAATCAGTGAGAATATGAATCTAAGGAACCTAAGTCCCTAATTGGACTTGAATTGATTGTCTCTTGCTGAATTGTTTGATTTGCCTATTACTTGGATCATTTGCTCGGGTTCTTAATTCACTATCCATGTTCTGTTTTTTGTCTACTGGCCTTAGTGATTGCTTGAGGACAAGCAATTGAATAAGCTTGGGGTGATTTGATAGTGTGATTTTACATCATGTTTTCTGTACACTTTTGCATGCATTTTGCATATAGATTAGGCATTCTTTATTTGATTTTTGTTAGTTTTTCCCTTGGAATGGGTGAAACGGTTTCTTGGTGTTGTTTTGCAGAAATTAATGTAAAAATGATCAAAATCAGCCATGATGGAGCCTGGATGAAACTGAGCTTGAAAAGTGAAGAATATGAGCCAAACAGAGCCCATCACGGCCTGGCCGTGATGACCATCACGGCCTGGCCGTGATGACCATCACGGCCATGATCAAGCAAAGAAGAAGGCAAAAGTCAGAAACTGTCACGGCCTGCCCGTGATAGACATCACGGCCGTGACAGTCCAGAAATTCAAGTTTCGCGTCGCGAATCCAGGGCTCGCCTCACGAGAGTTAAAAAGTGAAATTACGCCCACTCCAGAACACGTCACGGCCAGCCCGTGATGGCCATCACGGCCATGACGCGCAGCAGACCTATAAATAAGAGCGCAGCAGACAGAACTAAGAGTTTTTTGAGGGTCCAGAGGGAGGCATTTGGAGGCTCTTGGAGGCTGTGGCTGAGCTAGGGTTTCGACCCTAGAAGGGAGTTGCTGAGAGGGGTTGCTGTGAAGAAGAAGGAAAGCTCCCATGGAGTCTCTCCTCTCCTCTTCTCCTATTTCCCTGGTTTGGTTTTCTGTAAATATGAGTAACTAATCCCCCATTGTTGGGGTTAGATGTAGCTTTTCTGAACTTGTTTGTATTTGATTTGGTGTTTTAATGCAAGTTTCTAATTCTTTATGAGTATGTGATTCTGTGCTTAATGCTTTCCTTGGCTTAGCTACCCATAGGAATGATATGTTGCTTTGATAGACAATTGACAGATTGATGTTAAGGCATGCTCATGAATCATATGCCAAGTAGTTCAAGAATCTAGACATAGGTGTTGGCTGCTTGCAATCTTATAAGTCTTGACTTAATGCAAAATCTCAGGTTAATCCACCTAAGACATTAGGGTTTAATTTGGGGTTTTAGGCTCAATGCACCTAAGACATTAGGCTTGAGTATTTTAGAAAAGGCTTGATTGTCATTATTGAACTAGAACTTGTGATAGACGCCATTTCATTGCAATTAAGGGAGGATTAGTGTAGTCTAACCCTGACAATCTCAACCGCATTTCTTTTGCCTTCCAAGTGTTCGATAAAATTCCCAAAAGACCAAAAATATTTTATTTCCTTATTTTATGATCTTTTCATACCATAGTTTAGTCTAGATAGTTGTTGAGTTTGTGAATTGGTAGTTGACAACCGATCCCTGTGGATACGATAACCGGTCTTACCACCGTATTACTTGTTTGCGACGAGGTGCACTTGCCTTTATTCTAAAAATACGCAACACCTACATATCTCATTTGCCAATGTCAAGCATGCATTATTCGTGTTTTCCATTAATGGCGTAATCACTGTACTCATTTGTTGAGTAAATGTATTCACCATGTCATGGTTACTAGAGTCAATTTGTTGTCGAACATTGGCTAATGTAGCCTCTGACAGACCGACAATATTTTGTGGGGGTTGTCTTAGTGGGGATATATGTGGCCTTACTACTGGTTGCTCTTGTCGAGAATGGGTTACTACCATTGACCCTGTTATCCCATTCGCATGACCGGGTATTTGCCCCTCAGTCGATGGTCCTGCCTGTCCAGATGCATGGGCAGCCATCGTCATTCCATTTGGATATGGTATGTATGCAAATTGGGTATTTGGATTGACAACAGTTGAACCATAAGGCATCTCATACAAAGGTTGTAACAGAGGTTGCGTAGTCCCTCTTGGGTTTGAATTCACAACGCTTCATGGAGACAATCCGGTAGTTGGTGGATTTATTTGTTGTAAAACTGGGGAAGTTGGTGACGGGAGTGTTCCTTGGCCAACTTCGTCAAATCTATTGACAACTTGAGCATAAGAAACGCTTCTTCTCGCACCTAAACTATTAGTGCTATTATCCCCTACATTAGTAGCGTTAGCCCTGGTTGCAGGAATATTGTCAACTGGTGCAATAGCATTCACCGTTGACGCAGCGGCGTTAGTGCCTACTACACATGCATCACTTGCACTACTCATATTCAGAGTTTTGGGAAATAGATGATGTTTGAACCACCTTTCCACTCCGTAGATGCATACAAATAACTTTGTATGTCAAATTCGTGACACTGTACGAGTTACTCTAAACTCGTCCCACCGGGCGTGCCAATTTGTTAACGTGGTTTTTTGGTTGTGTCCAAAATTCCTTCGTGACAAATAATTATAGATCAAACGAGTGTGGGACCTACGAGTTATGCGGTAATCTCGTCAAAATAAGTATATGAATTGTCTGCCAAGTACATGTTTGACTACTTAGTCAAATTTGGTAATATACTGGCAAAGACTAATAGTCTGGATTTGACAAGTGAGAAAATTGATAATGCACATTGACAAGTAATTAATTGGATACGAATATTAGACAGATAATGCTATCTAACTTTAAAATAAGAAACATTTGCTTATATGTAGAAAGTATGGTTATTCAATGAAGATGATAAAAAATAGTTTCTGGAATTGAAATAATTGACTATGAAATACTTGATAAGAAGTATAATTTAGACTTAAAAACTAAGAACAACGTAAAAAGTGGTTATTTATTAAAGAAATACTTTCTGGAAAATTAACTAGAGAACGAGTGAAAAATGTTGGTTTGGATGAAAAGATACTAAACAAGAAACTACTTAAAAATGCTAAAGTAAAGGGAAACTTGATTAACTAGAGAACGAGTGAAAAATGTTGGTTTGGATGAAAAGATACTAAACAAGAAACTACTTAAAAATGCTAAAGTAAAGATACTAACTTGAAGATGATTATAAATAAATCGGAAAATGCATGAAGAACTATTGAAGAAATATTAAAAGTTAATAAAAATTAACAAAGAAATAAGATGAATCCGCCATCACAATATTGATGGCAGTAAAATAAAGAAGTGTAAGAACACTATGAAGAACATGATGAATAAACTGGAAAGTCTTTGAAGAACTTGAAGGAAATGAACCAATATTGTATTGAAATTGGACATTGTATTGAAGATAACATGGTGGAAGGAGTACTTGAGTTAATCCGTCAATCTGTTGTGTGATCGAGACGTGTAGGATGTTTCAAGTTCCAACCCTTATTACATTGTAATAACTAGTATTTATAGGCAAATAAAATAACTACCTAGTAGTAACTTCCTATCTAAATGGCTGCCACGTATCTTGGCAGTTTTCTAAATTTCAAATTTAAACTGCTTGTCAAACAACTCTAATAACTCTAAATGGCTGCTTGACAACTTATCTTGCTAATGTCTTGTCGGTCTTGAGGACTTAGCCATTTTCACACTTCTCTGTACGTTTGACAACTCTTCTTAATACTTTGTCAAAAAGCTTGGTTGTCAATTTATCCTTTCTGTCGACCAACATTTTCTTGTCAACTAAATATCCTCAATACATAGAAAATATTAGTCATTACTCTGATTCATTCGTCAGCTTGTCGAAATGCATCCATCAATAATCAGAAATTTCACCCCTAACAGATGCCCCCCAAGTTTTGCTTTTCGACGGCCTTGTTTGTCTAACATGTCAACTGAAGAACTTCTTGTCAACTCCACACTTGTCAATTCTTCTATAATCTTCTGAATTCGACGTTCTTCTTTATGTCAATTTTTTTTGTCAACTTTGCGTCTGTTGACTTACCACTTGTAAACTTTCTTTTAGCCAAAACAGTATATATCAATTTTGGGACTTCTTTCTCAATTTTTATGTAGCCTCTTTCTGTCTGTCTAACGAAAGCTCAAATTTGAAAATTCACTCCTAACACTCTGATAGTGTATATCATCAGTAAATCCGGTCACATGCTTTATTTTAACAGCAATGGTCCTCTTTCATTAAGCTTTCACTGTATCTTAATTCCCATCTTCACCACTGTATTCACATTGCAATCCATATTAAGAAAAATGCCCTTTTTCTTGGGACATATGGTTGCTCCATCCACTTGTAAGAAACCACAAAACATTTACTGGTTCTACGACAACATGATACACATAAAATATGATGTCTTTCTACACATAAACTTCCTCTTTTTCATCCCCTCTCCAACAATCTTTGGCCAAGTGAGCAAACTTGTTACATTTGTAACATTGTGGCTTTCCATTTAACCAAAAGTTTTGGTGTAACACGGCATACATTCAAAGACATTTATATTGGTACGGAAAATATAAGGTCTATTGTATTTGTAAAGTATTTATATGGCATTACCCAATGTTGACTATACAATTTTGCTTTCAAACCGTGTCACCTGTCTGTGTTTTTGTATGATTCTCGTCTCAGATATCTATTTGTATTAATTTTAATTTGTGTGTTAACTATCTAACATGCCAAAGGGAAATACATAATAGAAAATATCAGTAGTACATTTGCTTAAGTTGTTACTTGTGAGTAAATAGGCTTAGTAGGCTTTTTTTTTAACCCTTAGTCTAATCTTTTATAGTTATATGAGCTTTTTAAAAAGCCTTGATCTAACTCTTTTGTTAAACAGATCAGGTCATAGGTTTTTGACGATCAACTTTGCCTATTTTCACCCTAGGGAAAATTAAATTGACCTTCCTTAAGGTTTGACTCACTACACTTCACATCCTATTATTCCAAAAGTTTTTCACATCTTATTATTCCAAAAGTTACACTCAGCTCACTTTTAGGAGAAGTTGGTGTGATTTCAATATCATCCTTTGGGAGAAGTGAGGATAATGATAACATAATTCTCAAGCAAAGTTTGTATAATTTTTTTAAATAAAAAGATACTTGGAGTAATTAAGTCAAATATCAAACAAAGAGGTTACTGCAGTTTCACGATATTTTTCTTTCAAATTTGTGTGTGCTGAAGCACATGCATCTTTTGTGAATATAGATATCAAAACTATGGGGGCAGCTAGGGTCACACTGCAGAGAAGAAAGTGAGCCACTATGTCAAAGCAATATAGAAGAGTAAATTGTGCATAGGATTGGTATTTATTTACAATTTACACAGTGAAATCAAGAGTAAACTAATATACCTTTATTGAATTTTCACAATATAATAATTGCTCCCCACTGCATGTCAGATATTCACTAACAATCATCTGTCAAGATTTAGATTACCACTTAACAATCGCCATCTCAGAATATATGTCCAAAAAGGAAAATGTTGCTCTTTACCCTGTTACATGATCTTCTACAATGGCAAAAGTATTTTTTCTGTATATTTTGCAGACCAACATGGATTTATATGATTTTAGTCTGAAGTGTTCATTTCCTTGTAATTTGGCCTTCTTGTTTGATTTCCATTCAAAGCATCAAAGGAAAAAGGTTTTGATCTATATATCCATTACCTTGGTAAAATCTTAGACATTGTTACATCATTAATGGAAGCATTGTTGGAACTTTTAGAAGTAGATGCTTCCTCTGGGTTCATTTTTCCAATTGAAAATGCAGGGTGGTTGGGTTTTGGAAGAGCCATTGTGTCACTGGCTAGCATGACAAGAACAGCGGACATGGTTGGTCTATCTGCTGCTGCTTCTTGAACACACAACAGACCAATGTGTATGCACTTCACAACTTCACTGGCTATGCAGGATTTTTCTAGTACTGGATCCATCAATTCCAAACATTTTCCTTCACACCATATCCTCCAAGTCTGCAAGTAATTATATGCAAATTGTGAAGTTGTAGTTAACGATGTTGGATTTCAGTCGGAAGGGCTTTATGATTTCATTTCCAATTTTTATTAATAATTATAAAAATATCACATTGTTTTCATTCTGTTTTTACTGTTTCGTGTACAAATCTTTAAAAACATGAAACAAAAGGAAACAAGGTAACCTTTTTGTAATGATTAATGAAAATAAGAAATGAAAACAAAAAAATTGAAAACAAAAGAAAAGAGTCCTTAATTTCTTGATCAAATAAGAGTGGAACTCACATATAGCAGAAGGCTTTGACCATGGTTATACAGATAGAATCCACTATTCTTTTTCCCACAAATAATTTCTAATAGAAGAACTCCAAAGCTGAAAACATCTGATTTCACTGAAAATAATCCTTCCATAGCATACTCTGGAGCCATGTATCCACTATTGGAAATCAATAGAAACTTGGTTATTTCTCTCACATCAAAGATTATATAACAAGCAATTTCATTTTTCAACTAATCAAGTGCTTAAATCTGTATTCATAAAGCATATTGTTTAGAAATGGTTGGTGTAAGTAGAACTCACTAAGTACCCATTACTCGTCTTGTATTTGCTTGGTTCTGGCCTCTTTCAAATGTCCTTGCCAATCCAAAATCTGATATTTTAGGATTCATCTCCTGGTCTAGTAGAACATTGCTAGCTTTGAGATCTCTATGGATTACTCTAAGTCGAGAGTCCTCATGAAGGTACAAAATGCCTCTTGCTATTCCATTGATAATGTTGAGTCTTAGTTTCCAATCAAGTTGCTTTCTTTTTTCATCATCTGACAACATACACAAAGAGAAGAGATCTTGTGGAAAAATGTTGTATGTGAAGCAGATAATCTAAGATAGTTAGCAAATGCTTAATAGTAAGTAAATATCAGAAGGATTATTTATTCACTCACTTTCCTAGATATAGCCCTTTTCCCCTTAGAGACTATCTTATGATTATTGATTCCATGATGACTTGAATTTAGTTTCATGAACAGAAAATGAAAATGTGCCATAACTTTCTTGGGAATTATGATGATGGATTGTTGCTCTTATCCTTTAAAACATTTAGATGTCAATATCATATAGCGCAACTGGTGTCACCAGTTAACAAGTAATAATATATAATAAAGTTGTTACTGACTCCCAACTCCCAACTACTTTGAAGTCCATGGCAGCACCACCCAACTTGCGTCCACATGCAGGATAATGCTCATCTAAAGTGAGAAAAAATATAAAGCGAGACAATAAAGGTATGTCCATCTTTGATTAGTTGAAATATATTGAGATTTCAATCTACTTTAGCTAATATATACTTTCTTAGTTTACATTTTTACATACTTTCTTGGTTTAGCACTCAAAGTGTTAAACCAAAAAGTGTAGTGAATACTAAAGTGTTGAGGTGAACTCTATTCAATGAAGCTATCCGAAAACATACCAAAAAGGTGAAAGTCAAGACTTTTATTCGGCAAATACTCATATACAAGTAGCTTTTCTTTATGCTCCAAGCAGCACGCCAAAAGCCTTACAAGGTTACGATGTTGCAATTTAGCTATGAACATTATTTCGTTCTTGAACTCATCTGAGCCTTGATCAGAAGATTTTGAGAGCCTTTTAACTGCAATTTCTCTTCCATCTGGTAGAATTCCCTGATAAAAGAATATAATAAATAAAAACATATAGAAATATGATAATAGCAAAGGATCTTAATCCAAAATTCCAAATCCTGAATACCTTGTAAACGGGACCAAATCCACCTTCCCCTAATTTTGATGTTTCTGAAAAGTGATTAGTACTGTGTAAAATTGTGATTAAAGGAATTGTAGGCAGGTCTGCATTCAGTGTTTCCTCAGTTTGAACATTTTGACGTGAAGATAAAGGAAAGGTGTCAGTTAGCAGCCCATCTAGAAAGAGAGCTTTGTGAGTTCATATTTGAAGTTTTGAACTAAATGGCCATGCTTGAGAATGTGAAATAAACTATAAAACAAATTCTAGTATGTGTTGTTACAGGAAATTACCTTTTCTAAATCTATTCCTGCACCAGAAGCAGTAGACACTGCAACATAGTAGAGCTACTGACACTGACACACTTATGCCAATGATCAAGTTTCTTGACTTACTTTTGCCTGTAACAGTATCAAAGATGAACATTTTTTTAGTTATTTACTTAATTTTTACAAATTGATCAGAGTCAATTGATAAACAGACATGGGTACTCCCAAGAGATTTCCTATGCCACAAGAAAATGCTTATAACTATAACAAAAAGTAATTGATGTGTCACCTGTATTAGAATTAGGCACAGGAGCTGAAGATGTTTGATTGTGAAAAAGGTAGAACATAAAATCCTCATACTTTATTAGACAACTTGGAGACCCAATCACCCATCCCATCCTCCCTTCACAACATTTGTGATATTGTGCTAACATGACCTCCAAACACTTTCTGCACCCCTTATTTGTAAGGTCTCTGCTGCATTGCACAAGGCCATACCTTCTCTCAGAAGAATTCAGATTGAACTCACCCATATAGAACAATTGGTTGGTCCCCTCAGTTGCTTTTCTGATCATACTTCTCATATTATCCTCAGCTTCCTGAATCTCTTTTGGGTTGGAGATGTTTTTCGTTCCAAAAGCACGATGCCATGATGGGTCTATTGTAACATTCCCAAAGAAGTTCTCATTTGAGTACCTGAGCATGCAGAAATCATAAAACATCATAGCAGACACTCTATTGGGACATTTCTCAAGAACTTCTCTTGTAGCAGTTGAGACACAGAACTGACAGATGTAGCCAACCATATCGGCGCGGCAATTATAGAGGCCATACACAGCATCTCCTGTGCTGTTGTTGCCTATGCTGGTGTAGTTATACCCTTTGCTTGTGGCTGCATCAGAGGATAGCCATGAGAGGATGCTATCAAGATTGGTTCTGTATGCACTGCTGAGAGCTTGTCCAGTTGTGTAATTGCAGTCATTTCCCAAGAAATTTAGTGATTGTGCTTTACAAATGAGTGCTTTGAAGCTCAGAAATAGAAGGAAAGCAAAAGACACTGATGATCTCACATTGAGTTGTGTTGCTTCCATGGTGTGATATGGACTCGCTTAAGCTACTTATTCAAAGTCTCAAACAATAATTAATTAAAACATATATGAAGTGAAGTATGTGACTATATATAATGAAAAATGCACCCCTGCTTAAGTGACATATTTAGAATGCAAGTTTGCAAAAGTTGAAGTTAAATCAGTTATAATTAAATGATAAAAATTGTGCAGATATGAGATAATATATGTATAAATATCTGGCTAAACATAAAATGTGTGATGGAGATAAATTTTGTACGAGGCAACATAATTACTTTACAAGTCTTCCCAAATAAAAATAAAGTTGCTATAAAAAAACTTTGCCAGTCAACTCTCATTGATTACATATAAATGTTAGACAAATTATTTAGAATATTTATCTTAAACTAGAAGTTGTTTTCAATATAACTACCTATGGTCTATTTGGGATACCATAACTTTCAAAGACTTCATTTTTCCACAAAAAATCAGGTCTTGTGGTTTCAGATTTATAGTAGATGCCTAAAAGTATTGCCAAAGTTAAAAGAAAAAAAAAAATTGAAATAAAGTAAATGCTTGAATGCCCAAGTAGTATATGCCACAAAAAAATTTCATCATTCAAAAGAAATTAAATAAAACAGTTCATTGACCTCTCTTTGTCCCATTAAAGGCTGATGTTGTAGTCATCAACTTGTGTTTTCTCATTTGGCTAAACAATGAAACCGTTATCTTTGAAACTGTCTGAGATGCCAGTATACAACATTAATTAATCCTTGTTTTAACTTCAATGGTCCTCTTTCATTAAGTTTCTACTGTATCTTAATTCCCATCCATTGCATTCATATTGCAATCCATATTAAGAAAAATGCCCTTTTTCCTTGGGATACATGGTTACTAGTGCTACACCCGCATGTAAGAAACCAGAACATGATACGCATAAAAAGAGGTCTTCTCATTACTACACGTAAATTTCCTCATTTTTTCAATTTATATGCATAAAAAAATGATTCCAGATTTTTTCACATTCATCATTTTTTTCTTCATATTCTCATTAATTATTTCGAAAAGTTGAAATAAACATATTTAAAATTCTCATAAGTGATTATTTATTAAAATTAATTTATTTTCCCCCAAAATAATATATAACAAACGAGCTCAATTACTTACAACATTGAAGAAACTAAAATCAGTTACTTAACATAATTCTAGCAGTTAGTTATTTCTGTTAATTAGGATTAGCACAATTCTGTTTTATAAGTTAAAGTCAGTTATAACAAAACTGACTTGTATAGTAGCTTGGATGTTCAGCTACCTTGGCTATATAAATGGCCCACATCCGTGTACAATTCATTATGATCATTGAATCAATAATACTCATATGCACATTCAGTTTAAATCACTGGTTACAGTTTTCACAAACATTGTAATAAACTTATATAATAATATACTTAATAATGAATTTTAACTTATTTGATATCCAAATTTTGCCAATCTTTTCATGTGCTTATTTAGATAAGGTCATATGAATGAAGGAGATAAATTCAAAAAGACATTATCAATAGATTCAATCAAAATCTGTAAACTTTCTTTTAGAATTTAATCTATCACTTTTCCATGTTATATTGTATGTAAAAAACACAATTGAAGATCTATTCCACTCAAATGCAATGTTCTAATTAATTAAATACTTTATATCCCTGTGCTTTATTAAATGCATGAACAACATTACACCCAACGTATTAAACACCCACCAACTATAGATAAACAACACCCTTTGAAATTTGAATTTCGTTACACCCAATCCTAAAGCTCCATCATCAATACTTGGTTCTTCACCGAGAATGATGGGCACCACACGCTCTCATTGCTGATTGCTCCTTCTCTGCTGTATTACTCCGCAATTATTGTTTAGCTACTCCCTGCCTTTTCACTTTGAAACCTTACTTCCCAATAAAAAAAATTCTGACTTTTAACCAGCGCTCGTTTGATGGTCAGGATAAAATAGAGGCGGATAGGATAATGGAGCATGATAGGAGTAGGATAGGATATGAGCATGATAAGCTGTTATCCTATCGGACGTTTGGTGTCCACCAGATAACCAACTGGATAGCATTGTAATTTTAGCATGAATTTTAAAATTTTCGTTCTTGTTCTGAATGTTTTCATATTTTATTAGATTTTAGTTTTTTTTATAATTTTCATTTTTTAAGATTATATAAAAAGACAAAATTGTCCTTGTGATAAAATTACATATAATATTTAAAAATTTTAAAATATTGTTTAACTTAAGTTAATTTTTTTATAATTTTAAATATTCATTTTTAGTTTTTACTTTACATATAGTTAAATTATTAGAATATTTTATTTATTTTTCAGTTTTTAAAAATAATATAAAGTAACAAAATTAGCCTTGTGAGAAGAAATAATAATTTTTAAAATTAATTATTAATATTTTTATTATTTTATGTTTTATTATACCTTTTTCGATAACCATATTATAATTTATTATGCTTTAATTATTTTATGTATACATTTTTTTTATACTTTATTATACTTTAAATCACCTTATCCTATCCTGTCGAGTTCTAACCCAGTTTCCCCCTTATGATAGAACTTTAACTAGATGAACATGATAGGATAGGAGTAAGGATTTGTTTATCCTATCTTGCTGGCTCACCAAACAATAGTTTCAGACAGGATATGATAGCTTATCATATCCTGTCTCTCTTATCATATCTCTCTTATCCTGACCACCAAACGAGCCCTTAGGGTCTGTTTGGTGGAGATGGTTTAGTGAGGAAAGGAAGAGATAAGAGAAAAATAGAGGAGAAATTGTCATTTTCACCTGTTTGGTTGTGCAAAGAAATAGAGAAGAGAAAAATAAAATGGGTAGGTCCCACCTAAAAAAATTTCTACTCTCATCTGCGAAGAAAAGGGGGAGAAACGATCCTCTCTTTAGCCATTTCCCGGATTGCCCTTCTCCCCTTATCTCTCAAACCCACAAGCATTCATCTCTCCTTCTCTCAAACTGGAATGGTTTTTTTCACTGGTTGGAGGAGTGTTGTTTGTTACAGCATCTTAACCATTATTACAACTGATATCCCATGATATGCGCCTCCCATGATATGCTTCTTGATGATGTCCATGATTTGTGGTCCATGATATGCTCCTTGATGCTGTCCATGATTTGTGTCATGCCATTGCCTATTAACTCTCATCCTGATGTTGTGTGATTTGTTATCCTGATCTTTTGTGATTTGTTGTATATTTAAATTCATTTATTTTTCAGTTACAAAACCTTTTGTATTTAAGTCCCTGATGTAATCCTTTTGCAATACACAAGTATTATTCTACCAAACTATCATCTTCTACGTTTCTTTACATGGTATCAGCCTAAATTCGGTCCTTCATTTCTTTGACCATCCATGGCTGCCATTAACCCTCCTAACCACACGTCCCCATACTATCTTCATTCATCTGATCAACCAAGGCAACCACTAGTTACACAACTTCTTGATGGGTGAGCAACATGGGGGTCTCTATCTCATGGACAACTCTCCTACCACCTTTATCTCCGCTGCTTCATTTTGCTCTCATTTTGATTTATGGCACTGGCATTTAGGACATCTGGCACCAGCTTTATCTTCACAATTCAATAATATTGATTTTAGCATTAAGTTTTCAAATAAATGTACTTGTCTTGTTTGTCCGTTGGCAAAATAGTCTCGTCTAAAATTTTCATCAAGTAGCATTTCCACGGTTAAATGTTTTGAATTAGTACACTTTGATGTTTGGGGACCCTACAATAAAACTCATTCCTCTGGTGCAAAATTTTTTCTTACTGTGGTTAATGATTTTTCTAGAATTGTACATGGGTTTTTTCTCATGCAACACAAAAGTGAAGTCAATACAATCATTCCTCATTTTTTTAAAATGGTTGAGAAACAATTTCAAACACATATTCAAAAAATACAATCCGATAATGCACGTGAATTTTTTAATTTCCAAACTAATTACTCTTTTTTAAAAAACTTAGGAGTGTTACAACAATCAAGTTGTGCTTATACTCCACAACAAAATGGTGTTGTGGAGCGTAAACATTGACATTTATTAAACGTTGCACATGCTTTGCATTTTCAATCAAACTTGCATTTAGATTTTTGGGGTGATTTTTTATTAACGGCTACTTATCTAATTAATCGTCTACCCACTACAGTTCTCAAAGGCCATACACCTCATGAAATATTGTTTAATAAAAAACCAAATCTTTCTCATCTTCGGGTTTTTGGTTGTTTGGTATATGGCCGCAACACACACATCAATCACAAATTTGATAACCGTGCTTCTCCGGGAGTTTTTTTAGGATATCCACATGGTCAAAAAGGTTACAAAATACTTGATTTATCTTCAAAAAAAATTTATGTAACAAGAGATGCTATTTTTCATGAACATATTTTGCCATACAAAATTCTTAATGCTAGAATGTCTCCCTTAGTTTTGCCACTGCCACCTAAAGAAGATTTTTCTTCACCTATCATGTATCCTTTCCAAGAGAACCCACCGCCTGACCCACCAAACTACATTACAACACCCACCCCCCAGATACAAACTTCTCACCACCTAATAACATTACAAATCCCATCTCTTCACCACCTGACTTATCTTTCACACCTATTACCCAAGATTCTACAATTCAAAACCAAGTCCAACACCTTGATTGTGATACGGCGCCGCCCCAGCCTTCCAATCCTAGTCAGACCCAACCTCCAGAACATGCTACGCCATCATCACATACCCAAACTCCTCATCTCCAACCTGTCCATGTAATCGACCTCGTTATCTCGACGACTACATATGCTCCCTCACCTCATCACAGGCGTCTTCTTCCGCTTCTATTCCTGGTACTCTCTATCCTATTTGCAATTCCTTACCCTCTCATAATTTTTTCCCTTCTCATCGATCCTTTATTTCTTCAGTTGCTATTGACTCTGAGCCAACATCATACTCTGAGGCTAAGAAATTTCCGGAATGGCGCGATGCTATGCAATCTGAGATTGATGTCTTGTGTGAAAATATAACATGGTCTTTAATACCAGCTAGGAAGAAACCGATTGTTGCCGTTGGGTATTCAAAATTAAACGCAATTCTGATGGAAGTATTGAAAGGTATAAAGCTCGATTAGTTGCTAAAGGCTATACTCAAATATAAGGGATTCATTATTTTGTTACGTTCGCTCCTGTTGCCAATTTAGTCACTGTTCGAGTTCTCCTCTCTATTACCGTTGCTAAAAATTGGCCTCTTCATCAACTCGATGTCAACAATGTTTTTTTACATGGTGATTTGCATGAACATGTTTATATGCAGTTGCCCCCAGGTTTCAGACGTCAGGGGGAGCCTCTTGTTTGTAAGTTACAAAAATCATTATATGGTCTTAAGCAGGCATCACGAAATTGGTATTCAAAATTTTCTGAAGTTCTTATTGAATTTGGTTTCACACACAGTACAGCTGACCCATCTCTTTTTTGCCTACATCGTGAATCTGGTTCTGTTTTTCTTCTACTTTATGTCGATGACATTGTTCTCACAGGTTCAGATTTGGTTCTTATAAGAATGGTTAAGGAACTTTTACACAAACATTTCAAAATTAAAGACTTGGGACGCTTAAAGTACTTTTTGGGGATTGAAGTTGCAAGATCAAAGCGTGGTCTTTTTTATCTCAACGACGGTATGCACTTGACATTATATCTGATAGTGGTCTTACTGCTACCAAACCAGTAGACTTTCCCATGGAACAAAATCTGAAATTATCTCCTTCTGAAGGTAATGTTTTAACTGATCCTGCACCATATCGTCGTCTTGTGGGTTGTCTAATTTATCTCACAGTTACACGTCCTGATATTGGTTACTCCGTTAATATTTTAAGCCAATTCATGCATGCACCTCGTCAACCGCATATGAATGCTGCTATTCGTCTTCTGCGCTATTTAAAAGCCACTCCCGGCCAAGGCCTTTTCTTTCCCTCTAATTCAGATTTATCCCTCCAAGGCTACTGTGATTCGGATTGGGCTAGTTGTCCTACCACTCGATGCTCTACTTCTGGTTATTGTATTTTTTTTGGGTCCTAGTATAGTCTCATGGAAAACAAAGAAACAAAGTGTAGTATCCTGTTCATCTGTCGAAGCGGAATATAGAGTTGTGGCCAATGCAACTTGTGAAATTACTTGGCTCTCATATCTTTTAAATGACATTGGTCTCTCTCGTTCTACACCAATACCACTGTTTTGTGACAATCAGTCTGCTCTTCATATTGCCTCAAATCCAGTGTATCACGAATGTACTAAACACATAGAGATCAATTGTCATGTTGTTCGTGAAAAGATTTCTTCCGGTATTATAAACACTATGAAAGTTAGTTCCAGAAATCAAATTGCTGACTTGTTCACCAAGCCCTTAGGCAAAGATCAATTCCTGTGGCTAAAGAGCAAGATGGGGTTATCTAACACACCCCATCTTGAGGAGGAGTGTTACAGCATCCTAACCATTATTACAATTGATATCCCATGATATGCGCCTCCCATGATATGCTCCTTGATGCTGTCCATGATTTGCGGCTGTTATGCAATCTGCTAGCTGTCCATGATATGCTCCTTGATGTTGTCCATGATTTGTGCCATGCCATTGCCTATTAACTCTCATCCTGATGTTGTGTGATTTGTTATCCTGATCTTTTGTGATTTGTTGTATATTTAAATTCATTTATTTTTCAGTTACAAAACCTTTTGTATTTAAGTCTCTGATGTAATCCTTTTGCAATACACAAGTATTATTATACCAAACTATCATATTCTACGTTTCTTTACATTGTTGTACTGTTGTTGTTAGAATGGAGGATACCCTTCCGCCACCGGAGAACCACCGTTCTTCACTTGTTCAGGCAAGAAATTTGTTTTTGACGAATCCTTCATGACTAACGATGAGGATTCTTTCACAGTTTCACGTTGGGGAAGGGGTGACAGGGGAGGGGGTACAAGTTACAGGGGTAGGGATACGTGGGGAGGGGTACCGGGGGTGGGTAATAAAATTGATTTTTATTAATATTTGGTATAAATATAATTATTTTAATAATGTATTTTTAAAATACATATTTAATTATTAATATATAAAATATAAATATTTTTATTTTTAGTCCATATATTAATAAATATAATTATATTATAATAATTATTAAGAATATATTATCTCATAAAAATAGTATTTTTTAATAAAGGACACTTAGGTCATTTCATAAATTCTTTCAACTTCTTTTTTTTCATTTTCTTTCACATTTCTCTCGTACCAAACAACCCTTAAAATCCCATCATTTTCTCATCAACTTCTCTCTTCCCATACTCTTTCTCACCTCTTTCTCTCTTCTCATTTTCTCTTCACCACGAAACACACCCTTAGAGGCAGTGATTAGACTGGCCCATTCCAAATTTTGAAAAACAAAAGGTCTAAATTACACTTTTTGTCCCCAAATTGTTTTTCAATGTTCAATTTGGTCCCCTTGTTTTTAAAAATATTCATTTTGGTCTCCAAATTCCTAAAACTTATTCAAACTGGTCCTTCCGTCAAGTTGACTAACGACGACGTCCTACGTGGACGTTGACCCAGCTGACGTGTCACCAATGATCAAACGCCACGTACCATGAATCTAACGCCGTTAGCAACTTAAGTGACGGAATGACCTATTTGAATAATTTTTAGGAATTTGGTGACCAAAATAAATATTTTAAAAACTTGGGGACCAAATCGAACATTGAATTACAATTTGAGGACAAAAAATGTAATTCAGCATTAAAAAAAGGCAGTAGGTGAAGAATCATACTAATATAAAGGTTGAACCCCTTTTTTTATTATACATGCCACGTGTCAGCCCCTATTTTTCCTTTTTTTGGTAAACCCTTTTTTTTCGCTAAACCCATTTTTTAAAAACATTTTTTTAATTAATTTTTTTTCCGATTTTTTTTTTCTAATTTTTTTTAAATGTTTATTTTTATAATTAAATTTTTTAAATATTTTTTTCTAATTTTGTTAAAATATTTTGTTCCATTTTTTTAAAAATATTTTTTTCCTGATTTTTTAATTGTTTTTTCGAATTACATTTTTTCCTAATTTACCTTTTTTTTTAAAAAAATTTATAATTAATTTTATTTGTCTATTTTTTAAATGTATTTTTTTCTAATTATTTTTAAATTTGTTTAAATGTCTATTTGTTTTCTAATTATTTTATTTTTTTTATAATTAATTATTTCCTAATATTTTTTTAAAATTTATTTTTTTCCCAATTTTTTTTTTCTAATTTACTTTTTTTAAAAATTTTTTTATAACTATTTTTATAAAATATATATTTTTAATTAATTTTATTTTTTAAAATATTTTTTCCTAATTATTTTTTTCGTAGATTTTTTTAAAATAATTTTTCCAAAATAACTTTTTTGTGAATTTCTAAAAAAAATTTCGAATTTTTTTATTTTACTCTTTTATTTATTTATTTTATTATAATTAATTTTATTTTTTTCATTTTTTAAAATAAATTTTTCCTAATTTTTTTAAATATTTTTTTCGTAAATATTTTTTTCCAAATTAATTTTTTCTAATTTACTTTTTTCTTTTTCATTTTAAAAAACTTTTATAAGTATTTTTTTTTCTAAATTTTTTAAAATAGTTATTTTCCTAATTAAAAAAATTAGAACAATAAAAATAATTATAAAAAACATTTAAAATAATTAGGAAAAAAGATATATTTAAAATAATTTTTAAAAAATTAATTATAAAAATAAATTAGGAAAAAATGTAATAATTTTATTTTTCTAATTTTTTTAAATTTTTTGTAAAAATTATTTTTTTCCTATTTTTTTTTAAATATATTTTTTCTAATTATTTTAAATATTTGTTTATGATTACTTTTTTTCCTAATTTTTTTAAATAATTTTTTCCTGATTACTATTTTTCCTAATTTATTTTTGCTAATATTTTTTTCTACTTTTTTTTCTATTTTTTTTGTTAATACTTTTTTTTGGCTACATCCTTCCCTTTGTTTTTTCTATTTTAAATAATAAATCTATATCTATACTAATTAATAAGGAAAAATTCTGATTTTAATTTAGCACAATAGTGCCACATGTCAAGTGATGGAATTTATTAATATTATTTTTCTAAAATTTATATATTTTTTATTTTAAAATATTTACAAATCGGTAAAGCTACAATGTTTTGGAAGTCAAACACGGCAATATCTGAATTGCATAAATAGAGGCAGAGCTATTTATATTTTCTTCTTCTTTTTTTAATGGCTACATCATTGCCTTTGTTTTTTCTATTTTAAATAATAAATCTACATCTATACTAATTAATAAGAGGAAATGCTGATTTTAGTGTAGCACAATGGTGCAAGCCACATGTCAAGTTATGAATTTTTTTCTTCTAAAATTTATATACATATTTTTTAAAAATATTTACAAACCGGTGAAGGTACAATGTTTTGGAGTCAAACACGGCAATCTCTAAATTGACATAAATAGAGGCAAAACTATTCATATTTTCTAATATATGTTTTTTCTACATCCTTCCTTTATTTTTTCTATTTTAAATAATAAATATATATCTGTACTAATTAATAAGGGGAATTGCTAATTTTCTAATAGAGGAACACGTGTCAGCACCACATGATTTAAGAGGATTAGTTGATAATTAGTGATAATCAAAGAGGAACACTTAACACATAGTGTTACATTACGTATTGTAATATCATTTTAAAATAAAAAAATATTCAATTTTTGCACTCAAATTATAGATAAGATTGTTTCAAGGTTTTTGCTGATCACTTCTGTCTATAAGTAAAGAAAATGTTTGACATATGGACTTAATTTGGGATAAAGAAAAAAAAAGTTTGGTAGATATAGAGGCACAATTCAATTTATTAATGATAACAATTCTACCAATAATAATAGTAATTGATGATCCGTGCATCGCACGAGTGCAAAAATACTAGTACTAACAATACTTGAGTCAAAATAGTGAGAATTCTTGAGTTTGAGTCTTATGAATAAAATAAATAGACAATAAAATATTTTTCCCCTTTAAATCAGTTTTCTTGATTCAATCTATCTATTTATGCTAGTATAGTCGCACGGGCATTTATTAGATGATTATTTTTCTAATATTTATAACTAATTTCAACATAACAATAATCATCATTGTACTAAATTTTGAAATGTAAACTAATAGTATAATGTATAACAAATTCATTATATTAAATAGTTAATGAATAACAGGTTACATGACAAATTTTATATGATAAAAATTTTAGTAAGTTTTATGAAAACTTGACTTCTCGTTACAGGTATGAGTGCAGTTTGTTAATCTTTTAAGTTCATGGAAGAATAGACATTTCGTTAATATTATGTTAATGTATCGAACATTTCTATAACAACAATAGAAAGACAATTGTGTACAATTAGCCTCTGGCTCCCGATCGGAGGATACATGATTCACTAAAAAAAAGAAGATAATTGTGTAACAAAAAAGAAGCATCTTTTAAAACTTTAGTAGATATAGCAAACTTAATTGGAAAACATATTATTATCTAATTAATAATCAAAGTAAGTGTCTAATTGTTATACACTGTGTGTAAAGTTAAAGTTTTTACACTGTCAAACAATCACAAATCATGAAATGGATGACTTTTTAGGTGGTTAGGATAAAACTCAAAGATTTTCAATGATGTGACAATTTATGAATGATTGACTGTGTAAAAAATATTTACACTGACAGTATGTAGCAATTAAACTCTAAAGGAGTGTTAGGTTCAAAGGGGGGAGGGGAGAGATTTTAATGGAGGGGAGGCGAAGGGAGGGGAGGGATTTTAACTAGCTATTGTGTTTGGTTGGGAGGAAGGGAAGGGAATGGAAATAACACTTTCATATTTGATTCAGGAGGGAAGGAAAGGGATTTTAAAACAATTTTACTTTTAAACCCTTATAATTATTTATTTAAAAATAGAAAAGTATGGATATTTTTAGTCAATGCACATAAAATGTTTTAAAATCCCCCCTCCCCTCCAAATCCCCCCAATATTGGAGGGGAGCCAAAACCCACTTAAAGAGGGATTTTGCTCCCCTCCCCTCCAAAAAATGAACCAAACATGTTAGATTTTAAAAAAATCCCTCCCCTCCTCTCCAAACCCCTCCAACCAAACACTATATAAAAGTAAATATTAATCTAAAAATAAAGCAATCATACTTTGATATACAAATTAAACTATTTTAAATGAAATGACAGAAATATCATTAATATCAATAAATTTAGAAGCTAATAAAGTACATATAGGTCCAAGAATTCCCAATTAATTGCTTGCAGCTTTGAAATGGAAAATCACAAGACCTACACATTAAGCACGTATTGAAGTCATGAGATGACAATAACATAAATAGAATTATGATCATGAAAACATTTTGTATCACTTTTCTTCCTGGAGCAAGTTACTGCTACAGAGAGAAATGTTCTCAGTTGAACCTTGTAG
Source organism: Sophora flavescens (assembly GCA_030762895.1). Taxonomy (NCBI): domain Eukaryota; kingdom Viridiplantae; phylum Streptophyta; class Magnoliopsida; order Fabales; family Fabaceae; genus Sophora; species Sophora flavescens. Next base: position 76,891,226 of record CM061063.1, read on the forward strand.
GACTTTGTTCAACATCTACACCAAGTTAAATTCTGATACATTGTTCAACTTGAGAATCTCAGCTTACTGACTTCCACTTGCATCCCTGCTTAGTTATCTAATTATGCTCACTTTGTCACCCAATTTACCAAAAGCAGAAATGATAGAAAAGGCCTGTGAAATAGAGATAATTAAGACCAGATAAGCATATATGTAAACACTGATAATTTGGATTAAAACATATTAGATGAGCATATGTACCCATCAAATGAATGTGGAAATAATGCGACCCCTACAACTTTTTGTCAAAAAATCAACCCATGCACAAACTCATGGAAGATATTGAAAGTTCCTGCATAGAGGTTGTGAGATAAACAAAAACACCACAAGGAAATTATGGAAATAATGTAATCTTAGACAGATTTGAGACTCAAATAGAATATTGATTAAAAAAACAATTAAGGCAGATTAATGAGTAATATGTAGTTTAGCATCAAATTAGTAAAATCTGAATACTAAAAAGTAGAGAACCTATATATTATTTCATTAAAATGAATCCAAGGTTTAGCATGTACAGGAAATAAAGAAAAGAGACAAAAAAAATGGATAAGTATAGTGATAATATCTAATATATAAACGGATTGGAGTAAAACTCGTTGAGATTTTGAAATTAAAATTATCATAACTGCATATATCTACAATACACTTTCAGCCCCAAAGGTTGGAGTAAAACTCAGAGATTTTATTATAATAACTTAGCATATTTCTATATTTTGATAAAATAGATAGATTAATCATATACGTTTATTTTATTTTTCATATTGATTCTATAAATTTTTTATTTTTTAAATTAATCCTATATATTATAACATTAATCATTTTCATCAATTTTAAATTAACAGAATCACATCAAATGACATTGGAGCTCGTCGTCCTTGCTGCTCGTTGTCCTTCTTGCTCCTCGTTGGTTCTCCTTAGTGGTTTGTGATAGTCTCCTTGGTCATAGAGAAGAAAGAGAAAGAATGGAGATGGTACCAGTTGCGTGTGAACAAGTGAGAAGAACTTGGTCATGTTACATCTACTGATGTTACACGTTCCCCCCAACTGCGTACATGAGAAGCAATACCAACAAATTATAAGTAATATTAAATAATAAATATAAATAATATTAAAGAAAACAAAATTTGAAAACTGCCTGTGGGACCCGCACAGCGGACACGTGTCAGCCAACCATTCCGCTATAGTGAAAATTAATATTGATAATTCAACATTATAATAATCATTCAGATTTACTTGATTAAGTAGAGTAAATAACATACTTATATCCAGAATATGCAAGCAGTTCAATCATTCACACCACATGACGTATTCAAAAGGTATAAGTGCAGAGCCAGACAAAATTGTTGGCTGCAACACACACACGCATCAGAAATCATACTCACCTATTTGGTTCCCTTAAGCATAGCAATAAATTGAATCATTCCTTGGGTAAAACCATAACATGGAACACCTAATTATATATACAAAGAGCAGTTGCTGGAATACGCATAAGAAGTTAACCTATTTATGACAAAGCAAAAGCTACATAACAATCTTCATATAGCCTGTAATAACATAGCAGGAAATATGGTTGTACTTTTAGACAAAGCTACACTAGAATGTCATTATGATAAGTGATGGAAAAAGTAAAAGCGAAGTATAATATAATTATAACACAAACCATTAATTATAAAAAAGCAATCCGATCCATTCATATCCGTCGGATCTTAACAGATGGATTAAAAACAATTCATTAATCCATTATAATCCATTAAAAATTCATTAAAAAAAATCTAATCCATCCATGATCCATTAAATAAAATCAATCCGATCCATCAATTAACAACTTTTCATGGATGAATATCCAATCCATCTACTAAAATTTATTTTAAGAAATTAAATAATTTTATATCTCTTTTATCCATCCATAAAATATTTTTTTAAAAAAAAATTTGTAAAAAAAAATTAAATATTATCTCTATTTCACCCTCTCTATCATCTTTCTTCTTCTCTACCCTTTCTCTCTCTCCTTTTTTTTCTTACTCTCTCTCTATCTTTACTCTCTCTCCACTCTATCTCACGACCATTTTGTATCACCACCATTTTTCTATTATTATATGGGAGTTGTTGATTATGTGCATCTACAGAGGTTGTTTTGCCACAACGTTCCATAACATTGTTTTACGAAACTTGTTACGTCTTTCTGTGCTTTCAATTAGTTAATACTTTTTTTAAGTTTCTCAGCAAAAAAAAAAAGGCAACGAAAAAAGAAAACGTACATGATAACGTGGACTACTACTGGTACTTGAGAACAATTAATTAGTTAATACTTGATATAACAAAAAAAGAAAAAAAAAACAGATAAATAAAATAAAAAATAGTGAAGAAAAAATAATAGGGAACGGAAGAGAAAATTAGATGGAGTGTTGTTTTTTTGTTACAAATAGAGTTTTTTTATTTGGTGAAAAATAATGTAAAAAAATAAATCGGTTTTGGAATAGATAAAAGTTGATCCGTTACATTTTTTATTGTTGGTCCAATGGATTTTAAAAAATATTGGATGGATCATAAACCATCCACTAAAAAAATAATCAAATTCATCCAATCCATTTATATTATTTTTTTATAAATGGATAGATTGGATGAATTTTCTTATGAATGGATTGGATGAATAATGGATAAATGGATCATTTTACCACCTACACATATTATAAGCTATGATGTACTTTTAAACAAAAGTTAAACATAATGACATCATCTTAATAAATAATGAACACTAAAATCTGAACATCACCCCATGAGCTAGGTATAAGAGAGCAAACTAATTACAATGCACCCATTGGTAAAAGTTTAACCGCTAAAAGTAGGTATACCCAATATACAATCATTATATACCTATTGCCTACATAGGGTCTTCCCTAATTTGTAAATAATATAATTTATAAACTAAGCCATACTACAAAGACTACAGTGAACCTCCTATGTGTACTTTAACCCTTCAAGTCCAGAGAATAACTTACATATCCTATAGCATATGATATGCCTTGACTTCATTTTGACTCTAATGCATATGATTTCCCTTGCCCGATTTTCTGCCAACAGCTATTGCCATCAATTCATGACCTGTTAGAAAGGCACATTATCTTCCTCAGTGCTGATAAATCCTACAAAACCACCACAATCTCATTTCATGCTTAATCTTTGTGAATCTTCACTGCAATCAATCCACCTTGAAGAAGAGCCAACAAACAATCATAATAAATTTACTGGAAAAACAACAAAGCAAACACATAAGAATTCAATATTCTAATTATAAAACAGCCACATCATAATTAGACAAAAGTAACAAATAAGGTACTCATTGAGAATGGCTCCTTAAGGTCCATGATAAACTGTCATTTTATATACTTTATTATTAGGAAATTAGGCATGATTTGTTATTTAATTGGAAATTATTGTGGATACTCACCCTATTTTTCATGATTACTGTAGAATTTGTCATCATGGCAGTGGAGCATCTAACTTAGAGAAAAAACAATAATTTTGGAGGAATTTTTGGATAAAAAGGCAGAGTTCTGAATATTGCAAAGGAGCACAGCCGTGCTCATCATTAAGCACGATCGTGCTCATTAGAAGAGCCCGTGCCGATCAGCACGCCCTTGCTTGCCTGTTGGAGTTGACATCGTTTTCTAAGCACGACCGTGCTCATCAGCAATACCTTGCTGACTTTCTCAGTTTTAGCACGGTTTGACATCGTTTTAGTTGAGCACGACCGTGCTTAACACTAAGCACGTCCGTGCTCGTGTCTCAGAGGCCCAATTACTTAGGTTTTCACGCTGCCAATAAAAAGGAGTGATTGGTGCCATTCCGATGAGCTTTTTGACACATCAACTGACGTTGTGCACAGAGAGGAAGATCGAGTCATGGAGTGAAGGACCGTCTCCCAATTGATTTGAAGACTGCTTCGTGTCAAAAGGGTGTTCGGGTTTTAGTTTTCTTTTTCTCTTTTATGAATTGTTACATGTCTTTGATTTGTATAGTGAGTTTTGTTATCATGAGTAGCTAAACTTATTCCTAGGGTGTGGTGGATCTTATGTTTCGATACCTTTGAAGTTTGCCTAATTTTAATATGATTCAGTGTTTCTGTTAATTGATTGGTTTAATCTTTGTTTTTGAATTTCTATGAGGTTTGATCATCATTTAATGAGTTGATTAATTGACTGGCGGCCGTACCACAATTAGTTAACGGAACTCTAGGATTAACTGGATTTGGGGTTACGTGGACCAAGTGTAATCCCCTATTTTCAACCAGTTATTGAATTAACAAACTTGCCAATTCTTCATGCTTCTTTTATCTGTCTACCTTGCATGACCATTGGGGATAACTGACTAGGAAAAAGAATATTAATATTGCATGACCATTGGGTATTAATAGTTTTAGAGCGAGTGATTGACAATCAATAAGAAACACGTTTTATTGAGAAATTGGGTAATATCATAGGTAGTGACATAGGTGAAACCAGGCACCCTAGGCTTTCCATAATTGAACATTTGCTTGCAATTCTTTGCTTTTCTTGGCTTTCACAACCTTGTTACTTTTATTTCTTTGTTTTTCAACCAATTTGATTGTCTAAATAACTTAAGGAAGTAATTAACCTAGTACTTGTCAACAATCTATGCAGGTTTGATACTTGGAGTCCCAAATACTCCTATATTACTTTTGCGATAGGGTGCACTTGCCCTTAGGTGTAGTTTTAGCACAACAAATTTTTGGCGCCGTTGCCAGGGATTGTTTTTGACAATATTAGGGTGATTAAATCCTAGTTAATTTAGACATTTTTTTATATATTTTATTCTCTTTATTTGTTTATGCTAACACTTTCCTAAGAGCATATTTTCAAAAAGGAACTCTTGAAGATTATTTCATACCCATTATGGAGCCAGCATGCAATCCTTGGATTGAATATGAAAGTCACTCCAATTGGGGCCAATATGATTCTTATTGGGATAGTGTCTATGAGCTACCTTACCTGCAAAATCAGTGGCCAAAACCAGAGGAGCAAGAGCCAGACTTGGAGGAGGCCTTTGCTAAATTCATGGAATGGACTGATGACCGATTCATGGCTTTGGAGACTTAAATATCTACCCTTGTTACGTTGATATCTCAACAAGTCCAAGAATCACTACCCATTCAAGCTGATTCAAATCTAGAGGTAGAGGCTCAAGTTATCACTTTTGGGAGTAGTAAAGAGTTGAATGAGGAGCTCAAGTATGAGGCACAAGTTTCCATAGAGAGGGATGAAGCTCTCACTGATGGGAGCATTTATTAGGAAAATATGAAAGACCTTGTAGTTCTGGACATGAAGAAAAAGGAGGAAGTCCCAATTATTTTGGGGCAGACTCTCTTAGCCATTGGTGATGCTGTAATTAAGATTCACAAGGGAGAGGTAACTTTAAGATGTGGTAAGGAAGATGACGTTTTAAAGGTTTTAAATTCTACCAAATACCTTTATCCTTTTGTTTCTTCCTATTTTATTAATGATATGGTTGTTTCTAACAATTTTGGTGATCAAAGGATGCAGGACCCTATGGGAAAAATTCTTACTTTGCAGGATCCTAGCATATTGGTGGGTTGTGAGAAAGCTAAAATGTCATCATCTTTAGAAGCTCATCCACCACATGGGAAACGGAAAAACCACATGAACCACATGATTAGAAAATTAAGAAGGGGCAATGCCTTAAAGGTGAAGTTTGCACTTGGAGAGCTCCCTGATTAATCACTTTTGAAGTACCGTCAGACTCAAGACGTTAAACAAGCGCTTCACATGAGGCAACCTGTGGTGTTTTCCATTTAGTTTTTATTTTGGTTTATTTTCTTTTTCTTTTTCTTTTTATTTATTTATTCTCTTTTAGCAAAGGAGCTCAAACTGCTATCTTTATCGGGGAAGTCCTCTTTACTCTCTTTCCCAGTTATTTTTAGCCTTTATTTGTAGCATTGGGGACAATGCTAGATTTTAAGTGTGGGGAGGGGAAATTCAATTTTTCTTTACTAGGTGCATACAGTTTCACTTGATTTATCTGTCATGTGCACTTAGTTGACTATGATGATTGCATTATGTTTTTGGGTGATGATTATGTGCCACATTTTTATAGAAAATTAGAAACGCATATCATTAGGGGACCCAATTAAATTTTTTTAATTGTGTTGACAACCATATGACTAAAATTGAATTGGGATTATCATTTGAAACCTGAAAATTAGCATGAGGTTCCTTGTTTGATTGCTTTTCATTGAATTGAGCTACAAAATGTGAGACTTGAACCATTATAGGGGTATTTGTTAAATCATGACTACTCACCCCTCTCTTTTGTTGTGTGATGTTCCCCAAGTTTGTGCATTGTAGAACTTATTTTGTGACCATTTCAACGCGAATTTGATTTGCATGCATGTTGAATATGATTGAGGCAATTGTAGGTATTTTTCTGACTTTCAAATATATTATTTTGCCATGTCCATTAGTTGTCCATTTTGAGCCTCAGAAAAAAAAATTCATTGGTACCCAAGTATAAATTTAAAAATTGTTGGCGGTAACCTCTTGGAAACATAAATGGAGCAATTAGATTTAGAATGTATTAATGAGATATTGCTTATGTATGGGTGGCAAGAAAAAAAATATATTGTTGGGAATTTCTCTTTCTTTGATGTGAAAAGAAAAAAAAGATAGAAATAAGTGAAAGAAAGAAAGAAGAAGAAAAAGGAAAGTCATGAAAAATGTGAAATTCTTTAGAAGGGTTGAATGATGTTATTCAGTGATTCATATCTAATGCTCCATTTATGCTTTAAGGATTATTTACTTAATTCTTGATTTCCTTTAACCCTTTGCATATCCCTTTTCTTTCTTTTTCCTGCCTGACATCATTCCCACGGCCACGTTACAACCCAAGAAAAACCTCTTGATTCTAGGTGCATGTAAACTTTTAGTGGAGATTTTATCTATAAGCAAGCTTATGGTAATGTGCTTTCTTTTGGGAACTTGAGTGATAATTGTCTTTACCCTTATATAGATTTGAGAGTTGGGAGAAGAGTGACCCCTTATTCTTTGAGAAACTTGATTTCAGGAAACCTAAGCCTCTAATTGGGCAATCTTTTGATTTTTTCCATTTAAAGATTGAAAGTTAAAATTATCTGTCATTGCTTGTTGAAGATTTATGGTCCCTTGATGTTTAATTCTTTGATTTTCTCATATTTCTTTTAGGCCAGGATTATTACTTGAGGAAAAGCAATCCTTAAGTGTGGGGAGGTTGATAAACTGCCATTTTATATAATTTATTGTTGGGAAATTAGGCGTGATTTGTTATTTAATTGGAAATTATTTTGGATACTCATCCAATTTCCCATGATTATTGTAGAATTTGTCACCATGGCAGTGGAGCATCTAACTTGGAGAAAAAGCAACAATATTTGAGGGATTTTTGGATAAAAAGACCGAGTTCTGAAGATTGCAAAGGAACATGACCGTGCTCATCATTAAGCATGATCGTGCTCATTAGAAGAGACCGTGTTGATCAACATTCCCTTACTTGCCTGTTGGAGTTGACGTCGTTTTCTAAGCATGACCGTTCTCATCATTAAGCACGACCGTGCTCATCAGCAAGGCCTTGCTGACTTTCTCAGTTTTAGCACGGTTTAACACCGTTTTAGTTGAGCACGATCGTGATCAACACTAAGCACGGTCGTGCTCGTTTCTCAGAGGCCCAATTACTTAGGTTTTCACGCTGCCAATAAAAGGGAGTGATTGGTGCCATTCTTATGAGCTTTTTGACACAACAGGCGCTGTTGTGCACAGAGAGGAAGATCGAGTCTTGGAGTGAAGGACCGTCTCCCAATTGATTTGAAGACTGCTTCGCGTCAAAAGGGTGTTTGGGTTTTAGTTTTCTTTTTCTCTTTTATGGATTGTTACATGTCTTTGATTTGTATAGTGAGTTTTGTTATCATGAGTAGCTAAACTTATTCCTAGGGTGTGGTGGATCTTATGTTTTGATACCTTTGATGTTTGCCTAACTTTAATATGATTTAGTGTTTCTGTTAATTGATTGGTTTAATCCTTGTTTTTGAATTTCTATGAGGTTTGATCATCCTTTAATGAGTTGATTAATTGACTAGCGATCGTACCACAATTAGTTAACGGAACTCTAGGATTAACCAGATTTGGGGTTACGTGGACCAAGCGTAATACCCTATTTTCAATCAGTTATTGAATTAACAAACTTGCCAATTATTTATGCTTCTTTTATCTGTTTACCTTGCATGACCATTGGGGGTAACTGACTAGGAGAAAGAATATTAATATTATATGACCATTGGGTATTAATAGTTTTAGTGCGAGTGATTGGCAATCAATAAGAAACACGTTTTATTGAGAAATTGGGTAATATCATAGGTAGTGACATAGGTGAAACCAGACACCCTAGGCTTTCCATAGTTGAACCTTTGCTTGCAATTCTTTGCTTTTATTGGCTTTCACAACCTTGTTACTTTTATTTCTTTGTTTTTCAACCAATTCAATTGTCTAAATAACATAAGGAAGTAAATAGCGTAGTACTTGTCAACAATCTCTGTGTGTTCGATATTTGGAGTTCCAAATACTCCTATATTACTTTTACGATAGCGTGCACTTGCCCTTAGGTGTAGTTTTAGCGCAATAGTCCACAATGACAGTAGAAACGCACAGGAAAATTTCCCTCTTTTCCTGGTAAATGATAATAGTTTCATTTTCAATCACCTTTCCTGGTATGTGTGTCTCACAAATTTACTTGCCATTTTAAAGAAACAATCTTTGCGAGAGTTAATGTCATAAGTTTACTTTTCATTCATATAGCTCACTATTTTACATCAATTAAAAATAAAAGTTCATTTCATCAATTTAGTTAGACCGAATAAACAATCAAAATATATAAAAAACCCACTTCGCATATATGAAATCACATTGCTGACTTTCAATCCTCCCACACAACAAGAACTCATGGCAATAACAACTAAGCTATCAATATCGTATCTTTCAAAACTATATTGAAATTGTTCCTGCCAAGATCCGACTTGTCGGAATCTCACAGTAGAACGTTAAATCAAGAGTGAACATTGAGGTTGTTTTAGATTATGGCTTGACAGAATAAGGTATTCCGGTCCTACGTATCCCAATGAGAATCAAAGCCAGATGTAGTTCTATGTTCAACCCTTGGCCATGCGGTGAAGTCAATCCCTTAATCTTGTATATGATGAATACTAGTGAACCAGGACTTTTCGGTAGTCTCTTGATTAGGCAGGTTGCTCAAGTACGCTTAAGGGAGATTCACCTAGGTTAAGCAAAAGTATCTTCCTCTTTGGGTTCTCTCTTTTCTTTTATAGATGAGTTCTCTGATCCCTCTTTTCAGGGATCAGGTTTTATCTCTTCTTATCTTTTATCTCTTAAACCGACATAGAGATATACGATCTCCTTATTTGATGAGACTTATCTCTTGTAACCAGATGTGGTTGTTTGAGATAGTATCATCTTAATCTTATCTTTTCCGTCCTTATCGGATCGGGTATCCAAGCTCGGTGGCCGAGCTTTACACCTCGGCCAGTACACAAGTCCCCACAAGCTTTGAGCTCTAAAGAGCGTAAAAGTTTTCATGATAGAAGCCGAGCTTGGTCTTAAGCTTATTTCTGGAGAGTTCAGGATTTATTGAGTAAGACTTCTCCCCCTTTTCTACCACAGTTCGATGGCCGATCTTTATACCTCGGCTAACCTTTGAGCTTAATGGTCTTGGCAGGAGTGTCTAACAATCCTTTCCCTTTAATTATTTGGGTTTCCGGTGGTCGAGCTTGACACCTCGGACCATATTTGTTTTCAGTTTGGTAGGCTCGGTGGCCGAACTTGGCACATCGACCCGTATACAAGTCCCCCCAAGCTTTGAGCTCTATATAGCGTGAAAGTTTCATTAAAGGAGCCGAGACGGAGGTTGATAATAACATTTCGGTCTGTGCAAATATGTCAGTTTCTCAATCGCTAAGTTGAAAAGAGACGTGGTTATTGTCATTAAGGAATGGTTTGCTTTTGCCGCGTGGCCTTTATTGCATCATTTCTAAGACCTACTATACGACTGCATACTCAAGTCCTTAACTGTTGCAGTGCGTTATCCGATGTACTCTGCACGTGCTGTTTTGCTATTCGTGTGCCGAACTTGCGCAGCTCTAAAGAGACGTTTCTCATCCTTCACACGGCAACTGTCATCATTACTTTTGAAAAGTAACGTTACTATTGTTTCTTCAAACGTTGCGGCCTTTGCTATAAATTGGAGTAAACTTGCATTCTGAGGTTTACTTGTTCTCTTCTTCCTTCTAATTTTCATCTTCCCAGCTTCCTCCTCCCAAGCATTTCTGTAGTTTCTACTTTTCCCAAGTACGCCATTCATTCTTCCTCCGTTTTTTATTGAGTTCGGTTTATTCCCTACTCAACCATGGAACCCTCCTTTGAGGTATCTCAAAATGCTTCCTCTAAGGTTCAAATCCTAGAACACGAAATAAACCCTATCGGGGGCTCTCCCCATCCTTTTCCTCCTCCTTCAAAGGGTAATGGAGATAACCCCAGGGCTTCTTCTTCCTCCTCTTCTAATGAGAGTAGCTTTGCTACTCCTAAAGCCATTACTGTCCCTAAGCATCGCAAGCGTGCTTCTAGGATGCCTAGAGTTCCCTACCCTGAAATCACTATCTCTGGGTATTTCTGGGTTAAGCCAGATGTTGGAGCCTTTTTTTTTCCAATTTTAGGACCCATGAATCTCTCAGAGCTGTAAGTCCAAGGTTTCTACTTCTCGAGGGACTGTTCACAGCTTGCCTTGTTCAGAAACAACATGTTTTTTTGCAAGCTCTTCCAGTTGAACCACATTTCACTTATGTCTATAAAACCTTATTTGAAAAAATTGGTGTCACCCTTCCCTTCACCCAATTTGAGTGTGATGTTTTGAAAATTATGAACGTTGCTCCTACTCAATTGCACCCCAATAGCTGGGCCTTCCTTAAGGCTTTCCATATTTTTTGTGGGCAAATAGGAATGGCAGCTACCGCTCCCAAATTCCTTTATTTTTATAAAGTTAGGTTTGGGGACCGAGTTGGTTGGATCTCCCTTAGTGGAGTTGAGAAAAGAGGTATCATTGGCCTCCACAAGAGTTCCTATAAATTTTTCAAGTCGGACTTTTTCAAAGTCCAACCTACTGAGGGGAACGAGTCTATCTTTTTTGAGTCGGGTGGAATCCCCCACTTTCCTTTATATTGTCAACCCCATCCTTCCAAATTTTCCAGTTTCGACCTAGGTTCTATGACTGCCCAAGAACGGGCCAATGTCGAGGTTTTGAAACTTTATCCTCGGTCGTTGCCTTGTGGAAGGCTTTTAAAACTCCCCACCTCTTCCACTCGGCAAGCCGACTTTGAATGTAAGTAGCTTTTCATTTAAAGGTATTTTAATTTACCTCTTAGAATTGTACTTATTATATTCTGACCGATCTCCTTCTTGCAGCGATAATGGGGAAATTCAACTACAAGGCTTTGCTAAAGAAGTCGACTCATCAAGATGCTGGAGCTTCAGTTCCGGCTTCTGGCACGAAGGGAAAGAAGAAGAAGATTGTTGAAACTTCCAACCCCGCCACTCGTCTCCCTAAGCAGGCTCGGGCCGACATTCAACTAGAGGTACCGAGGAGGAGTACCTCTCCTTTTCCGGTAACCCATGAGGACCCCAATGCTGAGAAGAGAGCTGAAAGAACACCTCATGTGACCGATCTGACAGCGGACACTAAGTGGTATAATGGCCCTGTAACCCAAGCATCAGCTCGCTCTGGAGCAATGATTTCAACCCCAGTCCACTCATTGATGGCCAAGTCCTCAAACCTTCCGATGCTCGGCTTTTGCTGGAGCAGGGGCCTGATGCGAGTATGGAAGCTGTTGCTGCTTATACCTTACGGATCTCATCCATCACTCGCTTCTGGAGTCATGAACTGTCTGATAATGTGAATAAGATGGAGCCGATGAAGGCCGAAGCTGCTCGTGCTTAGCGGGTGCGGGATGAGCTAGCTCAAGCCGTAACCAAGTGTGAAGAACAGGCTCGGTTTATTGGGCAATTGAAAACGCAGAAGGCCGAGCTGGAGAAAGCCAACTCCTACCTCTAAGCTGAGCTGGACAAAGAGAAGACTGAGAGGGTTAACTTTCAAAAGGCCGCCGAGGACTCTTAAGCCGAGAAGGAGGCCAACCTCAAGCTTCGAAAGTCCCTTGATGCCGAGAAGGAGGCCAACCTCAAACTTCAATCCGATCTGGATGAAGCCGAAGCTACCATTATGAAGGAGTACGTTAATGGGTTATTCCGAGCTGTGAAATAGCTTCAACACTTCAACCCTAACGCTGACTACTCCCGAGCTGACGTGGATAAGGACTTTAATAAAGATGGAGTCATGGTTCCTTTGTCTGAGCTCGATGATGAAGAAGTAGTCCGAGAAGAGGAGGAAGATGAGGAGCAAGCTGCCGAGGAGGGAGGAAACAGCGAAGGTAGAATGGTTCTACCTGATCCATCCTTGGTTGTTCCTCCACACAATGAAGATGTCCTCAATTCTACTCCTGCTGAAACTGTTGCTCATGGGGATGCCCATGAGTAATCTTAGAAAAATATTTTCTTTTGTATCATTTATATTGTTCCTAGGGCAATGCCCTATTTTTTTTTGGAACTTTTTGTACTTTGAGCTTTGCCCTTTTTAAGCTATGATAATTATGGGTTTGTGCTTCTGGAACGCGAGTTGTTTTATCTTTTGTTTTATCTTTAAAACTTAGAAAATTTTCTAAGTTTTTCTCTATTCATACCTCATCTTTTATGGTTTATGTTCTAACTCGGCCAGCTTTTGGAGCTCGGATTTTTACCTATGGTCTTCAACCGTGTATTTGAATTTACACAGCTAATTTCATTAAGTTGTTATCGGCTTGGACTCAGTTCTTTAACCCGTTTAAGTTTCTAACTTTTTCCTGAGTTGGTACTCGGCTTTTATGCTTGGCGTGTTAACTCGGCCTATTTAAGCTCGGCCCCTTTTTAATGAATATAACCTCCTTAAGTTTTTGAATACCGTAGGTTTTAAGTTAATTCTTTACCTCTTAGGCTCAGGCCTTTCGACCCTAATCTGGTTGATTTTAGCTCGGCTACCTCTTTTAGGTTTCTACTTTGCTTTTTTAGGTCTAGCATTTCGACTTTAACTCGGTCGAATTCAGCTCGGTTGACCTCTTTTAAGTTCGTGTTTACCTCTTTAGGTTTTTATTTACCTTTCTAGGTTTTTGTTTACCTTTTCAGGTTTAGCCATTCGATTTTAGCTCTTTTAGCCATTGGGGCTCATCATTTCGACTTTAGCTCGGCCCACCTTCTTAATTTTTACCTTTTTAGGTTCGGCATTTCGACTTCAACTTAGTCGATTTCAGCTCGGTCAACCTTTTTAGGCTCGACATTTTTAGCATTGCCAGTATAGTTCGCTCTAACAAATAAATTCTTAGCCATATAACAGTATTCCTGCCAAATAATGCAACTGAAATAGACTTTATTTATTTATTTCCTCAGGTATGCCTCATTAAAACCTTCCTGGCCAAAACCTGGTGGGAAAAAGACCAGGGTAGGAAAAATATTACATCACATGCTTACATAACTTTAACTAAAATAAAATTTAAGGTGGGAAGTATTCCATGTTCTTGGAACAGCCTTTCCTGACAATTCTTCTAGCCTATAAGCACCATTTCCTAAACTCTCAACTACTCGGAATTGGCCATACCAGTTTGCTGCGAGCTTACCCTCGTTGGAGTCTTTTCTTGCATCGTTTTGCAATCTCAGCACTAAGTCACCTTGCATAAACTCCCTTGACCGCAATCTTGAGTTGTGCTTCTGAGTTGCTTTCTGTTTGCATAGTTCCTCCCTGATTTTTGCTTCATCTCGGACTTCTTCTACCATGTCAAGCTCAACTCGGATTTCTTATTCATTCTTGCTTTGGTCATGATGTTGCCTTCTAAAAGAGAGTTCACCGAGCTCAACCGAAATCATTGCATCAGTTCCATAGGTTAGCTTGAAGGGTGTTTCTCCAGTCAATAACTGTGGTGAGCAGTGATAAGCCCAGATGATGCTCGGTAATTCTTCAACCCATGCCCCTGTTGATCTACCTAACATTTTCTTAAGCTCGTTCAAAATGACTTTGTTGGCAGCCTCTGCTTGGCTGTTTGTTTGTGGATGCTCAACCGAGGTCATCTTATGTTTGATTCCGAGGTTGGAGTAGAACTCTTTAAGCCCTTTATCAGTGAACTGCTTTCCATTACCTGTGACAATCGCATAGGGTAGGCCATGTCTGCATATGATGCTTTTCCATACAAAATTCTGAACCTTTTTAGCTGTTATGGTAGCTGATAATCCACTGGCTTATCATGTTTTATCTATTAATTTAGAGAGGATTTAATCAATTAAGTTGAGTTGAATGCTTGATTTAACCCAAATTAAACTTTGTTTTCCTATTTTGGTTATTTTAGAGTTAGTGTTTGAATTTAATTAAGTTTAATTAATTTTTAATTAATTTTTTGATATTATTTTTATTTGATTTTTAAGAAGATATGAAAGAAAGAGAAGAAATCAAAGTAAAACTAAAGGAGAGCAAATTGACGCCAACCTGATATAATGAGTGTACAAGGATCCATCTATTAAATTCGGATCCCGCTTCCCTCCATCAAATTTGCCTCCATCAAGTAGCCTCCAGCCAAATCTGGACCGCAGATTTGATCCAACGGCCAGAATAAATCATAATAAAATATTATTATGTTTTATTAAAAAAATAATCTTTAAACCCACAAACGACCAGCGCATAGGACCAGCGCCCAGCGCTGGAAACTGGCGGCCAGCGCTGGCAGACTCCCACAAACTGGCGCCCAGAGCTGGAACTCCCACAAAATCCCTAATCCCTTTTCTGTTAACCTAGACTAATCCCTTTTTCTCTTAACCCAGAAACCCACGGATCCTGCCCCTTCTTCCCTTCACACCAGCCCGCCGCCCGCCCCCAGTCGGCGACTAAGCTCGCCGGCGGTCCTCCACCCGTCTTGCACCGCGTTTCCTCCCCACCTCCGCACCTTGGTCCCCTTATCCGCCATGAACAAGAAAGCCTGCTGTAGCTGTTCCCCTCCGGCCACCGCCGCTCCTCGCCGGGCTTTGGTTTTCGGCCACCGTCTCCTCCACTACCTGCAAACTTGTATGTGATAAAAAAAATCCCCGCTGTTTGAATGTATCTGCTCTATCACGAGTATTTGCTCTGTCCAATGTATGTTTTTTTCTTGTAGCTCTGTCATATCTGCTTGCATGTATCTGTATGTATGTTTTTGCTCTGTCCAATGTTTGTTTTTGCTTGTAATTGCTCTGTCCATTCATACTTTCTTTCTGTTTTGTAATTGCTTGTGGTTGTCCTTTATTAGGATTGGAAGCAAGAAGATGCAGGAAGATTGGAAGCCAAAGGTGGGCATGACTTTTGATGATTATGATGATGCTTGGAGGTTCTGGGTTGATTATAGCGGAAGAGTTGGATTTGGAGCGAGGAAAGAATATAGGCACTTGAGAAAAGATGGTTCAACTTCTTCTTGCAGGCTTGTTTGTTGTAAAGAAGGCTTGCGAAAGGCAGACAAGCAGGATTTTAAGTATGTCAATTCAAAACCGGAGACGAGAACTGATTGTCAAGCAAGGCTAGGACTTAAGGGTAAGAAGGGAGGAAAATTGACGGTGCATGAATTTGTGGAGGAACATAACCATGTTTTACAACTACCAGAAACAACTCATATGTTGTCATCTCATAGAAAACTTTCAAAAGTTCAATGTCATCAAATTGATCTAGGCGATGATCTTTGGAGTACAACAAAAGAAGTTATTTGACTTGATGAGTAGAGAAGTGGGAGGTAGAACAAATTTGGGATATACTCGTGAAGATCAAAAGAATTATCTTTGCAAAAGAAGCAGAAGAGTTTGGTAAATGGGGAAGCCAGGTTATTCTGTTGCAATACTTTCGAGAGAAAGTTGGTTGAAAATCCAACTTTCTATCATGCCTATCAAATAGATGTAGAAGATCAAATCACCAATGTATTCAGGGGCGGATGCAATGATGCTCATTGACTACGGATATTTTGGTGATGTGGTCTCTCTTGATTCAACATATTGCACAAATAGTTCGCATAGGCCGCTAGCAGTGTTCTCGGGATTTAACCATCATCGAAAGGCAGTGATCTTTGGGGCTGCATTATTGTATGACGAAACAATAGAGTCATACAAGTGGCTTTTTGAAACATTTCTAGAGGCACATAAACAAAAAATGCCTCTTACGGTTTTTACTGATCAAGACCAAGTGATGGCAAGAGGACTAGCTGAAGTTATGCCTAAAGCATACCATGGCCTTTGTACCTGGCATTTGATGCAAAATGGCATCAAACACTTGGGTAACTTAATGAAAGGGGACTCTCATTTTCTCACTGACTTTAAGAAGTGTATGTATGGTTGTGATGTTGAAGAGCAATTTGAAGAAGGTTGGAGAATCCTCCTTGAAAAGTATGATGTTAAGGAAAACTCTTGGTTGCAGAGAGTATACACTCTGAAGGAAAAATGGGCACGTTGTTACATGAAGAAGGCATTCACATTAGGAATGCGAAGCACCCAACTTAGTGAAAGTGTGAATGCAGATATTAAAAGTTTTATAAAAGTTGACTTGGATGTTGTCAAGTTTTTTAAGCGTTTTGAAGACGTGGTAGAAGAAAAGGGATCCCGCTTCCCTCCATCAAATTTGCCTCCATCAAGTAGCCTCCAGCCAAATCTGGACCGCAGATTTGATCCAAAGGCCAGAATAAATCATAATAAAATATTATTATGTTTTATTAAAAAAATAATTTTTAAACCCACAAACGACCAGCGCATAGGACCAGCGCCCAGCGCTGGAAACTGGCGCCCAGCGCTGGCAGACTCCCACAAACTGGCGCCCAGCGCTGGAACTCCCACAAAATCCCTAATCCCTTTTCTGTTAACCTAGACTAATCCCTTTTTCTCTTAACCCAGAAACCCACGGATCCTGCCCCTTCTTCCCTTCACACCAGCCCGCCGCCCCCTGCCCACCGTCGGCGACCAAGCTTCGCCGGCGGTCCTCCACCCGTCTTGCACCGCGTTTCCTCCCCACCTCCGCACCTTGGTCCCCTTATCCGCCCGCGAACAGCAGCTGCTGTAGCTGTTCCCTCCGGTCACCGCCTGCTCCTCGCCGCTGCTGGTTTCCGGCCACCGTCTCCTCCACTACCTGCAAACTTGTATGTGATAAAAAAAATCCCCGCTGTTTGAATGTATCTGCTCTATCACGAGTATTTGCTCTGTCCAATGTATGTTTTTTTCTTGTAGCTCTGTCATATCTGCTTGCATGTATCTGTATGTATGTTTTTGCTCTGTCCAATGTATGTTTTTGCTTGTAATTGCTCTGTCCATTCATACTTTCTTTCTGTTTTGTAATTGCTTGTGGTTGTCCTTTATTAGGATTGGAAGCAAGAAGATGCAGGAAGATTGGAAGCCAAAGGTGGGCATGACTTTTGATGATTATGATGATGCTTGGAGGTTCTGGGTTGATTATAGCGGAAGAGTTGGATTTGGAGCGAGGAAAGAATATAGGCACTTGAGAAAAGATGGTTCAACTTCTTCTTGCAGGCTTGTTTGTTGTAAAGAAGGCTTGCGAAAGGCAGACAAGCGGGATTTTAAGTATGTCAATTCAAAACCGGAGACGAGAACTGATTGTCAAGCAAGGCTAGGACTTAAGGGTAAGAAGGGAGGAAAATTGACGGTGCATGAATTTGTGGAGGAACATAACCATGTTTTACAACTACCAGAAACAACTCATATGTTGTCATCTCAAAGAAAACTTTCAAAAGTTCAATGTCATCAAATTGATCTAGCTGATGATGCTGGAGTACAACAAAAGAAGTTATTTGACTTGATGAGTAGAGAAGTGGGAGGTAGAACAAATTTGGGATATACTCGTGAAGATCAAAAGAATTATCTTTGCAAAAGAAGACAGAAGAGTTTGGTAAATGGGGAAGCCGGTTATCTGTTGCAATACTTTCAGAGAAAGTTGGTTGAAAATCCAACTTTCTATCATGCCTATCAAATAGATGTAGAAGATCAAATCACCAATGTATTCTGGGCAGATGCAATGATGCTCATTGACTACGGATATTTTGGTGATGTGGTCTCTCTTGATTCAACATATTGCACAAATAGTTCGCATAGGCCGCTAGCCGTGTTCTCGGGATTTAACCATCATCGAAAGGTAGTGATCTTTGGGGCTGCATTATTGTATGACGAAACAATAGAGTCATACAAGTGGCTTTTTGAAACATTTCTAGAGGCACATAAACAAAAAATGCCTCTTACGGTTTTTACTGATCAAGACCAAGCGATGGCAAGAGGACTAGCTGAAGTTATGCCTAAAGCATACCATGGCCTTTGTACCTGGCATTTGATGCAAAATGGCATCAAACACTTGGGTAACTTAATGAAAGGGGACTCTCATTTTCTCACTGACTTTAAGAAGTGTATGTATGGTTGTGATGTTGAAGAGCAATTTGAAGAAGGTTGGAGAATCCTCCTTGAAAAGTATGATGTTAAGGAAAACTCTTGGTTGCAGAGAGTATACACTCTGAAGGAAAAATGGGCACGTTGTTACATGAAGAAGGCATTCACATTAGGAATGCGAAGCACCCAACTTAGTGAAAGTGTGAATGCAGATATTAAAAGTTTTATAAAAGTTGACTTGGATGTTGTCAAGTTTTTTAAGCGTTTTGAAGACGTGGTAGAAGAAAAGCGATATGTTGAGTTGAAGTGTGAATATGAAGCATGCCAAAAAATTCCAAGACTCAAGAACCCATATTCTGATATCTTGCAACAAGTGTCGCAACTTTATACTCCCACTATTTTTGATTTATTCCAACAAGAGTACAGCTTATTTGAAGCATGTTCTGTGAAGAGTATGAACAATGTGGCATCAACACTTGATTTTGTTATTGCCATGGCAAGGGATTTGGGAGAGTGGCGGGTTTCTTTTGATTTAGATAAGAAGTCAATTTGTTGCTCTTGTCGTAAGTTTGAGAGTTATGGCATACTTTGTTGTCATTGTGTAAGAGTCTTTATTCATATGGATGTCAAATCAGTGCCCGAACAATATATCTT
Organism: Sophora flavescens; assembly: GCA_030762895.1. Lineage (NCBI taxonomy): Eukaryota > Viridiplantae > Streptophyta > Magnoliopsida > Fabales > Fabaceae > Sophora > Sophora flavescens. The sequence continues at coordinate 76,910,509 of CM061063.1, forward strand.
GAAGAGGTGGACAAAGTTGGCAAGAAGTGGTGCTTTACCTAATGTTGGTGTATCTCATGGAGTTGAAGATATTGATTTGTCCCCAACGCAACGCTATAAGGAGCTTTGTCCCCGCTTTATAAGGATAGTCACAGAAGCGTGTAGAAGTCAAGAAACATTCATGTTCCTTAGCAAAGTTGCCGATGGATTGGATAGGCAAATGTTAGAGTTTCAAAATAAAAGTGTAAGTAGTGCTGAAGTGAATGAGTGCCTTAAAGAGATTGCAAGCATCAATGATGGTTCAACACAAGTTAAAGGTTTCAAGAAAAAGGAAGGCAAAAAGGGTTCAAAACGTCACAAAGGTTGGGTAGAGTGCAAACTTGCCAAAAGAAAGAAAAATGATGGCTCAAGTACTTCACAAAGTCAAGAACCCACTATGGTGGCTCAACCAAGTCAAGGACATACTATGGCGGCTCAAGTGCTTCAACCAAACCCACCATGGCTCAATGACATTTTGAATCAACCACCCATGGTAAGCTTATAGCATCTTTAAGTATGTTAACGAATTGAAATTAGATTAGTAATTAAATGGTTTTCTTTTTTGTGTAGGAGACCAATGACACTTTACGCCAATTTGGCGTCACTAGTTTTACTAGTTTATTGATGGTAAGTTTCATATCATACCAATTCATTTCATATCTATTTTTGAAAAATTAACTTATGTATTTGAAACTATAGGAGGAACATGACGAGGATGAGACAACATTGACCAACCCATGAAGTCTTGAAGTAAATGTAGGACTGCAATACTTTTTTTTTGGGTTAATAGCTCCAGTCCTTGTTTTAGTAGCACTGGACATGTTTTTGGCTATAGGAAATTTTTGGGGTATATGATGTAAAGTGGTGGATTGGCATTTTGACTAGTTTATTGGACATGTATAGGTTTAGCATATATATTGGGGTACACATGTGATTTTGCTTCAAATTACATACAAGAAATATTCACAAGGCAGAATTCAAGTATCATTTTATTGCTTGAAAATTCTTGTTACATATGTCTGATACAAAACTTTTACAAAACTGTTACACATGACAGCAGATACATAAGTTCAATTCCACTGTCCTCCACATTTGACAGTAGCATATGATAGCATATACATAAGTCCCTTTGGATCTTCACACTTGCCCTCTCTGTTGATACATAAGTCCCTTTTTGTTCTTCTCACTTGGTTCTTTACAATTGCTTTCAAAGGTTGCAGCATCCTGATCAATTGGTTCTTCACAATTGTTCTACTTCATGATCAATCCAACAACAACTTATTTCATGACAGCATATTATCATTATTCAGAAAAATCCAACAAATATGAACATATACCCAATACTTGAAATATCAACAAAAATTTGCAAAAGAAGATTCCAAAGAAAAAGTGCTTGAAATAGGGAGTTCAGCTACTGGCGCCGGGTTTGTGAGTTCACATTGGCGCCATTTCAGTGGGCTGGCGCTGGTCTCTGTCGTCAATGGCGCTGGCCAGCTTGATTTCAGTAGGCGGGCGCTGGTCCTATGCGCTGGTCGTTTGTGGGTTTAAAGATTATTTTTTTAATAAAACATAATAATATTTTATTATGATTTATTCTGGCCGTTGGATCAAATCTGCGGTCCAGATTTGGCTGGAGGCTACTTGATGGAGGCAAATTTGATGGAGGGAAGCGGGATCCATTAAATTCCTAACTGATTTGGGATTTGGCAATTAAAATAAATAAATCATGCGGGACCCATCAATTGGGATTCAATTTATAATGAGAAGATGGCTTTTGATTGAAAATCAATATGCATTGCACGTGAAGCTACAAGACTTATTTTAAGGGAACGGAATTATAAATATTTAAAAGGTCCTGCACTATAAAAGGAGGTAGTGTCGCACAATAAAAGGGGGAGTAACAGTAGCGATACATAGCGTCAGAGATGGAGCGTCGCATGGAGTCAGTACCACGTAGTCCCAGTGGGGCACGAAGGCAGTAGCAACACAGAGCTGTCCGAGATATAATTTTAATGGAGTTTCATTCTTCTGTGTCTTTTTCTTTCTTTTAGTATGAGTAGCTAAGCCCTTTTTTTAGGGTGACAATATAACCGCATTATGACGGTTTGATGATTTTATTTCAGTTTTCTTAATTTCTTTTTTTCTTATTTTGTGTTTTATTTTCTGTTCTTAATGCTTTTAATTGCTTGATCACCAATTAGATGATAGGTTAATCATAATGAAACCGGGAGGAGATTTATGTGTCCAGGGTATTGAGATAAAACCATAGGATTAATACGGATAGAGATATATCGTAGGAATCATGTGCAACCTTCATAGAGAGTCATTGATCTTAATGAATTTCTTAGTAGTTGATCATCATAGAGATATAGCTGGTTAATTATTAAGGAGTGTTTTCTAGAGCACTGGAGAGAGACTTTGGGATAGTTTAAGATTCTTGGTTGACATTAAATGTTAATTAGAGATTAGGAAGAATTGATATAATTGAACCAAACTAAGTGGGATGAGGATTCCTTGTCAATGAGGAATGCGAATTCATAGCGTTGGTGAAATTGGATCCCTAGAACTTTATTTATTTAATTGATCTTTGTTTAATTTTGCTTTATTTTAATTAATTAATTCAAAAATCCAAAAATATCCATTTTAGTTTCTTTTCATAATTTTTATCATAAACAAATCCTCAATTTATTTTGGTCTAAATAGTTGTTAAATTTGTGAAGTGGTACTTGGTCACCTAATCCCCGAATTCGACCTCGGTATACTTACCGTGTTTTATTACTTGCTTCGATTCGGTACACTTTCCAGAGCCCATCAGTAGCTAATGGTTCAGCTTCAATCCACATAGTGAATTAATCGACCCTCACTAGCAAGAACTTGACTTGGCTTTTAGCAGCCGGGAAAGGACCGACAATATCCATCCCCCACATAGTAAAGGCCATGTCGAGAACATGGAATGGAGCTCTTCACCTGGTAATCGCGCAACATTGGCGAATTTCTGACAAGGATCACACTTGTTAGTCCAGGCAGCACAGTCTGATCTCATGGTTGGCCAATAAAAACCTGCTCGTAGAACCCGAGCTGCTAGAGATCGGCCACCTGAATGCATTCCACAGATTCCTCTATGCAACTCGTCCATTACATACTCGGATTGCTCCTTTGTTATGCACTTTAATAAAGGCATGGAGAATCCTTTTCTGTATAACTCCCCATCTCGGATGGTGTAATGACAAGATTTCAGAGGATTTTTCTTTGCCTCTTTGGGATCATTAGGTAATTTATTCGAGGCCAAAAATTCTCAAAACAGTGTCATCCAGCCCCGATCATAGTGCTCGGTCATCATTACCTCGGCACTCTTTATGCTCGGCTCAGGAAGATTTTCCTGAATGAAGGTTCCTAGCTGGCCACCTTTTTTTGTGCTAGCCAGCTTAGATAACAGATCTGTCCTGAAATTTTCCTCACGAGGTATATGTTCAATAGTAAAATTATCAAATTCTGAAATTTTACTATTAACTTTACAAAGATACCTAGTCAATTGGGGATCCTTTGTTTGATAATCACCCGAGACTTGTCCTGTTACAAGTTGTGAGTCACTTTGGCACTTCAACTCTTTGACTCCAACTTCTTTAGCTAGCATCAGTCTTACGATAAGGGCTTCATATCTGGTCGATTGTTTGAAGTGTTGAATCCAAATTTCAGAGATTGCTCCAGGACCAAATCGTCTGGGCCCTCAAGGATTACTCCAGCTCCACTTCCTTTCAAGTTAGATGAGCCGTCAACATACAGAAGCCAAATGAAAGATTCTGAACTCAGCTTTGAAGAGAGCTCGGCAATGAAGTCAGAGAGGTACTGTGGTTTCATCGGTCCCCTCGGTTCATACTGTAAACCGAACTCTGATAGCCCTACTAACCAAGCTATCATTCGTCCTGCCATATATGGTTTTTTGAGTACCTGCTTTATTGGATGATCTGTTTTGACTATAACTTGGTGTGACTGGAAGTAAGGTCGTAACCTCCGAGCTTCCATGACCAAAGCGAGGGCGAGCTTTTCAATCAGTTGATACCGTGTTTCTGCATCTTTCAGGATTCTACTAACATAATACACTGGCATCTGTTGCTTTTCTTCCTGTTGGATGATTATTGCAGTGATTGCATAATCATTGACAGACAAATACAAGTACATATCTTTGTAGGGTTGTGACTGAGTTAGGATCGGAGGAGAGGCTAGAAAAAGTTTTAGTTCTTCAAAGGCCTTTTCACACTCCTCAGTCCAAGTGAACTCTTTTGGTCTTTTCAGAAGTTGAAAGAAGGGTCTTACTTTTTCTGCAGATTTTGGGAGAAAACGAGACAGAGAAGCAAAACGGCCAGCTAGCCTCTGTATCTCTTTCACACACTGTGGGCTCCGTATTTCAATGACAGCTTTGCATTTATCAGGATTAGCTTCAATTCCTCTATGTGTTAGCATATATCCCAGGAACTTACATCCTTGTACACCAAAAGAGCATTTTTTTCAGGATTCAATCTCATATTGTACCTCCTGAGTTGACCAAAAATTTCCTCCAAGTCGGCAGGGTGTTGCTTTGGGTCATCGGACTTTACCACCATATCATCCACATAGACTTCCAGGTTCTTTCCGATCTGATTGACAAACACTTTGTCCATAAGCCTTTGATATGTTGCACCAGCATTTTTTAAACCGAAAGGCATTACTAGGTAGCAGTAGTTTACCCTTTCGGTCATAAATGTCGTTTTTTCTTCATCGGGTGAATACATCTGATAGTGTGATTTTACATGATGTTTGCTGTACACTTTTGCATGCATATTTCATATAGATTAGGCGTTATTTAGTTTATTTTGTTAGATTTTCCCTTGGAAAGGGTGAGGTTGGTTTTGTGTGTTGTTTTGCAGGAATTCAAAGAAAAATGCTCAGAATAGCCATGACGGAGCTTGGAGGAAGACAGAGTCTCAAAAGTGCAGAAAAGGACCCAGGCAGAGAGCATCACGGCCTGGCCGTGATGACCATCACGGCCGTGATCAAGCGAGAAGCGAGGAAAGGAGCAAAAGTCGGAAGTCGTACATCACGGCCTGCGTGATAAGCATCACGGCCGTGACAACCAGATAGAATTGGTCACGGCCGGCGCGTGATGAATGTCACGGCTGTGACAGAGGAGAAGTTGAAGCGTTTCCCGAGTAGAGAGCATCACGGCCTGGCGTGATGAGTGTCACTACGTGTGACAGAGGAGAAGTTGAAGCGTATCCCTGGCAGAACCTGGCCGTGATGGCCAACACGGCCGTGACTGGCAAGTTATCCTGAACAATAAAAGAGACCAAAAGGCAGAATAGAAAGGGCCACTTATCAGAATCAGAATATTAAACAAATTTGGAGTGGAGGTCTTTGTGGAGAGCCTATGGAGTCCCTTACCTTTTTCATCTGTATTTCTTTTGTTTTGGATTTGTTTCTCTCTATGAGTAACTAAATCCCTTTTTGTTGGGATTGGATGTAGCTAAACCTGAACATCATGTATCTGCTTTAATGTATGAATCTATGTTTATGCCTTCATATTAGTGTTTAAATTCCTTTGCTTAATGCTTGTTGTGGCTAGCACCCCCATAACTTGATTAGTGTTTTGGTATGCAATTGGAAAATTCGTATTAAAACCAGAACTGGAATTATTCACCTAGTAAGTCTTACATCTAGGAATAGGGTTTGATTTACTAGTAATCACATAATCCTTTATCTTAATGCAAGTTCATTAATCTAGGCCACCTAAGGAATTAGGGTCTATTAGTGGATTTAGGCTCTTGTCATCTGAGGAATCAGGGCTTGAGTAATTTTGTGGGTTGATTTTAATATTTGAAGCATAAACTGGATTTGTAGTCTTAGTATTGCATGAGGCTAAGGTTTAGTGAAGTCTAATCCCAACATTGTTCATCATATCTGAAAACCATCTGTTATTGCCTTCTAAGTGTTTGAGAAAATTACAAAAAGAGTTTGTTTTTCTTATACTGTTAGTTCTAGCTTTTGTGAGTTTAGAACTCTCTTCAATCCAACAATCTGCTTAGATAGTAATTGGTTTGGTAAGTGTTAGTACTTGTAGTAGTCCCCGTGGATACGATAAACCGGTCTTACCACCGTATTACTTGTGCGACTGGGTATACTTGCCCAGACTCGTCAACAACATCCTTATCTGATTATAACCTGAATATGCATCCAAGAAAGTGAAGATTATGTAACCTGAAGCTCCATCCACCAATCTGTCAATGTTGGGAAGAGGATAAGAATCCTTCGAGCATGTCTTGTTGAGATCGGTGTAGTCAGTGCACATTCTCCACTTGTCATTGGCCTTTCTTACCAACACAACATTGGCTAGCCAAGTGGTGTACTTCACCTCTTTGATGAATTTGCTTTAATCAGCTTTGCAGTCTCCCAGGCTACAGCCTTTCGTCTTTCCTCACCGAGCTTCCTTTTCCTCTGAGCTATAGGCTTGGCCTCAGGACGGATAGATAGCCTATGGCACAGAAAATTGGGGTCTATGCCAGCCATATCCGATGTCCTCCAAGCAAACAAGTCGGGTCGGCATTCTTCTTTAGAACAACTTGAATCTGTTGTTTAGGCAATGGGTCGAGCTGACTGCCAACCTTTGTACACTGCTCAGCTTGGGTTCCCAGTTGGAACTTCTCCAAAGACTCTGTCGATTCAGCTCTGGACTCATACATCTCCATCCTTGGATCCAATTCAAACGTACTAACCGAGCTTGCCGAGCTAACTGAACCGACCGAGCTTACCACTTCTGCTTTATCATCTTTGGCATTTTCTGTGATGTTCTGCTCTCGGGTCACCTTCAAACTATCCGCATAGCATTATCCGAGTTGAACTCGTTGTACCCCCTCCAACGAAACCTCCTGAAATAGTATTTATGACTCCTCTGACTCCACCATCTGCATCATCATTAGGAACACTATGGTTATGCACCTGATCCCCATTCAGTTTGTTGCCATGCTGGTTATCATCTCGGTTACGATTATTAACCTCTCATTCCACGTGGTTAGCCAGCTCGTCTACCTCCGGCATCTTCTCGGAGAACGAACCGGTCAATACGTCCTGCCTGTACCAAGTCCTCAATTTTATCTTGAGTTGCTCTACAATCTTCAGTGAAGTGGCCATAATTTTGATGCCACTTGCACTCTTTGCTTTTGTCATCCTGAACAAGAGTTTTGGATGACCGAGGTAAGGTGAGCAACTCCGCATTGCACACCTCTTGAAGAGTTGCGGCTCTGGATCGGTTCAGTGGTGTGTAAGACTGGTATCTGGGTTGTTCTATGAGAACCCCTTTCCATTGCTTTTGAGAGCCTTAGGTGGATTGACTCCTCTGTCTCTCTCTTTGCTCGGGACCGTGCTCGTCCTCAAAACCTCTTTCCCCCTTTTTGGACTCTACCATCTCTTCCGAGTTCATGAACCCTGTGACTTTTTCCTGCAATTCTTCAAAATCTCTCGGTGGTTTCCGAGATAAATACTTAAAGAAAGGCCCTGGCTTCAAATCGTTCATGACGGTATGAAGGAAGAGTTCCAAGCTTATATCGGGGATTAAAACTTGTTGAGCACTAAAGCGAGCCATATAATCTCTAAGTGATTCATTTTTTTTCTTGCTTAAAATTGGCGAGCGAGACTGAGTGCCTTTTATGCCTTCGACTTGCGACAAATTGTGCAGTGAATTTAGCTACTAACATGTCAAAAGAATCTACTGACTGAGGTGGAAGATTCGTAAGCCAAGTCAAGGTAGGTCCTTGCAAAGTAGTTGGAAAAACTGCACATGACGGCTTCCGAATCGGTCACCAAGTAAACAGAAGAAACAAAGGATTATACATGTTCAGTTGGATCAGTGGTGCCATTGAACTTATCAATATTAAAAGGTTTGAAATGTCTAGGCATGATTACCTCATCAATGTCATCAGTGAAAGGCAACCTCGGTCGTCTGTCTCCTCAGCACGAGATCTGGTCCCTGAACCCTCAGGCCAAGGTTTGGTCTTGGAAGGTCGGCTCGTATCACGACGAGAAGGTGCATATGAGGGGTCTTTCTGGCTATCCTCGGGTGAACACTGCTCTTCATCGGAAGGCGTTGTCGATCTTGCCCTTCTCCGAGCTCTTAGTAGATTTTGATTCTCCGCACAAATCTCCTCGTTTTCCTGACGCAACTGTCTCAGTTGTGCCATAATCTCTCCTAGCTGAGGATTATCTTCGTCGAGGGGTGGAGGCGGGGGATTGTCATGGTTCTGGTTAGTGTTTGATGCCTCATGATCAACATGGTTCACACTGTGCGCCCCTCCCCTCGGTCCGTTTTGTGTAGTCACCATTAAATCTTCTTATGGAACCGGGGAAAGTTTTTCTCGGCCCCATGGCGGGCACCAAATGTTCCTGCCGAGATCCGACTTGCCGGAATCTCGCAGTAGAATGTTAAACCAAGAGTGAACACTAAGGTTGTTTTAGATTATGGCTTGACAGGATAAGGTATTATGGTCCTACGTATCCCAATGGGAATCAAAGTCAGACGTAATTCTATGGTCAACCCTTGGACATGCGATGAAGTCAATCCCTTAATCTTGTATATGATGAATACCAGTGAACCAGGACTCTTCGGTAGTCTCTTGGTTAGGCAGGTTCCTCAAGTATGCTTAAGGGGAGATTCACATAGGTTAGCAAAAGTGTCTTCCTCTTTGGGTTCTCTCTCATTTTATAGATGAGTTCTCTGATCCCTCTTTTTAAGGATCAGGTTTTATCTCTTCTTATCTTATCTCTTAAGCCGACTTCGAGATATATGATCTCCTTATTTGATGAGACATATCTCTTGTAACCAGATGAGGTTGTTTGAGATAGTATCATCTTAATCATATCTTTTCCGTCCTTATCGGATTGGGTATCCAAACTCGGTGGTCGAGCTTTACACCTTGGCCAGTACATAAATCATAAAAGAAAATAGGCCAACCAAGCTTAAGAATCTCTCTTAGTCAACTTATAGAATGAAGATCCAAATAAAAGAAAATGGAACATAATTAAATCCCAGAATATTAAAAACTTGAAGATACAATTTAGAAACAAAATCACAGTTAACGGGTTGGATAAAGGAAAAGCAAAACAAAAGTATACTACATAAAATTTATACCAGAAATTTTACAGAAAAAAAAATTACTTTGAAAGGCCACTACTACACCCTAATTTTAGTAAGTTCAGTCACCCAAAGATATTCCCACTTCAACCTCTCATTGACCTGATTACCATGTTCTGAAGTGTACTCCGATAAGAGTACATCTAAGTTACTCTCAAAGTGTTTTCAAGCCTTCAATCAAATTAAACATAACAAAAGTCAAAACATGATTGGGTAAACATCAAACAGGTGTGGAACTACTTTGAGCAAACCACACCCCCAAACCAAAAAAGTTTATTAAGAACTATATGTTTAAATAAGCCCCACCATTATCCAAAAAATTCTAGTATCGCCCCTGCTCATAAGGTGATTACTAATATATAGGTTAGAGATATAATTAAATGTTATTTGAAAGCATTTTTTTTACTTATTTCTTCTGGGAAGCTAATGTCACTCTTATTAGTTTTAAGCATTTCCCATCATCTAACAGAGAAGAAGTATTCCAAGTATTCCCTACCCTTGGAGTCAACTTGTCTCACATTTGTGATTTAAGAAACCGCACAATTATGCTGTTAAAATTGGCCAAAAATAGTGGCAAATCACAATGATGATATTTATATAGAAAACATGTTATTAAACTCCAAACTATGAACAAACCACCCCAAAATAACACAGCCAGCCTGCATGATCTTCAAATTTCAAAATAATTATTTGAAACATTTCCCATCATCTAACAGAGAAGTAATCCCTGCCCTTGGAGTCAAATTGTCTCACATTTGTGATTCAAGAAAGCACACAATCATGCGATTAAAATTTGCCAAAAATAGTGGGAAATCATGATAATGATATTTATATAGAAAACATGTTATTAAATTCCAAACTATGAACAAACCACACCAAAATAACAGTCAACCTGCATGATCTTCAATTTTCAGAATAACAAGTTTTAAGAATTTCCCATCATCTAACAGAGAAGAAGTATTCCATGCCTTTGGAGTCAACTTGTCTCACATTTGTGATTGAAGATAGCACCCAATCATGCTGTTAAAATTTGTTACAAATCACAGAACAAGAGATGGGAAGATCTAATTGATAGGAGAGGTAGAGAGCATATGTATATTGCTCTTGAGAATATTCTTGAAACCACATTATGATTGATTGAAAAAGATGCTAAAATGTGTACATTAGTCTCTTATTTATAGAGTTTGATTAGGCTAACCAAGTGTAACTAACTCCTAACCAACTAATTAACCATATATTCTAATACCCTCCTGCAAGCTGATAAGTGGTAACACCACAATCAGCTTGAACATACAAGCTTGAAAAAAAAAATACTACAATTTGTAGAAGAAAATGATAACTAAACCAACTAAAGAAAAACACATCAAGGCCCAACAAACATCCAATATCCCAAACAGAGAACAATGAAAACGGGCTCAGGCCCAAAAGGAAGGAGAACACAAGCAATCCCTAGTTGTCTTTGCATTCCAGCGCTCCAAGGCACCCAAGGAAAAGTAGAAGCCGGTCCTAGTGGCGGCGCCATCGCTGGTGAAGGAGTCGTCGTCGAAACAAGCTTCTCAAGCACAAACCATGGAAAATTGAGTGGGTCTTTTGCAACGAAGGTGGAATTAGTGATGGCTTCCTCGAACGTGCGTACAACGAACGCTGAAATGAAGTCGATGATGGCGGATTTGCGAAAATCGACGACCTGCACAGGCGGTGAACGGTGCTGGCTAGAATCTTGGAGATGGAGGCAGAGGAGTTGTCGATTTTGTCCATCGTGAGGAGAGAGAGTGCGTCTCGACGAACTCATAGCTGTTCCACCGGGATCGAAAACGAACTCAGAACAAGGTGGTGGCGGCGCCAGCGCCGTCGCGGTGGAGTTGTAAATGGCGGATCGGAATGCGACGGAGGTAGCCGCTGGCTTGCGAAAGTTGAGGAGGATTCCCCCAGGATCGAAGACAGTCAGATGCTCGCAGAAGAGGTTGACGAAGGAGGCGATGCCGAGATCGGCGCGATGGCTGTCGAAGGCCGTTGAATCCGGTGCCAGATTCATCGGTTCAGGAGCTAAATCTACCTTCTTCTCCTTCGTTTTCTCAATGACTTCAGAGATCAGATCGGCGATGACGATGGCGGAAGAATCAATACCTGATTCAAGATCCAGATTGTAGTTGGCGAAGGTGGAGATGACGCATTGTGTGAACTCCTTCGATTCCTCGACTGCTTCGCAAACTTTGATTCTGATGGAAGATCGGAGGTGTTTGGATCAACGATAACGCACGAAATTTCTCCAATCTTGATGAAAGATGCATCAATTTCTGGCTCGATTGATTCAATTGGAATCATACCAGGATCCAAGTCTCGCCCGAAGCTACCGAAGACGACATCGAAACCAGAAACTGCCTCCTTCGTATTCGAAGCATCATCATCCTCGTTGCCTGAATCTTCGTCACCGGAATCAGGTTCTTCTTCCTCCGAATCCGAGTCACTGAGATCTTCATCCATGTCTGCGGAAGCACGGTATCGCTCTGATACCATGTTACAAATCACAGAACAAGAGATGGGAAGATCTAATTGATAGGAGAGGTAGAGAGCATATGTATATTGCTCTTGAGAATATTCTTGAAACCACATTATGATTGATTGAAAAAGATGCTAAAATGTGTACATTAGTCTCTTATTTATAGAGTTTGATTAGGCTAACCAAGTGTAACTAACTCCTAACCAACTAATTAACCATATATTCTAATAAAATTTGTCAAAAATAGTGGCAAATCACAATAATGATATTAATATAGAAAACATGTTATTAAATTCCAAACTATGAACAAACCACACCAAAATAACATAGTCAACTTGCATTATCTTCAAATTTCAAATTAATTTTTGGAAAAAGGACACATACCGAGTATTTCCCTATAGAAATCTAGTTCTAAAACCATGTCTCAGCAACTATTACTTCAGGAGTTCAAGGCCTTATATTATATGAACAACAGCAACAGAAGATGTTAAGACAACTTATTTACAGATGGTTTATTTTCACAGGATTTAAGAAAATAACCTTCACCGTTGGATCAATTAATTTAGCTAGAAAAAGAAAACAACAATTTGAAGAGATTAAACAGTCACTAATCTGTTTTCGATGGACAATAAAATCGTACTGATTTCTATTTTTAAGTTTTGATTGACAAATAACAAATTGGTACTAAATTCTACTTTTGACTTTGGAGATCTGAAGTTACTACTATTATTCATGATAGGCTTTATAAAGAAACTGTACCTCCACTGTGTGACTACTGCAATAAGGAAAAGAGGAAAATTGAAACCATTTAAAATTTACAAGATTTTACAAAGTTGATAATTTGACAATCACAATGACTTACCTTGAAACTAAGAAATCATGTATTTTTAATGTGCCAATGGATGAACTACACTTGCAACCTCAAATGCTAAGATAGCAATTTCATTCCCCTTTGTAGCAGTTCCAAAAACAAACCCACTGGCAGAATTTAAGATAGCAGATTTACATATGTTAACTATTCACACAATATGCCAACTTCAAAGAAAATTTCAATGTAACTTCGTATCTTAAAAATAAATGTCAGGAAAATATTTCAGCATAAGTTGTCTAAGATTGTCAGATATTAAAATTCAATCTTTAGCAATTCAACATAATAAGCAAACAACTGAAATAGACAATTGTACCTTGTCCACTATAGAATGGGGGAAGAACATAAAAGGTGAACTTAACTCACATCTTAGCTCAAAGGTTAAATGTTAGCGCATAATTTTTAAACACCTGGAAAGCCTATTTGTATACTTCTCTAAACTCAAAGTTTCTATGAAAACTATTAAATAAATACACAGATATTTTCAATTAACATAATGTAATTCTTCCTTGTAATTCGCATTCAGCTGTTTTTGAGCAATTAAGTGACTTTGTGAAAAAATCAGTATGTTTGGGTACTTAGATTATTTTCTAAAAAAACGTTTTTCTCCTCATTTCAGCTGTTTTCTAACAAGCTGCAAGATCCAGCTGTTTTCTAAAAAGCTTTTTCTAACCAGCATCTATTCACAACATTCTCCATGTTTACTATGTAAAAATGATTATTTTTGCACCACCCAACGAAATAGATTAACTTAAAATCATTTTTCACCAAACATACACAAATAAAAACAGATTTTGATTATAATCGATTATCACAATAATTGATTATTTAAAAACAGATTATAAACATAATTTTTTTTTTCAGCTTTCCCAAACACACTCTAACAATTATTTGGCCTCTGACCAAAACAGCTTATCAAAAGCATCAAAGTACTTTTCTCACAAATCCTGTCTAAATCCAACCTGCAACATTGTTTAAATACTTGAGAAACTCGCTTCGTATTGATAGGCATCCTGCCATAACCGAAGTGTATTACATAAAGAAATGGAAGAGTAGCATGGGAGTGCACACTAACATGCATAATGAGGAGAGCATGAATAAGGAATGAGGTTATAACAACCTGCCAATGTGGCAAGGTAACCGAGTGAAGTGATTTTACAGATGGAGCGTCAACACTTTGAGAGTGGCACATAACCACTTCATTACACTCCCATCTCTAATTCCCTTCCAATGCTACAAAAACAATTTTAAGTGCCAAACACAACATAAAAGTGGCAATAGTTGTTACCTACCATATTTCACTGTGAATCAAATGATTTGGATCATGATCAAATATTTTTGCATAATTGACACCAGCTTGAGCAAAAAACCATAAGTTGATTCCCAAGCCAAACCATCAAAGCCTCAAATATAAAATGAGATGAAGCACAATGATAAAAACAAATAATGTAAAGAAAATTTAAGAATAGTATTTCAACCTCCTTGAACTCAGATACTAACAAATATACTCCCTGTAAGAGGGGAGAGAACTAACCGCAAGAAGATGGTAAAAAAAAAAAAAAAAGCTTCATCTAGAAATGAATCCCACATATTTCCAATGCTTCAACATATTTCTTATGCTCCCAATCAAAAACTTCCGTTAAATTATATAGTAAAGCCTTGGGAAAAAGAAAGTAAATATATTTAAAAATCTATTGACTTTGGTAAGGTTACCTTTCAACTTATTTTTTTGGTAAATTCGTGAAGAACATTCCACCATCTCAACGAAATAGCTAAAGCTATAATAATTAAAAGCAAGTAAATAAAATAATAGTAAAATCGGTGGGCCCCAATATAATAACTTGAAGCAGTTTTGAACATGTCACAACAACTCATGTAATCAAAAAATCCGAGACACATATTTATCAATAGCATCATGAAATCTCAAACCCAAGTCATGGACAGAATAAGGGTAAATTTTATCTACATCACACACAGCATGTATCCATCACAAAGAAACACACATTCCCCTATATGACAAACATCCAACAACCTAAGATTCAAAAAATGCAAATAGGGTTAGGATTTCAAATTGTTTTGGGGAGAAATGAGAAGAAGGTGAGAAGGAAGAGTGAAACAGGATTGCTCACCATAAAAGAGAAAGAGACGGTGAGAAGGAAGAGTGAAACAGGATTGCTCACCACAAAAGAGAAAGAGAGGGCGAAGTGTTGAGTTAGTTTTTCTAGTTAGCTTTATGTTACAATAAAAGGCTTCCATATGCCTATCGTTAGTGTAATACCCCAATTTTCATCGTTAGTGGATATTTTTATCCGAAAACCTAGAAAATGATTTTGGCTAAAACAAAATCAATTCTGAATTCAATCCAATAGAATGAAGTTCCAGTTAAATTTTAGGTTTGAAACTCAGACGAAAACCGGTCTGTATTCTCACTGTCAGTAAGAACTTACTGATCAAAGAACCTAAATTTTTACTAGTGAACGAAAAAAAATCAATGAGTTTTACTCTGATCTCAAACATGAGTCATTTCAGAATTTTCACTCGAAAATAAAATATTATATTTTATTCAGACGAAATATTTAATGAAAGCGCGTTGAGAAAATTTGAGACGGGTAATGCCAAGTTCTATTATTTGTGATAGTACAAGTTATATTCTTCCACATGGTATATAGTTAACTCTAATGTTTGTCTACCTGAAAAACCAATATATTTTATTAAACAATTCAATAGGTGTTTGTAAATGTTAGCATGAAGAAGAAACAAAAAAGCAATAAAACATGAACCAACAAACTGAGAGCTAACTGTATAATAGAAGACATTATAGTAGTTAATAACATTCCAGAGGCCTAGAAACTTGAATGTTTGGTGAGTGAAATAATTTGGAATTCTTCATGAGAGAAAAACCTTTAAAAAATGGAATGATATTGTCTAATGCTTTTACAACTCTAGACTTTCAATTATGCTATTACATTTCTTGAATTTTGATTCTTATGTGTTATTTTATTGTCAGGGGAAGCCAATGGACAAGAGCCTGTGTAATCGAATTCAGGGAACTAATTAATATGCCTCCAATGGAAATTGGAAAATAAAAAGAAGAAACATGATTTTCATTCCTGCAGGATGGATACATTGAAGATTTTGAAAATCAAGGCAGCTTCTTGACAAACCATTTCTTCATTTAATTTTTCTTTTAAAATTGGTCCTTTTTAAGCAATATAGATTAATGGAGTTTCATGATTTAAACATTTATCATTTGAGTTGCTTATATTTATCTATATCATTTGCTTGATTCTAAAAATGGGGTCTTATTTTAAGTTGTGTATATGATTTGGTTTGATATATTTTCATGTTCACTGTACTTATGAAAAATGTATATGAGCTAAGTTGATTTGATCTTTGTATGTTGCAGGGCCTTTCAAGCAGAAAAGTTGGAGCAACGAGATTAAATTCTAAGAGCTCAAGATCACATATCATTTTCAAATTTGTGATTGAGTCTTGGTAATTTAAGATTGAAGATGGATTTATATTGATAATTTATGTGGCATAACTCTTTTGTGTTGATGATATTTGATCATATTTAAATTTCCATCTGTCATGTTTCTCTTTCTAAGCTAAAATCCAATGGTTGAGTTATTTATGTTGAGGTTGGTGATATTTGATCATGTTCAGCTGGAATTAATAGTGCCATTGCCTTTTTAGCCTTGATCCACAAATACCAAAGCAATCCCAGAGAAGAAAATAAGTAACCCTCATGCTTGATTTAGATGGTAAGAAATTGAGCATTTTCTTTGGTGATTGTAAATAATATTATACTTATTTAATATTATACTTAAGTGTCATTTCAATCATAGAGCCAATTCAATGTGTCTTGACAAAGAAGTATAGATAGCATCATTAGTCTCATGTGGTGATAATGCTTAATTTTGTTTCTTAAAAATAAAAAATGTGATTCTAACAGGCTCAATTGAAATTGGCATAATGCTTAATTTAATTGGGACACTAGGAATATGATATCCATTATGAGTAAAGACTTTTCAATTATCATTCCTTATCTTTTAGTACCCCTCTATAACGGTTGATTTCCTCTCTTTTTTCTTGATTTTCCTTTATAATGATACCTTGCAGACCTGAAGAGCTAAGTTTAACAGTACAGGTTTGTGCTTATAAAAAAACAAAACAGTACAGGTCTGCTTGTATCAGCTAGCATAATAGTTAAAATAGAAGGCTTTTTGGGTTTCTACAGGTAGATCATCACCTCAAAGTTATTATCTTATATGTTGTACCAATGAACCATCTTGATAAATAGTTGGGTCATATGCTATTAACTTATTATGGACTCTATGTTTCACCTTAATCAGGTTGCTAATGCTATTAACTTTTTCTTAACTCTAAAGGCATAGTACTAGTGATATTTTTTCATGGATGAGAAGTAATAAGGTTGCTATTGCTATTAACTTTTTATGGACTTTAGAGCCAACGAACTTAACTTAAGAATGTTGGACAATTACATTGCAATATATCTTATTTTGTTTCACTCAATAAATAAGGTATCACATGTTAGCAATTTGCATATTGCATCATTGTGACAAACTCATGATCATCATTATTTTAAACCATGAACGTGAGATGGGTTTTTATAATGGCATTATGCTCTTAAAAGGGGTCTTTTTGCACCCAACTTGTGGTGAAGCTTAAACTATGATAAAACTTCAACTATGATTCCAGGATAAAATCCTGAGGCAATTAAGATTAAGGCGGGGATTTATTTATAGGTGTTGGATAGAGATTAAAGTGCATTCGTTTGCTTTTAACATAGACTTGATTTTTGATTTTATAGCTAAACAAAAACCATTGGTGGTTTTCTAAAGTGTTTACATTTTTAGGCATTATGTTTCTTGTCACATATTAGACGGCTTTTGTTTCTTAGAATGATTTATGGTGATTCTTTTTTTTTAGTTTAAAAAATAATGGCTTTTTTAGGTACTCTTCTAAATACTAAACCAAATATGTGTTCTGTTGTTTTCCCGTGCAATGTCTCTAAGAAAATGTCTTCGTGGGTGAATTTTTTTATCAAAGAATTTCTCCATGCTGTCAAATTGATAGCCCTGGCATAGTATGCAAATGATGATAAAAATGCTAGATCACAGTAAGTTTTTAAATTCATTAGAAATTCCTAAGGTTCATGCAATCATGTACAAACAGTTCGAATGAAACTTATTGTAGAGAAAAATGTTTGAAGGAACGGTATTTGATATTAACAGTTTGTTAAAGAAATTTGTTACCATCAGTCAAAAGTTATAATGCTATGATTCACAATTCCAATGATTTTAACATTGGATTCCATTAACGATGCAGTTTTTGGACATGCAATGTGTTTAGAATTTGATGTGCCAAGTGAAAATAAAATTCCATTATTCCTGGAATTTTTAATTTGTATCGTGTGATTATAGGTGATCGCAGGAAACCAAAAAATTATTGAAAATCTTTACGCTGAAAGGCAAGCAAAAATTGATGAGCTCAAAGAAAAGACAAATCATTACACTACGCAACAGCTCCTTCAGGTGATTATCAATTTGAAGTGAGGTCTCATTTTTTTTCTCTCATGTTGTTTGAAGCAGAAAAAAATAAATAAATTTGGGATTGTATTTTGTTAATGTTTATTGGATAATACTTAGTTAGATAGTCTCACTTAATCTATCTATTGTTAGTTTAGTGTGTGTTAGTTTTCTGTTATAACTTGTTAGTTAGTTTTCTGTTATTTCTGTTATTCTGTTATAGGTTGTTAGCTTGTTAGTCTTTCTGTTAGCTTTTCTGTTAGCTTGTAATGCTGCTTCTCAACAATGGCTCAATAAGATTATTCAATCAACACAATATACAAACTGTTATATGGTATCAGAAAGAGAGCTCTGCTGCGCCAAATCCAATCACAATCCCTTCTTCTTCCTCAAGCCCCTGCAATGGCAGAAGCCTTCAACAATGGTGAGATGGTTCAACCAGAACCACCACCTCCACCAGCTAATCACATTCGTAACCCCTACTACTTGCATCCTGGAGAAAATCCAGGTATGATTCTTGTGTCACCACCCCTCGATGGCACCAATTACAATTCTTGGAGCAAAGCCGCAAGAAGAGCCTTGATATCCAAGAACAAATTCAAATTTGTGAATGGAGTGATTCCAATTCCTGATGAAGATAATCCAACGTATGAAGCCTGGGAAATGTGTAACACAATGGTGATTTCTTGGATCACAAAATCCTTGTGTCAAGAAATCGCTCAAAGTGTGGTTGAATTTGAAAATGCTCAAGAGATTTGGGAAGATCTAAAGAATCGATTCTCCAACGGAGATCATTTTCGCACATCAGATTTGATGCAGCTAGTGCACTCTATGAAACAAGGAGAAACAACAGTTTATGGTTATTACACTGACTTCAAGACAATTTGGGATGAGCTCGAATCAATGAGGCCAATTCCATCTTGCATCTGTGTTGCAAAGTGTAACTGCAGCAGTGAATTAACCAAAGGTATCAAGAAACAAAGAGAAATTGAGTATGTGATCTGTTTTCTGAAAGGCCTCAATGAGCAGTTCGCTGTGATTAAAATCCAGATTCTTGCAATGGATCCATTGCCTCCAATGACCAAGGCTTTCTCAATGGTGAAGCAACAAGAAGGCCAAATAGTTTCATATTCCAAGGTTCTGTTCAATAGTGCAGAATCAAATCAGAATTGGAGAGGACAAGGAAGAGGAAATGGAAATGGATATGCTGGAAGAGGAAGAGGAAGAACTAATGGCAGAGGTTCTGGTGGCAATTTCAACAGAGTATGCACCTTTTGTGGTAAGAATGGTCACACAGTGGATGCTTGTTATTACAAGCATGGCTTCCCACCAAACTATAAATTCAAGTCCAAGAACTCTACGAATGTGAACAATGTGACCTCAGATGATCCTGAAGCTTCATTGGATGATCAATTCGAAACTTTCCCTGATGATAGTCAGAAGGAACCAAGTATTAGCATCAGTCCAGAACAATATGCTCAGCTTGCAGCCTTATTCCAGAAGACACCTCAACCTCAACCACACACCATCAATCAAGTAAGCCATGCCAAGATTGGTGAGTCTCCAACTCATCAGTCACAACAGAACTCGGGTAATGCACCATGGATCTTAGATACAGGTGCTACTGACCATGTAACCTTTTCCCTTTCCAATTTCACTTCATACAAATGCATTAGACCTATCATTGTTAAACTACCAAATGGTGCAAACACCATGGCACAACATTCAGGAACAATCATTTTTTCTGACACATTCCATTTACATGATGTTTTATACATACCAGATTTTAAGCATAACCTCATCTCAATTCATAAATTGACTTCATCCTTGTCATGTAATCTGACTTTTGACCAATCTTGTTGCAAAATTCAGGATATGACTACCTCGAAGATGATTGGGCATGCTGAGGTCCAGAACAATTTCTACATTCTTGCTCAACCTAATCAGCCCATCAAGTTCTCTCCAACCATTACTTCACATGTCCTTACAAATTTTACAAATGTTGTTGATTCTTTTGATCTTTGGCATTTTAGGTTAGGCCATCCTTCACACAATGTCTTACATAATGTATGTAAATACTTTCCTTATGTAAAATTCAATTCCAATAAAGTTTGTGATTTCTGTCACTTTGGCAAACAAGTTAAGCTTCCCTTTTCTATCAGTACTACTAAATCTGCTGCAGCTTTTGACTTAATCCACATGGATATTTGGGGGCCACTTGGCATCTCATCTATTCATGGTCAAAGATATTTTCTCACAATAGTAGATGATTACACAAGGCACACTTGGATCTACTTAATGAAATTGAAATTTGAAACCAGAAACCTTGTCCAAAACTTTGTTGCTTTGGTATCAACACAATTTAATAAGAAAATCAAAGTCATTCGAAGTGATAATGGCTCTGAGTTCATGATGACTCAGTTCTATGCCAATAATGGTATTGTCCACCAAACCTCTTGTGTGGAGACTCCACAACAAAACTCCATTGTTGAAAGAAAACACAGGCATCTCCTCAATGTTGCTAGATCCCTTCTATTTCAGTCAAATTTGCCAAAACCATTTTGGAACTATGCAGTGAGTCATGCTGCCTTTCTGATAAACAGACTTCCAACACCCACATTGCAACACAAATCACCATTTGAAATGTTGTACTGTCAGCCTCCCACCTTATTGGACCTAGTCTTTGGAAGCTTATGTTTTGCTTCAACTCTCACCCAAAACAGAAGCAAACTGGATCCAAGAGCCAACAAATGTGCCTTTCTAGGTTTCAAACCTGGTACCAAGGGATACATTCTCCTCAATATTGAGACAAGAGAGACCTTCATCTCTAGACATGTCATTTTTTATGAACACATCTTCCCATATTCCAAACACCAACCAGAACAACACCAACCTACAACTATTCCCACTTCTAACCAAAATTCATTTGATTTCTTAGCATTTGACATCATTCCCCATGACTCAAACAATTATCCACCACATCTTGCCACTACAACAAACAACCTTGCACCTACCAATAACACTCATGAAACATCACACACTTCCATCTCTCAACACACCAATAATTCCCAACCTTCTAACACCAATCCACCTCTTAGAAGATCAACAAGAACTAGAACTGCACCTTCTTACTTGCAAAAATTTCACTGCAACGTTCTGCAGACTTCAAATGCTCCATCATCCACAGGTATAAGTCATCCTCTTTCATCTGTCATTTCATATAAATCCCTCTCTCCTTCTTATTTGCATTACACCTTATCCATCACAAACAATACAGAACCTAAAACATACAAACAGGCCTCCCAATATCCTAAATGGGTTGAGGCTATGCAGGCTGAACTATTGGCACTGGACCAAAATAACACTTGGTCTCTCACTGATTTACCAAAAGGAAAGGTTCCAATTGGGTCCAAATGGGTTTACAAAATCAAGCATAAATCTGATGGGAGCATAAAGAGATATAAGGCTCGGTTGGTAGCCAAGGGCTACACACAAACAGAGGGTTTGGACTATCTTGACACATTTGCCCCAGTTGCAAAACTCACTTCTGTCAGACTCATCCTAGCCTTGGCTGCATCTCAAAATTGGTTGTTACATCAACTTGATGTCAACAACGTCTTTCTCCATGGTGATTTAGATGAAGAAGTTTATATGGAGGTGCCCCAAGGAGTCAAATGTGACAGGCCAAATCAAGTCTGCAGACTGCATAAGTCCTTATATGGACTCAAGCAAGCCAGCCGACAATGGTTTGCCAAACTGTCCAGTTCCCTTCACACGCTAGGCTACACTCAATCAAATCATGATCACTCCATGTTTTACAAGCACCATGGACAACAATTCACAGTTCTGCTAGCCTATGTCGATGACTTGATTTTAGCTGGAAATGATGCTGCAGAGATCTCATCAGTTAAAGACCACTTGGACAGCAAGTTTAGAATCAAGGATCTTGGCACTTTAAAATACTTTCTTGGCCTAGAGGTTGCTCGATCCCACCTTGGTATCACTCTTTGCCAAAGAAAGTACACCCTGGATATCCTTGCTGACACTGGTTTCTTGGCTTCTAAGCCAGCTAGCACACCGATGGCAAGATCCACTAAGCTCTCAAACTCAGAAACTGACACTGTTCTTTATGAAAATCCTGCTGAGTACAGAAAACTTGTGGGCAGATTGCTTTATTTGACTAACACCAGACCTGACATCAGTTTTGCTGTCCAACAACTTTCTCAATTCATGTCTTCTCCTACTACCACTCATTATAAGGCAGCAACTCGAGTTCTTCGATACCTCAAAGGTTCTCTTGGTCAAGGCCTTTTCTATCCATCCGATCCTACTCTTCACCTAAAGGCTTTTAGTGATTCGGATTGGGCTACTTGTTCTGATACAAGGCGATCCATCACAGGTTACTGTATTTTTCTTGGAGATTCCCTCATTTCCTGGAAAACCAAGAAACAAACCACAGTATCTAGATCTTCTTCGGAGGCTGAGTATCGTGCTCTTGCTGCTACAGTTTGTGAGATCCAATGGATCACTTACTTACTCCAGGAACTTTCCATTCCATTCACCTCTCCAGCTTCTCTTTACTGTGACAGTGATTCTGCCCAACACATAGCAGCAAATTCAGTATTCCATGAGCGCACCAAGCACCTTGATATAGATTGCCACTTGGTTCGAGAGAAATTACAGTCCAAGCTTTTACATTTGCTTCCAATTTCCACAAAAGAACAATCAGCCGATATTCTGACTAAGTGATGCGTGTATTTTTTTTTTTTTTAAGAATATATAAATAAAGGCAAGTGCACCTCGTCGCAATCAAGTAATACGGTGGTGAGACCAGTTATCGTATCCACAGGGATTGGTTGTCAATTACCAATTCACAAACTTAACAACTATCTAGACTAAACTATGGTATGAGAGATTAAAACAGAAAATAAAGAAATAAAATATTTTTGTCTTTTTGGAATTTTGTCAAACACTTGGTATACAAACAGAGAAGTGACTAGAATTGTCAGGGTTAGACTACACTAATCCTCCCTTAGTTGCAATGAAATGGCTTCTAACACAAGTCCTAATTCAATTATGCCAATCAAGCCTTTTCTAAAATACTCAAGCCTAATGTCTTAGGTGCATTGAGCCTAAAATCCCAAATTAAACCCTAATGTCTTAGGTGGAATAACCTGAGATTTTGCATTAAGTTAAGACTTATAAGATTGCAAGCAGCCAACACCTATGTCTAGATTCTTGACCTACTTGGCATATGATTCATGAGCATGCCTTAACACCAACCTTTCAGTCATCTATTAAAGCAACATATCATTCCTATGGGTAGCTAATCCAAGGAAAGCATTAAACACAGAATCACATACTCATACGAAATAGAAACTTGTATTAAAACAACCAAATCACAATACAACTAAGTTCAGAAAAGTTACATCTAACCCCAACAATGGGGATTTAACTACTCATGATAAAAGGAAATACAAAACAGAATGAGAAAAGGGATGGAGAACACTCATAGACAAGCTTCCTCCATCATTTCCCCATCCAAGAGCAGAGAAAACGCCCCCCTTTTTGGGTAGAAACCCTCTCCAGCCGCCAGCCTCAGCCTGCCTCCAAGTGCAAATCCCCAATTCTGTTCAGTGCAGCTCTATTTATAGATCAGACGCGCGTCACGGCCGTGACAGCCATCACGGCCAGGCCGTGATGGTTTCTGACTTGGGCGTCTCTTCATTCACTTATTCATCACGGCCGTGATATCCATCACGGCTAGGCCGTGATCGTTTCTGACTTTTCCAACTAGCAGGTCACGGCCGTGATAGCCATCATGGCCAGGCCGTGATGACTTCGACTTTTGGCTCAATCTTTCTTCACCCATCGCTCCTCACGGTAGTGAGGGCCATCACGGCTAGGCCGTGATACTCTCTGCTTGGCTCATAATCTTCACTTTTAAGCTCTTTTTTTATCCAAGCTCCACCAAGGCTGATTTCTGGGCATTTTTCCATTAAATCCTGCAAAACAACACCAGAAACCACCTCATCCGTTCCAAAGGAAAAACTATCCAAAATCAACACTAAATTGGCCTAGCTATATGCAAATGCATGCAGAAATGTACATGAAAAATGAGGTGAAATCACACTCATCAAATTACCCCAAGCTTAAAACTTTGCTTGTCCTCAAGCAAAAACTAAGGCCAGAAGAGTTAAACAGTCAAAGCATGGATAGTGAACCAAGAACCCGAGTAAAATGATCCAAGTAACAGGAAATTCAAACAGTTCAGCAAGAGACAATCAATTCAAGTCCAATTAGGGGCTTAAGTTTCCTAGACTCACATCCTCACTGATTCGGGCACTCTTGCTCACTCGAAGCTCACCCCAAGCTTGTTTATTTGCTTGGCTCTCTTTCTTGCCTCACTCACTCAAGTGTTCAAGTATATATAACAATTCGCTCCATTTTCCTCAAGGAATGATTCCTACCATATGCTTGACTATCAACCAAATCTCCACTTTATTTATGAAAACACCTAAGAATCAAGAGGTCTTTATTTGGTTGTAACGTGGCCATGGGATTAATCTTTAGGTGGGGATAACAAGAAAGGGACATTTCAAAAGGTTACATAAACATCAAGCATTGCAAACATGACCTTCTAAAATACCTTCTTGGGTTTTCAATTCACTTTCCACCTTTCTTTGCTTTCTTTTTCTCTCATTTTCTTTTTGTCATCCCCTTCTCTATTTATTTTTCTTTTTCTTTTGTTTTTTTCTTTTATTTGGAGAAGGGGAGATTTTTCAGCTCAAGAAACTTTTTTTTTTTTCCTTCTGATTCTTTTCCCAAACTTTTTCAACTACCTTTTTCACCCTTTTTGTGATACTTTAGAAGGTCCCTTATCAAGTATATGTATCAAAATTTTTCAGGGTACCAAGAAAAGCATTTTTTTTCTTTCAGGCTCAAAATTGGGCAACTAAGGGGTAGCATTTCATCATTCAAAACTCAGAAGGCCAGAAAAATACCTATTGCCTCAATCATTTTCAAAAATGTTTCCAAAAAATTTTAAGCTTTAAAATGGTTTCAAGTCAAGTTCTAGAGAAAACAAACCAAGAGGAATAACACTCAACACAAAGAATGGGGGCAGATTTAGTGAGTACCCCCTAATGGCTCAAAAGCTCACATTTATCAGTTCAAGAACCAGTGAGAAACACAAGTCTAAAGAAACATATGCTAATCATCAACTATCCAAGATCATCTCAAGCATATTCATTTGCAGCCATATCACAAGAATAAACAGAATTGGGTTCAAGAATTCACTATCACAAACAAAAAAAAAATTGGCACTTAGCTCTAACAATCATAAGCTCAATCTAAGCAGGGGTAACCGAATCATGCGATCATGCAACTTAAGTCTATATGAATGCAATATTTACAATGCAAGCAAAAAGATTACCCCTACCCCAAGCTTAAAGATTTACATTGTCCCCAATGTAAACAATCAAGTTGGAGAGGGGAGAAGAAAAATAAAACAAAACAAAAGAAAAATGGAACGGCTTACCGAGGCGGTAGCGGGTGCTGACTTTGCTTTTTCTGGCTTTATTTCTCCCTGCTCTTTTTGCTTCTCCTTCCTTTATTCAAAATCTGAAGACACTTAACAAAATTATTAACAAACCTCTTGAGCTTCTCAAATTATTCAAGAGGTCAAAGCAAAAACAAAATTAACTAAAGAGAAGGGTTCAGAAAAGTTGGGTTGCCTCCCAATAAGCGCTTCTTTAACGTCACTAGCTTGACTCATCAAGAAGCATCCACCTGGATCCCATAGCCTGTGGTATAAGGACCAAGGAATGCTAATCATGTGAGATCCTTCACCTGGATCCCACGGTTTGCAGCTTAAATATGGGAGTGAGCTCTTGAAAATCATGGTGACCTCACCAAATGTGTTGAATTTCTCACTCCCTCTTGGGTCAAAATTGACCCCTTCATCCACAAAATCTTCCCAATAAAAATGGGGTTCAACCTCAGGTAGAGGCATGAACTCCATTGTTGACTGCTTTAAAATGTGAGGTGGCAAACAATTCGAGAGGATCATTGGTGTTGTTCTGGCTTCTGTACAATCTTCACTCTCAGCATTGCCAAATCCATCACCTTCCAAATATGCAGAAATCTCCTTACAAACCACACAAGTGTTTCTCCCATCACATTCCTCACATGCATTGGAACCAATAGCACCATCTAATTCCAAAAGTTTTTCATCATCTCCAAGCATGGTGAAATAGATGTCCTCCAATTGCCTCTTCCTTTCAGGCTCCTTAGTCAAGGGTTCAATGGGGAATGGTGCAACTATGTTCTCCAAAACAGGGTCTTCACTTCTTGACTCGGTTGCTCCCACTTCTTCTTCTTCCTCCTCATCCATCATTGCATCATCTTCATCATCATCCATCAAGTTCCCATATGGCATTTCGGATAGAAGGTTAGAGAGTTCCTCAATACGTACCCCGAGACTTCGAATGGCATCTTCTTGATTCTTTAATTCTTCCATTGTTGTTGCCATGAAGTTCTCCAAAAGAGCCTCTAAGTGAGGTTGACTATCCGGGATAGGTTGCTCAACCTCGACTGGGAATGCGGATTTGAAGTTCTCCCAAGCAACTTCCAACGGAGATGGCTCATCATACCAAGGTGTGGAAGATTCCCAATGTTCCTCTTCATCCATCAAAGTATTGTTTGGAGGGTTCCCCCACCATGGAGTAGAAGTGTTGGGAAATTGATTTCCCCATTCAGCATAACCTACCACTGGTGGAGGAGAGACAGTTGCCCTTGACAGCTCATTACTCACTTGTTGGATGTTTACGGCTAATTGCAGCATATCTACCCGCAGCTGCAGCTCAGATATCTCCATTTCTGCATCAGATGGCTGATAATAATTGTAGTCCATTATCCTGTCTAATCAATTTTTCACCTCACAGACAATTAAGCCCAAGATCAAAGAAACACAAAAACAAATATGTACAAAACTAACAAAAGAAAAATATCAGTTATATACAGAAAAATAAAATAAAAATGTCTAAACTAGTTGTCTCATTTGTTACTAATGATATTGACAAAACCAATCCCCGGCAACGGCGCCAAAAACTTGATGCGTGTTTTTTTTTTTTTAAGAATATATAAATAAAGGCAAGTGCACCTCGTCGCAATCAAGTAATACGGTGGTGAGACCGGTTATCGTATCCACAGGGATTGGTTGTCAATTACCAATTCACAAACTTAACAACTATCTAGACTAAACTATGGTATGAGAGATTAAAACAGAAAATAAAGAAATAAAATATTTTTGTCTTTTTGGAATTTTGTCAAACACTTGGTATACAAACAGAGAAGTGACTAGAATTGTCAGGGTTAGACTACACTAATCCTCCCTTAGTTGCAATGAAATGGCTTCTAACACAAGTCCTAATTCAATTATGCCAATCAAGCCTTTTCTAAAATACTCAAGCCTAATGTCTTAGGTGCATTGAGCCTAAAATCCCAAATTAAACCCTAATGTCTTAGGTGGAATAACCTGAGATTTTGCATTAAGTTAAGACTTATAAGATTGCAAGCAGCCAACACCTATGTCTAGATTCTTGACCTACTTGGCATATGATTCATGAGCATGCCTTAACACCAACCTTTCAGTCATCTATTAAAGCAACATATCATTCCTATGGGTAGATAATCCAAGGAAAGCATTAAACACAGAATCACATACTCATACGAAATAGAAACTTGTATTAAAACAACCAAATCACAATACAACTAAGTTCAGAAAAGTTACATCTAACCCCAACAATGGGGATTTAACTACTCATGATAAAAGGAAATACAAAACAGAATGAGAAAAGGGATGGAGAACACTCATAGACAAGCTTCCTCCATCATTTCCCCATCAAAGAGCAGAGAAAACGCCCCCCTTTTTGGGTAGAAACCCTCTCCAGCCGCCAGCCTCAGCCTGCCTCCAAGTGCAGATCCCCAATTCTGTTCAGTGCAGCTCTATTTATAGATCAGACGCGCGTCACGGTCGTGACAGCCATCACGGCCAGGCCGTGATGGTTTCTGACTTGGGCGTCTCTTCATTCACTTATTCATCACGGCCGTGATATCCATCACGGCTAGGCCGTGATCGTTTCTGACTTTTCCAACTAGCAGGTCACGGCCGTGATAGCCATCACGGCCAGGCCGTGACAGCTTCTGACTTTTGGCTCAATCTTTCTTCAACTACTGCTCCCTCACGGCCGTGAGGGCCATCACGGCTAGGTCGTGATACTCTCTGCTTGGCTCATAATCTTCACTTTTAAGCTCTTTTTTTATCCAAGCTCCACCAAGGCTGATTTCTGGGCATTTTTCCATTAAATCCTGCAAAACAACACCAGAAACCACCTCATCCGTTCCAAAGGAAAAACTATACAAAATCAACACTAAATTGGCCTAGCTATATGCAAATGCATGCAGAAATGTACATGAAAAATGAGGTGAAATCACACTCATCACTAAGGCATTGGACCCTCAACCGTTTCAGCATCTTCTCTGCAAGCTGGGAGTGATTAACATACACTCTCCAGCTTGTGGGGGGTATTGGATAATACTTAGTTAGATAGCTCACTTAATCTATCTATTGTTAGTTTAGTGTTAGTTAGTTTTCTGTTATAGCTTGTTAGTTAGTTTTCTGTTATTTCTGTTATTCTGTTATAGGTTGTTAGCTTGTTAGTCTTTCTGTAAGCTTTTCTGTTAGCTTGTATAAATGCTGATTCTCAGCAATGGCTCAATAAGATTATTCATTCAACACAATATACAAACTGTTATAATGTGATAATATCAAAATCTTAAAGTGGAAGACACGTTGGTGATAAACTGACAATGCATTATTTAACTTTTTAGACATCTATCAGAGTTTGATGACATAACTCCTAATTTTCAACTATGTTGAAATTCTGTATGCATTATATTCATAACCAAGTGCTTTATTTTGTGGAAGAATCAATGACGCGAGTATGTTGATTATGTTATTGCTAAAATTAAAAACTTTTGCTTTAGGGAGGCAAATGAATGAAATCACATATGACTATGAAATCAAAGTTCCTTTATATCATTTTGAGCTAAGACCAGGTATGTGCTTTGAAGTGCATTAGTGCAGAGCAGCTTTTGATGGTATTTGTTTGCAATTTCTTTAATATTATTGTGTATTGTGATCTATGCAGAGATTTGACCCAGACCCGGCCGCAAAGGCAGCTGCTGCAACTATTTTGGCATCTAAGTTGAGTGCAGATTCAGGTTTGAAAGTGAAGAGGGATAGTTGATGGACAGGAATGATAGAATCTGGACTTTAGCCTCTCTCTTTGTCTATTGATAAATGCCATTGATATTATTCTTTTAATGCCTTTAATACCCCTCATTCTCACACCACGTGTCAATTTTTTTGTTCTTTTTGTATTACTCCTCCTGCTCTTTTCAGTCATATCACCAAATTGATCTTTTCCCCACTGCCTCTTTTGTTGTAGATGCACCAAATTTGTGTTGTATATACTATATACTATATACTATCCAACCGTAAGGTGATTGCCTATTATAATGCATCAAATATAAACTAACATGAAGAAGCTGTGAGAGAAGGAAATACATGCCATGAAGGAACTGTATCATGAAGAAGTAATGAGAGTCAACATTACCAATTAAATTGTACAATGTAAAAGCTCAGAAAATCTAAGAAATATGAGGTTAAACACACCTACCAATTGAATATAGAATTAACTTTGAAACTAGATTATAATATTGTAAATGTTGGAAAGCTTATCCTGATCAATTATCAAGTCAAAACCAAGGGATAAGTGCTGGATTCTTAACTTCAGGTTCTAGGACATTTTGCTGCATTAGCATTTTTTTGGTAATTAGTGCCTAAAGTTTGATGCATTAGTCTACATTGGGAGCACAATGAAGATTACTTGAATGAGCAGGGAAAATTAAAAGAGCACAGGTTCTAGCAAGCACTGAGGTGATTTGTTTTCTTTTTCTATACTAAGAAGGTCAAAAAATTAAATAAAGCACTACTACAAAAAAAGGTTTTAGTAGCGCACTTTCAGTAGCGCTTCAATAAAAAATGCTACTGAAAAATAGGCGGAAGGTTTTTAATAGCGCTTCCTTAAGAGAGCGCTATCTATTCATTATTCTAAGACAGCGCTTCTTTAAGGAAGCGCTATTGAATGTAGATTTATAGGAATAGATAGCGTTTTCTTGAGGAAGCGCTATCATAAGTAAGAGAATAGATAGCGTTTCCTCAAAAAAAAACGCTACCATAGGTAAGTAAATAGACAACGCTTTTTCAAAGAAGCGTTATCTATTCCCTTTTACTAATTCCCTCACGATCTTCTCGCGCGGCTCTACTCAAACCCTCGCGCGCCTGTCTCAAACCCTTCCCCTTCATCGCGACTGTCTCAAACCCTTCCCCTTCATCGCGCCTCCCTCTCCTCTGCCGTCATTTTCTCCCTCACCACTCGATCTCGTCTACCACCACCGCCTAAGCTACCACCTCCGTCGTTCGTCTACCACCACCATTCTCGTCTCCCTCGTTAGCGCCTCCACCATGGCAACACAGACTTCACACAACACATCATGTTTTCTACGCGATCTCCCTCGTTCGGTTAGAGAAACCCTCACTGCCGTGCAACCTCCGTACGCAGCTGTTGTACGTCTTCTACGCCGCCGCTGATGTACGTCTTCTACGTCGCCGCGACACCTATCCCTCGAGAACAGCCGCTGCACTACCATCGAACCACATTCGAACCCCCAACGCTAGCGCTGATCTGTTCGAACGTTCATTGTCCATTACTCTGTCGTCACCACTGTTCGCCGTGCCAACCTCTCCCCCTTCCTTTGGTGAGTTGTTCCTCCAATCAATTCAGTTTTCCCCCAATCAATTCTGTTTTCCTTGTTGTGATTGTTACATTTTGATTATGCACAAATTTATGTGTATCCACTTTCCAATTTGATGTGTATTTTTTTGAAGGAGATTCCAGGGCTTCTCACTAAGGCTTCAGTGGTGAAGGTTGGGTTCATTGTGGCTCTGTCACTGGTAATGCTTTGGAGTGAAACACGAGAGTTTGAAATTTTTTTTTGGGAGAGTATCTCTTGAGAGGTAAACAGTAAACACGGTGAGGTAAATATGGTGAGTTTTAGTGTGTCTCTCTTCTTGTTGGTTGCTCTGGTTTCTGACTTTGCATCAGGTCCCTTGGTTTGGCTTTTGGTTTTTTGCTTTGATGTCGATGCTTCCTTTTTGTTGCTTGTTAACAGCATTGGTGTTCTTGTCTCTTGGATGTATTGTTTGATGCTTTCAGCATGTCGTTATGGCATTTTAGTAAGGGTGATGCTGGTTTTTTTATAGACAAATGTTAGTTGTTAGTTTGAACTTTACATCTTAAAACTCGCAACACCTCTGTCTCACACCCCAAACCACTTGACAAATAGTTAATAGTTATGTTCTCTACATTGGGTTTGGTCCTTGTTTCTTGCCATGTGGGAGTTGGTTTATTCACTTCTGTTGTCTCATTGTGATCTTACGCTAGTTGTTATCTTGGTGAAGCTGCTTGGTTAAATAAGCTCGGTCGGGTGGCTGGCACAATTTGTAGCCGCATTTGTTAGACTTCTTGGTCTCTTGGTTATTGAAGTTACATTATTTCTTGGCTGGTTTTTGCTTTGCGTGATCTCTTACTTGAGTTGCTTGGTTAAACATCAACTTGGCAAATTCTGATTTCTCTAATCCACTTAGTATGTAGCCTAGGAATAGAATGTAGCCATACCAGATTTGATGTAGCCATCTGCGCTTCACTTTAGGACATACCATTTGATTATCCCCCATGTTGGCACTCATATTCTTGGTGCAGAATGTATCAGTCTTCTTGAATTTCTCTTCCTTTTTCCCCAGAAGAAAGTTTCTAATCCATTTACCAGCCTTCCCCATTTCTAATCCATTTACCAGCCTTTACCAGGCTTTCATAATCTTTCAGTAAAAAAAAAAAAAAAAACTGGTTTCTTTGTGAATTTCATATTAAAGGATCTCTGGTTTTGCCTGTGTGTTTGATGGCATCTATATGTTATCTTCCCAGTATGTCTAAAGCTTGACATGTTCTGAGTTTTTTTTTGGCATGTTGTGTGAATTTATGATATATATGGTCATTCATATAGCTTATGTTACACATATTTCTTTGAATTTTGTACTTGAATGGAAACAACACTTTCCTTATTGCAGCTATTGTGTACACAAACGTGGTGAAATAGAAGTTCTTAAGTTGTACTTAATACATTGATTTCATTTTACAATGGGGGATTCTGAGACATAATTAAGGTATTGAGGATTGTTCCAAATGGATCATATCATAATGTGTCTACTATATGTATCATTTTCATGTTAAGTTAGTATTATAGGTGCTGACACGATGTTATTTTTGTGGGTGCAGGGTATGAATAATTTAATTTCTGAAGTTGCTATTGTATTAGCAAATGAAAAAGCCATGCTTGATGAACGTGAAGCGATGTTGACTTTTGTATGCAGGTGAGTCATGATATGTGGTTAAAGAGCTTGTATTGTGCACAACAAAGCTCTCAATATATATTTTGATCTTGCCATTGTATGAAAATGATTCCATAAAGCAAGCCAATTTAGCATTATAAGCTAACAAGGTGCAAGGAGCAACTGGTCTATATATGTTATTGATGTCAACTTTTCTTGTTCAAATATTAAAGCTTTCGTTAAGGAACAGTGCACTTTAGACCAAACTCATCTTTTTTTTCTATTTTGGACCCAAAATTAAGATGCTAAAGACCCAAACACATTTTTACTTTCATCATTGTTATATATCTTGACATAGGTTTATGCAAATTCAATTAGGGAAATGGGCACCGTGTTATGACAGTGTCACCGCGTTATGACCAATACCAGGATGCTTGGGACACTAGTGTGAATGTGTGATGGTGGAGGTAACTTTTTTGTTGTCTACAAATGTATACTAAGAACTATTATTTCTTAGTAATGATTTTGATTGTCCTGTTTTCCTCTTGTTTTTTTTTGGTAGATCAAAGTTGGAGACAGAATAGAAACTGTCCGTTTCTATCACTGCTACAAGCGAGGAGTTGATCGTGTTTTTGTGGATCACCCTATGTTCCTTGAGAAGGTTAAATGCCTTTTCTTGTCAAAAACTGAATGTTTTGGATTGAAGACAGTGTTATACTTCAAACTTAAAACTGAAATTCATTTATTTATTTTGCATTTGGAATTTGAAAGGTATGGGGCGAGACTGGATCAAAACTCTATGGCCCCAAGACTGGAGTGGATTATAAAGATAACCAGCTTAG
Organism: Sophora flavescens; assembly: GCA_030762895.1. Lineage (NCBI taxonomy): Eukaryota > Viridiplantae > Streptophyta > Magnoliopsida > Fabales > Fabaceae > Sophora > Sophora flavescens. The sequence goes on from CM061063.1 coordinate 76,943,961, forward strand.
ATTCAGCTTGTTGTGCCAGGTAGCTTATTGCTTATACTTACTTCCTATAGTTTATCCCATTTAAGTCTTTGTTGATGGTAAAGTGTATTGTCCAATATTGGACTGATCATTCTCCTGATAAGTTAATGCCTGATAATTGCACAAATTGCTTTTCCCTCTGAAGTACCCTTATTCTCTGTGGGCATCAGTTGTTTTAATGTGTTAAACTTGTACAAACTTGGGTTCTCATACACAAAGTGCCTAGAGTCTAAACATGTATGTAAGGACTTTATTTTTGAATCCCTTCAACAACAGATTTGCATTGTTGATTAATTTTTGCTGACTATATTCATGTAATAGTTTAAACTGAAGAAAGAAAACAGTCCAAGAATACTAATTTTCATTCTATCTCACTATTGTTTCAGCCTAGTACTTGATAGCTGGAAATTGTATTGAATATGACTTTATCTTAGTGTTCATTGTCAGCACTTTCATTTGTTCCTGATAGCTGAGAATTACAGCGACTCTATCTTGATCTTGACTGTTGATATGACATTATCAATGTGTCACAAGATTATTGCTGGAGCTGACTTTATAGTAATCCCAAGTAGATTTGAGCCATGTGGTCTAGTTCAGTTGCATGCTATGCCATATGGAACGGTATAGTTTATATACCTTTTTTTCTTTCCCTCTATTTCTTTCTCATCTATCTACACCTTGGTGTTCCATGACAACTTTTTTTGACTGTTTAAACATTAAATGGTGGTGTGACCTTGCAACAGGTGCCCATAGTTTCCTCAACCGGTGGACTTGTTGACACTGTACAAGAAGGTTTTACTGGATTCCACGCGGGAGCATTCAACGTAGAAGTAAGTAGAGAAATAGTCTTGTTTCACTTTGATAGAGGAGTGAAACTTATAAGATTATAACTAGGTTTGTTCTTTAGTGTGAGGTTGTTGATCCAGCCGACGTGGATAAGTTAGCTACAACTGTCGAGAGCCCTTCAAATGTATGGCACCCCTACTTTGAAAAAGATGATCCAGAATTGTATGGCCCAAGACTTTTCATGGAAGGTAAGCATGCAAGACATCTTTGTTGTGAAACGTCTGTTTTGCTTATGCCATGGCACACTGCAAAGTGCAAAACATGTTTACACCTTTAGAGGTATAAACCATAAGAGGGAAATGTAATTCATCTAATTATTGAGCAATTATGATACAGGGACCTGCCAAACAATGGGAAAAGGTCTTTGTTGAGCCTAGGCGTCGTGCAATGAACACCGGAATCGATGGGGATGAGATTGCTCCTCTTGCAAAGGAAAACACTGCCACTCATGGTGATATCTCGATTTCTAATACAGTCACGGTCAAGAACTTTATCAAACACTTGCATGCAGTCTGCTTGTAAATGGAGCCACCAGCTCATTGTTTGATCAAGGAGTTTAAGTTTTAAGGAAGGCACCTTGTAGTTTTATAATGGAACTTGAGTGTAAAGGTCTTTTTCAAGAAATGTATAAAACTTAAACTAACATAAGGTTTTTTTTTTATTTAAAGCAAGGTCTGTAAGCAATCATTGAAATTTGAAGTACCTAAGTTGCCTAAGTTCAATGTAAGTGAATAAAGGTCGAGCTGATGTTGCCAAAACTGTTCTTTATCTGACATTGAAACTATGCTATGAATCATAGGATATGTTATCGGCATTAGTCTTGGACTTATGCACCATTTCTACCCATTTCTAGGTACAATCAAGACTAATGCAAATTTAAGTTGTGTGCTAGCATCGAGGTTAACATGTTTTTATCACGGTGGGAAATGTAAAAAAACAGTGAATAATGAAAGTGGGGGGGGGGGGGGGATAGGTAGCGCTATCTTGGAAAAACGCTGTTTAAAGTGACAAATAGACAGCGCTTCCTCAAGGAAGCGCTGTCTAAAGTATGTAATAGATTGTCTTTAGACAGCGCTTTCTCAAGGAAGTGCTATCTATTCCTATTTTCAGTAGCGCTTTCTTGAAAAAACGCTGCCTAAAGTGACAAATAGATAGCCCTTCCTTGAGAAAGCGCTGTCTAAAGAATGTAATAGATTGTCTTATTACCAACTTTAGACAGCGCTTTCTCAAGGAAGCGCTACCTATTCCTACTTTCTCTATCTAAAGTATGTAATAGATTGTCTTATTACCAACTTTAGATAGCGCTTTCTCAAGGAAGCGCTGTTTATTCCTACTTTCAGTAGCGCTTAAAAAAGCGCTACTGAATCTCCCCCACCTTCAGTAGCGGGTGAATAGATAGCGCTTTGAAGCGCTACTAAAGGCCAAAAAAAGCGCTACTGAAGCCCTTTTCTGTAGTAGTGAAGTCCATGTTATATACTGAGGCAAAGAACAAGCATTAATGTGAATATATACTTTTGGATATGAGTTAGTTTCATTGTCCTTTTCTATTTCCTATAAGAGAAGTAGACATGGCTCTAATTTTTTAATGATGATGTTTTAGGAAAGTGATGTTGTTTTAGATAAGACCAGAAGATGAAAATACATCAAATTTTTTGTCATGCTTATTCTAGTATTTTAATTTTTATAATGGATTTTATCTATTGTTATTTGAGGATCATGAACTAAATACAGGTTAATGATCAAAACTTACCCCATCTTCTACAAAATCCTCTTTTGCCAACACAGGCAGAACTTATATATAGTTATGATTATGAAATGTTTTGTCCTTTAGTAGTGACAAATTTATCTGATATATATAGCAGCAAACTATTGTTTGTTACACATGGTAATATTCCATGTGTTTTCAAGTATGCTCGGGAAACATGTTTTGACTTGGATGTATACACCCGAGAAACATTATCATGAAGATATATACTCATAGAAAGCATACTTTGGCTTGGATTGAGTTTGTGATATAACTTCACAGTATTTGAGCATATATCGATTTTATGTTGTCATGAATGTAGAGAGCATATTATTTCTTACGAATTGAAAAATTGCTATATTATTGACGCAGTCTTTGTTTTCTTCATAACAGTTGTTAATATATATGAATTTGTTATAGAGAAACTTATTAGTATATAATGCTGGCAAAAAAAAAGTATATAAAAGATAGATTATTTATGAATAGACCGTTTCCAACATGCCAAAAAAGCAAAAATGATCCGTAAGAATGCATAGGTGCCTTGCTAGTTTAGGAAATAAGAAGGTTTGTCCTATTTTCCTCTGCAAAAGCTCTCACGCTGATGGTAATTTCTTAACAACATAACTTTTTGCCAAATAGTTGTAAACTTTCTTTTAGAATTTAATCTATCACTTTTCCATGTTATATTGGATGTAAAAAACACAATTGAAGATCTATTCCACTCAAATGCAATGTTCTAATTAATTAAATACTTTATGTCCCTGTGCTTTATTAAATGCATTACACCCCCACGTATTAGACACCCACCAACTCTTGGTTAACACCCTTTGAATATTCTTTACACCCAATCCTAAAGCTCCGTCATCAATGCCTGGTTGTTCAAAGAATAGTCAAATAACAAAAAAAAATTATTACTAATTAATGTTATTTCATGCACTTCTTAATTAGGGGATAGAATAGATCAGACCAAGCTTTGATCTAAACAGGTCTGGTCAATCTTTCAATCTCAAGGCTTGAGCTTGACTTATTAGCTCGATATAGGTTAATTTTTAAGGTCTGGTATGACATATTTCGAAGCCTGACTTGATTTGGAAGCTTATTTAAAATCCTACTTTTCAATAAGACCTTTAAATAGGTCCAACCTATAAATCGATCACAAGCCTTCACTTGTAAATAGGTTTGTAGGCTTCTAATGATAAAGAAATCGGTATGTCTACACTGATAAATAGGCCATTAGACCTTCATAAATAAATAGGTAAGCAGACCCTTCTTTTATATATATATATATATATATATATATATATATATATATATATATATATATATATATATATTAAACAGTCCTAGTAGGTTTTTTTAAAACCTGAATCTTACCCTTTTGTTAAATAGATAAGGTCATAGGTTTTGACGAGTGGAAAAATACATTAACCTTCCTTGAGGTTTGACTCGATTATACTTGACATCCTATTCTTTCAAAAGTTACACTCACCACACTTTTAGGAGAAGTTAGTGTAATTTCAATATCATTCTTTGGAAGAAGCTAGGGTAACAATAACATAAATCTCAAGAGAAATTTGTATAACTTTTGAAATAAGAAAGATACTCATAGTAATTAAGTCAAATCTCAACAAAAAGGTTACTGCAGTTTCATGATAATTTTCTTTCAAATTTGTGTGTGCACATGCATCGACACCTTTTATGAATATAGAAGAATAAATTGTGCATAGGATTGGTATTTAATTACAATTTAAACAGTGCAATCAAGAGTAAACTAACATACCTTCATTGAATTTTCACAATATAATAAATACTCCCCACTGCATGTCAGATATACACTAACAATCATCTGTCAAGATTTAGATTACCACTTAGCAGTTGCCTTCTCAGAATATGTCCAAAAAGGAAAACGTTGCTGATTTACTTGTAACTCTTCACTCTGTTACAATTACAAGATTTTCTACAATGGCAAAGGTAGTTCTTTTGTATATTTTGCATACCAACATGGGTCTATATGATTTTAGTCTAATTTCAGAAAACTGTAAAGTGTTCATTTCCTTGTAATTTGGCCTTCTTGTTTGATTTCCACTCAAAGCATCAAAGGAAAAAGGTTTTGATCTATATATCCATTACCTTGGTAAAATCTTAGACATTGTTACATCATTAATGGAAGCATTCTTGGAACTTTTAGAAGTAGATGCTTCCCCTGGGTTCATTTTTCCAACTGAAAATGCAGGGTGGTTGGGTTTTGGAAGGGCCATTGTGTCACTGGCTAGCATGACAACAACAGTGGACATGGTTGGTCTATCTGCTGCTTCTTCTTGAACACACAACAGACCAATGTGTATGCACTTCACAACTTCACTAGCTTTGCAGGATTTTTCTAGTACTGGATCCATCAATTCCAAACATTTTCCTTCACACCATATCCTCCAAGTCTGCAAGTAATTATGTAAATTGTGAAGTTGTAGTTAACAATGTGGTATTTCAGTGGGAAACTTAGGTTATGTTTGTTTTGTTTTTAGTTTCCTATTTTCGCTTCCTGTTTTCATTAATAACTACAGAAATGTCACATTATCTTCACTCTGTTTTTTATTTTTAAAGATTTACACATGAAACAAAATAAAAAAATATGACATTTTTATAATTGTTAATGAAAACAGAAAATAAAAACAATAAATTGGAAACAAAACAAATGAGCCCTTAGTCTCTTGATAAGATAAGAGTGGAAACTCACATATAAGAGAAGGCTTTGACCATGGCTAGACAGATAGAAACCAGTATTCTTTTTCCCACAAATGATTTCTAATAGAAGAACTCCAAAGCTGAAAACATCAGATTTCACTGAAAATAATCCTTCGATAGCATACTCTGGAGCCATGTATCCACTATTGGAAATCAACAAAACTTGGTTATTTCTCTCGCAACAAAGATTATATTACAAGGAATTTCATTTTTTTAAACTAATCAAGTGCTTAAATCTGTATTCATAAAGCGTATTGTTTAAAAATGATTGGTGTAAGTAGAACTCACTAAGTACCCATTACTCGTCTTGTATTTGCCTCGTTCTGGCCTCTTTCAAATGTCCTTGCCAATCCAAAATCCGATATTTTAGGATTCATCTCCTGGTCTAGTAGAACATTGCTAGCTTTGAGATCTCTATGGATTACTCTAAGTCGAGAGTCCTCATGAAGGTACAAAATGCCTCTTGCTATTCCGTTGATAATGTTAAGTCTTAGTTTCCAATCAAGTTGCTTTCTTTCTTCATCATCTGGAAACATAAATAAAGATAACAGATGTTATGGAAAAATGCAGTATGTGAAGCACATAACCTAAGGTAACTAGCAAATGCCAAATAGCGAGTAAATACCAGAAAGATTATATATTCAGTCACTTTCTTAGATATACCCTTTTCTCCTTAAAGATTATCTAAGCATTATTGATTCCATGAGATAACTTGAATGGGGAGAGTTATGATGCACCATCCACATTTTATATCACCCACTACACCATCCATATGACAAATTTTGGGCCAATCAAATTGTCATATAGGTTAGTCAAAATTTCAAACTTTCTAGTTGTATTATACTGTAGTCAAACTATATGAATACAGTATATTGTAGTATAATATATGTGTTTTTTATATTTGCAAATTTAACTCATATTAAAATAATGTTTTTTATTAAAAAAACTGATTATATTGAAAAATATTATTGACAACGAATATTATTTTAATTCATATTAAAATATTATTTTACAATATAATCAGTTTTTTTAATAAAAAATATTATTTTAATATGGGTTAAATTTATGAATACAAAGAGTACATATACTATATTATAATATATTGTATTCTTAGAATTTGACTACAGTATAATACAACTAATTTTGACCATTGGTCCAAAATTTACCATATATAAACAATATAATAGGTGATACAAAATATAGATGATACACCTTAGTCCATCCCACCTTTGAATTTAGTTTCATTAACAGAAAAAGAAAATGTGCCATAACTTTCTTGATAATTATGGTGATGAACTGTACTTGCTCTTATCCTTAAAAACAGTTAGATATCAATATCATACAACACAACAGGTGTCACCACTTAACAAATAATATACAATAAAGTTCTTACTCCCGTGTCCCAACTCCCGACTACTTTGAAGTCATGGCAGGACAACCCCAACTTGTCTCCACCGACCCCACTTATAGATTGAGTTTAAATTTTATTCTAGGTGTAAAGTTTTTTATAGTGATAACAAACAATCAAGCAAAAATCATCTTATTATACGTGAGTTTTAAGATAGTTATAATGATAATCAAAGTATAAAATTCATAACATTGAGAGTGCATGCATGCCAATTAAATCCATGCTAATTTAGCACTCAAACTATTCAAACAAAAAGTGCAGTGAATACTACACTGTTGCCATGAACTCTATTCAATGAAGCTATCCGAAAACGTACCAAACAGGTGAAAGTCAAGACTTTTATTCGGTAAATACTCATATACAAGTAGCTTTTCTTTCTGCTCCAAGCAGCATGCCAAAAGCCTTACAAGGTTACGATGTTGCAATTTAGCTATGAACATTACTTCATTCTTGAACTCATCTGAGCCTTGATTAGAAGATTCTGAGAGCCTTTTAACTGCAATTTCTCTTCCATCTGGTAGGACTCCCTGATAAAAGATTGAAATAAATAAAAGTATGTAGAAATATGACTAACAAAGGACCTTTATCCAAAATTCCAAATCATGAATACCTTGTAAACGGGGCCAAATCCACCTTCCCCTAATTTTGATGTTTCTGAGAAGTGATTAGTACTGTGTAATATTGTGATTAAAGGAATTGTAGGCAGGTCTGCATTCAGTGTTTCCTCATTTTGAACATTTTGATGTGAGGATAAAGAAAAGGTGTCAGTTAGCCACCCATCTACAAAGAGAGCTTTATGAGTTCATATTTGAAGTTTTGAACTAAATGGCCATGTTTGAGAATGTGAAATAAGCTATAAAACAAATTCTAGTATGTGTTGTTACAGGAAATTACCTTTTCTAAATCTATTCCTGCACCAGAAGCAGTAGACACTGCAACATAGTAGAGCTACTGACACTGACACACTTATGCCAATGATCAAGTTTCTTGACTTACTTTTGCCTGTAACAGTATCAAAGATGAACATTTTTTAGTTATTTACTTAATGTTTACAAATTGAGCAGAGTCAATAGATAAACAGACATGGGTACTCCCAAGAGATTTTCTATGCCACAAGAAAATGTTTACAAGATAACAAAAAGTAATTGATGTGTCACCTGTATTAGGATTAGGCACAAGAGCTGTTGATGTTTGATTGTTAAAAAGGTAGAACATATAATCATCATACTTTATTAGACAACTTGGAGACCCAACCAGCCATCCCATCTTTTGTTCACAACATTTGTGATATTGTGCTAACATGGCCTCCAAACACTTTCTGCACCCCTCATTTGTAAGGTCTCTGCTGCATTGCACAAAGCCATACCTTCTCTCAGTAGAATTTTGACCGAACTCACCCATATAGAACAACTGGTTGGTCTCCTCAGTTGCTTTTCTGATCAAACTCCTCATATTATCCTCAGCTTTCTGAATCTCTTTTGGGTTAGAGATGTTTCTTGGGTCAATAAAAGCATGCCGTAATGGGTCAATTGTAACATTCCCAAAGAAGTTCTCATTTGAGTACCTGAGCATGCAGAAATCATAAAACATGGAAGCAGACACTCCATTGGGACATTTCTGAAGAACTTCTCTGGTAGCAGTTGAGACACAGTACTGACAGAAGTAGCCAACCACATCACCGCGGCAATCATAGAGGCCATACACAGCATCTCCTGTGCTGTTGTTGCCTATGCTGGTGTGGTTATACCCTTTGCTTGTGGCTGCATCAGAGGATAGCCATGAGAGGATGCTATCAAGATTGGTTCTGTATGCACTGCTGAGAGCTTGTCCAGTTGTGTTATTGCAGTCAGCTCCCACGAAATTTGGTGATTGTGCTTTACTAAGGAGTGCTTTGAAGCTCAGAAATAGAAGGAAAGCAAAAGACATTGATGATCTCACATTGAGTTGTGTTGCTTCCATGGTGTGATCTGGACTTTCTGAAGCTACTTACTCAAAGTCTAAAACAATAATTAATTAAAACATATATGAAGTGAAGTATGTGACTATATATAATGAAAAATGCTTGGCAAACAAACTTCCACGCATATCTGCTTGCACCCCTGCTTAAGTGACATATTTAGAATGCAAGTTTGCAAAAGTTAGTTAAATGATGAAAATTATGAGATAATATATGTATAAATATCTGGCTAAACATAAAATGTGTGATGGAGATATATTTTGTACGAGGCAACATAATTACTTTACAAGTCTACCCAAATAAAAATAAAGTTGCTTTAAAAACTTTGCCAGTCAACTCTCATTGATTACATATAAATGTTAGACAAATTATTTAGAATATTTATCTTAAACTAGAAGTTGTTTTCAATATAACTACCTATGGATACCATAACTTTCAAAGACTTCATTTTTCCAAAAAAAAAAAAAATCAGGTCTTGTGGTTTCAGATTTGTAGTAGATGCCTAAAAGTATTGCCAAAGTTTAAAAAAAAAAAAACACTTTGAAATAAAGTAAATGCTTGAATTCCCGAGTAGTATATGCCACAAAAAGATTTCATCATTCAAAAGAAATTAAATAAAACAGTTCTCATGTTATTCAAGTCCACTAACCTCTCTTTGTCCCATTAAAGGTTGATGTTGTAGTCATCAACTTATGTCTTCTCATTTGTCTAAACAATGAAACCATTATCTTTGAAACTGTCTGAACTGAGACTGCAACTCCTGGTCTAAAAGTTGTTCCAACCTAACCTCATCTCTAAGGTCACTATTAATTTCCGACCTATTCAACTTCAAGCTTAAGACATTTAAGGACACATCCAACACTTCCAGATTCATGCCCCTAAACTCCTCCATGAGGTTCAGCTCTCGTACCATCAGGCTTGACAAGTGTAGGGACTTCCTACTCAAAGCGTCCACCACCACATTGGCTTTTCCCGGATGGTACTTCAACTCGAAGTCATAGTCCCTAAGGAACTCCATCCACCTTCGTTGTCTCACCTTCAACTCCTTCTGGTCGAATAGATATTTTAGGCTTTTATGGGCACTAAAAACTTCAAACTTTGCCCCCTAAAGGTAATGCCTCCAAATCTTAAGGGCAAAAACCACGGCTGCTAGCTCTAAGTCATGGGTAGGGTAATTCCCTTCATGTGGCCTAAGTTGCCTAGAGGCATATGCTACCACCTTACCCTCCTGCATTAAGACACATCCCAAGCCATTCTTAGATGCGTCGCAGTATACCACAAAACTCACTAAGGGGTTTGGTATAGTTAAGACTGGTGATGACACCAATCTCCTCTTAAGCTCTTGGAATCCGTCCTCACACTCCTGGTCCCACACAAAAGGTTTCCCTTTTCTACTCAACTGGGTCAAAGGTAAGGCTAGTCTAGAGAACCCCTCTATGAACTTCCTATAGTAGCCAGCTAAGCCTAAGAAACTTCTCACTTCGGTTACTGTCTTATGTTGTTCCCATCCCAACACCGCATCAACTTTAGAGGAATCAACCGCTACACCATCCTTTGAGATGGTGTGTCCTAAAAATTTTACCTCGTCCCAAAACTCACATTTCTCTGGTTTGGCATAAAGACGCTCGTCCCTCAAGGTCTGCAACACCAACCTTAAGTGTTTTCCATGCTCTTCTGGTGTCCTAGGGTATGTTAAAATATCATCTATGAACACCACCACAAACCTGTCCAAGAAGGTCCTAAAGATCCGATTTATGTAGTCCATGAAAACGGCTGGGGCGTTGGTCACACCAAAGGGCATCACTACATACTCATAGTGCCCATATCTTGTCCTGAAGGCTGTCTTAGGAATGTCCTCACTTCTAACTCTAATCTTGATGGTATCCCGATCTTAGATCTATTTTGGAAAACACTGACGCTCCCCTTAATTGATCTAAGAGATCATCTATCCTAGGCAAGGGATATTTGTTCTTGATGGTTACCTTATTCGGTTGCCTATAATCAACACACAACCTCATACTCCCATCCATTTTTCTTCACTAAAAGCACTGATGCTCCCCAAGGTGACACACTAGGCCTAATGAACCCCTTTTGTAACATACCTCTATCTGTTTCTTGAGCTTGCTCAACTCTAGAGGTGTTATCTTGTAAGGCGCTACAGATATTAGTCTACTCTTTGACACTAGATCTATGCTAAACTCAACTCCCTATTGAAACTTGCGCATCATAGAGATAGTCGCTACATCATTGTCTACCCTTATAGTAGCAGTGAATGAGAGTATGTATCCTTGAGCACTCTAAACCAAGCACTTATCACAAGAAACGACGAATAAAATACGGGTCGACACCGAAAATCGAAAGACATTGGGTGTGAAGAGATAAGGATATTTTTGTCAGAATACTCATGGCAATGAGTCTAGATGCCAATAAGCCAATACCAAGAATAACATACAATACATAGATAACAATAAGTTTGATGTCATAAGGAGTGTCTCGATGCACAAGGAAACAATTTAAACAACCAATGGAAGAACAAGAATATCCCTGTAGGAGTAGAAACCTATGAACCAAAGGACAAATGAAAGATTGGCATCTCCAAATTTTCACACATCACTACAAAAAAATAACTGTTTAGCGACCGTAATATTCGGTCGCTAAACAGTGTAAATCGGTCGCTATTTAATTTAGCGACCGAATTAGCGACCGATTAAGGGTGGTGGCTGAATACCTGGTCGCTAAGGTTTTAGCGACCGAATTAATATTTCGGTCGCTAATTGGCGATCGAATTTTCAGTCGCTAAATAATAATAAACGGTCGCTATTAGGTTGGTCGCATTTTTTGGGTAACCATTTCTAGCGACCGATAATCGGTTGCTAGTTTGGTCGCTAATTTTGGTTACTGTTAACCTATATTAGCGACGGATTTTCGGTCGCTATACCTCATATGTACATGTTAAATAAAGTTTAGCGACCGAATTATTGGTTTCTAATTCGGTCGCTAAACTGGTTTTTTTTTTTTTAATTTTAATTTTTAAAATAAATTTTTTTTCTGATTTTCTTTAAACGTTAGAAAAATTACTAATAAAACACACCAAATAACTTATGAAATATACAATCATAAAAAATAATAAATATATATAAAAAGAATAATCCAAAATGCCGTACAAGAATCGTTTAAAGTCAAAAATATGGAGAAAAAAAAATCAGTCATGATGAGGGGGAGATGGAGGAATCCAATCATCCTCAGCGTCCATACCACCGACGTCTGCTAGCTGATCGCCCCTCTGCGAGAGCGACATCGATGAGGCGGCGGCGAATCGGAGGAGCGGCAGCAGCGCACAACCGTCGAGCATCATCTCGAGCAATCGGAGTCCGGATCCTCATCCGCTCCAACGCCACCGCAGAAACCGGCCTCGCTTCGATGCTCGCCTGCATCAGACCAAAATTTCAACAAGTATATAAGGCATTTGAACATTGAAATGACTATTGTACGAGTGTGAAAAAGGTTTTTTCCCAAACTGTCCCACTTGGACAATTCAATATTCAATACAATGAGCATGCATACCTTGATAAGTTACGCATGCTCATTAATATTGAATCTTAAATAGGAAACTAAGGCTTTCGTAAATTAATTATTACCTCTAACAGAAAATAAAACCATTAACCTATAAATATTGCAACATTGTTGAGCTTATATAAATTGCAGCGTAAATCAATACAAACTTAGATTAAATATTGTAGCAAACATCCTATTGAGCTCCGCTCTCCACTAACAAGTAGCAGTTAATTGTCAAACACATGCATAATTTCTAAATTATCAGCACACAACCAGCATCCCGCCTTTCGGACAGGATCACATCCTATTGAGCTCCGCTCTCCACTAACAAACAACACATATTGACAAACACATGTATAAACATTAAATTATCAGCATACAATCAGACAAGATCACATCCTATTGAGCTCCACTCTCCACTAACAAACAACACATATTGACAAACACATGCATAAACATTAAATTATCAGCATACAATCAGACAAGATCACATCCTATTGAGCTCAGCTCTCCACTACCAAACAACACGATAATTCACATAATACATTAGAAGCACCACACATACCAGTACCTATTAGACAAAGCAAAACCTTAAAAGAGAGTATTGAGAGAACTTACCTATTCGACAAAGCAATACCAAGTAAGGATAAGGGAGGAGCCGCAGACAACGAAGATCAGACAAGGACCTATAATGCATAAATAAAAATAATCGTGTCAGAGCTGAAATGACAACATTTGATAATATTACTTCAACCTTATACTAATTTGATATATATTTTTATAAACCAAATATCATTTTGAGATTTTCACTTAAAAGAGTTATAATTTACTTTTGAATCCATGTAGAGTTGGGAGACCAACCAGTGAAGAATTTCCAATGCAGAATCCGTCACGGCCTGGCCGTGATGGCCATCACGGCCGTGACAGACCAACCAGTGAAGAAGTTCTAAGGCAGAATCCATTACGGCCTGGCCGTGATGGCCATCACGGACAAACCAACCAGTGAAGAAGTTCCAAGGCAGAATCCGTCATGGCCTGGCCGTGATGGCCATCACGGCAGTGACGCGCATTACCAAATCTTATACCCAACAAACACCCAGGTAGAGAAGCACAAAAAAAAAGGGCAAAGACATTAGAAAATCAGCTTTTCTATCAAGTTGTAGTGCCCGTGAACACAGCAAGGCCACAATTACCAAATATCTGCTAGCCACACACAACATATAACAGCAAACTAGGACCAGCAGGAGAAACTCCACACGACTTACAAAACAAAGCCAAGACTAATATACATTAAATGGAACATATATCAGAAAACATCTAAGAAAATTATGAAAAAAACACCAAAACTACAACTCAAAAGCACACCCAAGTCATTGCTACCAAGCACATGCCGATGGATCAAGTCTAAAAGATTCAGAAACTTCACAGCTTAAAAATGATCGAAGCGTACATAAATATATACATGTGACATATACAATATCATTGAAATAGTAATTCATTTGCTCGAACAAGCTTCAGCAGATGCAATAAAAGATTGACAACGAGACCCAGGAGGAGACAAGCCTTGCACAGTTAGCATGGTTTGGCAACCAAATCCATGAACCATTTAAGTCCAGAAATCAAACACGATTGAGAAAACCGACCATAAAGTTATCAAAATTACATTTGCTTTATTTTAATGACACAAAATTCAATATATTGTTAGCAAGTGCAACAGCAACACGCCAAAATCATAGGAGCTAAACATGAAAATCAAGACAACCCAACGTGGAGACAAGAAAAATAAACCCACAGTTCAATCAATTGAGAAACAAGAGATGATACAAATCTACACCAAGGGAACAGTTAGAAGAAGAAACTAAAATCATAACACCGTGAAACAAGGTTTAAAACTTAGGCATGCCATCCATCTACTGTTCAGAAAAGCTTGTCATGCATGCCACCTTGTCGACAGGTTAAATTGGTGCACCCCACAATGCTACTTCAATTTGGACGTGTTTTACCTATAAAGGTAGATATGGAGTCTGGACAACCAATCCCATGCCTTTGTATGATAATAGTAAAGGAACACAGGAATCCAACTTAAACCTAAAACTGCACATACTACCCACTACTGTGCTCTAGAAACCACAAACCGAGTAATAATAAGCCCCCCTGTCAGAAGAAAAAGAAAAGACAAGAGGAACAAATCAAGCCAAGTCTATCATAATACACAATGGGCCTGATTGAAAATTTATCACAATGCTACATGATATTACGGAAATATAACAAATAAAGATATGAAGCAGCTAAAACCTCCATGGTAGATGCACCTGATACTTTCACACCAGACTGCTCCAAACTACTTATAGACACACTGTCCCTATGAAACTTACTGTCATTCTACTTTGAAAACAACCTCCTAATTAGCTGAATGTCCAATCTCTAATTAACTCAAAGATCGATTCCCGAGTTTACATGGCCATTCCCCCCAGAATCTCCTTAGCTGAATCTCCCTTACCCTTGCTACCAAATATCCATTCTGTTATAGAAACAGAGAATGAGAGAAGAGGAGAGAAGACAAGGTAGCTTACCCTTGGTGGTGGTGGTGTCACCGGAGCTGCGGACAGTGGTGGCTCAAGGGAGGCAGCTCAGGTGTGCTACAGAGACAGAGACAGACACATCAGAAAGAGAGAGAGAGAGAGAGAGAGAGAGAGAGAGAGAGGGGGGGGGGGGGGAAGGTGGAATCACTCATCGGAGGTGGCCTGGCGGTGACCGGAGCACAGACGTCGCGTGGTGGCAGGGAGGAGCAAAGCGTGCAAGAGAGAGAGAAGAAAAGAGAAGGAATGAGAGAAATGGGGAAGAAAGGGGAAGGGCTCACGATTTAGGGATTTTAGTTTTAGCGACCGAATAATTTGGTCGCTATATCGATCGCTAAATGGGTTACTTTGAATTTTGAATTCATAAATTCAGCGATCGATTTAAAATTCGGTCGCTAACACGCTCTATCTTAAATTTTTTACGCGCCATTTAGCGACCGATTTAATATCGGTCGCAACTATAAAATATATTTAAACCGTTGCATTTAATTCGGTCTCCATTTCGGTCGCTAAAAAATCATAAATTTTTGCCTTTTATTTTCCTTCATTTTGCGACCGAAATAGAGACCGATACCTCTGCTACGCTATATTTCGGTCTCTATTTCGGTCGCAATATCAACTCTAATCAGTGTTTGATTTAGATCCTATAATCGGTCGTCATTTCGGTCGCAAACAGCAACCACCAAATTCGGTCACTATTTTCGGACGCTAAATGAGCTTTTTTTTGTAGTGCATGAAGGATGTATCAAGGGATGCGTTGCTCCTGAATCAGACAATATAATAATTTTTATTATTTTTTTTAAACGAGTAGAAGAAATTCAGCCCCCTTCAGATCTAAGCTGCCTCAGAAAGATGACGGATTGTTCTTCTTGAATTCGAACATCCCCACATGTTAAGGGTCCTAGGTTGCCACCACTTCATTAGTGACTGGCCTCCATTCCCCTTCAGTTGACGGCGTGTCTCCGTCTGCCCTTGCATAGCTTTGACCATACAATCCAAAGCTGCTGCAAGTGCAACATTCGTCCCTCGCCTATTAGTCGTCATAAATCTACTCACTACCAATGAAATACTGGGTTGATCAGGTCCAATATCCCAAAGAATAGCATGCAGCATCTATAACTCTAACAAGCATCCTATGCGCCCAAGTTTTATTTTAGAAAAAGCCCCATTATCACAGTCTGATTTAGAATCGAACTGCTCTGATACCATAAATGTAACACCCTTCGTTACAATAGTAACCCGAAATAGATTCACATAAAAAAATGTCTAAATAAAATTTTCATAATTATAATTGTCTGAAAATACCTTAATGATTATTAAAGTAAAATAATGGTAATAAATCCTTATGTAAATGAAATGAATTGCCTCAAAACCCGGGCGTCCACTAAAATAACCCAACGTAAAAAAAAAATAATACTAACAAAGCTAGATAATAAATGAGGAAAATCGCTAAGTCTTCAATCATCTTCAGCTTCAATGATGTCGTCCTCATGCTCTGAAAACAACACTTTTAATGAGATATAATCCCAGTGAATAAAAATCATTTAATAAAAAGGTTCGTAAATAGTGTTGTTCTCAGCCGGCGCGGTAATCCGAAAAAACATTTATGGTACCCGCTAATTTTTAAAATATTGAATATAATAAACCTCCAAAATAATAAATATATATATATAATTAATGTCAAGCATTTAAAGCACAACTCATAAACTCAGCAACGGTCACATCACATTGCATTTAATCACATTCACCATGCAAACTCTACTCAATGCAACACCACGAACATGACTCGGTGATTCCCAGAATCACTTAACCTGACTATTTGGTTCCCAGAACCGGTGTGAATCCCGGATCCACTAAGGTCTATGAGCTCATATCCATGCAATGACGTCCCACTGCCTTCCCCATCCCAAATGGAGGTATCTAATAATATTCCATCCCGGATGTGAATATTTTTTTTTCAATCATCTGATATCCCATCCCAGATGGTGATATCTCCATCTTATTCCCGGAATAGAATGTAGAACCGTCATCCCTTCCCGGAAGGTGATAACCAACTCATATACACCATGCAATATGTCATCCCAGATGACTACCAAAATTTTATCAAACTCCATGGCATCAATTTCATGAACACTGTAACTGATTTATAACACAACTATCATGACAAATTAATATTGAATTTAATATGTTTATTATAATACCAATTTTCTAATGTAACCGGCTTTTAAACACAAGAATCCAAGCATGCAACAGGTGTTTCACCTGTTCACCACTACAACAACATTGTTAACATAACGTACAAAAAGTCTAGCATGAAATTCAAAATAATTTGCATTCAAATGGCATTTACAATTTTATAAAAAGTAGATTAGATAAGCCAAAAGAACTAATTTAGTATATAATAGCTTAAACAGAAGCACGTACAGCATTGCCACACAAAAATATATTCTTTGATAAAAAGATCAATTATCAAAAGGTGAGATGTTTTAAGAATCTCAAAATCAAGAACCCTAACATATTTTACTATTTTAGAAAAGACAAAGTTACATGTAGAAGCCTCAAATTAATTGTATCATGAAAGTGTGAGAAAAAGTATTTTTACTCACCTTTTGCAGAGTTCTAATGTGCTCTAAAAATTACGCATGATAAGGATTTGTGCTTCCCTAAAAATTCCTCTCTCGTTTGGTGGCTGATGAGCCTCTGTTTGACTGGTTTTATAACTAGTAAAGACCCTGGCTTTGTGCTTATTTTATACCATTTTTACCCAAATTAGACTTGATTGTTCCTAAGTAGTATTTCGAGTCTGTAAATTGTTTTTATGTTAATTTAGTTGTTTTAGAGTTGAATAATTATTTACTTTTATTTTCTATTTTCAGGTTAATAAAAAGTAATAAATCTGGAGCCACTCGCCCGCTGAATAATCTCTCGCCCGCGAGTATTGCAACCATGAAAAAGTCGGAGACGATCACGGCTTGCCCGTGTTGAAGATCACGGCCGTGGCAATTCTGAAGTTGAAGCGTTCGCCCGCGAGCATTCCTTCGCCTCGCGAGTCTTGGAAGATCGAAGCCATCACGGTTTGGGCGTGTTGAATGCCACGGCGTAACAGTTGGAAGCTGAAGAGTTCGCCTCGCGAAGGATGTGTCTCGCCTCGCGAGAAGACAAAGAGTTGCAGACCTTTCATGTAATTCGCCTCGCGAGCAAGTGATTCGCCTCGCGAGTACTCGACTCGAAACGTGTATATAAGCAGTCTTAGGCAGAAATGAAGGGGTGGTCAGAATTAGCCAGTTTTGGCTAGTTTCTGAGCTAATCTTAGTTAGTCTTTTGTTTTCTTTTTAGTTATGTTTTGTTTTCCTTTTGTAATGGAGAGCTAGTCTCCTAGATTAATCTACTGCAATTGGTTTCTATTAACACTTGAGGTTCTGTATTCCCTAGTTTATTTTCTTTTCTCTTTTCAATGCCATGCTGTACATTTCTGTTTGTTTAATTCAGGAGTATATTGTGTTGTATTGATTAATTTCGGTGATGCTATGTTCCTATATATAATCGCGTTTGTTTAATTCGCGTGTGTTCGTTTCGTGTTCGTTTAGTTCACGAAGGGCTTAACCCCGTTTGTTTAATTCGGGAATAGGAACATACATCCGTAGTAGTGGTTTCGTTTGTTAACTATTTCTACAGCCGGGAGGGGATTAGAATAGGCTTGGATTTATTTGAACCAATGATAGTGGGAAACCAAGAACAGTAGGTTAATCGCTTTAGCTTATTTGGTAACTCCTTCTCTATTTTCTTGCCTTGTTTTTCTGTTTTGTTTCTTTAATTTAGTTTCCAATCTCAAAACCCCAAATTCTAACTTTTTCTAACTTTTCTGTTAATAATAACAACACCTAAAAGAGTCCTTGAGAGACGATCCGAGTTGTCGCTCTATACTACATTATTTTGTAAACGCTCGTTCTTTTTGGCGCGTGGCGACAGCGCGGTCAAAAATTGGCGCCGTTGCCGGGGACTCTGGTTTGTTGTTATTAGCAGAAAATAATTTTTTTTTAAAAAAAAAAAAAAAAAAAAAAAAAAAAAAAATTTTGCTGAATTTGTCTGGTTATGGATCTTACTGATAAGGTCACTTATTTGAAGCAATTGTTTCAGCAGACACAGTTTTGTGGCATGTGCGGCTCTCCTGAGCACCTGTATGAGGCATGCCCCATTCTGACAAATACTACTTATTGGCCTCGAGCTTATATATTCCATCCTGACAATCAAGGCAAAAAGCTTGAGGATAATGAAGAACCTACAGAGGCACAATTTATTCTTGAAAATACCTCTGAGGATGAGTAGATCCGACTCGATATCATTCTTGTTATCAATTGTGTGTTGAATCCCACGATGATTGTTATTGTGATGGCAATGCTTTGTGTGTAGATTGCTATTTCGAAAGGTATGTTAAGCAAAGCATCCATATGGATCGAGAGGATCAAGAGAACATCTGCTCCCCCGTGCCTGAAGATAAAGAAGAACCTTTGGGAGTAGATGATTCAAGTAAAACAATTGAACATGTTGAGAGTAGAGGGGTGGATGATGAATTAATTGAAGAATTTCCAGACATTGTAGATTTTTCTGATTCATTTTCTTGTAATATATGTACTAACTCTAACCTTTGTTTGGTGTGTGCTGAAATTTCTGCGTGTATAGCAGGTGAAAAATTTGTTAGTGCAGTGGATGAAGACACTGCGGAAGTTGAGCAAAGACACGAAAGAACCGTTTCTAACTGTTTGCTACCTCCCCCTGAGGAACCAGAGATGGAGTTTAAGCCCTTGGATTCTGCACCGTGGCCAATCCAAGAGGTTGAGCCCCGCTTCTATTGGGGAGACTTTATTGAGAAGGAGGTCAGCTGTGACCCCAGAGGTAGTGAGAAGTCCGCCGCACTGGGTGGAGTTATCATGGTTGTCAAGTGCTCACCTCCGTATCAAAGCTGCAAGTTAGGGAGGCTTGGAATGAATTTTTGTCCTTTGGCCACCATGTGGGCCTTATGCTACAAGCAGTGGGATCCTGGTGGAACCGCCCTTCAATGAGTTTTTCTTACCCTTTCTTCTTTTTTTTAATTTTCTTTTCCTTATTTTATTTCGGTTTTATTGTTAATAAAGCTCCTGAATAATTTGAGAAGCTCAGGAGTTGTGTTGAGTCTTTTATTGGCAAGTTTATTGGATTTGATTAATTTAGCATAGAAGAATTGCATGATAGTGTTGACTGTTTTCCCCTAGGATATGAAAAAAATTTGAAAAAAAAAAAATGATCCCCATGTAATTGAAAACTGAACTTTGGGATTTTGTTATGATGGCATGATTTATGATAAGTTTGGGGTGATAGGAAGCACACACTAGGGATATAATCTCTTTCAAATAATTTGCAAAACAATGTCCAGGTGAGGTTTTGAGCCTCCAACATGTTTTAAACTGTGTGAAAATCACTTTTTAAGTTGCACTTTCCTGAATTTGCTTGAATCTCTTTTTGGTTTGCATGATTATATGTGTGTAGCAAATGATTTAGGCATTTTCTTTGTAAATAGCTACTTAGCCAAAAAATAACCAATTCCTAATGCATGTTCCCTAGTTAGCCCCATTGAGCCTATTAGCCTGTTAATTCTTGATAACCTAATGTTATAAGCCCAAAAATCTGGAAAACCATGTTAACCCGATCTTAGGATTAGGAGAGCATGTAATCTTAGAATGGGTGCAAGAAACAAAAGTTTGGGGTGGCTACAGTAAATGTGTTGTTGGGATTGAGAAAAAAAAAACAGAAATGAAAATGAAAAAAAAAAAGAGAAAAAAGAAAAAAAGAAAAAGAAAAAAAGGAAAGTGTAAAAATGAAAAAAAAAAGTATTAGAAAATAAAAATGCTGTAGTCACCCATGACAATTGGAAATGAAAAATGAAAAAGGAACTTGAGTTAAATTCAAAGTGTAAAAATGTTTCATGCTCTCTTAGTTCCTAGGGTCTTCAGCCTAGTTCCTTTGTATATCCTACCCTTAGCCAGGCCCCATTACAACCCATAAAAGACCTGTTGATGTTGCTTACATGTTTTCTGTGGGAATCATTTTGAGATGAAAATCAAATTTATGGGAAGTGCTCTTAAAAGTGAAATTGAGTGAATTGTTGATAGCCTGACACAAACTGAGCGAATGAGTGAACACAAATTTCCCTTGTGAGGAAGGCAGTTGTTTGAATTTGGTGATCTCCCTCTTGTGTGTAACTTAGATCCCCTGCTTTGATTAATGATTGTTTGAATTATGAAACTCTCAATTGTTTGGAATAAATGAATGTGGGGATTACTTTGTTTAAAAGGGGGAAACATTGAAGGAAAAATTGCTTTGAAAAATTGCTTGAAATCTGTGTGAAAGTTAATTGAATTCTTAAGCTTGCCATGTTTTGCCAGGTCTTGAGTCTTTTTAAGTTTTTGAGTGTAGTTTGCTTGGGGACAAGCAAAGTTTAAGTTTGGGGTATTTTGATGAGCCTCTGTTTGACTGGTTTTATAACTAGTAAAGACCCTGGCTTTGTGCTTATTTTATACCATTTTTACCCAAATTAGACTTGATTGTTCCTAAGTAGTATTTCGAGTCTGTAAATTGTTTTTATGTTAATTTAGTTGTTTTAGAGTTGAATAATTATTTACTTTTATTTTCTATTTTCAGGTTAATAAAAAGTAATAAATCTGGAGCCACTCGCCCCGCGAATAATCTCTCGCCCCGCGAGTATTGCAACCATGAAAAAGTCAGAGACGATCACGGCTTGCCCGTGTTGAAGATCACAGCCGTGGCAATTCTGAAGTTGAAGCGTTCGCCCCGCGAGCATTCCTTCGCCTCGCGAGTCTTGGAAGATCAGAAGCCATCACGGTTTGGGCGTGTTGAATGCCACGGGCGTAACAGTTGGAAGCTGAAGAGTTCGCCTCGCGAAGGATGTGCTCGCCTCGCGAGAAGACAAAGAGTTGCAGACCTTTCATGTAATTCGCCTCGCGAGCTGGTGATTCGCCTCGCGAGTACTCGACTCAGAAACGTGTATATAAGCGGTCTTAGGCAGAAATGAAGGGGTGGTCGAATTAGCTTGATTTTGGCTAGTTTCTGAGCTAATCTTAGTTAGTCTTTTGTTTTCTTTTTAGTTATGTTTTGTTTTCCTTTTGTAATGGAGAGCTAGTCTCCTAGATTAATCTACTGCAATTGGTTTCTATTAACACTTGAGGTTCTGTATTCCCTAGTTTATTTTCTTTTCTCTTTTCAATGCCATGCTGTACATTTCTGTTTGTTTAATTCAGGAGTATATTGTGTTGTATTGATTAATTTCGGTGATGCTATGTTCCTATATATAATCGCGTTTGTTTAATTCGCGTGTGTTCGTTTCGTGTTCGTTTAGTTCACGAAGGGCTTAACCCCGTTTGTTTAATTCGGGAATAGGAACATACATCCGTAGTAGTGGTTTCGTTTGTTAACTATTTCTACAGCCGGGAGGGGATTAGAATAGGCTTGGATTTATTTGAACCAATGATAGTGGGAAACCAAGAACAGTAGGTTAATCGCTTTAGCTTATTTGGTAACTGCTCTATTTTCTTGCCTTGTTTTCTGTTTTGTTTCTTTAATTTAGTTTCCAATCTCAAAACCCCAAATTCTAACTTTTTCTAACTTTTCTGTTAATAATAACAACACCTAAAAGAGTCCTTGAGAGACGATCCGAGTTGTCGCTCTATACTACATTATTTTGTAAACGCTCGTTCTTTTTGGCGCGTGGCGACAGCGCGGTCAGTGGCGTTCTTGGATCTGTGTTGTTATGGTTGTACTGGCAAGGAAGGAAAGAACGCAAATGCAACACTGTGCGGCGCAGCCTCTGACGCGTTTTTCCCTTTCCTCTCTTTACTGTAGACATATATATATATATATATATATATATACACACGTAGCAGGCACAGGATTTTTAGGTTTGGCCAAAAGCATGGGTGGGCTTAACGTATATATAATTTTGCATTCTTTATAATAGTTAATAAATTTCAATAAATCCTTATACTATCACTCCTTTACTCTAAATCTCTTATTTATATTTTATTTGTACTATACTTTTTAATAACTTAATATTATTATTATTATTAGTATTTTTTTTTCAAATTAATTATGTTAGAATTTTAGGATGTTGCATTCACTCTCTTTCTTTCATTGTAATTGTTGCAATCAAACACTTGCTCCATCTTCATCTCCCACTCCAAGTAGGCTTGGGGATCACTCTTCCCATGAAAGGTAGGAACTTTGATTTTGACCCCTTCAATTCTATCCGCTCCATCACACCTCCTCCCTCTACGTGGTCCATGTCTAGGTCTGTCCTCACTCTCGTAACCACTTCTATGATTTGATTCTTCTCGGTTTTGGAGGTTGGCAAGTTGTTCATTAAAGTTTGCATTCATTTGCTCCATTTGCCTTGCAAGGATTTGCATTTGAGTAGTCATCCTAGCATGAAGATCCGCGGACCTTGGAGAAAGAGGTGGACTATCACCTTGGGCTGCCATCACTTAAAATACACAATATCAAAAATAAAAAGATAGTATAAATCCTCACCACACTCCCTCACGTGTGCACACAATGTGTATTTCACTCAAATAGGCTTTTTCCACACAAGATGTAATCTTCACTCTTGTCTCTTTCCACTCAATTTGTTCTTTTTTAGGTCTTAGAGGAGTCAAACACCAATCCAAACAAAATATCCAAAATCAAGTAACAAAAATCACAAAACTTATCAAAACAAGTGAAATCAAAGGAAAGGCTAGAAAAAGAAAAGCTTTAAGAATAATGAAACAAGGAAGAAGGGAACTTTTTTTTTTAAGAACACAAGTTGCCCAAATATGATTTTCTCGTCTCCTTTTCTTGAAGTTCAAGGCACTGTTTTCCTCTTTATTTTCGATTTTTTTTTTGGGCAGCAAGGAGATGGACACAAAAACACAACAATTCCCTTAAAAACAGAATCAAAGTAATATATATATATATATATTTGGTTTAATGTTTTGGGTAGAAAGGTGGAAAGGTAGAAGATGAAGAACAAGGAAGAAATGAAGAACACAAATACAAAAATTCAACCAAACCTGATCTTTGATGCCACTTGATGACAACCAAATGGATATGTTGCCTTTTGATGATCTTAGGTTGAATTAATCCATGTATATTAACCAAGTCTGAATTGTGTTTTGATTTTTAGAAGAAGAAAACAACAAATGGAAGAAGAGAAGGAATGGAATGGCGCCACAAATCCAAGGGGATTTGATAGGCCAAGTGAAGTTCGCCACAAGAATCTTGGATTCTTGATAAGAACAAGGATGACTCAACCAAGAACCAAAGAGAACAAAATTCTCACAAAATGGATTTGAATCCAAATTCAACATCCAAGTTAATTTTTCATTCATGTTCTAGATGCATACATATAGGAAAATGGGGTGCATAAAATATGCTTACAAAATTGTCATCTTAATGTGACTAATTCCCCATAAAATAATAATTAAGCCACTAAGTGACTAATTAAAACAACTAATGAAAACTAAGTGGATAATAAAAGTGGTTCATGACTAAAAAGGAGTTTCCTAGGCATGCAAGTCAAAGGTTGCCCTCCGAATTAACATGTGCACCATCCACACAAGCATAATTAACATGTGCACCGTCTAAAATTTATTACACTTTTATTGAATTAAAATAAACTAGAAAATACTACTTTAGAGAAGTGAGCTTCCAGGCCATCATGGGTCTTCAAGTTGGATGAGAAAAGTGACCAATTTGGGCTCCACTCCACTCGTCTCCTTTTCTTGATCCTAGATTTTGTCATAGGTCCACCAAGTCCTTGTAATGCTCCTTGATCCATGCTCTTTATTAGGCTCATATCATGGGGTGTGTTTGATTTGCAAAAATTCAGGGAACTGGACAGCACAAAAATTTTTGTGCCTTGTTTGATTTGAAAAGTGGTCAGGGGACAGGACAAAAAACCCAAAATTTTGTCCCCCACCAAACCATGGGACAAAAAGTTGTCCCATGAACAGACTAACAAAAGACAAAATTATCCTTACATCGCTCTCTCCTCTCTTCTCTCTCTCACTCTCTCCTCTCTATCTCTCTCCTCTTTCTTTCCTCTCTCTCATCTCCCTCCCTCTCTCTCCTCGCTCTTTCTTTCCTCTCTCTCCCTCCCTCCTCTCTCTCCTCTCTATTCTCTCTCCTCTCTCTCTACATAATTATACAAAATTATATATTGTATATTTATATATTAAATAATATATATTATAAAGGATATTCCGGTAAATTTAATATTATTTTGTTTGTGCTGCCCATTTTCCATCAAACAATGTACAAGACAAAAAATTGTCCTGTAACTCAAGGATTTGTCCTGTGCTGTCCTGTGCTGTCCAGATACCTTATACAAATCAAACGCACCCGTAGTGTTTACAACTGAAGACACAAAGGATCTGTGAACATTATCAATAACAGACTTAATCAGCAATTTTTGTACTATAATCTTTTGCATGGTCTAGCCAATGCCTCCTATGAAGTAGAGGGTGAGGCTGTCCACTTTTTTGAAATAGCTTGTGCAATGTAGGCTTGTTCAAAGCAAAAAATTTATCATGTTATGTCAACTATCTAGGTGCCATAGTAGTCACTGTTACTTCATTAACAGAATTATCCTTGGAATTTTTTGATGATGATTCTTCTTCATTGGACATTCTTCCAACTGAAAATGCTGGTTGCTTGGGTTTGGGAAGGGCCATTGTGTCACTCCCCAGCATGACAGCAACGGTGGACATTATTGGTCTATCTGCTGCATCTTCCTGTACACACAACAAACCAATGTGTATGCACTTCATAACTTCACTTTCTATGCATGTATTTTCCTGCAAAGGATTGATCAATTCCAAGCTTTTTCCTTCACACCACAGTCTCCAAGCCTGCATGCATATTTGAATAATTATAAATTCTAGTTAAAACATTCGTTACACTTTCTAATATCAGTTTCTTAATGAGATCACATCAGCAAAACTCACATATACTAGAAGACTTTGCCCGTATTCTGAAAGATGGAAGTCACCATTCCTTTTCCCACAAATGATTTCTAATAGAAGAACTCCAAAGCTAAAAACATCGGATTTCACTGAAAATAACCCTGCCATAGCATATTCTGGAGCCATGTATCCACTGTTTAAATCAATAGAATGTTGTCAGTTGTGAATCTTGCAGAATTTTCTGATTCATTGTGGATTCATGTGTATTAAAAAAGATAAGAGATACCAATAACACATACTAGGTGCCCACAACTCTTTTTGTCTTTGTCTGACTTTGGCCTTTTTCAAATGTCCTTGCCAATCCAAAGTCTGATATTTTTGGATTCATATCATGGTCCAGAAGAACATTGCTGGCTTTCAGATCTCTATGGATTACTCTCAGTCGAGAATCCTCATGAAGGTATAGCAGTCCTCTTGCAATCCCATTGATAATGCCTAGTCGTAATTTCCAATCTAGTTGCTTTTGTTTTGCCTCATCTGACAAGCATATGAACATTGTACTCTTGTTATTGAAGAAAACATCACTACTTTTTCCATAGTTTTTTTTTTTTAATAAATCTCAATGGATATGTTATTTCAATTTATCTACCAAAATGCAAAATGTTCCGGTTTACCAGTTCTTTAAAAGTTCTGGTTCGACTTTTATATCATCATGTAAACTGCTCTTTGAAAGACACGGACATTATAGGATTGTTTCTTCTTGGCAAATTAGTTTTGGCGGTCACGCCCTACCTTTCTACTCCTTTTACCCCATGGAAGCACCACCTTGTAGCAATTTCATAAGTGCTTGTAGTGGTATTTTCCAATGGGAATAGGACAGGGTTAACAATTGCTACACGTGTTATACTTTCATTGATTAGATATTACATGTTTTTTTCTCATCGGAAAACAACACCACAATCACTTGTGAAAGTGCATCTAAGTTTTGTTCTAACTTCTATTGGGAGCACATTGGAGTCAAAACCATAAAATAAAACCAGGAATTTAAGCAATTGGGAAGATAAAGGTAGTTGTTAAAACGTACTGAAAAGGTGGAAGTCAAGGCTAGAGTTTGACATGAACTCATATACTAGCAACTTTTCGTTTCCCTCAATGCAGCAACCCAAGAGTCTCACAAGGTTTCTATGCTGCAGTTTGGCTATGAAGATTACTTCATTCTTGAACTCCTCTGAACCTTGGCCGGATTTTTCTGAGAGCCTTTTGACGGCAATTTCTGTGCCATCTGGTAAAGTACCCTGGAAAAGAGTCGAAAAGTAAAATATGAAAATAGGAGTATGTCAACAAAGGGTTAAAGAAAAACTATGCAAAGCTGAGCTTCCAGATCCAATTCATTGATACCTTGTAAACAGAGCCAAATCCACCTTCTCCTAATTTAGATGACTCTGAAAAGTTATTAGTGGTCTGTTGAATCACAATTAAAGGGATAGTAGGAAGGTCTGTATTCATTGAATCCTCTCCTTGAACTATAGGAATGGTGTCCAGCTGCAATCCATCTACCAAGGAAGCTAGTAAGTTTGCATATAGTCTTATTGTCATAGTTGAGTTTATGAAATGAGCTCAGACTGAGAAGTTTAAGCATGAGTGTAACTAGTGATAATTACCTTTAGATAACCCATTTCTTCTCCTGGAGGAGTAGACACAGTAACTTAGTAGACCTGCTGCCACCAACACACTTACTATTGTGATGATCAAGGTTTTGGTTTTGGAATTACTTGTACCTTCCTGCTTGGCTGCAACAATAGCATAGATGAACATTTTGCATTCCTACTACTAAAAGGTTATTGAAAAAAGGCAAATGCTTGAACTTCTTATGAAACACACCACATTTAAATTTCTAAAATATTAAATACACCATTTTTCAATAAAAACTTTCTATCTTTAATTTCTTAACAAGTGCTCACAAGACCAAAAAATAATTTTCATATTTTGCACAAGTACTTTTAGTTCAAATTGTGTATTTCCTAACTGCTAATAGGATAGCTCACATAGTAGACCTACCAATGTCAGCCTACATGTCCTCTTGGATAATGAAATGAGGTGAAATAGGTGCTGCATTGATCTATGGATTTTTATTGCATGAGCCATGAGGTTCCAAATTTTTTTTTCCCCTACTATTTCTCAAAGGTAGTTGGTAACCCACACCCAAGTCTCTATTCAAATATTTGACTCATCGCCGCCCATTGAACAAGGTATAAAAAAAGTCAAAATAAGATTATTTTACTTGTTACAATTTTTTTTCTTCATTTACTGACAAACATGATCACTTTGTTAATTGTTGCTGATTTTGCAGGTTAAAACACGTTTGAGTGCAGAGTGAAGGGAACAGATAAACATAAGCAGAAACAAATTAAGGAAACCCAATAGTTAATTAATGTTACCTGGATTAGGCAGTGGAGAAGGCGATGTTGTTTGATTACTGAACTGTGATGAAAACGTATGATCATCAAACTTGATCCCACAGCTTGGAGCTATAACCATAAATGCTACCTTTCTCCCACAGCATTCTGGAACTTTCTCTAACAAAGCTTCCAAACACTGCCTACATTGATCACTAGTAAGTTCCCTTGCACACTGCACCAAGCCATACCTTTTCTCATTGCCACCCCAATTGAACTCACTTATTGCCCAAGACTGGTTGCTCTCTACAGTTGCTTTTCTTATCAAACCCTGCATGGCATCCTCAGCTTTCACAGCTTCACTTGAATCCTTTATGTTTTCTGACCCCTTTTCGATCCATATTGGGCTTAAACTTAAGTCATTATAGAAACTATGGTTAGAGTAACGTACAATGCATACATCATACCATACAACGGCTGAGACACCGTTGGGACATTGCTGAACCATTTCGCTAACTGCAGTGTTGAGACAGAACTGACATAGATATCCTGTGATGTCACGGCGGCAATCATAAACCCCGTAAACAGCATCATTCTCACCACCATTGTTTATGGTAGTGTGATTATATCCTTTGCTTGTAGCTGAATCAGAGCGTATCCATGCAAAGAGGTTGTTGCGGTTGGTTTGATATGATGTGGTGAGAGATTTTCCTGTTGTGTTCTGGCAAGAATTGTACATGTAAATTGGAGATTGTGCACTTCTTGTGGTGAGGAGGAGGAGGAGCATGAACATGAGAAAGCTGATCAAAGAGGTCATTTGTATCTTATTAAAGTTGTTATCAGGAACTTTCTTTTTTTCACATGTAATATTATGCCAGCTATATAGACGTCATGTTTGAATTAGGCTGATTCATTAGAAGTTTTGAACAAGTAAAGAATGGTTTGATTACTCTGAATAATAGTCGTTTGCATAGACTTTTCTTATGTAGTATTCAAAGTTTGTGTTCCACTCTTCCTAGGTATAAAAAAATGATTTCACCTTTGTTAAAGCAACTGAACAGAAAAAAGTTTAGTAAATTCCGAGAAAGATAGGAAGCTTCTGAAAAGAAGCAGCTTCAAAGAGATTTTTTTTTTTATATATGATTGGTTAAGAAATCCAAAAATAGAATAATTTTATTAAAAAATATACTTTTTTAATTATCAAAATATTAAATATATCACTTTCCATTCTCAACTTTATATTTCTTATTTCTTAATACTGCCCCCAACAACCTGAGTAGCATTTGTTTTTTTTATAAGCAAACCAAATATTATTCATTAAGTATAAGGGATATTCAAACCCGTGCAGAATTCCAAAGTAGAAGGAAGCTAAAACAAGATCACAACCAAAGAAAAAACAAAAACCACCCAAAGATTCAACTATGCATCTTCCATAACATGGACAACCAGGATTAAGTCAAGAAATAGAAGCTATATGCCTCTATGGAACAACCGGTTCACGTGAGTCCACTCTTAAAAGTCCAACTGAAGCAACAAGCCAAGTAATTTATCTACTATATATGAGGAGAAAAATACTATCATAAATGAAAGCATGTGCTTGATTTTTATCACTCTATTTGGAACCGAAACTTTATGGAGGGATATCATCAAGCCTAAAGTTATTTAACCTATAAGTGGAAATTAAAGAGGCCCTGTTGTCCATAAATAAAAACAAAGCTCCAGGCCAGAATGGTTATAACTCATACTTCTATAAGAAAGCCTGGTCAGTTGTTGGTGAGATGGTGACTCAAACAGTAAAAGACTTTTGAGAATGGAAAAATCTTGCAGCAGATCAATGCTGCTCTTATTACCCTCATTTCTAACCTTGATCATCCAAGGGAGTGTAAAAGATTTCAGGCCAATTTCATGTTGTAATACTATCTACAAGGTGATTACAAAAATCCTTTCAGCCAAAGTTTTGGACCACCTAATTAGTAATAGGGAGCTTTTGTCAATGGTAGATCGATGGTACATAATATTATCCCTAGCCAAGAACTGATGAGAGGATACAAGAAGAAAAATATGTCCCCCAGATAGGCCTTGAAAATTGATCTTCATAAGGCATATGGCTCGATAAATTGGAATTATTTGCTGGATGCTTGCAGAAATGTGCTTTCCTGAAAAATTCATTGATTGGGTTAAGACTTTTGTCACTACTACAAAATACTTGATTTTTAATTAATGGGAATATGGAGGGTACTTCCATAGAGCTAATTAGATAGCGTTTAGTACAAGTTTTAAAAAAGTATTCCCGAGAATGTTGGCATGGGAATAAAGTTTTTCCATATTTGTTACAAGTTTTAAAAATTTATTCTCAGGCATAAAGTATTCTCAGGAATAAAATTAGTGAATAATAGTTATAAACTTGGAAAAACTTTATTCCCATGTGTGAAGGTGGGAAAACTTTATTCTCAAGAATGTAGTTTGCCTGAGAATAAAATATTTCGGATACCAAACACTACCTAAGGGGTTAAGATAAGAAGACCCATGTCCCTCTACTTGTTTTGAGAAGTCTTAACATGCTTTTTTTTAAGATTCTCTTTAACATATTTTTTATTATTGAGTGAGTTTTACCTGAGATCCACCAAATAAAATGAATCCCATGCAAATGGTTTCACGTGAAATTCAGCTAATAATCAAAAGTGGGATAGAAGACACTAAGAAGAGTGTGTTGCTAATATTGCTATTATTTGTTTGTGTCACCTCTAACGACTTCTACAGCTTGCAACCCAATTGATGAAAGACTTTAAATATCATCCAAACCAAAATGCAAGAAAGCAGAAAGGACTCACCTCATATTCGCACATGACCTAATGCTCTTTAGTAAAGGAAGTGCTGCTTCGTTCAAGGTGCTCAAGAAAGTTGTTATAAATGAATTCATGAGAGTCTCGGGGTCGCTAAATTAAATTGTTGGCTTAGGGAACTAACATCCTCAGCGCTAAATGGCGGGAAAATAATTTTAAATATGAGGATCAATTCAGCAACCAGCTTAAAATTTTAGTGATTAATTAATGGTTTAAATAAGTTTTTGGTTCCTACAAAGTACAACAATTTTGATTTTATTCCCTCCAAAATTTTTTCTTAGGATTTCATCTCTATACTTTCAAAAATTTTGGAAATAGTCCATACCGTTATCTCTCTCCGTTAGCTGCTAACATGTCAAATGGAATGCCACGTCAGCAGGGACCATTTCCAAAAATTTTGAAAATACAGGGACGAAATCCTAAGATAAAATTTACAGGAACTAAAACCAAAATTTGTGAACTTTGCAGGGATCAAAAATTTATTTAAACAAAAAAAATTATCTATTCTAGCCAAACTTCAGAGCAAGTTGTGCAGGGACATGTAACTTTCGAACGAAGGGATTTTCAATTTGAAACTCGTGGCCCTAATGTATGCTTTCTTTCTATTTTGTAGTCAAATTTTGGAGCAAATCGGACATGAACAAGAAATTACATCGGTAACCTGAGTACTAGATATCTAACAAAATGAAGGAATTTAGCAATTTTAACCATGTGTTCCATAATGTATGATTTTGTTTCTATTTTCCTGTCAAATTTCATAGCAAGTCGGACAAAAAAAGGAAATTACCTTGGTACCCTTGAGTACTAAAAATCATACCAGATTAAGGACTTTGACAATTTTAACCTTGGTAAAATTTGGCTAGAATATACCGAGAAAATAGGGGTGTTCATTAATCGATCCAAACCGATTCAAATCGTAAAAACCAAACCGAAAAAACAACTTTTTTACATTGGATTAGATCGAATTTTGGATCTCCTAGTGAAAACCAATCCAAACCACTTTTTGGATTGACAAATTGACAAATCCCTTCATCTGGAAGTTTCCTTTCCCTATACGACTTGCTCTGAAGTTTGGTTAGAAAATATACTTTTGTTTGTTTAAATAAGTTTTCGGTCCCTACAAAGTTCACTAATTTTGGTTTTAGTCTCTATAAATTTTGTCTTATGATTTTGTCGCTGTGTTTTCAAAAATTTTGAAAATGGTCTCTGCTAACGTGACATTCCATTTGCCACATCAGCAGTTAACGGAAAGAGATGACGGTATGGACTATTTCCAAAATTTTTGAAAGTACAGGGACGAAATCCTAAGGAAAAATTTTACAGGGACTAAAAACAAAATTGGTGTATTTTGCAGGGACCAAAAAATTATTCAAACCTTAATTAATTAAGGGAAATGCTAACCAGTGTCCTAAAGGCACTGGTTAAGGAATTGAAATGATAAGTTTTTATGGAGAAATTGTGAAGTTATTATCTTCAACACTTGAATTTTTAGTTTTTCAATGAATTATTTCCTTTTCTTATCCCTTAACAAATATTCTCAGGGTAAGCCTAACCCTTTAATTAATGATTAATGTGATCAATGATGGTTTTAACGACGGACTCATTGGGTGGGTGGCTACATTCTAAATCCCCGAATTAGCAGCGCGGCCCCATCTTCCCAATTTCTTATCCGGCAATTGCTCTCTCTGTCTCTCTTCTCATCCCTCCCTACATTCACTCCTTCACGCACAGAAGAGACCATCGCGAACCACCATTGCAGCTAAACCCTCTTCCCCTGCGATTGTTTGGTTTTTTGGTCTTTTTTCCTTTGTTCATCCCGAAACCACCCATTCCCGTGTTTATTATTATTATTAATATTTGTTCGTTCACTTCACCCATATGGATGCGAAGTGTAATAAATCTGATTTTTCAGTTGGTGGGCATCTAAGATCCTGTATAACATAACATAGTTTAAGCATACTGAATTTTCTGGGTTGATATGTATCTATCTAGGATCCTTTGGATTCGTATGTTCACTCATTTGGCCTAAACATGTATATTTTTGGGTTGAATTACATATGTGCTGCAATATGTATTAGATTAATTATATGTTTTCAGTATTATTTTTGTTTTGTTTTATTAAGCTACAAAATAAAGCACGTACTGAAGCATGCACATAAGGCGCTATGAGGATTATTAACTACTGTATTTGAAGTTAATTTTGAGTAAATTGATTCTTAGGTACTTAACTCATGGGGGCTCTCTTTCCTAATAGACTTGGTCTTTTGGGATGTGCTCTGCTCATGGGTTTGAGTTGTAACTTGTAAATCAACTCTTCAATTCATATGTAATGTTTTAAGCTTGATCTTCATTGTGAGGGTTTATGAATCTAACAGGGTATTTTGTGAAATGATCTTCCCTAAGATCATTATTCTAAGTTGTAAAATTAGCTTTGTTATTGAGTAGGATTCGAACCTACGACCAGTCAGTTAACAGCCGACCGCTCTACCACTGAGCTACTGAGGAACAACGGGAAATTCGAGCTCATAGAGTTCAATTCCCGTTCTCAACCCATGACCAATATGAGCTCGAAGTTTCCTTCGTAACTCGTGGAACTTCTTCGCAGTGGCTCCGTTCCATGCCTCATTTCATAGGGAACCTCAAAGTGGCTCTATTTCATTATATTCCATCCATATACTAATTCCACTCATTTAATATCCCTCGCTTTGGTGTCATTGAGATAAGAGATGTCGTTTCTAGTCTATCTCTTTCTATATATATGATGTCAGGGCAGTTGATTTTCAGTTTGCACACACATTCTAGCTATATTCTATTTTCAAATTTATGACAGGAATCAGATTTGTAATCCTTTTGCAATTCTTGCTGTCTTAGCTCTTAAGACTTGTACGGATGAATATGGAAATAAGTTGCTTCCTACAAAGCAAGCTTAGTCATCCCAAATGTGGGTTCCAGAACTATAGTTTTCTTCGGGTTGCAAGAATATGAAAGGCAGTTTTAGAGCTTGCAGTTATTTGTATGTGTGCATATTGGGAAATTGGACCTAGGTTGATCGAGGATGACAACTATCTTCATCACTTTCCCTAGGAATGAAGATAATACCAGGTGATCCAATGTGTAACTATGATCATTAGGAGAAGCAATACAGACCAGAGATATTCACTGGTATACATTGCAATCCATATTAAGAAAAATGCCTTTTTTCTTGGGACATATGGTTGCTGCACCACTTGAAAGAAACCACAAATCATATTGATTCTACACATAAATTTTTATCTTGTCCACCCCCACTCCAACATTCTTTGGCCAAGTGACCAAACTTGTTACAATTGTAAAATTGTGCCTTTCCATTGAACCAAAAGTTTGGTGTAACACAGCACAGATTCATAGACAAATATATGGTACAGAAAATATGTGACCTATTTGTATTTGTAAAGTGTTATGTATAGAGCATTACCTATTGTTGACTGCACAGTTTTGCTTTCAAACCGTGTAATGTCTGTGTTTTAGGGCATTTCCTGTCTCAGGTAACTATTTGTATTAATTTTAATTTTTTTTATTAACTCTAACATGCCAAAGGGAGAGATAAAATAGAAAAAAGATTTGTAGTATTTGCTTAAGCTATTACTTGTGATTAAATAGGGCCTTTTCAGGTAGCCAAAGACTTGTGGGAAACTGTCAAAGATGGCTTTGTCTTCTGTGAAAATAATTATACACTCTTTCCACTGTAGAATTAAACAAATTGAAGAGCAGAAAAAATCAATTGCTCTGTGTTTTCTGCAATTGTCAGTGAGGTCAGTTTTTTCAAATAGAGATATTCCAAAAAAGAAGTACTTTGCAGAATTCGAGTACGAATTTTGCAGTGATAAAAGGTACACACTGTCCTCCTCCAATCTCTAACAAAATAAAAATATAAAGATGAAAAAATATTAGTTTTTTCATAAAAAAAATTGTAGAAAAAACATTAATTAGCTTGCCAGCTAAATTTGATCCCATAGTATTTACAACCGAAGACACAAAGGATCTGTGAACATTGTCAATAACAGAATTAATCAGCAATTTTTGTACTATAATCTTTTGCATGGTCTAATCAATGCCTCCTTTCTAATGCATAAATCCATTGCTCACATCAGACACATCCCATGCCATGCAACTATTCATTTCTCAAGGCTTAAATGACATTTGAGGAGCCTCTTCCATTCTAGATAAAATTGTAAACATGAAAATGCTCGTCATTTGAAGTGGAGGCTGAGGCTCTCCACTTTTCTGTAATAGCTTGTGCAATGCAGGCTTGTTCAAAGCGAAATATTTGTCATGTTATCTCAACTATCTAGGTGCCATAGTAGTTACTGTTACTTCATTGACAGAATTAGCCTTGGAATTTTTTGATAATGATTCTTCTTCATTAGACATTCTTCCAACTGAAAATGCTGGTTGCTTGGGTTTGGGAAGGACCATTGTGTCACTCCCCAGCATGAGAACAACAGTGGACATGATTGGTCTATCTGCTGCATCTTCCTGTACACACAACAAACCAATGTGTATGCACTTCATAACTTCACTTTCTATGCATGTATTTTCCTGCAAAGGATTGATCAATTCCAAGCTTTTTCCTTCACACCACAGTCTCCAAGCCTGCATGCATATTTGAATAATTAGAAATTCTAGTTAAAACATTCGTTTCACTTTCTAATATCAGTTTCTTAATGAGATCACATCAGCAAAACTCACATATACTAGAAGACTTTACCCGTATTCTGAAAGATGGAAGTCACCATTCCTTTTCCCACAAATGATTTCTAATAGAAGAACTCCAAAACTGAAAACATCAGATTTCATTGAAAATAACCCTGCCATAGCATATTCTGGAGCCATATATCCACTGTTTAAATCAATAGAATGTTGTCAGTTGTGAATCTTGCAGAATTTTCTAATTCATTGTGGATTCATGTGTATTAAAAAAGATAAGAGCTACCAATAACACATACTAGGTGCCCACAACTCTTTTTGTCTTTGTCTGACTTTGGCCTTTTTCAAATGTCCTTGCCAATCCAAAGTCTGATATTTTTGGATTCATATCATGATCCAGAAGAACATTGCTGGCTTTTAGATCTCTATGGATTACTCTTAGTCGAGAATCCTCATGAAGGTATAGCAGTCCTCTTGCAATCCCATTGATAATGCCTAGTCTTAATTTCCAATCTAGTTGCTTTTGTTTTGCCTCATCTGACAAGCATATGAACATGGTACTCTTGTTATCGAAGAAAACATTACTATTGTTTACATAGAAGTTGTTTTTAATAAATCTCAATGTATATGTTATTTCATTTTATCTTCCAAAATGCAAAAGGCTCCAATTTATCAGCATATCTTAACAAGTTCTGGTTCTACTTCTACATCATCATATACACACTGTTCTTTGAAATGCACAGACATTATTGGATTCATTGTGTTAGGGCCCATCCCAATTAGGAATAAAGAGAAATGTAATAGTTGGTTAGTTAGCATTAGTTGAGACAGTTAGTTACTTAGAGGATTCGACTATATAAATAGGGGAAGAGAGCAAGGGAAAGAGGGATTCGGAATTGATTGTTAGTTTGCGAGAAGTGGGCAAAAGCTTAGTTGTGAAAGGGGAAACCCTTTGTGAAGGGGGGACCCTTGGAAGAGATCGGTCTCCTATTCTTGTTCTTTTTCTATTGCATAATTCAATAAAGATTCATTCTTTTCCCTTTATTTTCCATTTCTGTTCCTAGGCTCCTAACAGTTTGTTATTGACAATTTAATTTTGGCGGGCGAGACTACTCTTAACTCCTTTACCCCATGGAAGTATCAGCTGCTAGAACATATAATAACTTCTATTAGACTAAATTGGAGCAAAAACAAGAAAATAAATTAGGAAATTAAGCAAATGGGAAGAACAAGGTAGTTGTTAAAACGTACTGAAAAGGTGAAAGTCAAGGCTAGAATTCGGCATGAACTCATATACAAGCAACTTTTCGTTTTCCTCAATGCAGAAACCCAAGAGTCTCACAAGGTTTCTATGCTGCAGTTTGGCTATGAAGGTTACTTCATTCTTGAACTCCTCTGAACCTTGACCAGATGTTTCTGAGAGCCTTTTGACAGCAATTTCTGTCCCATCTGGTAAAGTACCCTGGCAAAGAGTTGAAAATTAAGAGATGAAAATACGAGTATGTCAACAAAGGATTAAAGCAAAATTATGCATAGCTTGGTTTCCAGATCCATTCATTGATACCTTGTAAACAGGGCCAAATCCACCTTCTCCTAATTTAGATGACTCTGAAAAGTTATTAGTGGTCTGTTGAATCACAATTAAAGGGATAGTAGGAAGGTCTGTATTCATTGAATCCTCTCCTTGAACACGAGCATTAAATGCTATAGGAATGATGTCCAGCTGCATTCCATCTACCAAGGAAGCTAGTAAGTTTGTATATAGTCTTATTGTCATAGTTGAGTTTGTGAAATGAGCTCAGACTCGGAACTTTAATCACGAGTGTAACCAGTTTTAATTACCTTTATGTAACACATTCTTTCTCCTGGAGTAGTAGACACCGCAACTTAGTAGAGTTGCTGCCACCAACACACTTACTATTGTGATGATCAAGGTTTTGGTTTTGGAATTACTTTTACCTTCCTGCTTGGCTGCAACATTAGCATAGCATAGATGAACATTTTGCATTTCCACAACTAAAAAGTTATTGAAGAAAAATAGGCAAATTCTTGAATTTCTTAAGATGATATACACCACATTTAAAATTCTGATATATTGAATACACCATTCTTTAATAGAAATTTTTGATGTTTAATTTCTTAACCAATGCTCCCTGGTTTAGTAAGCCAGAGCAAAAAGATAATTAGCATGTTTTGCAAAAGTACTGTTAGTTGAGATTGCGTATTTCCTAACTGCTCACATATTAGACCTACCAATCAGCCTATATGTCCTCTTGAATAATGATATGTGGACTTTTATTGCATGAACCATGAGGTTTCAAAAAAATTGTGTTCTAGTAGTTTTCAAAGGTAGTAGGTGACCCACACCCATGTCTCTATTCAAATATTTGACTCAGTGGCCTCCTGAACAAGATCAAAAGTGGAAATAAGATTATTTTACTTGTTACAATTATTTTCTTCGTTGACTCACAAACATGATCACTTTGTTAATTGTTGCTGTTTAACACATCAACACACTGTTGAGTGTAGAGTGCAGGGAACAAATGAAATTAAGCAGCAATAGATTAAGGAAACCCAATACTTATTTAATGTTACCTGGATTAGGCAGTGGAGAAGGCGATGTTTGATTACTAAACTGTGAGAACATGTGATCATCAAACTTGGTCCCACAGCTTGGAGCCATAACCGCCCATGCTACCTTTGTCTCACAGCATTCTGGAACTTTATCCAACACAGCCTCCAAACACTGCCTACATTGATCACTAATAAGGTCCCTTGCACACTGCACCAAGCCATACCTTTTCTCATTCCCCAATTGAACTCACTTATTGCCCAAGACTGGTTGCTCTCTACAATTGCTTTTCTTATCAAACCCTGCATGGCATCCTCAGCTTTCAAAGCTTCAGTTGAATCCTTTATGTTCTCTGACCCCGTTACGTTCCATATTGGGCTTATGCTTAACTCACCATAGAAACTATGGTTAGAGTAACGTACAATGCATACATCATACCATACAACGGCTGAGACACCGTTGGGACAGCGCTGAACCATTTCTCTAACTGCAGTGTTGAGGCAGAACTGACATAAATATCCTGTGGTGTCCCCACGGCATTCATAAAACCCGTAAACAGCATCGTTCTCACTGCCATTTTTGCTGGTTATGGTAGTATGGTTATATCCTTTGCTTGTAGCTGAATCAGAGAGTATCCATGAAAGGAGGTTGTTGAGGTTGGTTTGGTATGATGTGGTGAGAGATTTTCCTGTTGTGTTCTGGCAAAAATTGTACATGTAAATTGGAGATTGTGCACTTGTTGTGGTGAGGAGGAGGAGGAGCATGAACATGAGAAAGCTGATCAAAGAGGTCATGGTGGATATTGAAGTTCTCAAAGTAACTGTGAGTTCTTTTTCTTCTTTCTATTCTTGGGTAATGAAGCAATATTTTGGTGTTATGTTCTATCAGGAGCAGTTATGTAAATATTATTTTATGCCAGCGAAAGTATCGTCGAGTTTGAATCAGGGTGATTTATGAACAAGTAAAAAATGGTTTGATCTCTCTTGATAAGTCTTGTGCACATTTTCTTGTGAATTGTCAGCATTCAAACTTAGTTTGTCTTCCGCGGCTTAAAAAAAATTGACTGTGCCCATCCTGTTTTCTCAGTTATTGCATAACCATCATTGTTGCAAATAAAATAAATAGAAAAAATAGAGATGATATCAATACAAAAATATATTATCTTTAAAAGCCTACTCTTTTAGGAATTAGTTATTTTGTTTTTTGTTTTTTTATAGATAAACATGTATGAGATTTTATGTGAGAACCACTTCAGATAATATAATAAATACACCTTAGAATAGAATTTTTTTATTTCACACCAAAGAAATTTTTTATACATGTAACGTGAATAACCTAACATGCTTTAATATTAATCTGAAGTTGTTTTTTTTCTTTTTGACAGGAATATTAATCTGAAGTTGTTGTTTACATCATGTTGGAAGCTTTTATTACAAGTTCAACTTTCACGGATGCATATTAGCTACGGTCATCGGTCCCTAAATTCACTACAGTCAAATTAATCTCCACCCTTAAAATTATTCAAAGGTCCAGATCATATTTCCAAAAAAATAAAAAATAAAGGGGAAAAAAAAGTATACAAATTCCTTAAACTATAGTCTGCTTGCAAATAGACACTTTCAACTATGAATTCTCAATAAATCATCAAACATTAAGAATTAGTGAAATTGTTCCCTACATTATCATGATTAAATCATTAATAGTAATCAAATCCAGCCATCCATTTTGTTAAATCTAAATCATTGATTATTTTTTATTTAATTATTTAGTTTTTTAATGTTTTTATTTTCAAATAAAACATGAAAAAGCAAACAGAAAAAACTATTGCGTTTCTTCGTATTCACTCTTACGTTTATTCCTCTTCTTCTTTGTTTCGTCTCCCTCAATCAAATTTGTGCCTCATCTCTACTACTGAATTGACATTCTCTATCCTTCGTGTTCTGTTTGTATGAATGTGTACAAGAGAAAGCATCTAGTTAATTTCTCCCTCACTCAAATTTGTGCCTCAACTCCGCTACTGACTTTTGATACTCAACATGCTCAATCTCCTTGATATTCGAAAAGTAGAGTTTGAAGAACATTTGGCCCATGTAAGCAATTAAACGGATGGTTTAGGTTAAGAATAGTAAGCATGCTTAATCCAACGGCTGAAGTAACTTGTGCATGGTGGGGTATCGATCCCCATTGTGCACCATAGAATTTGCCTTAAACTATAAGACAAAGAGTAAAAGTAACATATAGAAATAATGTTTGGCCAGCGGAAGCCACACCTTACAAACAATGATTAGTCCTTCCTTGCTAGTGTTGAAATACACTGGGTTTAGAAGAAAAAAAAAAGCAACTACTAAACCTGTTCAAGACTATGAGTGTGTTTGGGAAAGCTGGAAGAAAAAGATTATGCTGATAATCTGTTTTCAAATAATCGATTATTGTGATAATCGATTATAATCAGAATCTGTTTTTGTTTGGCTATGTTTCTTTGGCGATTTTAAGATAATCTATTTCGTTTGGGTGATGCTTAAAAAATTACTTTTACATAATAAATTATGAAAAAATGTATGAAATTATTTGAATAGTGTTTTTTTGAATAATGGTTTTTTTTTCAATTTTTTTTTATTTCTTGCTAATATATTTTTTTAACTCATTTTAATCATTTAACTTTTTATTATCAACCATAAAGTTTCTAGCATAAATTTATATTATTATTTTTATTGTCATTATTATTCTAATCATTAATTTCTTAGACAATTTTTTTTTATTCGGGTTGTAAATCTACCAAATTGGTTTGCATTTTTTAATCCTTGTTTTTTCTTAAGGAAAATAAAATAGCAAGTTTTGTAATAAAGTGAAAAGAGTCCCCGTCAAAAAACAAAAAGTGAAAAGAGCAAGTTCGGACCTGTCGAATGAACAGTAAACTGATTATAATCAAATAAAACAGTCCTGTGAGAAATTTTGTGGGTATGTCTATTATCATTACTGTCACTTTTTCTAGTAATGACAGAGAACAGAAAATTACAGATATTTCATTTTCTCATACAATGATATTTGTCGGGTAAAAGGGTGAAGAAAGGTGAAGTTGGGAAGAGAGGAGTTTATGAGTGTGAAAGGTGAGAACTTGAGTAAGGAGTTGTCTGTGGACGAAGATAATCAGTTGTTTGTTACGATGTTTGGGAGTGAAGTCTCAAAGGTCATTCTAGCACGGTAGAGCAACCAAGGAATAAGGCGTTTGTGCTCAAATACAATCTTTTCTTCAGTGATGAGTTGAAGGATTCGGGGTCTAGGCGCGTCATTTGAAAGTCAATCTGTTTCATGATTTAATTTTTCTTCACTCACTGAAGGTGTAAAATTGAGAACCCTTGTAAGAAGTTAGATATTTTTTTTATTTTCATGTGGAAGTAATAGAAGGGCTGAATTCCAACAATGAGAAGTTCAAAATGGAATTTGGTGAAAGGAGGTGCTGCTAGAAAAGAGAAAATGACATGCTACAATGTTTCATCATCAGGTAATATTGTTCCTTTTTTAAATTAAAAAGTAACCTTAATATATGTTTATGTATATACGCTTCTGTGAGTTTGCATGAGTGGTAGGAGGATCTTTTAAACGTATATGTATATTTTCTTTATTTCTATGTTGCTTAAACTGATAACTGATAAATAAGTGTGTAGGCATTTGAATCTACCCAATAATTATGAGAATAATATAGTGGTATATGAGGAATGGATGTTGTTTACTCTGCTAAGATATGGGTATCTAGGCCTAGTAAATAGACGTAAAATTATTTAAAAGAATATAAGGATGTTGAATGGTTATAGAATTAATGTGCACAAATTTTT
Organism: Sophora flavescens; assembly: GCA_030762895.1. Classification (NCBI taxonomy): domain Eukaryota; kingdom Viridiplantae; phylum Streptophyta; class Magnoliopsida; order Fabales; family Fabaceae; genus Sophora; species Sophora flavescens. The sequence continues at coordinate 76,986,131 of CM061063.1, forward strand.
GTGTTTGGTTCAGCTAGAAGGTCTAACTAATTTCATCATTGATGATATGATATTCGGAAAACCCTTTGATGTTTGCTATATGGTTTGCATTTTGGTTTAATAGTTCAGAGGGTGTTGTTACGGATAAAAGACAAACATCCAAGGTTGTCGGTGGGTCCTATGCTAACAAGCTCGGGTGGAAAATAAGAGATAAGGTATAAGAAGTTATAAGGAAAACTCGGGGAAGAGGTTATAAGGAAGAAAAATGAGTCATAAGGAAGGAAAAAACTCGGGTGGACATAAGGAGTTATAAAAAAAATGAAAGGAGTTATAAGAAAGAAAAAGGAGTCATAAGGAATGAAGAACTCGACGAAGAACTCGAGTGGGCATAAGGAGTTATAAAAGAAAAAATGAAAGGAGTTATAAGGAGGGAAAATGAGTCATGAGGAAGGAAGAACTCGACGAAGATTTGGGTTGGGGAAAGAGAGTTATAAGGAAGATAAAGGAGTCGTAAGGAATGAAGAGCTCGGTAGAGAATTCGGTTGGGAAAGGGAGTTATAAGGAAGGAAAACAAAAATAAGGAAGAACACGGAGAAGAGCTTAGGGGAAAAGGAGTTATAAGGCAGAAGGAGTTATAAGGTAGAAAAAACAAAAAATAAGAACTCAGCGAAGAGCTAGGGGAGAAATGAGTTATAAAGCAGAAGGAGTTATAAGAAAAAAAAAACTCGATATATACAAAGAAGAAGAGGCAAGAAGAGAAGCAGAGACGAAAAGCGAGAAGAAGATGAAAAAGAATAGGAAGAGAAGAAGAAGAAACAAGGAGCAGAAGCGAGAAGAAGAAAACTCGGTTTACTAAAGAGAAGAAGGGGGAGGAGGAGGAGAGAAGAAGGAGAAGGAAGAAGGAAAGGAAGAAGGAAAAAGAAGGAGGAGAAGGAGAAGGAGAAGAAGGACGAGAGAAGAATGAGAAGGAGAGGGGAAGAATGAGAAGGAAAGGGGAAGAAGAAGGAGGATAGAAGAATGAGAAGGAGAGGGGAGGAGAGGAGACGGAGAGAGGAAGAAGAAGAAGAAGAGGAAGAGGAAGAGGAAGAAGAGAAGGAAGAGGAGGAGGAGGAAGAAGACGAAGACGAGGAATAAGAAGAAGAGGAGGAGGAAAAAGAAGAACATTTGAGAAGAATGAGAGGAAGAATAAGGAGGAGGATGAGGAGACGAAGAAACAAGAAGAGGAAAAATAAGAGAGAATGAAGCTCGGTTTAGAAGAAGAAGAGTTGAGATTTGTATGATTAGCTCGGAGAAAGCTCGGTTTTCTTGAAGATGTCTGTCAAAGTTCTTTCGCGCGTGTACTCTTTTTCCTAACCCGGGCTTTTTTCCTGAAAAGGTTTTTACCCGGGAAGGTTTTAACGAGGCACGCCGAATGTTTATTTGAAGACATCGGCAAATCAGCTTGGAAAAAGCTCGGATTTACCTGAAGACATTTATAGCTCAGCTCAGGAAGAGTCCAATTTACTTGAAGAGACCTTTTAAAGCTCTTTTGCCTCTTTGAAGTTCAGAGCTTGGGGGACTTGTATACTATCAGGAAAATTGTGGGGGGGGACATGGTTAAGTGGGAACAAAACCACTCACCCATGATCGCATGTAACCGTCGCATAGTGGTAGGAGAATGTGGGAATAACTTCCCTTGTAGGAGTGAGGAGAATTGGTATAAATAAAAGAGAATTGATGTAAAGTGAAGGCGAAGCTATTTTTGTAACTCTGTTATCATAATTCAGAGAATAGATAGCGATATTATTTTTCGAGTTCTTGGATTGACATTGCTAGAATTTGCAAGAATGTGAATCAATCTGATTTTTCAGTTGGTGGGCATCTAATCTAAGATCCTGTATCAACATAGATAGTTTAAGCTTACTGAATTGAGTTTTATAGGTTGATAGGTATCAACATGCATATTTTCGTCGCCCTATTAAGTTTTTTTTTTTCCCTTAATTGCATTTTTAGTCCCTTTAAAATTGGGGTAATATTTATCTTGTATATGTGGTCACTCCAATTCAATTTGTTTTCTTTGGAGGACACATTCACTGCATTTCAGAGAAAAGGGTCACTCCAATTCAATTTGGGATGCTGAATCTTCAAGGAATGGTGGTAGCATGGCGGTGAACGGCAACATTCGCATGAAGGGGTGGCGGATCTGGCGGTGGTAGCAGTGGAGCAGTTCTTCAACGACGACGCTTGTGGGTGGCGAACGCGGTGGACCGCGACTCTGGTATTGTGGTCACGTGGGTGCTGCTATGTGTGGCAGGACGCGGCGGAGTGAAACCGTGGCGGTGCTTGGTAGTGTATTGTTGTATTTATTACTGCTAAAATGTGAACAATATCTTAGCTACTAAACTTGGACAATTGCTTACACTAATCGTAGTCACCATATGGAAAGCGCTAAAGAAATGGTCTCAACCGGTAATGTGGAAACCACTTCTTCACCATATGGAAATCATAGAAGAATTGACAAGAGAGTAAGTTGCTCATCTTCCTCTTTGTCATTATTCACGAGTTTTATATAATTGGTAATTGGGTATTAAGCAAATAACTAATCAAGCTTAGATAATAAATTGAAAGAAAGTTGGACAAGACAATAGTTAGATACTTACCTCATCCAGCAGTACAATTATGCTGGACATGTATGTATGCATGGACAAAAGACAGTTGTAACCCCACAACCAATTTGTTTAGTCACAACAGGTGGTACCTAACTGGTATTTCCCTGGTCTAACTATGAGGCCGTAGTTATGTGCCGAAACTTCAATTCCCACATTGTGTTTTCATTCCCCTTAGGTCCAATAGGAACTCCCCTAGGAAAAAATTATTAGTTGCATGTAATATTTTTGGATATGTGGCAATGAAATAGCAGCCCTGCTGCTCAGTAAACAAATTGTAACAAAAATTCACAAAAAAACCTAATTATTGAAAGAGGAAATAAAGGAAGAAAGGAGAAATTAACAAGAATGTTTTTTTACTTTTATCTGACTTCACATTTGTTATATGCTTTCGAGTGCTCTTCTTATATAAACACAGTGGTTAATTGTTTTGGATATTTGATGAGAAGAACCCCAGTTTGTCTCTCTCCTGTGTTTTCCTGAGTTTACACTCACATTTCCACTTAACTACTAAAAATTAGTTGCTTGAGTTTCAGGGGCACACATACATGCGACTCATTGCATTTCTTATTTTGTCTTTCAATTTTGGATGCTGCATTGCAAGAGGCAACCATTGGAGGTACTATAGAACTTTATCAGCTTTTATGCTTAAGAGGAATGAATAGAGTTATGGGAATAATCACCAAAGTCATCATGGTGGAGAATCACATTCATAACCAAAACCTCCAATACATGGATGTATTCCATCATTACAAAAGGCTCCACCACATAAAACTCTTCCATCATTCCCACCAATTCCTAAGCCAAACATATCTCCATCAACTCTGCAGCTCTGCCACCAAAAGGTCACAATGTCGTGCATTCTACCATCTTCAATGTGCTAGCCTATGGAGGTAAGGGAGACAGCTACACTCATGACCCAAAGATAAGTCTTTGAACTTCACTATAACAAGCAAATTGTTTCAAATTGTGGCTTTTGATAACAAGCTAACACCAACAAATTAAGAGGTTTCAGTTCACCACAAATTTTAGTGTTCCTATGAGAATTCAAGGACATGCAGCGTAATTTTCTAATTATTTTATGAAATTTACTGGTATTGTCAGAAAGAAAAGAGAAGTGTTCATATTGCTTATGCTTACATATTTTTTTACAGCATTACATTATCCTGCTCCTTCACTTCAAGAGGTTAATGCTTATTACTTGAAGTCTATTGCTTGCAGAGGCGATGGTGAGTTGCCAATTGAAGATGTTTATGATTATTGATTAATGAATACCCGTGATTCATGCGTAGCAACAAATGCTGATTTCAATTCAATGGATGTAATGTTATTAATTTTTCATGAATTTATATATTACTATTTGACTGTAATGACAAGTAAACCCAGTTGCAGAAGCGCACAAATACCATGCAGAATCTGGATTTAAAAGGAAACAAATTCTTCAAGAGGAATGATTCCATGTCCGAAAATTCTGGTAAAAACACTTCATGTATAATGTCTTTATTTATAAAGGACATGAAAAAAATGCGTGTTAAAAGCCTTCCTTTCACTGCTTTGAATTCACTGACTCTTCCGAACTTTCTGTCAGTAGCTTTAGCCAATTCTGTGACTCTTCTGGCCTTACTTTAACTATTCATTTTTGTTCATTCATGTCTCTAAGAGTGAATTGCGATACATTTTCTCATTCTTTTACAACTTAAAGTAGATCGTTCGCAGACACACAGTGTGATAACTGGTGAGGAATGGAACTTCAATAGATAAAAAATTCTATTTATTTTTTTTTTTGATAAAAGATAAAAAATTCTATTGATGTCTTGGTAAATCGTTCAATGAATTTAATATACTTTATATTATCCTTTCATTTCTATTTTAATTATTGTTTTAGGAAAAAAAATATTCTTATCAATAAAAATTCTACATTAATAAAGGATATTAAATAAAAATTCAAAAAATATAAAAAAAGGAATAGTCTTCAAGTTATCCGGCGTCTTCAATTTGAAAAGGAATAGTCTTTCTGGCTTCTTTCCTTCAACAATTCAGCCAAGTAGGAAGCTTTAATAGCCAAGGCTCTAAAAAAGGCTTCTTGACAGGTAGTATAGTGGTTGTATTAGGAGGCTCCCTGATGGTGCGTTTGATTGGTAAAAAGTATCTGGACAGTACAGGAAAGACATGATAGTATAGGACAAATCCTTGAGTTACAGGACAATTCTTTGTCTTGTACATTGTTTGATGGATAATGGACAACACAAACAAAATAATATTAAATTTATCGGAATACCCTTTATAATATATATTATTTAATATATAAATATACAATATATAATTATGCACAGAGAGGAGAGAAAAAGAGGGGGAGGGGGGGGGGGGGGAGAGAGGAGAGAGATGTAAGGATAATTTTGTCTTTTGTTAGTCTGTCCATGAGACAACTTTTTGTCCCATGGTTTGGTGGGAGACAAAATTTTGGGTTTTTGTCCTATCCCTCACCACCTTTTTTGTCCTGTCCCCTGACAACTTTTCAAATCAAACAAGGCATAAAAATTTTTGTGCTGTCCAGTCCCCTGAATTTTTACAAATCAAACGCACCCTAAGTTGTTAGTCGTATTGGACATCAGTAGGCATGTCAAAATTACCGAATCCACGGGTACTCGTATAGATTATCTGTAATTGATAGTAAATGGATATCTTTTGGGTGGGGATGGAGATCATAGTGTTCGTCTCATGGATATTCGCATATTTATGATAAATATTTTTTATTAAATATTTATTATAGATTATGATAATTTCTATCACTTTGATATAAAATAAACTTTTTTTACTTTATTATTTCATATTTTTTAGTGGGTAAACCTATAATAATAAAAAGAATTTAAATACATATAATATATTATACAATGTTAATATAATATATTGTTATGTTATATTATATATTTTATTTTCATTCTTTTTATTGTAGACTCTTAAATATCCAAATATATCCATGGATATCCGTTATCCGTATAAATATCCATGAGCATAAATATCTTCTCTGTTGAGATTCCACCATCTCTAGGAAATCTCATGAAGCTTAAGATACTCAATCTTTTGATAAATTTACCGACCCGCACATACTAAATATCTCAAATAATCATCTTGAACGCCAGATTTCTTTAACCATTTTAGGGTTTCTATGAATCACTCTCCAAAGCAATGATCGCTTGTGTGGCCCATCATTACTTTTTTGTTTTAAATATTAATTCAATGGATACTAATATGTTAGATTTCACCCGTACAACACGGTCATCATCTAGTTTAATTTAATTAAAGCTGATTGAGCTTGTCATGTGGTACAAGGTTTGTCATGTAGGACACTTCTCTTAGAAAATTTACAGATGCTGGATAGAGGTACTAAAATTACAACTTTCCAAAAATTGGGGATCAAATGTATTAAAAAAAAATACGAGGGATTAAAATCACATATTGACAAAGTAAAGGGATTAAAAGTATAATTAAGCATTTTTTTTTGTTTCTAAGGTATACTACAACGACAAAGACTAGTCGTACCAGACGGTATTGAAGGCTAACCTCATCCGACCAGGTTTTCTCAATATTTCTCAATACACAATCTTTATACTTCAGTACCTTTTTATTTTTTGTTTATTTACCTGAACTCTAGAGTTTTGACAACATGCTGATGCTAACTGTTCAAATCAAACAACCCACATCATCTAAAAAATTTCAAACCAGATTGTGCATTCCACCTGCAAAATTCCATCAGCCATTAGTCCGTGTTGCGTGGATATTCCTTGTGCATATATACCCTCACATTAAATGGCAGTCCAAGCTGAAGGATCTACTTCTTTCTAGGGACTTTTTCTCGGAAAATACTTCGGAAAATAAAAACAAGCACATCACAAATCACGATCACGCCACTTCACCATAAATTTTCACCTTTTATTTATAATTCTTAAGTGGTCTGCATCCTTTCTTGTATTTCACAATTACCTGGATCATATACTGGGATCTATGTACGCCATTGGGTTCTATAGAAAAAGATTCAATAAATCATTAAATCCATTTAGACTAAGGTCTTTTTCAATAGTTTTTCTTATAATTTTTTCGGTCTTCCTTTGCCTTTGTCGTGCTTAATTTATTGCCAAACTTTACATGGCCAGTCTGAAACCTACAGAAAAGGAGGGTTTTGTTAGGCCGTCAAAAGCTAACAAAACTTTTGTCGAATGTTTATGATATAGAAGAAATAAAAAAAAATAATAATTGAATCCATAAAATGAGAGAACTGACTTAATGCTAAGTTCATTGTTAACTTGTTACAGGCCATATGGCGTGGCCAATTTTGGCAAATATTTCAGTTGTCTTTTTAGTTTTTACTGCTTATTTTCTGCAAATGGAGATAATGATGACTAAACTTAATAAGTGGTTTATTAGTTTTACCTGTTTTTCCGATAAAGTTCTTCTTATAGTTCTTCCTGAGAGATGGAATCTTTTATTTGCAAGCATATCAATGCTGCTCATAATATCTGTTTCTCTATTTGTTTTGCTTGTAATTTGTATTTTTTATTGTAGGTGGTTTGCGCGCTGGCTTTATCATGCATAAATTTTGGAGGCAACAAGCTTTGTCCATATACTCCGACCTTTCAAAACAACTGATGATAAAGGTATGAATTTTTATGTTTGCTCTGAGGATTATTAACTACTGTATTTGAAATATTAAATTGCCATCTAAATTTGATTCCATAGTATTTACAACTGAAGACACAAACGATCTGTGAACATTGTCATAACAGAATTAATCAGCATTTTTTGAATTTTAAACTTTTGCATGGTCTAGTCAATGCCTCCTTTCTAATTGCTCACATCCCATGCCATGAAAGCTATTCATTTCTCAAGGCTTAAATGACATTGGAGGTGCCTCTTCCATTCTAGATAAATTGTATACATGAAAATGCTCGTCATTTGAAGTGGAGGCTGAGCCTGTCCACTTTTCTGTGATAGCTTGTGCAATGTTGGCTTCTTCTTCATTGGACATTCTTCCGACTGAAAATGCTGGTTGCTTGGGTTTGGGGAAGGGTCATTGTGTCACTCCCCAGCATGCATGAGAACAATGGTGGACATGGTTGGTCTATCTGCTGCATCTTGCTGTACACACAACAAACCAATGTGTACGCACTTTGTAACTTCACTTTCTATGTATGACTTTTCCTGCAAATGATTGATCAAATCCAAGCTTTTTCCATCACACCACAGTCTCCAAGCCTGCATGTAAATGTGAATAATTAGAAACTGTAGATGAAACATTTGTTACTCTTTATAATACCAATTTCTCGATGAGATCAGATCAACAAAACTCACGTATACTAGAAGACTTTGCCCATGTTCTGAAAGATAGAATTCACCAATCCTTTTCCGACAAATGATTTCTAATAGAAGAACTCCAAAATAACCCTGCCATAGCATATTCTAGAGTCATGTATCCACTGTTTAAAATCAATAGAATACTGTCAGCTGTGAATCTTGCAGAATTTTCTAATTCATTGTGGATTAATGTGTATTGAAAAAGGAATTATTATTTTGATCAATTATAAAGTTATTAGGAGTACATTGTGTTGAAACAATTGATGAAGATAAACCCATTACTATGTTACGGAACACCCAGAAGAACCTCAAGGGAAAAAGTATTAACAAATAACAACTCTCTTATTTATGTAATATGCTTCGATATTACAATACATTGGGGTGAGGGGGTATTTATACATTACAAAGAAGCAAAACAAACCACACATCTTAAATAGTAAAACGAAATTAAACCATGCAACATATTTAGAAAAACAAAAAAAAACTTAACCATGCAACGTAAAAAAAGCATACTAAAAATAGTTGAGGCAAAAGATGATGTTGACTTTTAACACTCCCCATCAACATCATCTCCCATTCTTCTTACTTCATTTAATTGAGAGCGAAACTTTTCAAATTTATTGGCATTTAAACTTTTCGTGAATAAATCTGCAACTTGATCATCTGTTTGGATCTGTTTCATGTCAATCTCTTCTTGCAAAACTTTCTCCCTGATAAAATGATAGTGCACTTCGACATGCTTAGTTCTTGCATAAAAAACTGGATTCTCCGCCAATCGTATTGCATATTGATTGTCACAATATAACGGAACTGCATAATTTACTTGCTGATGTAAATCATTCATCAGTTGTATTAGCCATGTGCTTTCTTGAGCTGCCATTGTTGCTGCTCTATATTCTGCCTCTGTGGTTGACAAAGATACAGTTGATTGTCTTTTACTACACCAAGAAATTGTTCCTGAACCCAACATATATACGTATCCCGTAGTTGATCGACAAGTGTCGTGATCTCCTGCATAGTCAGTATCACAATAGCCAACTAACTTGCAATCTTCTCCTTTCTTGTACATGAGACCATAGTTCAGTGTACCCTTCACATATCTTAATATTCGCCGAACAGTTTCTAAATGATGTTTCTTTGGATTTTGCATATATCGACTCATTACACCAACTGCATAAGAAATATCAGGTCGAGTCAAAGTCAAGTAGATCAAACTACCTACCAAACTTCGATACATGCTTGTGTCTTCCAAGTCTTTCCCATCATGAGCGCATATCTTGACATTTGGCTCCATCGGAGTTGACATTGGCTTACAGTTTGACATCCCGAATTTCTCTAATAAATCTTTAGCATATTTTTGTTGACAAAGAAATATACCTTCTTGTCTCCGATCAACCTCAAGCCCAAGAAAATGCCTGAGTTGTCCAAGTTCTTTCATTTGAAAACGAACTGACAAATTTTCTTTTGTTTGATGAATTTCTTTAATATCATCTCCAGTAATGATGAGATCATCCACATACACTAACACAATGGCTAGCTTTCCTCCATTTACTTTTATAAACAAGCTTGAATCTACAGGTGCTACAAAATAGCCACTTTGCATAAAAAACTCGGCAATCTTGCCATACCAAGCTCTTGGTGCTTGTTTTAACCCATAAAGTGCTTTTCTTAGTTTACATACAAACTCGGGATGAGTTTTATTCTCAAATCCTATTGGTTGAATCATGTAAATCTCTCGATCTAATTCTCCATGTAGAAAAGCATTCTTCACATCCATCTGCCATAAATCCCAACCTTTGTTGGCTGCAAGTGCAAGTAGAACTCGTACAGTAGTAAGTTTTGCCACTAGACTAAATGTTTCATCATAGTCCAATCCATATTGTTGAGAGAAACCATGAGCTACCAATTGAGCTTTGTATCTCTCGATTGATCCATCTGGGCGACGTTTTATTTTATAAACCCATTTACACTACAAAAAAAGGTCATTTAGCGACCGAAAATAGTGACTGAATTTTTAGGTTCCTTTTTGCGACCGAAATAGCGACCGATTGTAGGATCTACATGAAACACTGGTTAGAGTTGATTCTGCGACCGAAATAGCGACCGAAATAGAGTGTAGCAGAGATATCGGTCGCTACTTCGGTCGCTAAACAAAGGAAAGTAAAAGTCAGAAATTTATGAATTGTTAGCGATCGAAATGGCGACCGAATTAAATGCAACGGTCAAACTGTGTTTATATTAGCGACCGATATTAATTCGGTCGCTAAAAGGCACGTTAAAAAAATAAAATTGCGCGTGTTAGCGACCGAAATTTAATTCGGTCGCTACAATTACAAATTCAAATTAAAACTAACCATATTAGAGACCGAATTAGCGACCGAATTAATTCGTCGCTAAAACTGAAATCCCTAAATTAATGAGAACCTCCTTCTTCCTCATTTTTTCTGTCGCATTTCTCTTCCCACCCACTGTTTCTCTCTTCTACGGCGCGTGCTCCGGCCACCTCAACACCCCAAGACACCTCCGATCACCACCGTCATCTCCCCTCTGCTCAGGTAAGCTCTCCTCTACTCCATCTCTCTGTCTCTGTTTCTCTTTCGTATATCTCTCTCTCATTGTCTCTCTTCATTGTCAACATTTTCCCTCGCTCTCTCTCTCATTGTCTCACTATGTCACTGTCTATCATTTCCCCCCTCATTTCAGGGCTCATTCTGGTCACATTGCTCACACCACCACCACCACAACGCCCTCCCTCACACTGACCGAGGTAATTGCTTCTCTCTGTCTTTCTCTACATTGTTGTTTCTGTTGTGTGTTGTGTGTACATTGGTGTTGCGTGTGTGTGTTTGTTGTGTTGTGTGTGTGTGTGTTTGTTGTGTGTTCTGTGTACTAAAGTTTGTGTGTTCAATTGGATTGTAAGCATAGGGTAGGTGTGTCTCACCGTGTTTGATGTGTGTGTGTTTGATGTGTATTGTGCATTTGGGGTGCTCTGTGTGTGTGTCTGTTTGGGATGTTTGTGTGTGTGTGTGTGTGTGTGCAGAGATGTGTGTTTAGTGTATGTGTGTGTGTTTAGTGTATGTGTGTGAGTTTAGGGATGTGTGTTTTTGTGGTAGTGCATTCATTTTATATAGGATGCTTGATCTTCTCATTTCGTGATGAGGGTTGAATTTTGTATAGAGATGGCAAAATTAACTTCTTTTTTTTTGTAATTCTGCCTTTGTATGAACTTATTAAACAAAAATTGTAACTTATAGGTTGAATTTAACCACTTATGTCTAAACAGGGTGTTGGATTGCAGTTTTTTTACTTTGTCACCACCACTTGTTGAACTAGAGTCCCCTTATCTTTGTGTGCTTGGAGTTGAGGTAAGTAAAATACTCTCTCTTATTCCTTGAATTAAATGGTATTTGTAATGTGTTAAGTGAATTATCGTATTGTTTCTTAGTGGAGAGCTGAGCTCAGTAGGATGTGATCCTGTCCGAAAGGCAGGATGTCTGGTTATGTGCTAATAATTTATCTTTTATGCATGTGTTTACCAATATGTGTTGTTTGTTAGTGGAGAGCGGAGCTCAATAGGATGTGATCTTGTCTGATTGTATGCTGATAATTTAATGTTTATGCATGTGTTTGTCAATATGTGTTGTTTGTTAGTGGAGAGCGGAGCTCAATAGGATGTGATCCTGTCCGAAAGGCAGGATGCTGGTTGTGTGCTGATAATTTAGAAATTATGCATGTGTTTGACAATTAACTGCTACTTGTTAGTGGAGAGCGGAGCTCAATAGGATGTTTGCTACAATATTTAATCGAAGTTTGTATTGATTTACGCTGCAATTTATATAAGCTCAACAATGTTGCAATATTTATAGGTTAATGATTTTATTTTCTGTTAGAGTTAATAACTAATTTACGAAAGCCTTAGTTTCCTATTTGAGATTCAATATTAATGAGCATGCGTAACGTATCAAGGTATGCATGCTCATTGTATTGAATCTTGAATTGTCCAAGTGGGACAGTTTGGGAAAAAACCTTTTTCACACTCGTACAATAGTCATTTCAATGTTCAAATGCCTTATATACTTGTTGAAATCTCGGTCTGATGCATTTCCTTTTGTTCTCCTGGTGCATACTTGATCGCGGTGATTATGACCGTGCTCGAGTCGTGTAACTTGGAGACCGATGGGAAATGCTGCCGAAATTTTGTCAAGTATAAGGTATTTGAATTTGGGAATAACTATCGATGAGCCGAGTGTGGCAAAGGTTTCTTCTCGAATGGGATAGGTTCATACCTTGTCATAAGAACGAGATTGATGGAGTTATTGGAATGCACAGTAATATATAAGTGTTATTGTAGGATTGGTCATGCTATCTAATTGCCAGTAATGGATATTCCGGAGAATCGGAAATGGATGTATCGTAGGTTGGATCGGAATAAACGTCTTAGGGAAGAGTATAGAGTTGGAGTGGGTGAGTTTATAGAGTTTGTTGTTATCCGGGGAGAGATTTATACTGTTGTTGGCGGTGATCAATTGAGGTGTCCTTGCAAAAGATTCGAGTGTCAATCTTTCAAAAGCGTGGATGGAGTTGTAGCCGATCTTTATGAGAAGGGCTTCATGCCACGATTACTATTGGTGGAGTAACCATGGTGAGACGTTGCACGACTTAAACCCGATTGTGGTTGAAGGTTCGTACTATGGAAGTGGTGACGGGAGGGAAGAATTGAATCCATACGAGCAGATGATAATGGATCATGCTGGACCATCGGTTGGTGTTGTACTAGAAGAAGATGGGGGAGAAGATGGTGGAATGGGTTCCCAATACATAGAGGAGAATCCGAATCCCGAAGCTGAAAGATTCTATGATATGCTGAGTGCTGCACGATCTCCATTGTTGGAAGGATGTCGGGAGTACACGGAGTTGTCGATGTTCATGGAATGGTTGAGTATCAAATCTGACTACAATATGCAAGAAGGTTGCTTTAATCGTCTCACCAGGTCAGTGTCCAAGGCATAGCCAGAAGGCAATCGGATGCCTACAAGTTTTTATCATGCTAAGAAGTCCGTGGAAAATTTGGGTCTGGGGTGTTTGAAAATTGATTGTTGCCCGAATGGATGTATGTTGTACTATAAGGATGATTCAGCGGAAAGCATAACATGTTGTCGATTTTGTGATGCGGATCGGTATAAGACAACCACTAGGATGGGCATTGAGAAGAAGAGGTCGCTAAAAAAGATGTGGTACTTTCCGCTCGTGCCAAGACTTACAAGATTGTACTCTTCGATGGCCACTGCAGCTCACATGAGGTGGCATAGTGAGCATGAGAGAGAGCAAGATATCTTGTGTCATCCATCTGATGGAGAAGCTTGGAAGCATTTTGATAGGGTTCATCTGGCATTTTCGTAGGACCCTCGCAATGTCCGATTGGGGTTATCTGCTGATGGATTTAATCCTTTTGGGCAGTCTGGAAAAGCATACTCTTGTTGGCCGGTTATCCTGACTCCGTACAATCTTCCCCCGGGGATGTGCATGAAGCGGGAGTTTATGTTCCTAACAGTCATAATTCCGGGTCCGTCTAATCCAAAAGGTAAGATTGATGTGTACTTGCAACCGCTGATAGATGAGTTGACAATGCTGTGGAATGATGGTGTATTGACATATGACGTATCTTTAAGGCAGAATTTCATCATGAAAGCAGCTTTAATGTGGACGATCAACGACTTTCCTGCTTATGGGATGATGTCGGGTTGGATGACCGCGGGGAAGCTTGGATGCCCAATATGTATGGAGCGATCGAAGGCATTCACGCTTAAACACAGTCGAAAGATCTCATATTTTGATTGTCATCGTCAATTCCTTCCGGAAGATCATCCTTATAGGCGGAACAAGAATGCATTCAAGAAGCGTTGTGCGGAGAGAACACCGCCTCCACCACGTTTGACTGGTCCTAATGTATGGCGCAGAGTACAGTACTTACCGCTCGTCCATGAAATCCAAGGAGAACATATTCCTGATTATGGCATCAACCATAATTGGACAAAACAAAGTATATTTTGGAGGTTTCCGTATTGGAGGACGCAGCTACTCCGTCACAACATTGATGTCATGCATACTGAGAGGAATGTGTTTTTGAATGTGTTTGACCCTGTGATGGACATCAAGGGGAGGACAAAGGATACAAATAAAGGCCGATTGGACCTGGCTGACATTTGTAATCCGAAGAGTTGCAAGATGGTGGTCGTGGCAGACTTATCAAACCGAAGGCAAGTTATACACTAAGCAAAGCACAGAAATTGGTCGTCTGTAAGTGGGTTAAAGAACTAAAGTTACCAGATGGGTATGCTTCCAATCTGGGTAGATGTGTTGACATTAAGGAAGCAAAGTTACATGGAATGAAGAGTCATGATTGCCACGTGTTCATGCAACGGTTACTTCCAATTGCGTTCGACGCATTACCGAAGCAAATTTGGAACCCACTTGTTGAGCTTAGCCACTTTTTCAGGGAGCTTACATCGACAACACTAAATGTGAATCAATTAAAGGATATGGAAGTCAAGATACCCGTTTTGTTATGTAAGCTAGAGCAAATCTTCCCGCCGAGTTTCTTTGATTCCATGGAACACCTGTCGGTTCATCTACCTTACGAAGCAAGAGTTGGTGGCCCAGTCCAATACCGCTGGATGTATCCATTTGAGAGGTAAACAACATCAACTATTTTACTTAATACATATGAAATTCACGAACACGAGAGCGTAGTTTAGCTTTCCCTAAAACTAGTAATTATTTGTATGTATCCCTCTGTAATAGGTTCCTGCACTCCCTTAAACACAAAGTCAAGAACAAGGCACGAGTGGAGGGTTCCATTTGTGAAGCATACTTAGTAGAGGAGACTTCCACTTTTGCCTCTTATTACTATCCGGACGAAGTTAACACGAGAAGGACAAGGATGCCTAGAAACGTTGATTCGGGCGAAGGATGTTCAACTAGTCCTCCTATATCAATATTCAACTATCCGGGCAGATTTAGTGGTAAATCAAAAGGATATTTCTTGGAGCAGCGTGACATTAATGCTGCTCATCTGTATATCCTTCAAAATTGTGAAGAGGTGGCGCCATATTTAGATTAAGTTTCTACAACGTCTTTAATAAGTTCAATTGACATTTATTATTATTAATCGTCCTGCTGTTAATCTCCCATATGTAGGATGTACGACAATTTTCTAAGGGATCTCCAACCTGACATTTCAAACGATCAGGTTGATCGAGAAATTACTTCTCACTTTGCTACGTGGTTCAGTAAATATGTAGGTTAAGCATCTTCATTTTTTGAAGCATACATTTTATCTCCTTAAATATATAGCATGTATAAGAATAATATAATATTTGATTGTTTAGGTACTAGATCCAGAAAACAATGTTCAAAATCCATTGTTGACAAATTTGGCATGGGGGCCTAACAGATGGGTTACATCATGGAATACTTATATTGTAAATGGATATAAATTTAACACAAAAACATGGAATGAAAGAATGCAGACGTGTAACTATGGTGTTTGTGTGCGAGCCACTGATGGCAATGTAGAGGATGATTTCTATGGGGTTCTAACTGACATCCTTGAACTCGATTATACCGGTTTCCCCGTGATGAAATTAGTTATCTTCAAGTGTGATTGGTTTGATCCTACTCTTGACGTAGGGACAAAAATAGATAAAAATTATGGTATTGTTCAAGTTAGGCTGTCTTAGGCTGTCTCGAAGGTATAATAAGGCGTACGACCCATTCATTTTTTCACAACAGGCAGAGCAGGTTTATTACTTGCCATATCCCGAAGGATATCATGGCTGGTTGGGTGTTATTAAGATAAAGGCTCGCAGTATAATTACTGATAATGTAATCAACCAGCCTGAAAAAGATGCTCCATACCAAGATGATGAGTTTTCAAGACCCCACGTACCGTTGCAAATTACGCCGGACATTATTGTTAATTCTCGGCGGACATTTCTAGAAATGGGAAGAAGTTGAAAGAGAGTTAATGGATCAATCCGAGTTGGACGCATCTAGCGAAGGTACATTCCGATCAAGTGATACTGATGAGAGTGAGGGTGAATTTAGTGACGGAGATTCTACTTAGGTAATTTATTTATGTCATAATTCATTGTGTGAATGTCATTCTACTTATTAGGTAATTTATTTTTGTATTATTTACACTGTTGTGTAATCATATTTTCATTTTTTTCACAGATGGCAGATTCCTCCAGAGGTAGGGGTCGTCGTGGAGGTCGTCGTGGAGGTCGTGTTGCGAGAGTCCCTTCGCCGGCCGACCCACAGCCTTCAGATCGAGACCACCCTACCAGCACCTCTGTTGACGGGACACCTCAGGGTGATGGAGTTGCACCCCCCACCCATCCTCATGTGGTCGGGACACAGGCTGCACCCTCATCATCCACACCTACGACGATAGGACCATCATCATCATCGGGACAGGAGAGTCGTGGTCCATCCGACAGGAGGATTCTTCTTATCCCCAGGGGGGATAACGAGTATGCTAATTTAATTTTTTAATATATATAAAGTATCGTTAATTTCTATTTACTTGTTTTTTTAATTTAATTATAACATTTATTAATGCTCTAATTTTGCTGCAGCTTTCTGCCCGCGAAGGGCCCTTCTCCGATTCGATATCGAAGATCCTGCGACGCAAGTTTGATGGTCCATGGCCTACATGGAAGGCCATCCCACCGGGCCATGGGGATCGATTGTTTCTAGAGTTTAAGGTAACAATTTATTAAGTTTTTTAAATTAAATTTACATTATATATATGTACACACGAATTTTCTAACAACCGTAAGTTGCAGAAAAGAGTATAGGTGGGACTTAGCTTTAGAGGCTCTCGTCGGGGACATATTTGAGCATAAAGGCTCACTTGGTCATGAAGAATCGATGAACAAGCCGAGGAAGGGTCGGAATAAGGGGAGGTGGGTGGATCCCGAGATCAAGAGGCAGCTGGACCAAGATCTGGGCTACCGAGAAGTTCCAGGAGATCCAGGCCACGGCTGGGCGTAATCGAGCTTCGATGGTGGCGCATGTGCTTGGACCGGTGGGTCTAAATCACCACGCCCACTACGGCGAAAGCTGGTAATACATTAAACTTTTGACTTAATATACTATTTAATTAATTAGTTTTCATTTTTAATTATTCTTATGAATTTAATATTAGATTATTCTGTGCAGAATGCACAGAAACAGCGGGCCCCGACTGCTATGGAGTTGGTGGAGAGGACGAAGAAGTTGAAGTCGGGGACATGGGTCAACGACAAGGCCCGTAACTATGCTGTAAGCAAAAAAATAATTTAGTGTTTACTTGTAATTTATTATAAATGAATTGTTAATATTAGATATAATTTTAACTAAATCTCTTCAACTATACTTTGTAGGTGGGCTTCAACGAGAAGAAGGACGATGCCATATCACGTGCCTCACAGTCACAAGATGAGGCTTTGACTGGTGATGGCTGCTCTCCTGTCTTTGTCGACGATAATGCCATTTATTTGGAGGTCGTCGGGGGCAGGAACAAGAACAGGCACGTGTATGGCCTCGGACACCTGGGAGCCGAGTTCATCGCTTCATCGTCCGGCACGCCTGCTCCTTGCTGCGCCGATACCGTCCCTCGGGAGCAGTTCCACCAAATGCAGGACACCATCACGCAGCTGAACGCGGAGCTTCGGGAGAAGAGCGAGAGAGAGCAGCAGATGGCGAACCAGATTGCACAGTTGACTCGGGCACACCAGCAGCTGATGCAAAGAGCATCGAGCGAGGGCCAGACATCTGCGGCTGGTGTTGGAGCAGATGAGATCCAGACTCAGCTTGCTCGGGATGATGCTCGACGGCAGTTGTCCGCTCCTCGATTCCCTGCCACGCGCTACCATCGATGCTGCTACTCCAGAGGACGATCAGCTAGCAGACGGTGGTGGTACGGACGCTGAGGATGATTGGATTCCTCCATCTCCCCCTCATCATGACTGATTTTTTTTTCTCCATATTTTTGACTTCAAACGATTCTTGTACGACATTTTAGATTATTCTTTTTATATATATTTATTCTTTCTTATGATTGTATATTTCATAAGTAATTTGGTGTGTTTTATTAGTAAGTTTGCTAACGTTTAAAGAAAACCAGAAATAAAAATTTTATTTTAAAAATTTAAATTTTTTTTAAAAAATTATAACCAGTTTAGCGACCGAATTGGAAACCAATAATTCGGTCGCTAAACTGTATTTCACATTTACAGATAAGGTATAGCGACCGAATATCCGTCGCTAATATAGGTTAACAATAACCAAAATTAGCGACCGAATTAGCAACCGATTATCGGTCGCTAGAAATGGTTACCCCAAAAATGCGACCAACCTAATAGCGACCGATTATTATTATGTAGCGACCGAATTTACGATGCCGCTAATTAGCGACCGAAATAATATTTCTGTCGCTAAAACCTTAGCGACCAGGTATTCAGCTACCACCATAAATCGGTCTCTGATTCGGTCGCTAAAATAAATAGCGACCGATTTACATGGTTTAGCGACCGAAAATTACGGTCGCTAAACAATTGTTTTTTTGTAGTGTTACATGATATGGGTTTAACATCTTCTGGTTTTGGCATTAAATCCCAAGTTTTATTTTGGTTAAGTGCAGTGATCTCCTCTTCCATAGCTTTAATCCAGCTAATACTTTTTTATGCTTCTTCAAACGTTTCGGGTTCTTTTATGATCATCTCTTTAATAGCTGCATAGCTTGCATTACTGTACTTTGGATTTGGCTTACGTATCCTTGTCGACCTTCTAAGTTGTAGTTGTTGAGTTGGCACTTCCATCTCATTAGACCCACCTTCATCTTCTAATTGTTGATACACACCTGCTTCCCAAGAATTTCGAGCCACTTCTTGTTCGGCATTGTAGTCTTCATTTATACTTGGTTGGATTTGCACAGTATGTTCTTCAACTTTTTGTTGTATCTTATTCTCAATTTCTTTAGAGTCTGGTAACACCTCTTTTTCTAATGACCACCAAGATGATGATTCATCAAATACAACATCACGTGATGTATAACATCTTCCTTTCACAGGATCACAACATTTCCATCCTTTCCTCTGATTGTCATACCCCACAAAGATACATCTGATTGCTTTCTTATCAAATTTGCTGCGTAAATGACAGGGGACAAATACATAGCATACACACCCAAATACTCTAAAGTGGCTAGCAGTTGGTTTTATATCCAATAATTTTTCAAATGGTGAAATAAATTCTAACCTCGGTTGGGGTAGCTTATTGATCACATGTGCTGCAGTTTTCATTGCTTCAGCCCAAAACCTTCCGGGTACATTCTTTCCATGAAGCATACTCCGACAGACTTCAGCAAGATGGCGATTCTTTCTTTCTGCTACACCATTTTGCTGTGGTGTATTGGCGCAAGTAAATTGACGACGTATTTTGTGTTCCTGCAAATACCGAGCAAACTCACCTGAGGTATATTCTCCACCATTGTCTGTGCGTAGATAGTGTATCTTCTTTCTTACTTCTGCTTCAACAAGCTCTTTGAACTCTATAAACTTTGAGAATGTCTCAGATTTATCCACTACTAGAAATCCATCATTTTCGGACAGATTTACAGACGGATTTCGAACGAAAATTGGACAAATTTCGGACGGATTTCGGACGGATAATTCATTTCGGACGGATTTCGGATGGAATGGCACCCGTCTGAAAAAGCCTCGTGGGAAATTATAAAATCCGTCCCAAATTCTGTCCGAAAATATTTACAGACGGATTGCGGACGGAATATGGACAACGTGCAAATCCGGATTTTGGTTATTGTTCGGACGAATTTCGGACAGATTTATTTTTGTTTTCCAACGGATTTGGGACGGATGTTGTGATTTTATTGGTTATTGTTCGGAGGAATTTCGGACAGATTTATTTTTGTTTTCCAACGGATTTGGGACGGATGTTGTGATTTTATTGGTTATTGTTCGGACGAATTTCAGACAGACCATTTAGTGAAGCGTTCAAGCCAGAAGCTGTCACGGTCAGGCCGTGATGCCCATCACGGGCGTGACATGTCAACTGAGCCAGACCCCTTCTAGGCAGAATCTGTCACGGCCAGGCCGTGATACCCATCACGGGCGTGACAGATCATTTAGTGTAGCAACATTCAAGGCAAAAGCTGTCACGGCCGTGACAGATCACTTCACTTACATTACAGTTTCACTATCTATGTGAATTATATGGCACCAATCACTAACATTTGCAGTTTCACATTCAATCATAGCCTTGGTACCATACAACTTCTAAAAATCAAATACCAATTGCTGCATGCAATCCAAAAGTCATGACTTAAAAACTATCAGAAGATCAAGCCATTGTGAACTGTGAAGGTCGTGTAATGAACCAAACAAAAAAAAATTGCCAGAAGAACTATGTGACCCACTTGAGTACTGTCTTGTCATGTTCTCTCGGTTTGAAAGTTCAGCAGCTGCTCTTGCAGCCATGCTTGCAAGTTCTGCAGATTCTGCAGCAGCCTCTGCAGCAGAGGCAGCATCTTTGAATTCCATGTTCCTATTCTGCTTACCCATAGGAAAGGCACTCCTATTTTCAGAACTCGAATCTCTAAAATCCATTTCTTGTCTTCCAGTTCCTGTAAGAAAGAATCCCAAATATTCAGGTAATAGAAAGAACAAAAGCCCCAAATTCATTTGCAATTACTGTCTTCAAAAATTTACCTGAAGGTCTAGTTTCTGGATTAGACACTCCTGATGCCGTTGACTGATTGCCACCGGCCTTTCTAGAGGCACCACTTGCATTCTGCTCATCTGAACATCTTGGAGAAGCAAATACTACACTTGAAATTGCTTCCTTCAAATCGATGGGGCAGTTTCTAAAACAGGGAGGGCAAGAAAGAAAAGATAACATGGTCAATTCAACGAGAATGCACAATCATAATGAACAAAGTTGTATACTGCAAATTAATAGTTCCAGAAAGAAAAACGCTCATGCAGAAATCGCTTCAGACACAGTGACACACAAGTAAAGTCAAAGCATGTGATAAAATATAGAGACAAGCATGTGCATCCAGCATATTTACATAAATGACATACATAGAATACCAATTTAGACATGATGTCAACAATAAAACAGATACAATTCTGCAAGTCGGTACCTTAAATCATTAGGAATGCAAGGTGCCACTAGCAAGCTACATGATCAGTTGAGGTTCTTAATGAGGGTCTTTGCTACCGTATCAAGTGCACCGTTTGAAACCTCAGCACAGAAATCTAGCCCTTTTCTGTTTCCTTTCCACTTTCCAAAGAAAGCCAAAAATCACTTTTCTGTGTTCATATGTTTTCAGTAAAATAGTTTTCCAAAACATAAGCTATGACGAATGTCATGCCTCAACCAGTCTCAATAGTTTAATAATATAGATAAATCACACACACACACACACACACACATATACACACACACACACACACACATACATACATACATACATACATACATACATACATACATACATACATACATACATACATACATACATACATACATACATACATATATATATATATATATATATATATATATATATATATATTCCTCAGATAACCAAACTGTTTCAATTCTCAACACCACATACCATATATATATATATACTCAACGTCAATCAACATATTATAAATCATCACAAGCAGTCTATAACATTAAATATATAACAGCTAAAAACTCCTCAAGCTTACTGATGAGTGTGATTTCACCTCATTTTCCATGTACATTTCTGCATGCATTTGCATATAGTTAGGCCATTTTAGTGTTTATTTTGTTTAGTTTTTCCTTTGGAACGGATAAGGTGGTATTGTGTGTTGTTTTGCAGATATTCATGATTAAATGCCCAAGAAGTAGCAAGTATGAAGCTTGGATGACTTAGAACCTTGAAAGATAAGAAATTGAGCCAAGCAGAGAGTATCACGGCCTAGCCGTGATGGCCCTCACCAGTGAGTGAGGAGCAAAGAGTCGAGGAAAGAATTGAGCCAGAAGTCAGAAGCTGTCACGGCCTAGCCGTGATGGCTATCACGGCCGTGACGTGTCAGCCGTGCCAGATCTCCAAAAGTCAGAGACGATCACGGCCTAGCCGTGATGTATATTACGGCCGTGATGAATCAGTTGGAAAAGTCAGAGACTATCACGGCCTAGCCGTGATGTCTATCACGGCCGTGACTTGTTTGTTGGAAAAGTCAGAAAGGATCACGGCCTAGCCGTGATGATTATCACGGCCGTGATGAATCAGAAAGTGAAGCGGTGCCAAGTCAGAAACCATCACGGCCTGGCCGTGATGGCTGTCACGGCCGTGACCGGCCACGAGTACTAGAAAAACTGAGCAGAACAGAAGAATGAGATTCATTCAGAAAACCCTAAGGAGAAATTCTCTGCTGCTGTGACTGTGTGCATCATTCCATGGAGCTCTCCCCTTTCTTCATCTCTGTAATTATTCCTTTTGTTTTACTTTCAATTATGTGTAGCTAAACTCCCCTTTTGTTGGGGTTAGACTATTGCTATCTGAATTTGGTTGTAAAAAAATGATTTGATTTTAATACAGTTTCCTTGTTCAATATGAGTGTTTGATTCCATGCTTAATGCTTTCTTAGGCTTGATCACCCTATGAATGATTAGTTGCTTTAATAGATAACTGGAAGGTTGGTGTTAGAGCTTGCTCATGAATCAAACGCCGGGTAATTCATGAACCTAGGAATAGGTCTTGAGGTGCTTGCAATCTTATAAGTCTTTACCTAATGCGAAATCTCAGGTTAATCCACCTAAGGAATTAGGGTTTAACTTGGGATTTTAGGCTCAATGCACCTAAGGAATTAGGCTTGGGTATCTCTGAAAAGACTTGATTGTCATACTAGAACTAGGAACTGTGTTAGTTATCATTTCATAACAACCAAGGGAGGATTAGCTTAGTTTAACCCCAGCAATCTTATATCATTGTTATTCATCTCTTTGTTTTCACATCAACTGTTTGAGAAAAACCCAAAAAGAACAAAAATATTTTCTTCTTGTTTGTTTGCTGGATGTTAAAACAACCTTCAATCCAAAATTCGATCGCCTAGATAGTAGTCAAATTTGCGAAGTGGTAATTGTCCACGATCCCTGAGAACGATATCCGGTCTCACCGTTTTTATTACTTGCAACGAACCGGTACACTTGCCGAGTCCGTGTCAAGTTTTTGGCGCCGTTGCCGGGGATCGGTGTGCCAATATCACGAGTACCAAAGGGGACTCCTAATTTAGGCATTTTATTTTTTTACTGTTTTCCTACTGTGTTTTTCGTTCTTAATTTCTGTATATCTGCTGTGAAGTTCTGCAAGTGCTGTTTTTTTTTTGTTTGTTCTGTGCTACTCCGTTTGTTCAGTGTATGCGAGGTACAATCGACCCAGGTGAACTCCAATTCGAACCTGAGATCGAGAGACTCTGCAGAAGGAATAGAAAGAGAACCAAGGCAAGACAGAACAGAGAAAGAGCATCTTCTAGTAGACAAGAGCAGCAAGTTGAGTTACCCAGTGTGCAAGAACCACAAATTGAAATAGCAGCTGTCACCATGGCAGAAGAGAATGCACCAAGGAGAACAATGGGGGACTACACTTCCCCTAGAGTTGATAGATGTGGAACTCCGATTGTGAGACCTGCAGTGGCCTGCAATAATTTCGAAATCAAGGCCTCACTTCTCCACCTTGTGCAGCAAAACCAATTTGGAGGGTTGGAGAGTGAAGATCCTCATGCTCATATTGGTACCTTCATTGAGCTGTGTGACACCATCAAATTAAATGGAGCGTCCGATGAGGCCATTCGGTTAAGGCTTTTCCCTTTCTCTTTGAGGGATAGAGCCAAGGCATGGCTTCAATCTCATCCTCATGGAAGCATCATCACCTGGAACGACTTGGTCAGCAAGTTTTTATCTCGATTCTTCCCTCCGTCAAGAATGATTAAGCTGAGGTCAGAGATCAATGCCTTTGCACAGAGGGATGGTGAGTCACTTTATGAAGCCTGGGAGAGATTCAAGTCTTTACTCACAGCTTGTCCAAATCATGAACTGGAGACATGGCAGCAGGTCGCAACTTTTGTTAATGGGCTCAACAGGAACTCAAGAAGTATGATTGAAGCGGCTGCGGGAGGTACATTGAGTCAGAAGACACCGGAAGAAGCAAAGGACTTGATTGAGAACATGGCTAACAATGACTATCAAATGCCTAGTTCTCGGTCAATGGTCAGTAGAGGTGTTCTAGAGCTGGATGAAATTGGTGCCCTCAAAGCACAAATGGCTATTCTTACCAAACAAGCTGGGGTCGGTTCAACCTGCAGAACTCTCAAGTACAAGCTATTCAAGCTCAAGGTGCCTCAGTGTGTGATTTCTGTGGAGGCAACCATTCAAATGGGAACTGTGAGATCAATGTGGTTGGAAGCTCGGGACAAGAAGAGGTAAACTATATGGGCAACCAAGGGCCTAGAAATGATCCCTACTCCAACACCTACAATCCAGGGGTGGCGCAATCATCCCAACTTTAGTTGGAGACAAGGACAAAGTTCAAATACTCAAGCAAAGCCTCCTCAAGAGAGTTCAAGCAAATTGGAGAACCTTCTAGGCCAGTTCATGCAAGTTACTCAAGAGACTATAAAGAATCAGAATGCTTCAATCAAGAACTTGGAGCATCAAATGGGCCAACTAGCAAGGCAGATGGCAGAGAGACCTCCAGGACAATTGCCTGGGGATACTGAGAAGAACCCAAGAGAAGATTGTAAGGCCATTGTTACAAGAAGTGGGAGAATGTTAAGTCCACAAGAAAAAGAGGAGGAAGAGAAGACAAGTGATGCTGGAATTGACAAGGGGCAATCTGAAGAAGTAAACAATGAAGAACCCGGAACTTCCCAAGGTACTACCTCTAATCCTATTGATGTAGAAGCTGAAGAACCACGAGAGGAGAAATTGGTTGATGAAGAATTTGCGAAGAAGAAGACTAGAAGACAGATTCTCGGAAGAAGTTGATAATCCCAAGGAGCTGCCCCCATATTTCAGAATTCCATACCCCAACGGTTGAAGAAAGAAGCAAAAGATCAGCAGTTTTCTAAGTTCCTGGATGTATTTAAAAAGCTACAAATAAACATCCCGTTTTTTGAAGCTCTACAAAGAAATGCCTTCCTACGCAAAATTCATGAAGGAGATCCTTACAAACAAAAGAAGGTGGAAGGAGGAGACAGTTATGCTTTATGAAGAGTGCAGCGCTATACTTCAAAGGAAGCTGCCAGTAAAAATGAAGGACCGGGCAGTTTCACTATCCCATGCACGATTGGTCATCCGAACATAGGGAGAGCATTGTGCGATTTAGGGGCAAGTATTAATCGATGCCGCTCTCCATTTTCAAGAAGTGGGGATTGGTGAAGTAAAACCAACAGAATTTCTCTTCAACTGGCAGACCGTTCAATTACATACCCCTATGGTGTTGTGGAGGATTTGTTGGTGAAGGTAGATAAATTTATTTTTCCAGCAGATTTTGTGGTGTTAGATATGGCTGAAGATGGTGATACCCCCCTGATTCTTGGGAGACCATTCCTAGCAACAGGTAGAGCCTTGATCGATGTCAATCAAGGGGAATTGGTGCTTCGGGTACAAGACGAAAAGGTCACTTTTAATGTGTTTGAAGCGATGAAACACCCAAGCGACAAGGACACATGCATGATAGTGGACCTCATTGATTCATTAGTCGACAAGAGTTTGCACCGAGAAGTTTGAAGATTCGTTAGAAGCCGCTCTAATGGTAGAGGATGTAGAAGAAGAAGTAGGTGCGGAAGAAGTTGATCTCATGATTAAATCTCTGGAGGCTTGTCCGGTTGTAAAATGCGATGAAGACAAAGTGGTGGAAGATGTGAGAATTGAAGATAAGGGTGACCCACCGGTGCTAGAGTTGAAGGAATTGCCATCCCATCTCCGTTATGCCTTCCTAGGGATGAACTCTTCATTCCCAGTTATCATCGATGAGTGGGTTGAATTCCTTGGAAGAAAGAGAAGCTGTTGAGGGTGCTTAGGGAGCACAAATCTGCGATTGGATGGTCTATGTCCGATTTGAAAGGGATAAGCCCCCCTTCTCGCATGCACAAAATCCGTGTGGAGGAAAAATTCAAGCCGGTTAGGCAACCGCAAAGAAGACTCAACCCGAATATGAAGGAAGTTGTGAGGAAGGAGATTGTGAAGTTGTTGGATGCTTTGGCATTATCTATCCCATCTCCGATAGTCCATGGGTGAGTCCGGTCCAAGTTGTACCAGAAGAAAGGGGGATGACGGTGGTAGCGAATGAAAGGAATGAACTTATTCCCTCCCGGGACCGTGTCTGGATGGAGGGTATGCATTGACTCTGTAAGACTGAATGAGGCCACTAGAAAAGACCACTTTCCATTACCCTTCATTGATCGGATGCTAGAGAGGTTGGCGGGTCATGCTTTCTCTTGTTTCCTTGATGGATACTCCGGGTATAACCAGATTGTGGTTGACCGGGAGGAACAAGAGAAGACCGCTTTCACCTGCCCTTATGGAGTCTATGCATACAGGAGAATGCCTTTCGGGTTGTGCAATGCACCCGCCACTTTTCAAAGGTGCATGCTCTCCATATTTTCTGATATGAATGAGAAGTTTATTGAGGTATTTATGGACGATTTTTCTGTATTTGGTGATTCATTTGATAACTGTTTGAATAATCTTGCCTGTGTCCTAAAAAGGTGCCAAGAAACTAACCTCGTTTTAAATTGGGAAAAATGCCATTTCATGGTTAGGGAGGGTATAGTTCTTGGGCACAAAATTTCATCGAGGGGGATGGAGGTTGATAGAGCCAAAATTGAAGTGATTGAAAAACTTCCTCCTCCCTTAAATGTGAAAGGTGTTAGAAGCTTCCTAGGGCATGCGGGTTTTTATAGAAGGTTCATAAAAGATTTTTCAAAAATAGTGAAACCCTTATGCAAGCTTTTGGTAGCTGACACTCCTTTTATATTTGATGATGACTGCATGCATGCCTTCAAAATTTTGAAAGAAAAACTCACCACCGCACCAGTCATTGCTCCTCCAGATTGGAGTTTACCTTTTGAGCTAATGTGTGATGCAAGTGACTATGCGGTGGGAGCCATTTTGGGCCAAAGAAAAAACAAAGTGCTGCATGTCATTTACTATGCCAGTCGTGTGCTTAATGATGCCCAATTGAATTACACTACGACTGAAAAAGAGTTGCTTGCTGTGGTATTTGCTTTTGATAAATTTAGATCCTACTTGATTGGTTGTAAAACTACAGTCTACACCGATCATTCCCGCTTTGAGATATCGATGACTAAACAGGATGCTAAGCCAAGGCTTATTAGGTGGATACTTGCTACTCCAAGAGTTTGATTTGGAAATAAAGGACAAGAAAGGAGTGGAGAATGTGGTAGCCGACCATTTGTCCAAGGCTTCCACAAGCGGAGGTCCAAGCGAAGCAAAGTTGCCAATTCAAGAGGAGTTCCCGGATGAACAGTTGTTTGTGGTGCAAGTGGCACCTTGGTTCATGGATATTGCAAATTACAAGGCGGCCAATAAAATTCCTAAGGACTTCAATGCGCAACAGAGGAAGAAGCTCATTCATGATGCCAAGTTCTACATTTGGGATGAGCCGTATCTTTTCAAAAGGGGTTCAGATGGAATTCTGAGGAGGTGCATACCTGAAGAAGAAATTAATGGGGTGTTGACCCACTGCCACAACTCACCCTATGGAGGACATTTTGGTGGTGAGAGGACCGCCATGAAGATTCTGCAAAGCGGGCTGTTTTGGCCCACTATTTTCAAGGACTCCCGAGCTTGGGTGATGAATTGTGATAAATGCCAGAGGACCGGCAATATTTCCAAGAGAAATGAGATGCCCTTAAAGGGTATATTGGAGGTAGAGCTCTTTGACGTATGGGGGATTGACTTCATGGGTCCTTTCCCGTCGTCTTACAACAACAAGTACATCCTGGTGGCAGTTGATTATGTGAGCAAGTGGGTGGAAGCCGTGCCAACTTTGAAGGATGATGCAAGAACTGTGATCAGTTTTGTGAGGAAGAATATTTTTACCCGGTTTGGGACCCCTAGGGCTATCATTAGTGATGGAGGTACCCACTTCTGCAATAAGGAGTTTGATGCAGTGCTTGCCAAGTTTGGGGTGAACCACAAAGTTACCACCCCATACCATCCCCAAACCAGTGGGCAAGTGGAATTGTCCAACCGGGAGTTGAAGAGGATTTTGGAAAAAACTGTGAACAATGCAAGGAAGGATTTGGGCGAAGAAAGTTGATGATGCACTTTGGGCTTATCGGACTGCTTATAAGACGCCTATTGGTATGTCACCTTACCAATTGGTGTTCGGGAAATCATGTCATCTTCCGGTAGAGCTACAACACCGTGCTTTTTGGGCAGTGAAGGCCCTAAACTTTGATGCAAGGCTGGCCATGGACAAGAGGATGCTTCAATTGAATGAGTTGGATGAGTTCCGACTCTTGGCTTATGAGAGTGCCAGGATATACAAGGAAAGAACCAAGTTCTGGCATGATAAATACATTCTTCCCAAGCAATTTGAAGAAGGCCAGTCAGTTTTGCTGTACAACTCAAGACTCAAGTTTTTCCCGGGCAAATTGAGATCAAGATGGTCAGGCCCATATTATGTCAAGTCAGTTTCTCCGTTTGGTTCAGTTGAATTGAAAAATCCATCATCAGGAAACACTTTCACTGTAAATGGGCACAGGCTCAAGCACTACCTTGGAGGAGATTTTAATCGTCAGGCAGTCTCCATCCCTCTTGAGGCACCATCTTAGAAATCATCCGTCAAGCTAGTGACGTTAAAGAAGCGCTTATTGGGAGGCAACCCAATTTTTATTTTTTTTATTTTTATTTTCATCTTCTCTTTTGTTTTTGATTTCCCCCTCTTGAATAATTTGAGAAGCTCAAGAGGTTTGTAATAGTTTGTTGAGTGATTCCAGATTTTGAAGGAAGGATGAGAAGAAGGGCAAGAGGAAACAAAACCAGAAAGCATGTGATTCAGCACCACTACCACCTTGTGAGTTGTTCCAGTTTTCTCCCCTCTCTAAGTTTAATTATTTACATTGAGGACAATGTAAGTCTTTAAGCTTGGGGTAGGGGTACTCTTCTTTTCTTGCATTGTAAATATTGCATCCATATATACATTGTAAATATTGCATTCATATAGGCTTAAGTTGCATGATCGCATGATTCGGTTACCCCTGCTTAGATTGAGCATATGATAGTAAGAGCTAAGTGCCAATTTTTCTGTGATAGTGAATTTTGGACCCTGATTTTCTATTCTTGTAATTTGGCTTCATTAAATATGCTTGAGATGTTCTTGGATAGTTGATGATTAGCATGTGTTTCTATGGATTTGTGTTCTCACTGGTTCTTGAACTGATGAATGTGAGCTTTTGAGCCATTAGGGGGCACTCACTAAATCTGCCCCCGTTCTTTGTGTAGAGTGTTTTCCTCTTGGACTGTTTTTCTCTAGAACTTGACTTGAAACCATTTCGAAACTAGAAAATTTTTGGAAACATTTTTGAAAATGATTGAGGCAATAGGTATTTTTTTCCGGCCTTCTGAACTTTGAATGTGTAAATGCTACCCTTAGTTGCCCATTTTGAGCCGGAATGAATAGCATGTTTTTCTTGGTGCCCTGAAATGTTTTGTTAAATGTGCTTATGAGGGACCTTCTAAAGTACTGTGCAAAAATGGGTTAGAAAATGTAGTTGAAAGTTGGGATGATGAAAAGAAAAATATGAATCTGAAAAAAATTTTACTTCTCTTGGATTGAAAAATCTCCCCTTCTCCAAACAAAAGAAAAAAAAAAAAAAGAAGAAGAGAAAAAGAAATAAAAATGGGGAAGGGGATGACAAAAAAGGAATGAGAAGTAGGAAAAAATGAAAGAATGGTGGAAGAGTAAACTGAAACCCAAGAAAGGTATTTTAGAAGGTCGTGCCTTGCAATGCTTGATTGTTTGTATAGCCTTTTGAAATTTCCTGTTTTTGAAATTCCCACCTGAAAATTGATCCCATGGCCCCATTACACCAAAGAATAAGTCCTCTTGATTCTTAGATGTTTTTCATTAATAAAGTGAAGATGTGGTTGATAGTCAAGCTTATGGTAGGAATCATTCTTTGAGGAAAATGGAGTGAAATGTCATATTCCCTTAACACTTGAGTGAGTGAGGCAAGAAAGAGAGCCAAGCAAATGAACAAGCTTGGGGTGAGCTTCAAGTGAGATAGAGTGCCCGAATTAGTGAGAATGTGAGTCTAGGGAAACTAAGCCCCTAATTGGACTTGAATTGAGTGTCTCTTGCTGAAATAATTGACTGACTGTTGCTTGGATCATTTTATTCGGGTTCTTAGTTCACTATCATTGTCCTGGTTGTTTTCATCTTATGGCCTTGGTTTTTGCTTGAGGACAAGCAAAGTCTTAAGCTTGGGGTGATTTGATGAGTGTGATTTCACCTCATTTTCCATGTACATTTCTGCATGCATTTGCATATAGTTAGGCCATTTTAGTGTTTATTTTGTTTAGTTTTTCCTTTGGAACGGATAAGGTGGTATTGTCTGTTGTTTTGCAGATATTCATGATTAAATGCCCAAGAAGTAGCAAGTATGAAGCTTGGATGACTTAGAGCCTTGAAAGATAAGAAATTGAGCCAAGAGAGAGTATCACGGCCTAGCGTGATGGCCCTCACAGCCGTGAGGAGCAAGAGGCGAGGAAAGAATTGAGCCAGAAGTCAGAAGCTGTCACGGCCTAGCCGTGATGGCTATCACGGCCGTGACGTGTCAGCCGTGCCAGATCTCCAAAAGTCAGAGACGATCACGGCCTAGCCGTGATGTATATTACGGCCGTGATGAATCAGTTGGAAAAGTCAGAGACTATCACGGCCTAGCCGTGATGTCTATCACGGCCGTGACTTGTTTGTTGGAAAAGTCAGAAAGGATCAAGGCCTATCCTTGATGTTTATCACGGCCGTGATGAATCAGAAAGTGAAGCGGTGCCAAGTCAGAAACCATCACGGCCTGGCCGTGATGGCTGTCACGGCCGTGACCGGCCACGAGTACTAGAAAAACTGAGCAGAACAGAAGAATGAGATTCATTCAGAAAACCCTAAGGAGAAATTCTCTGCTGCTGTGACTGTGTGCATCATTCCATGGAGCTCTCCCCTTTCTTCATCTCTGTAATTATTCCTTTTGTTTTACTTTCAATTATGTGTAGCTAAACTCCCCTTTTGTTGGGGTTAGACTATTGCTATCTGAATTTGGTTGTAAAAAAATGATTTGATTTTAATACAGTTTCCTTGTTCAATATGAGTGTTTGATTCCATGCTTAATGCTTTCTTAGGCTTGATCACCCTATGAATGATTAGTTGCTTTAATAGATAACTGGAAGGTTGGTGTTAGAGCTTGCTCATGAATCAAACGCCGGGTAATTCATGAACCTAGGAATAGGTCTTGAGGTGCTTGCAATCTTATAAGTCTTTACCTAATGCGAAATCTCAGGTTAATCCACCTAAGGAATTAGGGTTTAACTTGGGATTTTAGGCTCAATGCACCTAAGGAATTAGGCTTGGGTATCTCTGAAAAGACTTGATTGTCATACTAGAACTAGGAACTGTGTTAGTTATCATTTCATAACAACCAAGGGAGGATTAGCTTAGTTTAACCCCAGCAATCTTATATCATTGTTATTCATCTCTTTGTTTTCACATCAACTGTTTGAGAAAAACCCAAAAAGAACAAAAATATTTTCTTCTTGTTTGTTTGCTGGATGTTAAAACAACCTTCAATCCAAAATTCGATCGCCTAGATAGTAGTCAAATTTGCGAAGTGGTAATTGTCCACGATCCCTGAGAACGATATCCGGTCTCACCGTTTTTATTACTTGCAACGAACCGGTACACTTGCCGAGTCCGTGTCACTTACTCCCTTTACCTTTGAAGACAAGAATAAGATCATTCATTCCGGATTCCTCTAACGCTTCGCAACGCTTATAACAACTTCGAGATAGCTCCAACCACTTACCCTCTTCTCCTTCAACCATAACCGTCACATCCACATAGATGGAAATTGGCCGTCAACATAGCCAGTAGCAAGCACAACCAAAATCAAAAACTTATCATCACAAAACATAAGTTTGTACCACTTAAATTATTAATTCAACTAAGTAAACGATATTGGTTTTTCATTTAAAATGATTGGGGTTTTAGAGTTCTCTAGGAATTTGGGAAGTATGGGGTTTTAATTGAAATTGGGGAAAATGAGATTTAATCACAGAAACGCGAAATTGATAGGTCAAAACCTAAATTAACAGTCCTAATTTCATGATTGCATAGTTAATTTTACCAATCATAACCAATTTCCTTAAAAATCAAATTGGGGCTTTAGGGTTCATAACCTAAATTGGGAAAAATTCATTCTAATTAAAGAATCATGAAATCGGTTCAAGAAATCACTAATTCAACAACTCAATTGATTACAAACATAATTAATTTCATGCTTAACAACTGAAATCAAAATCTTAGGGTTAGGGTTTCAAAATAAAATTGGGGATTTTGAATCTGAGACACGAGAGGTTTTTACTCACCCAAGGAAGAAGATGGGCTTGTGGTGGTGTTATGGGGGCAGAACAGCGGCGACTTTGGAGGGACGGCGGCAGGCGGCAATACAATGGCCACACAAACTCTCATGGAACCCAAAACATAAAGATCTGCGAGCCTAGAGGTATAATTGGTATCTCCCCTTCAAACGGTGGCCGGACGCCGCTACACGACGGCGGGAAGCTCACCCACGGCGGAGGCGCGCTGCAACAGACAGGGACAGCGACGCGGTGGTCTTCCCCAGCCCAGCGGCGAGTAGCACGATGAGCCGTGCTCCAAGGCGACGCACGATGGTCGGAGCTCCTCCCTAGCGGTGGTGTGCGGCTGGTGTTGAGGAAGGGGAGATGAAGTTGTAGGAAGAGAGGTGGGTGTGTCTTATGTGTGAAGAAGAAGAAGAAGAAAGCAGAGAAAAAAATAAAATGAGGGGGTATCGTCGAGTGTGAGGGAGAGAAGAGATATAAAAAGAACAAATTTTTATTTGCCTAGTGAGTAGGTACAGAAATGAGTGATAAATATCAAGCCTAAAAATAAACACGTTTTCAGTTTTTGAATCTAAAAATAAAGGATGACAAATATCCATTTTCAAAATTTGAAATAAAATAGAGATTGATAGTTGGATTGATCAACTAAGAAAATACTCGGTCCAAAATTAATCTCCGATTAATGTCAAACCAAAATATTTTTAACTCTAAAATTAAATAGAATAAATATATGAAAATGCTTTTCTCTTAATCATATTATTTAAAACATTTTTCTGTACTAGTAATAATAGTGACAATAACGTAAATTATTATCTAGTAAGCATGCATTCACTGAAATAAGTCAGTGCTAACGCACCCAATAAAATAATTTGAAGAGAGTAATTTAATTACTCAAACTAAACTGGTACGGATTGCTTTAATAGGGACTGATTTCATTTTATTAGTCTAAATATGTTTTTTAATTTTTTTTCATAACACAATCCGTGTGAAATCGGTCCGAAATTTTCGGACGGATTTCAGACGGATGTAAGATAAATCAAGGAAAATATAAAAAATAACACAATCTGTGTGAAATCTGTCCGAAATTTCGGACGGATTTCAGACGGATCAAGGAAAATATAAAAAATAACACAATCCGTGTGAAATTCGTCCGAAATTTTCGGACGGATTTCAGACGGATGTAAGTTAAATCAAGGAAAATATAAAAAATAACAAATTCCGTGTGAAATCCGTCCGAAATTTTCGGACGGATTTTAGACGGATGTAAGAAATATAAAAAATAACACAATCCGTGTGAAATCCGTCCGAAATTTTCGGACGGATGTAAGGTAAATCAAGGAAAATATAAAAAATAACACAATCCGTGTGAAATCCGTCCGAAATTTTCGGATGGATTTCAGACGGATGTAAGAAATATAAAAAATAACACAATCCGTGTGAAATCAGTCCGAAATTTTCGGACGGATTTCAGACGGATGTAAGAAATATAAAAAATAACACAATCCGTGTGAAATCCGTCCGAAAATTTTGGATGGATTTCAGACGGATGTAAGATAAATCAAGGAAAATATAAAAAATAACACGATCCGTGTGAAATCCGTCCGAAATATCGGACGGATTTCAGACGGATCAAGGAAAATATAAAAAATAACACAATCCGTGTGAAATCTTTCCGAAATTTCGGACGGATTTCAGACGGATTAAGGAAATTATAAAAAATAACACAATCCGTGTGAAATCCGTCCGAAAATTTCGAAAAATTTCGGACGGAAACATTTCCGTCCGAAAATTCAAGTTTTCTAGTAGTGATCCATCATAAAGAAAACCCATACGTACCTTGAGAAATCATCAATAGATGTTACCATATATCGATTTCCACTAATTGATGGTTGCTTCACAGGTCCGAACACATATGAATGAACCAGCTGCAATGGTTCCTTCGCTTGAAACTTTGATTCCTCATATGGCAATTGATGTGCTTTACCATATTGGCATCCTGCACAGATCGTATCTGTTCTCACATTAAGTTGAGGAAGACCTTTAAGCGTAGGCTTCATCAGCATCATATTTAGCTTGGAGTAGCTAACATTGCCTAACCGCATGTGCCACAAATCTGCTGACTCATTTGATCTTGTCTTTTCCACATATGCAGATTCTGCTGACATCACATAAACTGACTCTAAACGTCGTCCCTCCATTATTGGATTTTGAGATATCATAACATTACGATGTACTTTGACATCTTGTGGACTAAATAAAACATAATGACCCGATGATGTCAGTTGAGCCACAGATAGTAAGTTTTTCTTCATACCTGGAACATGGTAGACATCTTTCAATGGTTCTTGGTTAGGACTATATCGAGGTGTAATGATCGTTTGACCAATGTGTGCTATTGGTAACCTTGAATTATTGGTTGTCACCACCACACGGTTTCCTTTGTATTCATTTAGATCATGTAGCTTCTGTTTGTCACCTGTCATATGATTTGAACAACCCGAATCGACAATCCAATCATTCTCATAGTCAATTCGTTCAGCTTCTATGACTATGAAAGCCGACTCTTCTTCTTCTACTTCAAAAGATGAGTCAATATCCCACTCGTCTTCATATGTCTCCTTAGAACTAGAAGTAACATTATTATTTTCAACAGTGTTTTTCTTGAACCAACAGTCTTTTGCAATATGGCCCATCTTCCCACAGTTATAACATTGACCATCAAACTTCCTACTATTGTTACGATTCTTTGAAGCTCCCCCTATACGAGAGCCGCCTTATTTCTGGTAACATTTTGCTTTATCGTCATTTCTCTTATACCCACCTTTATTATACTGCTTGGAGATTCCTTTGCTTTTGTTGGTGTAGAGTGCTTCCTCTTCACCCTTCAACGAGACTCCTCCCATTTGCTTAGCCATTGCTTCTTGGCTAGCAAGCAAATTCTCAAACTCAACAAGTGATGGCTGTGTCTGCCAACCTTGTATTGCGGTAACAAAACTTCGATATTCAGGTCTTAAACCATGAATAATAATTCTTTTTATCCTATTATCTCCAATAGCAGCTGTCGAATCTAGATTTGAAATCTCACGACATATGGACTTTACTTTGTGAAAATACTGGGCGATCGGCATGTCACGTTGTGTCATCGAAAACAATTCATTTTCAAGAAATTGCAACTTTGTATCAATCTTCTTTGAGAAAAGTGTAGCAAAAGCATCCCATGCTTCTTTTGGTGTTTTGGCATTCCGAATGTGCTCCAACATTTCTTCTTCAATTGTTGCCTTCAAAGCAAATATTGCTTTGCCTGCTTTAATTTTGCATTTCCGTAGGGTGCCATTAGCATCTTCTTCTATCGGTGGTGTGACTTCACTACCACCAACAATTTCCCATAAGTCTTTACCTTGTAGGTAAGACTCTATACACGTTACCCACGTGTTGTAGTTTTGATTATTGAGCTTCTTGATTCCTCCGACTACTTGAAGGTCACCCATTCCTTCAACTTTATCAACAAACAGATTGTTTAATAAATTTGTCGAGAATCAATCTACTCAAAACTTAAGGAAGCTCACAAAAAATTATGGTCCCAGGGCATCAAGCTCTGATACCAAATGTTGAAACAATTGATGAAGATAAACCCATTACTATGTTACGGAACACCCAGAAGAACCTCAATGGAAAAAGTATTAACAAATAACAACTCTCTTATTCATGTAACATGCTTCGATATTACAATACGTTGGGGTGAGGGGGTATTCATACATTACAAAGAAGCAAAACAAACCACACATCTTAAATAGTAAAACGAAATTAAACCATGCAACATATTTAGAAAAACAAAAAAAACTTAACCATGCAACATAAAAAAAGCATACTAAAAATAGTTGAGGCAAAAGATGATGTTGACTTTTAACACATTGGAGACAAAACAAGAAAATAAAACCTGGAATTTAAGCAATTGGGAAGATTAAGGTAGTTGTTAAAACGTAATGAAAAGCTGGAAGTCAAGGCTAGAGTTTGGCATGAACTCATATACAAGCAGCTTTTCGTTTCCCTCAATGCAGCAACCCAAGAGTCTCACAAGGTTTCTATGCTGCAGTTTGGCAGTGAAGTTTACTTCATTCTTGAACTCCTCTGAACCTCGACCAGATGTTTCTGAGAGCCTTCTGACAGCAATTTCTGTACCATCTGGTAAAGTACCCTGGCAAAGAGTTGAAAATTAAGAGATGAAAATACGAGTATGTCAACAAAGGATTAAAGCAAAATTATGCATAGCTTGGCTTCCAGATCCAATTCATTGATACCTTGTAAACAGGGCCAAATCCACCTTCCCCTAATTTAGATGACTCTGAAAAGTTATTAGTGGTATGTTGAATCACAATTAAAGGGATAGTAGGAAGGTCTGCATTCATTGAATCCTCTCCTTGAACACGAGCATTAAATGCTATAGGAATGGTGTCCAGCTGCATTCCATCTACCAAGGAAGCTAGTAAGTTTGTATATAGTCTTATTGTCATAGTTGAGTTTGTGAAATGAGCTCAGACTCAAAACTTTAAGCATGAGTGTAACTAGTGATAATTACCTATAGATAATCCATTCCTTCTCCTGGAGCAGTAGACACACCAACATAGTAGAGCTGCTGCCACCAACACACTTACTATTGTGATGATCAAGGTTTTGGTTTCGGAATTACTTTTACCTTCCTGCTTGGCTGCAACAATAGTATAGCATAGATGAACATTTTGCATTCCTACAACTAAAAAGTTTTTGAAGAAAAATAGGCAAATGCTTGAATTTCTTAAGATGAAATACACCACATTTAAATTTCTAATATATTGAATACACAATTTTTTAATAAAATCTTTCTATCTTTTAAGTTTTTTTACTAGTACTCATTGGTTAGCAAGAGCAAAAAAATAATTAGCATGTTTTGCAAAAGCACTGTTAGTTGAAATTGTGTATTCCCTAGCTGCTGATAGCTCAATTCAATATTAGATTTGACCTTACAATGTCAGCCTATATGTCCTCTTGAATAATGTTGTGAAATAGGTGAGCTCTGAGGTTTCAAAAAAAAATTGTCCTGCTAGTTTTCAAAGGTAGTAGGTAACCCACACCCAAGTCTACTTCAATATTTGACTCAACTTGGCCTGCTGAACAAGGTCAAAAGTTGAAATAAGATTATTTTACTTGTTACAATTTTTTTCTACATTTACTCAAAAACATGATCACTTTGTTAACTGCTGGTTGCTGATTTTGCAGTTTAACTCACTGTTGAGTGCAGAGTGCAGGGAACAAATAAAATTAAAGCAAGGCCAATAGTTAATTAATGTTACCTGGATTAGGCAGTGGAGA
Source organism: Sophora flavescens (assembly GCA_030762895.1). Taxonomy (NCBI): domain Eukaryota; kingdom Viridiplantae; phylum Streptophyta; class Magnoliopsida; order Fabales; family Fabaceae; genus Sophora; species Sophora flavescens. Next base: position 77,024,155 of record CM061063.1, read on the forward strand.
AGGCGATGTTGTTTGATTACTAAACTGTGATGATAACATATAATGATCAAACTTGTTCCCACAGCTTGGAGCCATAACCACCCATGCTACCTTTGTCCCACAACATTCTGGAACTTTATTTTGTAAACTCTATCATACATGAGTCATTAATAAGGATCTTAAGAATTCATAGTTTTCACAAGTAGTGTGGATTGAAACACTAACATTTCACCATGTTTAAATGTCAATGCTTCAAGGTTTGAACCTTCAATCAACAATGGAAACTCTTCTATCTCTTTCCTTTTTCCTTATGCCTCTAACTTTGATGGAAATTATGAGACTTACTTTCTAGGCAGAGATAGGGAAATGTTTCATTTCCTTCCTTTTATAATTGCTTCCATCAAGCAATACATCATTTCATTCATAAGACTCATTCCCAAGAGTCATAATCATTCATTCAAATGTCAAACAATATGTCATTTCATTCAAATATTAAACCACCACTAATATTTGTCACACACGAGACATTAATTCTTACATTCTCCCACTTGGCTCATGTGACAAAATACAACTTCACGGTTTAATAAGAATCAATCATAACGCGCGTAAATAAGGACAAATGTTTCATACATTTGTTACATCATAAGTCATATTTTAGAATAAGAACTAATAAGAGTCATGGCGGTCATATATCCCTATTTTGACATAGTTCTTTCCATGTACTACTATATTAGTCTTCTTCCTAACATGATACTTTCACGGGAAGTACATAATATGTCTAACAATAATGTCATTTTAAAGACCAATCATGTTTTCAATGTCATCATTCATACATGTGCACACAGAAGTTTGAAAACAAAGTATTCGGAAACTTATACATTAATGAACTCAGAGTGTCAAACATTCATTGAACTCAATACATAACAGTGATGATCATCATTCGCTAGCAGACATAATGCTCATTCTTTCAACATGACCAGTGAATGTTTTGGGCGGTAACCTTTTTGTTAAAGGGTCGGCAATCATAAGATCGGTGCTAATATGATCAATTGACACTCTATATTTCTGAACTTCTTCTTTAACGGCAAAGTATTTTATTTCCATAGGCTTAGCACCTTTGGAATACTTGTCGTTTTAGAAAAGAAGACTGTTGTGAAACTATCACAATAAATTTTCAGCGGCTTGGCAATACTGTCAACAACTCCAAGTCCTTTAAATAAAGTTCCGTAGCCAATTAGCCTGAATCGTGGCCTCAAAGCATGCCACAAATTCAGCTTCCATAGTGGATGCAGCAATGACAGACTGCTTCACATTTTTCTATGATATTGCTCCTCCGACTAAAAGATATACATAGCCAAATGTGGATTTTCTTGTATCCACACATCCAGCAAAATCTGAATATGTATATCCAATCACCTCAAGATGATCAGATCTTATATAAGTAAGCATGTAATCATTTGCTCCTTGCAAATATCTTAGAACTTTCTTTGCATCTTTCCAGTGATCCATTCCTGGATTACTCTGGTATCTACCCGGCATTCCAACTGCAAAGCTAATATCTGGTCGCGCAAAGTCTGAGCATACATTAAGCTCCCAACAACAGATGCATAAGGGATTGCTTCCATCTGTTTCCGTTCCAAGTCATTCTTTGGACATTGCATGAGACTAAACTTGTCTCCTTTATGAACCGGAACAGGAGAAGCTGAACATTTATCCATTCTAAATCTCTCTAAAACTTTATTAATATATGCTTTCTAAGACATGCCTAACAATCCTTGCGATCTATCCCAGAATATTTCTATTCCAATCACATAGCTTGCCTCACCCATATCCTTCATTTCAAAATTATTAGAGAGAAACTTCTTAGTCTCACATAATTGTTAGACGAATCTGGGCAAGTATACCCAGTCGTGCAAGTAATACGGTGGTGAGACCGTTTAATCGTTCCCACGAGGACTGCAACAAGTACTAGCACGTACCACTTCAACTACTATCTAAGCGATTCTTGGATTGAAGAGAGTTCTAAACTAATTATCAAGCCCACAAAAGTAAAAATAAACCAAATAAGAAAAACAAACTCTTTTTGTTATTTTCTCAAATACTTGGAAGGCAATAAAAGATGGGTTTCAAAGATGATAAAAGTAGCTGGGGTTAGGTTCACTAAACTTCATCCTCATGCAATGAAACACTCACAAACAGCTTCTACTTCAGTTATGACAATCAATCCACTAAACTACTCAAGCCCCGATCTCTCGGATGACAAGAGCCTAATTCCACTAATAGACCCTAATCTCTTAGGTGGCTTAGATTAATGAAATTGCATTAGGATTAAGGATTACATGATTACTAGCAAACCAAACTCCATCTCTAGATGTAAGGATTACTAGGTGATTAATTTCAGTTCCGGTTATGATACGAACGTCTCCATTACATACCAAAACACTAATCAAGTCATGGGGGTGCTAGCCACAACAAGCATTAAGCACAGAAAATTAACCACTCAATAACAAAGTAGAAACTATATTGCAAGATTAAATCAAATACATAAGAATTCAGACATAGTTACCCTAACCCCAACAATGGAGGTTTAGCTACTCATAACAATATCCATAACAAGAGAAAAATGGATGAAGGAGAGAAGGGAGTCCATGGGAGCAATCCTCCACACTCTGCCTCTGGTTCCCAGAGCCTTTTTGCTTTCCAAACTCGTAACCTTTTCCAATTCTCTCTGGCTGTCTTTTCCCATTCTGCCTTAAACAGCTTAAAACAGTGATTCTGATTTTCGCACACTCGCGGGGCGAGAGGTATCTCGCAAGGCGAGTATTAAACTTCTGGTCTTCAGTACTTGGAACTATCGCGAGGCGAGACACTGTTCGCGAGGCGACCCAGAAAGGCTTACATTTTCCTGGAACGGTCAGCTCTCAGGGTCGCGAGGCGAGGTGGGATTCGCGGGGTGAACCAGAAAGGATGACATTCTGCTGTTTCTGACTGTCTTCATTCGCGGGGCGAACATACTCTCGCGGGGCGAGTGATGAGTGTGATTTTACCTCATTTTTCATGTACATTTCTGCATGCATTTGCATATAGTTAGGCCAATTTAGTGTTGATTTTGTATAGTTTTTCCTTTGGAACGGATGAGGTGGTTTCTGGTGTTGTTTTGCAGGATTTAATGGAAAAATGCCCAGAAATGAGCCTTGGGGGTGCTTGGCTGAAAAAGAGCTTTAAAAGTGAAGGTTATGAGCCAAACAGAGAGTATCACGGCCTGGCCGTGATGGGCCTCACGGCCGTGAGGGAGCAGTAGCAGAAGTGAAGATTGAGCCAAAAAGTCAGAAGCTGTCACGGCCTGGCCGTGATGGCTATCACGGCCGTGACCTGCTAGTTGGAAAAGTCAGAAACGATCACGGCCTGGCCGTGATGAACATCACGGCCGTGATGAATAAGTGAATGAAGAGGCGCCCAAGTCAGAGACCATCACGGCCTGGCCGTGATGGCTATCCTGGCCGTGACGGGATTTGAGCTATAAATATCAAGACCTATGAGCAGAGAAAAAGGGACTAACTTTTGGGACCAACTTTTAACCTAAAATAAGGGGCACTTGGAGGCAGGCTAAGGCTGGTGGCTGGAGAGGGTTTCTACCCAAGAAGGGGGGCAATTTCTCTGCTCTTGGATGGAGAGAAGATTGGAGGAAGCTTGTCTATGAGTGTTCTCCATCCCTTCTCTTTTTCCTTTTTGTATTTCCTTATCATGAGTAGTTAAATCCCCATTGTTGGGGTTAGATGAACTTGTCTGAACTTGTGTAATTGATTTGGTATTTTAATGCAAGTTTCTATTTCGTATGAGTATGTGATTCTGTGTTAATGCTTTCCTTGGATTAGCTACCCATAGGAATGATTTGTTGCTTTGATAGATGACTGGAAGGTTGGTATTAAGGCATGCTCATGAATCATATGCCAAGTAGGTCAAGAATCTAGGAATAGGTGTTGAATGCTTGCAATCTTATAAGTCTTGACTTAATGCAAAATCTCAGGTTAATCCACCTAAGGAATTAGGGTTTAATTTGGGGTTTTAGGCTCAATGCACCTAAGGAATTAGGCTTGAGTATTTTAGAAAAGGCTTGATTGGCATAATTGAATTAGGACTTGTGTTGATAACCATTTCATTGCAATTAAGGGAGGATTAGTGTAGTCTAACCCTAACAATCTTAGCCATATCTCTGTTTGCCTTCCAAGTGTTCGATAAAATTACAAAAAGACCAAAAACATTTTGTTTTCTTTATTTTTTGTTTCAATCCCTTATATTTTAGATTAGTCTAGATAGTTGTTGAATTTGCGAATTGGTAATTGACATCCAATCCCTGTGGATACGATAACCGGTCTCACCACCGTATTACTTGATTGCGACGAGGTGCACTTGCCTTTAATTATATATCTCTAAAAATAAACGCATCAAGTTTTTGGCGCCGTTGCCGGGGATTGGTTTTGTCAATATCAGTAGTAACAAATGAGACAACTAGTTTAGACATTTTTTTATTTTATTTTTCTGTATATATTTGATATCTTTCTTTTGTTAGTTTTGTATATATTTGTTTTTGTATTTCTTTGATCTTGTGCTTAATTGTCTTGAGGTGAAAAATTGATTAGATAGGATCATGGACTACAATTGGTATCAACCATCTGAAGCAGAAAGTGAATTATCTGAGCTGCAGCTGCGGGTAGATATGCTGCAGTTGGCCGTAAAAATCCAACAAGTGAGTGATGAGCTGTCAAGGGCAACTGTCCCTCCTCCACCAATGGTAGTTAGTTCTGAATGGGGAAATCAATTTCCCAACACTTCTACTCCATGGTGGGGGAACCCTCCAAACAATACTTTGATGGATGAAGGGGAACATTGGGAATCTTCCACACCTTGGTATGATGAGCCATCCCCATTGGAAGTTGCTTGGGAGAACTTCAAATCCGCATTCCCAGTCGAGGTTGAGCAACCTATCCCGGATAGTCAACCTCACTTAGAGGCTGTTTTGGAGAACTTCATGGCAACAACAATGGAAGAATTCAAGAATCAAGAAGATGCCATTCGAAGTCTCGGGGTACGTATTGAGGAATTCTCTAACCTACTATCCAAAATGCCAAATGAGGACTTGATGGATGATGATGAAGATGATGCAATGATGGATGAGGAGGAAGAAGAAGAAGTGGGAGCAACCGAGTCAAGAAGTGAAGACCCTGTTTTGGAGAACATAGTTGCACCACTCCCCATTGAACCCTTGACTAAAGAGCCTGAAAGGAAGAGGCATTTGGAGGATAGCTATGTCACCATGCTCGGGGATGATGAAGAACTTGTGAAATTCAATGATGCTATTGGCCCCTATGCATGTAAGGAATGTGATGGGAGAAACACTTGTGTGGTTTGTGCGGAGATTTCTGCATATTTGGAAGGTGATGGATTTGGCGATGCTGAGAGTGAAGATGGTACAGAAGCCAGAACAACACCAATGATCCTCTCGATTTGTTTGCCACCTCACACTTTAAAGCAGTCAACAATGGAGTTCATGCCTCTGCCTGAGGTTGAACCCCATTTTTATTGGGAAGATTTTATGGATAAAGGGGTCATCTTTGACCCGAGTGGAACTGAAAAACGCTTCCCATTTGAAGAAGTCAGCATGAATTTCGAGCGCTCACTTCCACATTTTTGCTGCAAACCGTGGGATCCAAGTGAAAGATCTCACATGGTTAGCATTCCTTGGTCCTTATACCACAGGTTATGGGATCCAGGTGGATGCTTCTTGATGAGTCAAGCTAGTGACGTTAAAGAAGCGCTTATTGGGAGGCAACCCAACTTTTCTTAACCCTTCTCTTTAGTTAATTTTGTTTTTGCTTTAACCTCTTGAATAATTTGAGAAGCTCAAGAGGTTTGTTAATAATTTTGTTGAGTGTCTTCAGATTTTGAATAAAGGAAGGAGAAAAAGAGCAGGGAGAAACAAAGCCAAAAAGCATGTGAGCCAACACCCGCTACCGCCTCGGTAAGCCGTTCCAATTTTTTTTACTTTATTTTATTTTTCTCCTACCCTCTCCAACTTGATTGTTTACATTGGGGACAATGTAAATCTTTAAGCTTGGGGTAGGGGTATTTTGCATATGTTCATATCTTGCATTGTAAATGTTGCATTCATATAGGTTTAGTCTTGCATGATCACATGAATTGCTTGCCCCTGCTTAGATTGAGCATCTAATTGTGAGAGCTAAGTGCCAATTTTTTTTGTGATAGTGAATTCTTGAACCCAATTCTGTTTATTCTTGTGATATGGCTGCAAATGAATATGCTTGAGATGATTTTGGATGGTTGATGATTAGCATATGTTTCTTTAGACTTGTATTTCTCACTGGTTCTTGAACTGATAAATGTGAGCTTTTGAGCCATTAGGGGGTACTCACTAAATCTGCCCCCATTCTTTGTGTTGAGTGTTATTCCTCTTGGCTTGTTTTCTCTAGAACTTGACTTAAAACCATTTTGAAGCTTAGAAAATTTTTGGAAACATTTTTGAAAATGATAGAGGCAATAGGTATTTTTCTGGCCTTCTGAGCTTTGAATGTGTAAATGCTACCCTTAGTTGCCCAATTTTGAGCCAAAATGAAAAAAAATGCTTTTCTTGGTACCCTGAAAAATTTTGATACATATACTTGATAAGGGACCTTCTAAAGTATCACAAAAAGGGTGAAAATGGTAGTTGAAAGTTTGGGATGAAAGAATCAGAGTAAAAAAAAAAAAATAAATAAATAAAAAAAATAAATAAAAAAAAAAAAAAATTCGCCCCTTCTCCAAATAAAAAGAAAAAAGAAAAGAAAAATAAATAGAGAAGGGGATGACAAAAAAAATAATAAAAAGAAAAAGAAAGAAAAGAAAGGTGGAAAAATGTATTGAAAACCCAAGAAGGTATTTTAGAAGGTTTCTTGTGTTGAAATGTTTGATACTTAGTCTAGCCTTTTGAAATATCCCCTTCTTGTTATTCCCACCTAAAGATTAATCCCATGGCCAAGTTACAACCAAAAAAAGACCTCTTGATTCTTAGGTGTTTTCATAAATAAAGTGGAGATTTGGTTGATAGTCAAGCATATGATAGGAATCATTCCTTGAGGAAAATGGAGCGAATTGTTATATATACTTGAATACTTGAGTGAGTGAGGCAAGAAAGAGAGCCAAGCAAATAAACAAGCTTGGGGTGAGCTTCAAGTGAGCAAGAGTGCCCGAATCAGTGAGAATGTGAGTCTAGGAAGCTTAAGCCCCTAATTGGACTTGAATTGATTGTCTCTTGCTGAATTGTTTGAATTGCCTATTGCTTGGATCATTTTACTCGGGTTCTTAGTTCACTATCCATGCTTTGACTGCTTATCTATTCTGGCCTTAGTTTTTGCTTGAGGACAAGCAAAGTCTTAAGCTTGGGGTGATTTGATGAGTGTGATTTTACCTCATTTTTCATGTACATTTCTGAATGCATTTGCATATAGTTAGGCCAATTTAGTGTTGATTTTGTATAGTTTTTCCTTTGGAACGGATGAGGTGGTTTCTGGTGTTGTTTTGCAGGATTTAATGGAAAAATGCCCAGAAATGAGCCTTGGGGGTGCTTGGCTGAAAAAGAGCTTTAAAAGTGAAGGTTATGAGCCAAACAGAGAGTATCACGGCCTGGCCGTGATGGGCCTCACGGCCGTGAGGGAGCAGTAGCAGAAGTGAAGATTGAGCCAAAAAGTCAGAAGCTGTCACGGCCTGGCCGTGATGGCTATCACGGCCGTGACCTGCTAGTTGGAAAAGTCAGAAACGATCACGGCCTGGCCGTGATGAACATCACGGCCGTGATGAATAAGTGAATGAAGAGGCGCCCAAGTCAGAGACCATCACGGCCTGGCCGTGATGGCTGTCACGGCCGTGACGGGCGACGGAGCTATAAATATCAGCACTGCAGACAGAAAAAGGGACTAACTTTTGGGACCAACTTTTAACCTAAAATAAGGGGCACTTGGAGGCAGGCTAAGGCTGGTGGCTGGAGAGGCGAACATACTCTCGCGGGGCGAGCATTCCCATAATTTCATTCTCCACCTTTTCTTCATTCCCTTGGCTCTAAGTTAACCAGATTTTCCATTAATTCCTACAAAACAACACACAAAACCACCTTCACCCGTTCCAAGGGAAAATCTAATAAAACTCAACTAAAGAATGCCTAATCTAAATGAAAAATGCATGCAATTATGTACAGCAAACATCATGTAAAATCACACTATCAATAATAGACCAAGATCATTAGTTGCAAGCAAGATATCATCAACATACAGAATCAAAAATATAAACTTACTCCCACTGACTTTTAGATATATACACCAATCAACAATGTTTTCCTTAAATCCAAAGGAAAAAACAATATCATTAAACTTGAGATACCATTGTCGAGAAGCTTGTTTAAGGCCATAAATTGATTTCTTAAGTTTACACACCATGTGTTATTTTCCTTTCTCTATGAATCCCATTGGTTGATCCATATAAACATCTTCCTCTAAATTCCTATTTAGAAAGGTAGTTTTCACATCCATTTGGTGTAACTCTAAATCATAATGAGTCTCCAATGCCACGATAATTCCAAGAGAATCTTTCTTAGAGACTGGTGAAAATGTCTCCTTATAATCAATGCCATCTTTCTGAGTAAAACCTTTAGCAACAAGTCTGACCTTGTAACGTTCAAGGTTGCCATGAGAGTCACGCTTAGTCTTAAAGACCCATTTACACCCAACTCTCTTGCAACCTTTAGGCAATTCTACAAGGTCCCAAACATCATTCTATTCCATTGATTTAAGCTCATCTTTGATGGCATCTAACCATTTATCAGCATTATCACCATTAATGGCTTGTGAAAATGAAACTGGATCATCATCAATTCCCAAGTCAACTTCAGACTCTTGTAGATAAACCACATAATCATTAGAAATAGCAGATCTCCTTTCTCTTTGGGATCTTCTTAATGCTATTTGTTGTGATTCTTCTACTATAGGTTCATTTACTTCAACCTCATTGTGAGTAATGGGATCATTCATTTGTTGTTCTCTGTGGTTATTAATCGGTTCAATAACTTGAGGAACAACAACTTTATTAGAGACACAAGTTGATGGGACTTACACTCTCATTTCTTGAATTCCCACTTTACTTGGTGTTTCACTCCCACTAACTTCACCATTCTCGATGAACCTAGCATTCTCAATTTCAATAATTCTTGTAGTATGGTTTGGACGGTAAAATCTATACCCTTTTGACTTTTCTGGATAACCAATGAAATAATCACTGACTGTTCTTGCATCCAATTTCTTTTCTTGTGGATTATAAATCCATATTTCTGCCTGGCAACCCCAAACATACTGGTGCCTTAAACTAGGTTTCCTTCCAGTCCATAGTTCAAAAGGTGTCTTTGGAACTGCCTTACTAGGAACTCTGTTCAACAAATACATGACAATTTTTAAGTACATCCACAATGATAAGGGTAAAGATGCATTACTTAACATACTCCTAACCATATCCATTAAGGTTCGGTTACGCCTTTCCGATACACCATTTTGTTGTGGTGTGTCGGGCATTGTGTACTGAGCACATATGCCATGCTTTTCTAGGAACTTAGCAAATGGATTAGGGTGCTGTCCATTTTCATCATACCTTCCGTAATACTCACCACCTCTATCAGACCTTACGATTTTCACCTTTCTGTCTAATTGCCTTTCAACTTCATTTACATAAATATCTAAGGCATTCGCTGCTTGAGATTTCTCATGCAGTAAATAGACATATCCATAACGCGAAAAATCATCAATACAGGTGATAAAGTACCTTTCCTTACCGAAAGAATTAACATCAAAAGGTCCACACATATCAATGTGAACTATCTCAAGAAGCTGAGTGCTTCTTGTGGCACCTTTCTTTGTGTGTTTTGTTTGCTTTCCTTTAATACAATCCACACAAATATTAAGGTTAGTGAAATCCAATTCTGGAAGAACTTCATTCTTTATGAGTCTTTCCATTATTTTCTTGGAAATATGACCCAAACTCTTATGCCACAAATAAGCAAAACGTTCATTCACTAAACTACTTTTAGTGCCAACATTATGATGCAATGTCATAAGTGTTTCAGCATATAGATTATCAAGATTCAATCTATATAAACCATCACTAGGTATACCGGATCCAATCATAAAGGTATGCTTATACAAACTGAAACATCCATTACCAAACTTAATAGAGTATCCAAAGCAACATCAAGTTTAGATAAGGAAACTAAATTCCTAGAAATACTAGGCACATAAAGAGTTTCAAACAAATCTAAATGACGTCCAGTGTCGAGGATTAAATGATAAGTCCCGACAACTTCCACTGGAACCTTCACTTTATTCCCCATAAACACAAATTTTTCATTTGGTTTTACGGTTCAGGTCGTAAGAAATCCTTGCATCGTATTAGAAACATGAGCTGTACATCCAGAATCAATCCACCAAGTATTATAAGGAACTTCGGCTAAATTTACTTCGAAACATACATAAGCACTAGATTTATCTTTCCTTCCGAACCAAGCTTTATGTATTGGACAATCACTTTGGAAATGTCCAATCTTTCTACAAAAATGATGTCTGTTTCCATAATGTTCCTTCTTGTGGATTTGAGAAGAAGAGGACTCATTGATCTCTAGGAGTCTCTTCTCTTTCTTATCGTGTTTCTTGCCAACTTTCATTATAGCTTCTTGATAGGTAACATAATTGAAGGAATGATTTCCTTGATTCTTAACTCTGGTTTCCTCCAAAACTAACATACTGCGCAATTCCTGCACATTCCTTTTTTTTTTATGGCATCATCATAGTTCATTTGGAAAGGATCATGCCCAGACATTAATAAATTCAATATGAATTTCATAAGGAAATTCTCATCCACATCCATTCCCAATGACTTAAGTTTTACTGCAATATTTATCATTTCGATAACATGTTCATGCATAGCACGTAAACCAACAAACTTCATGGTGGTCAACGTACTTATTAGTGTCCCGGCAAGGGATTCATCAACTGTTTGGGAGCAATAAAGGATTGAAAATCATTAATGCTTTGAGTAACATACTAACATGCTTGAAGATTCATAACTTCATCAATGCATATTGATGTTCACCTTTGGGCAATCTATCAACATACCATACATGACATAATGATGCTAGTAAAAGTTTACATAAATTGGTAATGATACATGCACCAAATAGAAACATTTATCATCTTTGGATATATAAATATAACTAATTATGCATTTAACTACCAACATTTATGCTCATTAATTATAGAAACAAATAATCAACCTTTGGGGGTGATCCTTAAATGTCCTATTATAATGAACTTCAATTTACCCATAAAATCAATAATTATCAACTCATTCATAGCATCAAAATTATGGATAATTGAAATAAAATCATACAATATGGAATTAAATAGACTTTAATGATTTGACCACTTTGGTGATTAACAAATCTATCATACTTTAATTCCAATGTGCAAACACTTCATTAACAGTATCATACAATTCATTAGTGGCAAATACAAAATTGCAAAGCATCATTTGTCTTATATAAATATAATTTATATCAACAAAAAGATTAATTGATACTGTAGCCTAGCGGTCTGCACGTTAGCCTTGTAGTCCTGTGGTCTGGGCTCTATCCTTATCCTTTTGTTTCAAACAAAAATTGGTTTAAATTCACAAAACAGGACTCGAACCGTGTCTCGTAACATTACAGAACCGACACTAACCACCAGGACAAGTCTTGAATTGGTTTTAGCATACAACAATTATTTTTATTTAAACTTACGTAGAACGCAAACATTCACTGTATTCTGCCATTGATGAACCTCTGTTCTATATACTTTTAATTACATTTCATGCAAACCACCATTCATCATACATTCATGCAGCGGAAATCATTACTACTTGAATTCTCAAAACATTAAAGAAAAATTCAAGGCATCATTCATGGATTAAAACCAAGGATCATCAATGGAAAACTATAAATTCCTTAACACATGCTCTGATACCACATGTAAACTCTATCATACATGAGCCATTAATAAGGATCTTAAGAATTCATAGTTTTCACAAGTAGTGTGGATAGAAACACTAACCTTTCGTCATGCTTAAATGGCAATGCTTCAAGGTTTGAACCTTCAATCAACAATGGAAACTCTTCTATCTCTTTCCTTTTTCTTTATGCCTCTAATTTTGTTGGAGATTATGAGACTTACTTTCTAGGCAGAGATAGGGAAATGTTTAATTTCCTTCCTTTTATAATTGCTTCCATCAAACAATACATCATTTCATTTATAAGACTCATTCCCAAAATCATAACCATTCATTCAAATGTCAAACAATATATCCTTTCATTCAAATATTTAACCACTACTAATATTTGTCACACACGAGACATTAATTCTTACATATTTAACACAGCCTCCAAACACTGCCTACACTGATCACTAGTAAGGTCCCTCGCACACTGCACCAAGCCATACCTTTTCTCATTGCCGCCCCAATTGAACTCACTCATTGCCAAGACTGGTTGCTCTCTACGGTAGCTTTTCTTATCAAACTCTGCATGGCATCCTCAACTTTCACAGCTTCAGTTGAATCCTTTAAGTTCTCTGACCCCGTTACGTTCCATATTGGGCTTAAACTTATGTCACCATAGAAACTATGGTCAGAGTAACGTAAAAGGCATATATCATACCATACAACAGCTGAGACACCGTTGGGACAACGCCCAACCATTTCTCTAACTGCAGTGTTGAGACAGAACTGACGTAAATATCCGGTGATGTCACCACGGCAATTGTAAAACCCATAAACAGCATCATTTTTACTTCCATTTTTGCTGGTTATGGTAATATGATTATGGGTGCGTTTGGATAAACAACTTAATTAAGAGTTTATCACATAAGACCTTATCGCATGAGAGCTTATGCCATAAGCGCTTAAAGAAAGAAAAAGAAAGAATGGGACATGAGAGGATTCAAATAGTGAAAAACATGGAGAGGGTGTTTAGTGCATAAGCTCATATGATAATTCCATAAGCTTCTCCCAGTGACTTATGAAAATAAGTCAAAAACTCCTTATGGGATAACATAAGTTATTTTTATAAGCTCTGCCAAACACACTGCATAAGAGTTTATGTCATCAGATAAGTTAAAAGAAGCTTAAATAAACTCTTCCAAACGCCACCTACATGCTTTGCCTGTAGCTGAATCGGAGAGTATCCATGATCAAGTTCAGTCTAGAGATTTTGGGTGTCGTGGACAAATTGAGAAAATGGTGCCCTGTAATCATTTGAAGAGTGTCATCCTTATATTTTTTGTTGCAAAATCTTTAATAATCCGATTATATTTAAGGTTTTTTTAAAAAACATTTTTGATAGAAATCAAAGCAAGACTATTTAATCAACATTATGACATAGTAGACCATAAATAAGATTTTAAGAGTTTCAGAAAAACTTCTCTCGGTTGATGCAACAGTAACATGGATAGTAATGTAAATTTTTTAAAATTATATAAATTTATAAATTTTATATAATATTTATATATATTATGTAAAATTTTATACTTTCTGGTGCCCCAAAAAATTTGGGGCCCTGGACGATCGTCCACCTCGACCGTACTCAGGGCTACCCCTATCCATGAAAAGAGGTTGTTGAGGTTGGTTTGGTATGTTGTGGTGAGAGATTTTCCTATTGTCCGTCAAGTTAGGTGGATTCTAGTATGAAGTAGGGTGTTTATGGGTATATCCATATATCACTAATTTTTTCTATCATCAACAATTTTGAACCATTGGATATAATGATTAAATAATGAGTGGTCCAGATTTATTGGTCCAAAAAATTTTGAAAACAAAAAAACAATTAAAAATACTATTTTGCCCTTCCCTCTTCCCCTACCATCAAAAACCCTAAATGAATATACCCTGTCTGTTTTTCGCCGCCGTCACACCAGCCGCCACCACCGTCGTCCAGTCTCTGCCGCCGTTGCGCGCCTCCTCTTCGCAAGCAACCACCGTTGCTGTCGCGAGCAACAACTGCCACCGTTGTGTTGTTCAGCTTGATGTAGGGCGAATCGAAATCGGAATCAGAATCGAAATCGGTTGCCACATCTGCTTGTCGAATCGGAATCGGTGGGGGTGGTGAACCGCATCTGCTTGACGATGAGGTAGTCCATCATCACATGCTTGTCGAATCAGTGACGGTGGTAATGGCAGGGACGAAGGGAAGGGTGGTGGCAGTGGTAACCGCATCTGTCAGGTTGTAGTGCTTTTGGGTTTGCGATCGTGGCGTTGGAAGTTGATGGTGCCGACCGAAGAAGGCGGAGTCTCAGTCGGCATCGGTGGCGACTCGGGGTTGATGGTGGTGGAGCGATGGATGGAGTGAATGTGATGATGATGATGGTGAATAGAGAGAAAGTGGGGGTGGTCGGTGGGGACACTGTTGTTCACTGTTGAGGTGGTGGTGGTGGTGGTGGTGGTCTGTGGGTGGTGGTGAAGGATAGGAAGAATAAGTTAATGGGAGGGTAAAAAGAAATTTTCACATGAAAATTAGGAATATACTGATATACCCATAAACACCCTATTTCATGCTAGAATCCACCATGAAGTTAGGGTGATATATTTATTTCAACACCGTAAAGAATGGTTTGATTACTCTGAATAAGTCGTGTGCACATACTTTTCTTATGAAGTGTTAGTATTTATTATTTAAAGTTAGTGTGTCTTCCACGGTATAAAAAAATGATTTGACCTTTGTTAAAACAACTGAACAAGTTTGAATTAGGGTGATTTATTTGAACTAGTTTGTTCACTCTTGATAAGTGTTGTGCACATTTTCTTATGAGTTGTCAGCATTCAAAGTTAGTTTGTCTTCCTCGGCTTAAAAAAAATTATTGTGCCCATCCTTTTTTCTCAGTTATTACATAATCTGATATTATTGCAAATAAAATAAATATAAAAAATAGAGATGACATTAATACAAAGATATATGAGCTTTAAAAGTCTACTCTTTTAGGAATTAGTCTTTTTTTTTTTTGTTCTTTTCATAGAAAAACATGTATTTGTATGAGATTTTATGTGAGAACCACTTCAGATAATACAGTAAATATACCTTAGAGTAGATTTTTATTTCTTTTCTATTTCGCATCATAGAATTTTTTTTTTACATATGTAAGGTGAACTTAACATGCTTTAATATTAAAGTTTTTTCTATCCTGTGCAATCTTGCATAAGTTAAGCAATACAAAAGAGTAAAATCATATGAAAACTTGTGTATTTTATACTTTCAAAAATAAAATGCTTAGTTTTTCAATAATTAGTTATTGTTTTTGGGTTCCTTAATTTGTACAATTGCATATGATAGAAAAACCAGTAATAATATTAATCTGAAGTTGTTGTTTACATATTTTGTCGGAAAGCCTTATCAACTTTTTAGTCCCTACAAATATAGGCATTTTTGGTTTTGGTCCCTATTTTTTTTTCAGTTTGCTTTTAGTCCTTTTAAATTTCAAAATTTTGGAATTAGTCCCTACCGTCATTTTTGGAATTTGTATGAGATCAACTACCCGTTAGTTCTTATTTGTTAATTGCTAATTAATGTGGCTAACAATATGCCACATCAGCACTGTCACATGGAATAAATTAATAATTTTGTATGTCATGTTATTATAAAATTGTTACTTATATTTTTTTCATAATTTATAACTATTTATATTATTACTTATATTATGTAGTTGATCTCAATGCTAATTAAGTTATTTTCTAAGTTGAGTTGATTTATATTATGAATGTATTATTATTGAGCAAAACTGTATCGAAAATCAGTAATAGAGAGATTTGATAGGATAAAGTAATCCAGAAGCTTTTGTGGTAGCAGCAACTAAGGGCTAGATGCCGTATAAAAAACAAATAATACTATTTTAATAAAATTAAAATATTTTAGTAATTATATATAATAAATAATAATATTAATAATTATAAATTATAAAAATATAAATAATTATTAGTGGTTATTTTTCATTTCCATTCTAAGCAGATTGATTTCAATGCTAATTAACATTTTTTTTTCCTCCAATTTTGAGTTGATATATTCTAAATGTATTTATGTATAATAATTTCTTATTACAACGTGACATACAACATTATTAATTTATTTCATATGTTGTTAGCCACATTAGCACATAACAAATGAGAACTAATGGAAGGACCAATTCCAACATTTAACTTAAAGGGACCAAAACCTAAGGAGGGAAATTATAGGGACCGAAAACAATTTTTTATTTTTTAATGGCACATGGCATTAAAAATTATATTTAATACCACATGGCAGTGCTGACGTGGCTAACAGTTTGCCACGCCATCACTTAACGGCGCCTTTTGACAGCAAGGACTAATTCCATAATTTTAAAAGTTAAAAGGACTAAAAGCAAACAAAAAAAGGGACCAAAACCAAAAATATCTATATTTGTAGGGACTAAAAAGTTGATTACGTCAAGCTTTATTACAAGTTCAACTTTCACACATAAAAATGGTTCTGTCTATCGTGGATGAGTAAATAGGTGATTCACGACAGAACCACCTATTTGCAACGTTAGATATATACATTTTATATTCGACGATGGAGATTAAACCGGTTGGCCGGTCACAATAGAAGTCTTCAAATTTGCAATCTGGTCCTTTGTGCGTGTTCACGGTAAAAGTGAGCGTCATGAGTCGTGACACAAAAAGTTGGGGGATCTGTTAGTGAATCAATTGACTACATCACGCACTACCTTAGTGAATCAATTATTTTTGTTGTGAGTGGATTGGTTACCTACATCACTGCCTTAGTGAATCGGTTACCTAGCATGTTAGTGATTCGGTTACATATACTTATGAATCAATTATAAATATTAAATTATAATAGATATTAAAATATAATGAATAGTAAATATTAAAATATATATTTAATTATTAAAATGTAGTATTTGGTTCGACTCAGATTGGTTCGGTTCCATAATTCTTAAACCCGATAATCGAATCAATCACCATCGAGTTTGGTTTGGTTTGGTTTGGTTCAGACCTAAACAACAAAAAAACTGAACCAAATAAATTGTTCGATTTGAATTTTCAGATCCATCAACTTATTGATTTGAGTATTACACCCCTAGCCAGTTGAGTCATATTGGGCCAACTAAGTCATACAGGGCCACATGGGTCACATTGGACCATTTTAACGATATTGAGCCAAGTAAGCCATATTAGGCAAGCTTAGTCATGTTAGGTCAAATAAGTCATATTGTACCAAGTAATCCATATTGGACCAAATGGGTCACACTTGTCCAGTTGGGTCATATTGGGCCATATTAGTCCACATATTGGGCCAACTAGGTCATAATGGGTCACTTTTGTCATATTGGTTCAGTTCCAGAATCCTTGAACCCGAGAACAAAAGCATTTACCTCAATTTTGGTTTGGTTTGGACCCGAACACCAAAATTTCCGAACCAACTAAATTGGTTCCTTTTGGATTTTCAGTCCACTGGCTGATTGGTTGGGGTCTTACACTCCTACCTACTTTAGTCATATTGGGTCAAGTAAGTCATACCATCACATTTTTTTTGGGTCTTACACCTAGTGTTATTAAAATCGAAGCGCTCATCAACTCGATCAGCGCACTGGATCAATGGTCAGTCTAGTGAGTCACTAGTTGATCCAAATAAATGTATATATCTAATTTATATATTTGATTATATATATATATATAATATTTGTCAAACTTATCCCAATCATTTGATTTGGCTCAGTGGCAAAGATGCTCTATAAATTCAGTTAGGTCTCGTGTTCGATTCCTGATTACTGTTTTGGTGATCGTGCGCGACTATAAAATATTAATCTATTAAAATAAATATAATATTAAAAGATAATAAATATTTTTTTAGAGCCAAAATATAATAAATATTAAATATATTTTTTAGTTTGATTCGGTTCGGACTTCAACACCAAAAAAACTGAATCAATTTCGGATAACAGAACCTTCGGGTTATTGGTTTGGGTCTTCCACTCTTGGTCAGTTTAGTCATATTTGGCCAACTAAGCCATAGAGTCAGATGGGTCATATTTGACCATTTTATTCGTATTTAGCCATGTACGCCATATTGGTCAGTTTAGTCATATTTGGCCAAATAAGCAAATATTGGACCAAGTGGGTCACACTTGGCTAGTTGGGTCATATTGGGACACTTTAGTCCACATATTGGGTCAACTAAGTCATATTGGTTCGGTTTTAGAATCCTTTAACCCGAGAATCGAACTATTCACCATCGGGTTTGGTTTGGTTCGGACCCGAACACCATAAATTCTGAACCAACTAAATTGTTCTGTTTCGATTTTCGTGTTTATCGGGTTATTGGTTCGAGTCTTACACCCCTAGTCAGTTTAGTCATTTTGGACCAACTATGCCATATTGGGACAATTGAGTCATATTTGTCCAATTGGGTCATATTGGACCAGTTTAGTCCACATAGGCCGACTTAGACATGTGCAGGCTAAGTAATATTGGGCCAGAGTAAGTGATACTTGTCTAGTTAGGTCATATTAGGTCAATGTAGTCATATTGGGCCAAGTAAGCCATATTGTGCCACGAAAGTCATATAGGACCAAGTGAGTCCTATTGGGTCAACTTAGGCATGTTGGACATAGTAAGCCATATTGGACCCTTCGAGTCGAGTTGGGCCAATTTAGGCATGTAAGGGCCAAGTAAGTCATATTGGACCAAGTGAGTCCTATTGGGCCAACTTAGGCATGTAAGGGCCAAGTAAGCCATATTGGGACAGAGTAAGTGGTACTTGTCTAATTAGGTCATATTGGACCAATTTAGTCATATTGGGCTAACTAAGTCATACTGGGATAGTTTAGTCAAATTGGACAAGTTAGCCAAATTGGGTTAGATAAGTCATATTTATGGTTCTTCACAGGTCGGTTTGATTTGAACTTCTATGAAAAACAAATCCGAAACAGTCAAAATCAATTTATTTCAAAAAAGGGTTGTAACAGAAATAATCAATTCCTTAAAGTCGATTTAAAGAATGGATTATTAGCCCATATAATGGATTCATTATTGGGGTTTAGGGTTAGGATTAATATTTAGGGTTTATGATAATGATAAAGGGTTTAAGGCTCAATTGAGATTAAATGTCATGCGCGTGATAACAGTGACTGGAAACGTGTCCACAAGACATCGATGTCCATCCATGAATCGATTATATTGTAGCAGAAATAATCGGTTTCATAAAGTGGATTTAAAGAATGGATTATTAGCCCATATAATGGATTTATTACTACTGCTTTACTCGGTTCAAATCAATTGAGATGGAGATGTCATACGCGCGTGGTAACATTAGTTGGGAAACGTTACCACAAGACATCTATTCAATTTACGTAGTTCTCCATGAATCGATTACATTGTAGCTGAAATAATCGATTTCTTAAAGTGGATTTAAAGAATTGATTATTAGCCCATATAATGGATTCATTACTATTGTTTGAATCAATGAAATTGGACATGTCGTGCGCGTGGTAACAGTAGTGGGGAAACATGACCACAATACACCCATGTCCATCCATGAATCAATTATATTGTAGTAGAAATAATCGATCCCTTAAAGTAAATTTAAAGAATCGATTATTAGCAACAATAATGGATTCATTACTACTACTGGCTTCAATCAAGAAACTTGGCCACACTAGTTGAAAAACGTTAACATGTCGATACACATGCTAACTTGAACAAGGTGGTTGCTAACTCCAACAAGGTGTTTTCAAGATTTATCCATAAATTAACCATAATGTCTCTAATGATAAGTTAACCACCCATCATGATCTTCAATGATACATCAATATGACCATAGTCACTAAACCAACACATAGTCTTATTTTCCAAGTTTGTTCATTAAGATCCCAATAATAACACATCACAGACACAATTTTTTTTTATCTCATTATCCCCCACACAAATTTTATTATCGCATTATCTTAGACACAAAAATATGGATATGCCCTTAAACGAACTATAGAATATGAGCACTAAATGAAACCTCAATTGAAATTGTCATTCTTTCAGATGATAAAAGAAATGAGATTTCAATACATCCTCAATACATGTTATGTTCCATATAAGTCACGGTGGTTGTTATACATAGTAGGTGATGGGTGTTTATCTTGATGCTTGAGTAGAATAAAATCCTCCATCAAATTTGTTGTCTTCAATACAGTAATCATGCCCCTACAATCACATACATAAATAATATTACACCATCCAAAATAAATTCCATATTACAAGCACAAAGCACACAGAGTCTCCTTCTCAATTTTCCTGCATAACAGTTACTTCATTGTCAGTTGTGGTTCCTGTAAATTCAACAAACCCATTTTCCAAGTGTCAAAGAGCACCACTTGAAGTTGACATAGGGAAACACAAGAAGGGAGGGTTGAATTATGTTTCTTAACAAATTTTCAAAAAAGTATTTTCTCAAAAATTTTACAAGAAAAACAATAAAAACAACACACAAACAGGAAAATGTTTTTGAAGATTTAATAAACTCAAATTCAGAGCCCCATAGTTAGTATAAACAAAAGCTGTAAAAGATAAGGGTTTAGAAGATTCACGCAAGTGTTTTATCCTGGTTCACTCTCTTCCAACCAAGAGTTACGTCCAGTCCCTTCTACCTGAAGGTTTTTCTCCACTATAATCCAATAGCTTTACAAGTATTCAACACCTCTTCAGGATTTGAAAGTTTAAGATCAACAAGATTTACACGTAAACTTGTGTTACAATTTCAACATAGTTTTTGCACTATGATATCAGAGCTTGTGTTACTTCGTATATCTATATATTGAATCTATATCTGTATTCTCCTTGAAGTTCTTCAAGTATTTATATAGCTGAAGTGCTTCTCTGTCTTGATCTTCTTCAACGGTCTTCAAATTGTATCTGTTTAGGCTTAGCATTAAATGCTTGGATCCATTGAGACTGATAACTTGATATGCTTCATTGAGAAGTACTTTTGTTTAACAGAGGAATGCTCAAAGTAGAACTATCACTTCTCTATTGTACCAAAGGCTGCTTTTTGACTTACCATCTTTGTACTTGACTTGATCTTTACAACAATGTATTTTGACAGAGTACAAAGGTTTATGGTTTCGATGGTACAAAGTTTTTTTATCCAAGAGATAAAGATTTTATACAAAACAATCATCAAGGTAAAAAACATATATTCTTTGAATTAAATAAGCAATCATTTGAAATAAATACGTTTAAGTTTAGACTGGTTCACGTCTTAGAGCTAGTGGATGCGCAGGTCTTTGGACGTGCAAGATTTACTTATCAGTGAGATGGGCTCATCTACTGATAATGCGTCTATAGACTTTCCGCCTAGTCCAGAGAGATGGATGTGCTATACTTAAGAGCTCGTTTGCTGACGTGGCGTATAGTGAAGCAACTCCGTCTATCAAGGCATTGTCTATTCTTAATTTAACGATCTCGTCTACCATAAAGCTAAAGACTCGGAATTTTACCAAGAATTGTAGACTGGTTTAGAGGTTTGAACTAGAATCTGTAGATTCCATACTTTAAATTTTAGTTCCTCTGACTCGCATAAAATCAAGTAATCCCTGCATACTTATAACAAACAAGTTAGATCTTTGACAAGTACTTTGCCATACAAATTTAACATTTTTGTTAACATCAAAACTTATAGGATTATTTTAATCAAAAACCACCTTGGTTCTAACAATCTTCCCCTTTTTGATAATGATAAAAACCAATTAAATTTGAGTGAGCAAAGTCTAAGAGAGCTACAAAGCTCCCCCCTAAGACAAAGCGTTCAAACTTAAAGAGCAAAACAGATAAGTAGCAGCATATAACAGTTTTAACATATCAGATCAGTTATGTTAAAAACATAGTATCAGAGTTAACTATTTTAACAGAGCTTGTAAGTCAAAACAAAGATAGCAGTATTAGATCATATCAAGTATGCAACAAAATATTATGCATATGAAAACATATATGGTTGTCCAAAAACTGATTTTATATAAAATTTAATTCTATATCCTTTCTCCCCCTTTTTTGTGATCAGTCAAAAAGGAAACAGGAGTGGACCATCATTGTCAGTTTAAGGAAACAAAAGAAGGCTAAGAAGAGGGTGAAGGTGGTGGAGGAGAGTTCTGGTTTGGTGGAGGTGGAGACGGTTGAACTTGCAGATTTTGACTCTGTTGAAAGCTTTGTAAAATGCCTATCAATTGACTGATCATTGTATGTGTTTTGACCAAAGCTTCTGCAACTTCTACTTTAACTTCTTCCTTGACCTCAACTTTTACTTTCTGATCTACAATCCTTCCAATAATCTCTTCAAAGTTCTGTGGTAGAGAGGGTCTTAAACTTTCAACACTGTCTTGAGCATGTGCTTGACTTGGAACAGTGTCTAGTGCTTTGGAAGTTTGTGGTTGATCATTAGGATGAATGACAGTCAGAAACATTGGCTGAGATGAGTGTTTCTCAGAAGTGCTTGGTCTAGGAACAGATTCAACAACTTCCTCAATTCTAGCTATTGGTTGAACAACATCAACTTTCAAATCAGGTTCTTCAATGATGATTTCTTCCTCAGTGAGCTCAGAAAAAGGTGATAGAGGTGGTGAAGTAGCAAGAGTAAGTATTGGAGGAGGCAGCTCTTTGGCCCAATGGACATGGCCTTCTTCATATACAGGACTGATGCTAAGAATGCCAATAGTATCCTTGTAAATGTAGAATATGACATTTGACAGTCCACATTTTCCTCTAACTTTAGGAATTCTTCTCTTTTCTTCATCACCAAGACCAGAAGAAGAAGCTTCCTTAGCAGTCCAGCATGTGATTTGCCCAAATAGTAAATGCAGAGTCTTGATCAATGTCTTCAACTGGTCGAGACAACCAGAAATCAACCATGTTCTGATCATAAGGTTCGACAGTAACAGGATTGATAAAGCAGGAAGTGTCTTCTGGTTTCTTTGCAGTGCTCCTCTGCTTCTTTAAATCCTTGTCTTTATTCAGATCAATCATTGGTAATCTTGGAGCAATCATATAGGGTCTGACACCAATCTTTGTCTTCTTCTTGGTGTGAAACAGTCAAGTCAGAGGGACAAAGTTTGCATCCCTGACATATCTTGGCAATTCAAACTCATTCTGCTGGAAGACATACATGAGGTGGTCCAAAAGACTCACAGCTCTGCCATAAATACTTGGATGTCTGAAAGTCTCCCAAGAAGTTTCTCTGTCCAGAATGAATTTAGGTCTTCCTTTTGTTCTTGACCTTTTATGGATGATTGATGGAGCATTTGCTTTGCAAGGGTCAGTTTCCCACACAGGTATGATATGCATGTTGACACCATCAGTGAAAGGTTTGAAAGGAGGGGATTTGATGAGGTTTGGGTAGATTTTTCTAGGTGAGAATTTTTGTAGTGGAAGACGAGTAAGGGCAAGTCCAATGTGGTTGTACAGAGTGGATGGAAGAGGATTGTTGTGGTTTGGCACATATGGAATGTTTATGTTTTCTGGGTATTGTATGGACTCAGGTTCATACTCATATTCTGGTAAAGGATAGAAAGGTTAGGTTGAAACAGGTTCAGGTTCATGTTGATGGTAGAGGATTTTCCAATCTCTTTTTACTTTGGCCCAGCTTTCAGCTTTGCCATCATAGAGAACTGATGGGTGAGTATAGGGGAATCTAGTTCTAGGTATTTTGGGAAAGGGGGCTCCAAGGTTAATCCCAACATCATCTGGTTGATTGAACCAGGGATCATCTGCAGGTATTATGGGTTGAAAGTGTGGTATATTCGGTGGGGTTTGTACAGGTGAGTTTGCAGGTGAGACTGTTTGTGGTGAAGAGGTTTGTGGTGAAGGTAGTGTGGGTATGTACACATCACTGTCAATAGCCATAGCAGCAGTAGCAGTATCATCCCTACTTTCTAAACTCTCTACCAAAGCATCTACTGCTAATTGAACATGATCACCAGCAGAGACATTTAACTCAGAAGTCACAAAGGACCTAGATTTTCTTGAGGGTTGCCTTCTCTTGGTAGGAACAGAAACATCGGCAACAAGAGAACAACGGTTTTACGCTTCTTCAAAACAACACCGATGGGGATCTTGTCCTCATCATCCTCATCTACATTATGAGAAAAGATCACATTCCTTGTTCTCTTGGAGTTGGAGCGAGTTGAGGGGCAACAGCTTCAGGTTCCCTTATCACAATTCCAGCCGCATGCTTTCTTGCATAAGGTTTCCTAACAGTAGTATTCTTTCTCACCGTTCTTTTCAGCCTTAGAACTTCAGCATTGTTCTGCTCAACTTGTTCCTCTTTGATTTTCATCAATTCTTCTGTTTTGGCCAAGGCAGCAGCAGCATAAGTATTGAGATTCATATTAGCTATGTTCATCTTGCCAAAATCAGCAGCAGACATTCCCTTCTCAGGTAGAATCCTTGCTTGTTCTTCAAGGGACTTAGCAGCAAGAAAGTCATAGATTCCTCGAGACTTGAAAATCTTAGACAGAAGATGACAGTAAGGGATTTCATAGAGCTTCTTCTTAGGAACATCAACATCCATGAGTCTTCCACATAGAATTTTGGGCAGCTTGATTTTAGTCTCTGTGATTAGATGGCAGAGACAAAACTTGTGCAGAACTGACAAGTTGTCCTTCGACCCAGTCTTGTGCAACACCACCTTGTTCAGTAATTGATGAAGAATGCGAACATGATCCTTCATCTCCACTGACTTCCAGGAATGATTTCTTACTGTGTCTTCTCTCATTAGAAATGCAGCCATTACATCAGAACCACCAAGGTCCGTCTCCCATGAATCAGTGAAAACCACTCCTTCTTGAGCGCAGTTGATAGCATCGGAGACGGTCTTTTCAGAGACCACTATCCTTTTTTCGAGAACTTCAGTATAAATCTCAGACATTGAAACTTGAAGGTTTCTCCAGAACTCCCTGATTAGGTTAGGGTAGATGGATACCTTCTCCACGAAAAGTCATCTCCAACCAGCAGCATTAACATTCTTGCTTATATCCAAATTGTATTCTTGCAGAATCCCAAAGTTGAAATGATGTTCAGAAGCAAGGTTCAACTTGTCCAAATTGAAACCAATGGAAGAGGAAGCCATTGTTGAAGGTTTGAGAGCTAGGGTTTGGAAGCAAGAAAACATAGTATACTCGAGGGTTCAAAAGAGAAGATTGTGAAAGGTTTTTTCAGAGGGAAAGACTATTACTTAAAAAGGTTTCAAATTTGAAGAGTTTTCCCAAATAAATTAATTAATTAAAAAATGAAAACGTGTGAGAAAAGGAATAACAAGTACTGATGCGGCACAAGTTTTTGAAACCATAAAAAGCTATTAATGGGATTGATGGAAATAACTGACTCAGCATAAGGATATTATTAAATATGTCTTGAACATAAATCAATGCAAATATAACAATTGATAGCATAAACGAGTCTGGTAAAACCATGCAAACAATCAATGGACGTAATGTCCACTGAACGCACATGCAACATGTATTGGACGCACTTATGCAATAGACGCGCATGAAATATGCATTGGACACACAATTAATACACACAAATCATATTATGTTTTCTAATAAATATGAATATGTCCTTTGCAAGAGGTTTAGTAAAGATATCTGCCCATCGATACTTAGTATCTACAAATTATATATCAAAAACACCTTTTTGCACATAATCCCTTATAAAATGATGTTTAATTTCTATATGTTTAGCTCTAGAATGCAATATTGGATTCTTAGATAGATTTATTGCAGCAGTATTATCACGCATAAGTGGAATACTACTTACAAACACATTGTAGTCCTCCAATTGATGTTTGATCCATAGAAGTTGTGAGCAGTAACTAGCAGCCGAAATGTATTCAGCTTCAGCAGTTGATAAGGCAATAGTGCTTTGTCTTTTGCTTGACCATGGGACTAGATTAGCTCCAATAAAGTGGCATCCTCCACTGGTACTTTTTCTTTCTATTCCATCTCCAGCATAGTCAGCATCACAAAAACCAACTAATCTGTAATCACCATTTTTCTTAAAGCACAAGCCAAGATTAGTAGTACCTTTTAAATATCTAAATATTCTTTTAACTGCTGATAAGTGAGACTCTCTTGGATCTTATTGAAATCGATCACATAAACATACATCGAACATAATATCGGTCTAGACACGAAGATATATGAGAGATCCTATCATACCTCTATATACCTTTTGGTCTACCTTTTTATCTTTATCATCTTTGTTAAGTATGGACGTGAGGTGCATAGGGTTATTCATTGGTTTGCAATCATACATCTTGAATTTCTTTAATAATTCCTTTGTATACTTAGTTTGATGGATGTACACCTCGTCCACTGTTTTCTTCACTTGAAGTCCAAGAAAGAACTTGAGTTCTCCCATCATGCTCATTTCAAACTCTTTCTGCATAAGCTTAGAGAATTCTTTACATAGAGATTCATTAGTAGAACCAAAGATTATGTCATCAACATATATTTGAACAACAATAACACTTGATTTATTGGATTTTCTAAATAAGGTTGTATCAACCTTTCCTCTACTAAATCCATTGTCCATTAAGAATGAACTTAATCTTTCATACCAAGCTCTAGGAGCTTGTTTAAGACCATATAAAGCTTTCTTTAGCTTATATACATGTTCAAGTTGGGTTTCACTTTCAAAACCCGGAGGTTGCTTAACATATACTTTCTTACTAATAACACCGTTTAGAAAGGAACTTTTTACATCCATTTGATACAGCATAATATTATAATGTGTAGCAAATGATAATAAGATACGAATAGTCTCTAATCTAGCACTTGGTGCAAAAGTTTCAGTATAGTCTATACCTTCTTCTTGAGAATAACCTTGTGATACAAGTCTAGCTTTATTTCTTACCACCTTACCATTTTCATCAAGCTTGTTTCTGTAAACCCAATTTGGTTCCAATAACTGATTTATCTTTTGGTAAAGGCACAAGAGTCCACACTTCACTTCTATCAAATTGGTTCAGTTCTTCGTGCATTGCAAAATCCAGCCCTCGTCCAGTAGAACCTCGTCTACTGTCTTTGATTCTAATTCAAAGACTAAGGCAGGATCATCTTGTTCTTTGAATGTAGATATGGTTCTTAGCTTATCATTAGGATTCCCAATGATTTGATCTTGTGGATGATAATTCCTAAAGTGCCAAGATCTCTAAACAATTTCTTGTTGAGAGGTTGAAGCGTCTGACTCATGTTGTTGAAGGTCGTCCACTTGATCATCAGGTTTGACAATTGCTTGAATTTCAAAATCCTTGAGATTCAAATCTGCAATAGCTTCATGAAGCTCTGATAATTTCTTATCAGGCTGCTTGTCATCAAACTTAACATGTATACATTCTTCTAATACTAGAGTTCTAGAATTATATACTCTAAAGCCTTTGGATGACTCAGAATATCCTAACAGAATTCCATTACCTACTTTAGCATCAAACTTACCAAGTTGATCTTTAGTATTCAATATAGAGCATTTACAACCAAAAGGATGAAAGTAAGATATGTTGGGTTTTCGTCCTTTACACAATTCATAAGGAGTCTTATTCAAGATTGGTCTATTGTATATTACATTACGAATGTAGCGGTATTATGACTTGACCCGAAGTGTCTAGGGACAGAGTTATCATTGAGCATTGTTCTAACCATCTCTTGAAGAGGTTTGTTCTTTCTCTCTATCAAACCATTTTGTTGTGGTGTTCTAGGTATTGAGAAGTTGTGAAGTATGTCACTTTCTTCACAGAACTTATGAAATAGCTTATTTTAGAACTTTCCCCCATGGTCACTTCTGATTGAAGTGATGCATATGCCTTTTTCATTCTGTACACGTTTGCAGAATACAGAGAAGACTTTTAAAGACTCATCCTTGTGAGCTAAGAACATAACCCATGTCCATCTAGTATAGTCGTCTACTATGACTAGACTATATTTCTTTCCACTAACAGAGACCGTCCTAGTTGTTCCAAACAGATCAAGGAGTAGCAACTCGAGTGGTCTATTGGTACTAACAACATTCTTAGATTCAAAGGAACCTTTGACTTGTTTTTCGTTTTGACATGCATCACAGAGAGCATCAGATTTGAACTTAAGGTTGGGTAATCCTCTCACGAGGTTATGCTTTTTTAGCATTGAAATTAACTTCAAGCTTGCATGACCTAGCCTTTTGTGCCAAATCCATCGCTCATCTTCAATGGACACTAGACATGAGACACTTTGATTTGTAAGATCCTCCAAGTCAATCTTATACAGATCGTTTTGCTTCTTGGCAGTGAATAAGAGTGATCCATCAGGTTTCTTGACATTACACATGTTCTTATCAAAAGAAACAGCAAACCCTATATCACATAATTGACTTATGCTTAGCAGATTGTGTTTTAAACCATTAACTAAAAGAACATTATCAATGGAGGGAAGATGATGTTTACCAATTTTGCCTACCCCAATGATCTTCCCTTTCTGATTACCTACAAAGGTAACCCAGCCACCATCCCTATGTTTAAGGTCTTGGAACATACACCTTTCTCCCGTCATGTGGCGTGAGCAACCATTGTCCAAGTACCGGGATGTGTGTTTACTTCCTGTTGTCAAGCAAGTTTGCAATAGGTACAATCTTATCTTTAGGTACCCAAATTGACTTGGGTCTTTTCTTGTTAGCAATCACTGGATGAGCATGTTTAATATGCTTATAATATATGCATCTAGATATTATGTGACCACTTTTTCCACACACTTTACAGTAAGTGTTGGACGAGCTTAGTTTAGTTTTGACATGCTTTGTGTTTAAGCTTTTGAGGTTCTATTATGCACATGTGGTTTTGACTTTTTATAAGATGCTTCATGCTTTTCTTTGTCATAACCAAGGTCAGACTTATCATGTGGTGACCTAGAGTACCTTAAAATTAAACTAAGCTTATCTGAGCCACCTACAAATTTAGACAGAGTGTACATCCGGATATGTTACATCTTGTTTCAGTTTTGCAACTTCACAGGAGACAGTTGGCTCACACTTGAGTTTGTCAGTTAGACTGACATTCTCTGATTTTAGTTTGTCATTTTTATTTACAAGACTTATTTTCTCCATGCAAACCCTATCAAATTCTTTAGATAGTTTTGAAAAATTCTTTTAAAGACTTTTATATTCATGAGACAGAATTGATGAGTTATGCAATAATTCATCAAAAGCATCTTGAAGAATGGAAGGGTTAGACTCCAATACCTCAGCATCAATGTATTCACTTTCTGATGATGTACCAGCCATGAGACAGATATTTGCCTCTTCCTCTGCTTCATTCTCTACATCAGATGAAGACAGATCCAGATCATCTCAAGTAGCCATCAAACCCTTCTTATTTTTGAAGAATTTCTTTTTGTCCTTCAGTTCTGGACAGTCGGCTTTGAAACGACCAGGCTTTTTGCACTCAAAGCACAGAGGTGGACCTTTTTCCTTAGAGTCTAATTTTTATTTGATGAACTTTTTGTTGATCTGCTTCCTTCTGAAACCACCTTTCTTTCTCCACATATGTTGAATCTTTCTGGAGATGAAAGACAGTTCATCCTCATCAGATCCTTCATCACTGTCAGAAGGGTCTACTTCATCAGAGGATTCCTCAGCTTTAAGACCTTTGGAAGAGCTAGCCTTCTTTGCCTTTAAGGCAATAGATTTTCATTTTATGGAACTGTCTTCTACATTGAGCTCAAGCAAGATCCAAGAAGTTCCTCCAAAGTGAGAGTATTGAGGTTCTTTGTTTCCTGAATAGCAGTTACCTTAGGTCTCCACTGTTTATGTAAGCTCCTCAAAAATTTTCTGACATGATCTATATTTTCATAGGTTTTTCCAAGAGATCTAAGATTGTTGGTGATAGTTTGGAATCTTGCAAACATTTGATCTATAGTTTCATGTTCAGCCATTTTAAATAATTCCTACTGATGAACCAGCATGCTTATTTTTGACTCCTTAACTTAGGATGACCTTTCATGAGCTAGGGCAAGAGTATCCCATATTTCCTTATCAGTGTTACAACTGTGGACTTTATCATGCTCAGATATGGTGATAGTACACATCAAATAGTGCTTAGCTTTCAGATTGAGTTGATGTTGATTTTTCTGCTCTTGAATCCATTGAGCTCTAGGAATAGCAACTCCAACATCACCTCTTGGCTTAGTGTAGCCAGTTTCAATCAGTTCTCAGATGTCCACGTTTTGTGCATCAAGAAAAGCCATCATTCTCTTTTTCCAGTAGTCATAATCACTACCATCAAAGAGAGGAGGTATGTTGATTGCTTATCCTTCTGTATCCATGCTTGTTGAATTGTACTCCCTCAGCACTTGCTAGATGCTTAACCCTTTCGTGGCTGAGCTTTGATACCAACTGAAGTTGACACAGGGAAACACAAGAATGGGGAGTTGAATTGTGTTTCTTAACAGATTTTCTAAAAAGTCTTTTCTCAAACCTTTTACAAGCAAAACAATAAAAACAACACACAAACAGGAAAATGTTTTTGAAGAGTTAATAAACTCAGATTCAAAACCCCACAGTTAGTATAAACAAAAACTGTAAAAGATAAGGGTTTAGAAGATTCACGGAAGTGTTTTATCCTGGGTCACTCTCTTCCAACCAAGAGTTACGTCCAGTCCCTTCTACCTAAAGGTTTTTCTCCACTCTAATCCAATAGCTGTACAAGTATTCAACACCTCTTCAGGCTACAAGTATTCTTTCTCTACCAAGCCTCTTCAAGCCCTAACTCTAACAAAGAGATTTAAAACTTTGATCTAAGAACTCACTATGTGTGAGGATTTGAAAGTTAAGATCAACAAGATTTACACGTAAACTTGTGTTACAATTTCAACAGAGTTTTTGCACTATGATATCAGATCTTGCGTTACTTTGTATATCTATATATTGAATCTATATCTGTATTCTCCTTGAAGTTCTTCAAGTATATATATAGTTGAAGTACTTCTTTTTCTTGATCTTCCTCAATGATCTACAAATTCTATCCATTTAGACTTAGCATTAAATGCTTGGATCCGTTGAGACTGATAACTTGATATGCTTCACTGAGAAGTGCTTTTGTTTAACAGAGGAATGCTCAAAGTAGAACTGTCACTTCTCTATTGTACCAAAGGTTGCTTTCCGACTTACCATCTTTGTACTTGACTTGATCTTTACAATGTATTTTGACAGAGTACAAAGGTTTATGGTTTCGATGGTACGAAGTTCTTTTATCCAAGAGATAAAGATTTTATACAAAAGAAGCATCAAGGTAAAAGACATATATTCTTTGAATTATGTAAGCAATCATTTGAAATAAATACGTTTAAGCCTAGACTGGTTCACGTCTTAAAGCTAGTGGACGCGCAGGTTTTTGGACGTGCAAGATTTACTTATCAGTGAGATGGGCTCATCTACTGACAATGTGTCTACAAACTTTCCGCCTAGTCCAGAGAGATGAACGTGCTATACTTAAGAGATCGTTTGCTGACATGGCGTATAGTGAAGCAACTCCGTCTATCAAGTCTTTGGACTTGTTATATTTCAATATCTGGTCTAATTAATTTTTCTTTAGACTTAGTAACACTTCTACCTTAGTTAATTCTAAGGCTTCGTCTATTCTTATTTTAACGATCTCGTCTACCATAAAGCTAAAGACTCGAAATTTGACCAAGAATTATAGACTGTTCTAGAGGTTTGAACTAGAATCTGTAGATTCCATACTTTAAATTTTAGTTCCTCCGACTCGCATAAAATCATGTAACCCCTGCATACTTATAACAAACAAGTTAGATCTTTGACAAGTACTTTACCATACAAAACCTTTTTGTTAACATCAAAACTTAAGAGATTATTTTAATTCAAAACCACTTTGGTTCTAACAGCACTCCCCTGATACCCACTTGCACAAGTGCTATGAAGCACTACTACACCAAGAAAATCACATGCTTCATAATCAAAGTGTAAATATAAAGTCAGTAGGGAGATCCTAATATCTAGAATATCACAATTACATATAGATCCTAATATCTTTATTTTCACTTGAAAAATAAAAGGCATCTTTTATTAATATATTCATTTCATGGAAGCAAAGCAATTGAAAATGAGAAAGATACAAAACACTAATGTAAGCTTCTGGCCAAAGAATTGTAAAACCATATTTCTGAGAAATAGAAAATAGAAACTTGTTCACTTAAACTTATTTGGATAAATATGGTTAGGATCTAACAGCTCACTTATTAACAAATTAAGGAGGAAAATCTAATCTTAGAACATGAACAATCTGAAATTTATCAAGAACAATATTTGAATTTAAGGGAGAAATAAAAATCAAAATGGAGGTGACAAATCAAAACAATAAGGGAGATGGACAACTCAAAATCTTGGATTCCAATAAGTGCAGAACGAACCCTAAATGTTTAAACCCAAAGCCCAAAGCCGACAAAACCAGGGCTACGAAAGGAAATCAAAGGAAAGAGACATAGGTGTACAGAGGATTTACCTGCCGGAACTCGTCGGAAATGTTGTACCTGATCGTTGGAGCTCTAGGCTCGATTCTGAAGCAGTGGTCGTATCATGGAGGATGGACAAAGGTTTTTTGTTTTTTTGAATACAGGATGGAGCGAAGGTTTTGAATGTTAGGGGGAGGGGAGGAGGACTCAAATGAAAAAGTGAAAAGTTTTAGTAGGAGTTAAGTGTAAAGGACGAAATCGGTCATCAACGTGTGTTACCCAATATCATAGGTCAAAACGGTGATTTATGAGTGGACCACTTAACTTTCTATTCCACCGTAGAAGCCACCAAAATGGATATCGACATGCTGCGTGAATAGAGCAGCTGAGCTCTATTGAAGAATCATCTATTTTGAATGAGTTTTTGCACTTATTACAAGGGTGTTTTACCGCTGTTGAAATAGAACCTTTACATTAAATTGTAGCATGCATGCGTTTCTTTCTTTTTCCCTTTGATAAAATGGAAAATTAGACAAAGGTCAACATGATAATGCTTGCCAACTATGGAGGCTTATCTTCATTCTGATGTATCATACAATGCATTCATCTATAACATGTTTCAACAAAAACTAATCATATTAATGACCAATAGACATAAAGCATACCAAAATCAAACAAAAACCTAACCCAAATACCCATGGCAGCAATTTATATGATTTTCCCTCATTTAACATCAAAACGTACAAATAATCTAATCTCTTCACGTGGTTTGATATGTGATGAAAAAAACTTTGTTCTTCACGCCTACAAGTCTACAACGCAACACTCACGCTAATAACTTGTTACAATGACCTTAAGTTGTCACGTCGTCTTCTCTTTTCTCCAGAGAATTCTGAATTTCTGTATTAGGGTTTTAAACAATTAATGAACTCATCAGATTCCTTATCTTCTTGCTGGTTTTTGCTAGTGCCTTCTGACGCATTTTGTTTCTTTGTACACCTTTTGCATTCATGGTTTCTGCTTTCCTTGATTAGCGCACATAGCTGGCTCAGGACACCTGGCCTGTAATTCATTGATGGTCCCTCCAAAGCATATAAATAAATTCAAAGCTTGTCATGATAGATAAATATTTTTCTTTTATTACTTTTCCGATTGTCTTGCTTAACATCAAAGTATTTGGGCCTTTGTACATATTTTTGATGCATGTCTCTTTTCCTATTGCTTAGCACTATTTATAGATGCTTGCTAGTTGGCTAGCAATTACGACAATCATTTTGTCTTTATCAAATTCGATTCCTTTTGCTACATCCATCAAAGGGAAATTATTATTGCTTATTCCCATGAAGGCTAAGTGCTCTACTGGTTGCTTTGTCTGGAAATCTGGATAAGCTGAATAGAACTTTAGATAAATAGTTTTATCAATAGCTACATTCTTCTTAAACATCTGAACAACTTCCTTAAAATGATATGAGAACAAACTAATTTCTTCAAGATTTTTAGTTAAGTAAAGACATTCAATAAGTCCAAATTGAAACATATTGAACGCCAGAGCAGGGGTTGCTCTAATGCTCCAAGAGTGACTATTGCTTTGAGTCCATAAATCTTTCTATCAACCATATAAAAACAATTGATTCTTTCTTTTTCATTCCAATTAGTTAATCTTCTAAAGTGTTCATAGAATTTTTCTTCAAAAAACTGAACTAATAATTCATGATATTTTCTGACAATTGTTGGATAGCTGTCTAAGGAAGAATGAAC
The DNA here is from genome assembly GCA_030762895.1 of Sophora flavescens. Taxonomy (NCBI): domain Eukaryota; kingdom Viridiplantae; phylum Streptophyta; class Magnoliopsida; order Fabales; family Fabaceae; genus Sophora; species Sophora flavescens. Next base: position 77,058,510 of record CM061063.1, read on the forward strand.
CTTCCCTAGAATCTTCTTTGGTGTTTTAGTTTCAGTCTTTACTAATTTTGTTGTCTCTGAATAAGTTCTTGGGTCAAGATAAATTTCTTTATCTTTCTTTGCTATCTCTTCCTCTCGATACTTCTTCAAATCCTTTTATGCTTCTTCTCTGGTTGGAAATGCTTGATGGATAACTCCTGATATTTTCTAACAATGAGGAGCTGCTTTGAACCAGTTGTCGTATATTCCTGGAAATGGTCCGTTGAAGATGACGTACCATTTACTGATATCTTTTTGAGCTTCTTCCTTAACTTCTTTTGGAATTATTTCTTCTAAAAGACCTTCTGTATTCATCTGGAGTTCCAATACTTTTAAGTCTGCTTTAATTATATGTAGGGGTGGGTATACTAGAATACTCGTACCCACACCTATACCTTCTCTTGTTTGTGGGTAATTAACCAAACTCATGCGCATAAAGCGGATATTTACCATACCCATTGTGAGTATTTTTTTGCCGGTACCCAACGGGTAGGGTCTAAATTGCCGTCCCTATTTGGATTATTTGTGGAATTCTAAAATTTTTCAACAATACAACTATATATATTAATGCATGAAAGTGTGATTTTATTTTTAAGCACATGAAATCTATTTGCGACAATTTATAATTCGGGTGTGTTATTTGTACAAAATAAGACAACTTTTGGGACAACAATTTGTCAATGGTTAATGTAGTTCAAAATTGTAGTTAATATTGTGTTGAACATGGCTAATGGGTACACATGTGGTTAATGGGTAACTCATTAACTGTCCACTAAAGTGCATTAATCATTAATGAGTATATTAGTGGATCATTAATGCAGTTTAGATAATGATTAATGAGTTACTCATTTGCTAGGTATGTACTCATTAGTAGGGCTGGACACCGGTCGGTTAAGATCGGTTTCGGGCCAAAAATCCCAAAACCGAAGATAACTGAGCACCAAAGTAATTCACCCAATCCTGTCCGACTGTACCATTGGATAAGGCGGGTGGCGGTTTGGACGGGTCGGCGGCTGTGCGATCGGTTTCCGACGGTTTGGATAAAAAAAATGGATTTAATAAAAGAGTAGAAGAAGATGAGTAGAAGAGAAAAACTGAAGGAAAAAAAAAACAAAAACAAATATTCAACAAAAGATCTCAGGCCGAAATTCTCAGATTTGAGAACGATAACGAGAAAGACAAGTGAGAGGGAGCAGAGTGGTGCCTCCCATCCTCCGCTTGTCCCTACGAGAAGCCGAGAGCAAGAAAAACAAGTGAAAGACTGAGAGGGAGCAGAGTCTCAGCGACGCAACACTTCACTGGTCTACTAGTAGGGTTTGCAAAAGGCTAGTAAGGATCGTCAAAATTTGGGTCTGGTTTAAGGAAAAATGGTTTGGGCCATAATTTGTTTGGGCTTTTAGGGTTTTTTAGTGTTTAACAAATAAGTGATAGCTATAATAAGAATTAAGAAAGATGTGAAAAGTGGTAAGGATTTTAGGGTTATTTTGGGCCGCCAGCTATCTCACACAGCAATATTGTTTGGCCCATTTCAAATTTTCAATTGTTGGCCCAATAATCTTTTTACTTGTTTTTCTAAAACATAAAAAAACCCTAAAAGCCTTTACCTTTACTTTGTCTTTCTCCTTCTCATGAATCAACTAGCAGTCGTTGCACCTTCTCTCCATCTCAGTCTCGACTCTCGCCTCACAGTCTCCACTGCTCATCACCATCGCCACCGACCACCGGTCCACACCGTCACTCACGCCCACTGCATCATTGCCTGCGTCGTCATCTTTCTGTCCCCATCACTGGAAATTTCTCGCCTCCCAAGCCATGGCAGTGCAGCCACCTTCATCCCTTGACCTTCATCTCTCTCTCTCTCTCTTTTTCTTTTACGTCGGTCGGGTTCGGTCACCGACGGTCTGAAATTTTCGAAACCGAGCTCGACCGCCAACCGCTTCAACTCGTATTTTCCAAACCCCCAACCCAAGGCCCGTGACGACCCGCCCGTGTTTCTTCTTTCCCCTTGTGGGTACGTCGGGTTCTGGTCGGTTTGGTATTTTTGTCCGGCCCTACTCATTAGTCAAGTTTAACATATCATTAACCATAATTTTAAACTACATTAGCCAATTGTCTAATTGTTGTCCCAAAATTCTATCATCTTAGTATTCTACAAATAACATTTCTGTTTATAATTACTCCACGATGTAACAAACAAGAAAATGTATAGGTGTGGATACAAACTCACTAAAACTCATTTAAGATGATTTTTTACTTCTAAAAAGTGATTTTTTTTTCATCTCATAATTTATAACAAACGCACTCTAGAACATCTCTACATTCCCCGCTTAAATCCTTGATAATTCATGTCCAAAAAAAAAATCCTTAATAAGTTTGCCTACAAACAAATAATTTACTTAGCAAAAGTAATAAAACATGAGAGTAGAGAGTAAGGTATAGACAGAGAGCAGCGATCATGGAAGGTTGCGGACCTCGTAATCGAAACCCTTCTTCTTCTGCCTCTTTCTCCCAATCTCGCGGCCAGAAATTGCCTTCCAATTCGACCCATCAATCCAAAGTTTCAACTTTTACTCAAAGGGGCAGAAAATGCACTCCTTCTTCTACCTCTCATTCCAACAATAGACAACACCATGCAGATGCAGATGCAGATGCTGAATCCAATTTTGCGCCTTTAGTTGGAACTTGTCCTTATATGTGTCCAGGTAAAATTAATGTTAATAATTTTAATTAATTCATAAATTAGAGGTAAGTATGATAATTGATTTGTATAAAAGTGTAATATTTAGTGTAATGATTGGTTATAATTACCAAATTATGATATCAGCACTTAATTTGGCTTGCCCTTGTGTTATAATATGCCCTTTACCTCTGTGAATGATAATTTGCATCGCATGTGTGCATTCTGCTCTTTGTTTGAAGCCATTTTTTTTTTTGTATATTTTAAAAAGAAATGTTTCTGGTGCAGTTATTGTATAATGAAATTTCTTAGTTCAACTTTATTGCCCTGGCCTATTTTGGCTTTGTCAATTCAGGTTAGCCTATACTTTTCTGCATAGTAAATGTTAAGGCACTTTTAGTTACTTTTATTATTCATAAGGAGTTGATATAAAATATATCCATCTAAAACTTCTCCTTTCAAAGGTTTTCATTCTGTCTGCAGAAAGAGAGAGGATCCAGCGCGAGAAACTGCGAGATTTGGCAGTCTTTGAGAGGCTAGATGGCAATCCTGGAAAATCATCCCCGGCCCTTGCAGTCAAAAAGGTAGGGCCAAACTGATCTCCAACACTTTTGTCTAATTTAGGAAGGATCTACTCTCAAGCAGCATGCTGTATTTACTTTTCAGTTCTCAGCTATTTTTTTATGATCAGCAGTGCATTTAAGGTTACGGCAAAAAATTTATTGTTTGAATTGAATTGATGATGCCAATCTTATCATTTCTATATGCAGCCGATGATAACTATAGGAAATTATAAGCTGGGGTCATTATATGGTTCTAGTTTGATTAATCCAGTAATCACATTTTTAAGATAATCATTTGTTGTATGTTTAAACTAGGCTGTATTGCTAAGTACACTTAATTGTATTATCTGATACAACTTCATTTCTGCTGCTGACCCTTGATGGGGATGACAGCTTCAATGTACTGTTGAAACTTTTTATTGGAATTGATGCTGCCCCATGGGGACTCTAGACAGCTAAATATACAAATAACTCTAAACTGGTATTGATTGATTTATGAATTGTAAATGGTAGCTTTTTCCCAGTTTTATTTTTCTTACTTGATAGTCTTCTGTTGCAATATTTCTTCTTGCATCAAGGCGATTATTTTATGGCATTTTGGTAAACAAGAAACTGTAGCAATAGTAAAAGAGGAAGAAAGTACGAACCAGAGGGTAAATAAAATATAATCTTGGAGAAGATTTTAAACAGGAAAGCCTGATAGGTTTTTGCTAAGGATCTGCATCAGTTTCTTCTCATTAATTTGAGATGTTTTGGCTTTTGTAAAGATGCTAAAGTTCTGTGGGAGTGTGCTATTTAATGCTTATGGTTGGAAAGGAGTGCTGCAATCTTCAAGGGAACTTTTTCTGTAGATAAAATTTGGGATATGGTCATTTGTTTGGCTTGTTCATGGTGTTCAGTGCATAGTTTTTTTAGAGGTGGAGAGGTTGGCATGCCTTGCTAGATGATACAATATCTTAGCTCCTAAATGTCTTTTTTGTTGTCTTAGGAGGATTTGTATAGTTTGAGCTCCTTTGTGCATTTTTTTTTTATAGCTTTTTGGCTGATTTTGCTGTATTTATTTCTCTCTATAGTTTTTATGGTGGAGGATGTATTATCTTTCTTTATTGTACTCCTCTTTCTTCTTAATTTTTCTCTTTTTCCTATAAAAAAAATAAGAAAGCCTGATGGGAATTTTGAATTAATAGGGTCTCAAATCTCAGTAAATGTCCAGCGAGACCCTTTAGTTCATTGTTGTACTACTTTGCAAAGGTTTCAAATACAATATTCCATACCAATGCAAGCATAATGTGCAAAACAGGTTGGAAAGAACAATATTTTCTTTAACAAAATATAACGGACTGTTGCAATCTGTCCACATCCAAAAGAAAAATTTATCCTTGTCTTTCCCAAAATCTTTACAGCATCGCTGCTAGAGATTTATTTGTGTTGAATGACCCGCTAAGATATTTGAAATGTTATCAAATAACTTGATACTCCAAGTATTGGTCAATGCAAAAGCTCATGATCCTGAATCTGAAGGGTTTTAAAGCATGTGCTATTTGCATAAGGAAAAATGCTTTTGTTCTCCCACCTTCACTACAGGTTGTTTGTGTTGTGTCAATACAAATATGCAACACCTATCAAAGGTCTTGTTTGATCTTTTACTACCATCAACATCGTTAAATATGACGTACAACAAATTTTTAGGGACAGCTCCAATTTATTGATGGAGAATTGGAAAACAAATTTCCTCTTAGGTAAAAGGTTTGTTGGGAAAGAGGGAGGATCATGGAGAAACCCTAATCTGTGGAATGAGTCAGTTAAATACCTCATCCTCTGATATCCTATTTATATTTCTGATACTGAATAATATGATAGTACAAGGTAAAGTACAAGAGTTCAGTAATTAGTGTCCACAAAAAAGGGAATAAAGAAACTATGCTATAGGTATCTCTACAAGGTTAACCAAACTCAGAATTATGATCAATTTAGTTAGTTTTTGTCACTTTGACCAAACATTAACCAGTCATTGAACACGGATTAACCATTATTTCTGACTTATGTTAATTTTCCTAAATTTGGAATATGCCCGCTAGGATTTCTAATATCATGATTCTCCCAGTATTTCGTTGTCCCCTGTTTATTCTTTATTAATCTCTTGCTTAATGACTAGTTCTTGCTAGCAAGCTGCATTATAATATAAAGTATGTGTTTCAAAGATATTTAGCATGATGCATTATGATGTAAAACTTAATAAAGTATGTGATTCCCTTTAGTATTTCCTGTTTTTGTAGTTCATTAAGCTCATATTTTCTGTATACACCATTGTTGGATTTATAGAATGTAAGTGGATTTTTTCTAGGGCCGCCTCTCTGCTATTAAATATATATTAGTTTTGCAGCTTTTCATCTTCCATTTTTTATCAGTTTTGCAGAACTATATCTACCAAATGTGTCCAAGCATCTGATGTTCGGCCTCTTACTGTATTGGAAGATACTTTAAATTACCTTTTGAGCTTGCTGGAATCTAAAGAACATCCTTTTGAAGTGGTTCATGACTTCGTCTTTGATAGGACAAGGTCCATACGCCAAGATATTACAATGCAAAATATTGTAGACAAGAAAGTAATCTACATGTATGAGGGGATGGTATAGTTTTCTCTTTCAAAGTTTTTTCTTTTAATCATCTATATATATCAACTTTTCTCTTTAACCATTGGCCTGCAGTGGTCATACAGTATTGCATGCTTATTGAAGCATGGGCTTACATTTATTTTCTTCAGAAATGATATATATTTCCTCTCACAGACATTCAAGCTATAGTATTCAGATAATGAGCTGCGCAATATATTTAATCATGCAGGTGAAATTTCATGTTGTATCACATTACAAGCTTCGGTGTTCCATGAGTGATCCAAACATCACATCGATGCGTCATCTCAACATGGAACAGCTTACGAAGACATTGGCATCTCTATTCATTTTGTATGAGGCAAATCGAAATTCAAATTATGTACATGAGAATGAAGCTGAGTTCCATGCGTTATATGTGCTTCTTCATCTTGATTCTTACCGCAAACCAATGGTTAATCTTTACATTATTGGTGTGATTAATTAATTTTCTCTTTCCATTGTTAATTCCAGCTTTGTTGGGTCTTAATTTTTAATGTAATGTAGCCATTTCTGATCGACAGGGAGAGCCACTTTCTTTGTGGTTGAGTCATGTATCTCCTCCAGTATTGAAGTCAAAAGAAATGCATTTCGCTAGGAGAATCTTGCGGTAACCTTTCCCCTAATCATTGACTTTTGATTTTTTAATAAAGTAAATGGAGTTTTTGTTGGTTTTCTCTTAAGCGTTTCTCATATTTAATAATGATTGTGGATGTATGTCACTTATGGATACTCTTTTCTCTTGACAGAGCTTTCCGACTTGGTAACTATAAGGATTTCTTCTGCACTGCTGCTGCTCAGGCATCATATCTGCAGTACTGCATTTTGGAGCCTTATATCAATGAAGTAATTACTGTAACTAGAGAATGCATTCTTTTCTTTTTATTCTAGAAGATATTTATTTATGTCTTATTTACATGTTTCACTTGATGCATGCCTGTTTGCCACGTGCTTATTACTTTTATATCTATTTTTTTTTAGCTTAAAATGAAGCATCTTTTTCCATTGTAATGGCCTTCTTTAAGAATTAAGAATAACCACAAAAGGCTAGTTAACGGCTAAAATACTGAAGTTCTACAGAACGAAGTGTAGGGGATGTGATATTAGAATCATCATTGTTCTACCAAAACTTTACCCCTCCATGTCATCTTATTTCTCCTATATTCCAATTAAATCAGATAAAAATGCCCATAACTCAGCTCTTAAACTCTCGAGTTAACTCAAACTCTTGCAAGTTTACGATACTAGGTCACAATCGAGTTAACTCATATATAAACTCTCTTTTTGGTAAACTCGTATGAGTTCAATTAAACTCTAATAAAATCAGCAAACACTCGATTCTACTAGCAAGTTTACGAGCCTACATTTGTATATTGATTTGGCCTCAAGATGCAAATTTTTGTTGGGTATTTGGATTGAATTACATGTGTTGCAATATATATTGGATTTATAAAGCTAATTTTATGTTTTCAGTATTATTTTTGTTTTGTTTTATTAAGCTTAAAAAAAAGTGCTTGACTAAAAATCATATTACAGTTGGGTCAAATATTAGGTTATGTCTATTACCTCATTACTTTTTTCTGTGATGAATTACTTCATTACTTTTATTTGCTATGTTATGAAGTTAGAATGTTGAATGTTAATTTTGGATCTGCCTTTAAATCATGTTTAGGTACTAAAATGTGTTTTAAGATAATATTTTTGAGTATATAAACTCTAGTTTACATTCAAGTAGTTTACTAGGATTTTACGAGTTTGATCCCAAAAAAGGATTTTACGAGTTCACCTGAACTCTCAAGTTAGACAACCTTGTTGATGCTAACTGTTCAAACTTCAAACAACCCACAGCATCTAAAAAATTTCAAACCAGATTGTGTATTCCACGTGCAAAATTGCATCAGCCATTAGTGTGCGTTGTAGGAATTTTCCTTGTGCATAAATACCCTCTAACGGCATTCCATGATGAAGGATCTACTTTTCTAGGGACTTTTTCACAGAAAATACTTCAGAAAATAAAAACCAGTACATCACGCCACTTCACCAGAATTCTTCACCTTTTATTTATAATTTCTAAGTGGTCTGCATCCTTTATTGTCTTTCACAATTACCTGGATCATATACAAGGATCTATGGACGCGTTGGGTTCTATAAAATAAAAAATCAATAAATCCATTTAAACTAAGGTCTTTTTCAATAGTTTCTCTTATGATTTTATTCGGTCTTCCTCTGCCTTTGCCGTGCTTGACTGCCAAACTTTACATGGCCAGTCTGAAACCTTTATAAGAGGAGGGTTTTGTTAGGCAGTCATGAGTCAACGACTAACGTAAAACTTTTTCGAATATTTATGATATAGGAAGAAGAAAAATAAAAGATAATTAGATACATCAAAAGAATGAACTGCCTTAATGTTCAGTTCATTTATAGAAGTGTACTGTTGTTTATAGAGGTTTGTTAACTTGTTTCAGGCATGTGTTGTCTTGTGGCCAATTTATAGAGGTTTGTTATCTTCATGGAGTTGGAGATAATGATGAATAAACATAAGTAGTTTATTATTTTTACCTGTTTTTCTGAGAAAATTCTTCTTATAGTTCTTCCTGAGAGATGGATTCTTTTATTTGCAAACATGTCAATGCTTTTCATAATATCTGTTTCTATAATGACAACGGTTTTGGTTGTATTTTTTATTGTAAAAGGTTCGCGCGCTGGCTTTATCATGCATAAATTTCGGGGGCTACAAGCTTCATCCATATCCCTTGTTCGACCTTTCAAAACAACTGATGATAAAGGTATGAATTTTGTTGTTTGTTATGGGATGAACAGAAACACCAAACATGCACATGCAGGCGCTCTGAGGATTATTAACTACTGTAATTGGAATGTTCTTCCCTAACATCATTATTCTAAGTCGTAAAATTATTCTAGCCGTGTTATTGTTATCTCAGTGTCAGTTGATTTTCCGTTTGCTCAAACATTCTAGCTATATTTTACTTTCAACTCTATGACAGGAATCAGATTTGGAATCCCTTTGCAATTCTTGCGGTCTCAAGACTTGTACAGATGAATCTGGAAATAAGTTACTTCCTACAAAGCAAACTACCTTCAGTCATCCCAAAGGTGGGTTCCAGAGCTATAGTTTCTTGGGGTTGCAAGAATATGAAATGCAGTTTTAGAGCTTCAGTTCTTTGTATGTGTGCATATTGGGAAATTGATCAACGATAATCGCAACTATCTTCATCACTCTCCCTAGGAATGAAGATAATGCCAAGTGATCTGATGTCTAACTAAGATCATTAGAAGAAGCATTACAGACCAGAGATATTCATTAGTATCACTTTGTGGTGCTTATGGAAAACATGGGAACAATTTGTACTATATACAGCGACTTTTGCACGCTTGTGCTTGTGAATGTAAACACATTTGAGTTTACATTTGATAGCTGCTAATGTAAAAACATTTTGCACTATTTGTAATAAAGGGCTACGTTATTATTGTAAGTTTTCATACTTGCACTAGCAGACTAACAATCTATCTATTTATATAATATAATTTCTGACGCGCATAATGTAGCGTTGCCACCTCAGCACTTCAACATCTCTTAGGCCGATGAATCGCCCCATCTCTCACTCCATTTCTTCATCTTCCAAAAATCAACCATTCTCTTTGTCTCTGTGCACAAATAAAGAAATTAGGTTTTGACTTTTCAATTCTCTCTCCATTTCTTTTCCTCCCTAACCTAACTCTCCCTTTTGTCTGCATCTGAATTCTCTATTTACAGCAAACCATTCTTATTTTTCATTGGTTGCTGAGTGTGTTTATCCTAATCACACACTTTTGAAACTGGTTTGAGTTGCTAAGGAGGAGAACTAATCACACTGAAGAAGCAACTTCATGAGCACATGTATAACAGTGAAAAGCATAGACAACACAGAAGCTTAGAAGATCATTGACAAGTGTAGCTGTTACAGGAATGACATGTTGAAGCTTTGTTAAGATTCTTGAAGAACTTGTCTATCAAGAAGACACATAAGGATAAGAATAGTTCAGCAACAATTCAAGGGGATATTTACATTTCTTTTTGTCAAACACTAACTCCCACTCTCTGGTGTCATGTGTCATTGCTCTTGAACTACATTTAAATATATTTCTTAGTGTATATGTTGCTATTATTACATTATTTTCATTATCCGAACCTAAAACCGTTCCTATAGACTAATATGAACACTATATATTGTCCATGGTTTCTCTTCTTTCCTCTGTTCTATTTTTTAATAAACATTTATTTTTTTGGCATTTTGATTTTTATTATCTATCCATGGTTTCATGTTTCTTCACCTGCTTGTCTATTTGGCAGAAAGAGCTTGGAGACATCTGTTAGCATCTTTTAGTCATTTGTTAGCAAAATCTTCAAAGACTTAAAGATATTAAGCTTTTTAACACTATAAAATCTGGGAAATCATTGGAGTCCATGATTTGAATTATCTGATATTGCTTAAGGTATGTTTGTGTCCAAGGTTTTCTGTGACACTCCTTATTGGTCTATCCATTTTCACTACGACATTTGATGCTAAAGTCAAAGTCTGTTTTTTTATTGAGCAATTGGCCCATTCTAATATATATCCTTGGTACATTGATATTGATACTGCATAAAATTTAGAGAAGGCTTCTTTTGAACAGTGAAAACATGAAGGTTGCAGTTAGAATGTTTTATGCTTTAACTTTTGTAAGATTGCTTTATTCTAAAATTTGCTTTAATGAAATATCTTTTTCATGTCTCTGGTAGGTTTTATAAAAAAATTTTGTCCGGATAGAATTGAAGTCCTTCACATTTGCAAAACATAGGGTAGTCCAGTAGGATGTGCTCTCATACTCCTTTCCTTTCACTCATCTACACATCATATGATTCATACCTCTTGCTAATTTATTACTACTATATTTTTTGTGACCATTTTTTTTTCTATGGTGTAGGGAGTTCTATGAAACAGGATGTTTCCTATAAACCCAAATGACCAAGCAAGCAATGATTAATCAGTTATGTGCTAGGGTCTTCTCTAAGGAATAAATTAAGCCAAATGGTGTGGCAATAACAGTCATGTTGCAAGTAATTTTTCCCAAAACCCTAAATCTGAAGCATGGAAATTTTTCAAGAGTATGCATGGCAAGGCATTAAGCCCACTTGGAAATCATATGTAGTATGGAAATCATGTGTAGCATAAAAGTATATTTCTAAATATGAAATTCAAACATTTAAATTGGAAGTAATATGGAAAAAACTGTTATTATCTTTCATTATTTTGCAGGAATAATATTGTCTTTTATTATTGTCTAATTTATTGTTAATTTATTCCAAAATGAATACTATAAATTCATAAATAAAAAATGCAATCGCACAACGGGTCACAATCTAGTTTAAATAGTTAGCGTTACATGGTTTGCTGATGCTATGATAGGAATGATTATGTGCATGATAGTGCTAGGAAGTGAGTGAGAATGTGTTAGACCCATAACCATTAGAGGATATTCCAGGAGATACAAAAAAGGGGGATTTTGGTGTATGGAAGGAAAGTGAAAATGTAGAGTAAAAGGGTGAGAGGTTCATTTCAAGTATAATGAGCCAAAAGAAGAAAATTTGTGTATAGAGTGGTTTGGGTGGGGTTGATCGTTCCTAAGGGCGAGACTCTTTCTCTTGGAATCTCTTTCTACAATAAAATTACCTTGAGAGGCAATTATACTTGCATTAACCATCAAATGCAGTATCAGGTTAAAAAATAAGTAATCATATTATTAATCATATAAAAAAAAAGTTTAATTGGTATACATTGTCAATGTAAAGTTTTTTACATTGTCAACCAATCATAATTCATGGTGTTGAATAGTTTGGTAAGTGTACCAAATCGCGACAAGTAATAGAGTGAGAATAGAGTATCGTTCCCAACGAGGATTGTGATCAAGTATCAACGTAGTTTAGGCAATAGCTATTTGAACTAATGAATGTCATGTTTGTAAAAGAGTTTTTATGAATTTTTTATTACAAGTTGTCACAAGAATGAATGAATGCAATGCAAGTAAAGAATGAATTCAATATAGGTAAAAACGGTTGGATGTCAGAATCTTCCAATTCTCACTTAATGTAACTTTATTCAACTCTAGTTTCAATTCATTCCACTCAATTGACATTCAAATCACTAACTTAGATTTATCCCTAATTCCTTAGGTGATAATCCTTTTGTACTAATTAAGAAGCCTAATTCCTTAGGTCATTCAAGCATTAGCACAAACATTAAGCATGAGATTCATAAGAATGCATTGAAACATAGTTCTATTCCTAGAATCAACATTCCAATGGTAATCTACTTCAATTCCAATTCAATAACCAATTTTCTAATTGTGAAATTGAATCTAACATCAATCTAGAGTTGATCAATCAATAGAAGCATTAAGCATAGAATCAAATCACTCAAATTGAATAAACTTGAATTGAAATCATAGATTGAGGTCAATTACATCAAGAATCCAATTAGAATCATCCTAAACCTAACCTAAGTGATCTAGCTACTCATAATAGGGAGATATAAGAGAGATGAACTTGAGTAGATGTGGAAGGAAGACTCCATTGAAGCTCCAATTCTTGTTCCCAAGGTTGAATCTCCAAGGAAGATAAGAGAAAATGGTGTTTCTATGAGTGAAAATGTAAAAAATGAGTGAAAGATCCCTTTCCAACAGCTAAAACACGTATTTATAGGTTCTCTGCTCGTAACCCAGCGCTGAGCTTCCTGATCTCAACGCTGGGCGCTGGAGCTGGGTGCTGGGCTTTTGCCTTTCTGCCCACGCTGGGCGCTCACTGTACTGCTGCAGCTTCTGTTTCTATCCAGGCTAAGCGCCAGGTTCTCAAGCTGAGCGCTACGACTTCGATCCTACATATTTTCAACATATTTTTGAGTATATTTTCCATATAAAAGATTAAAACTCTAATCAAATGAATCCAAAATTTATTTATATCATAGTATGTATTTTCCTATCACTTTTCCTATGATTTCTAAGATTATTTACAAACTCTTTCCTAATTACACTTCCAAACTAACATATTTTGCACATTCAACACAATCTCAAACTTAGAGTTTTTGCTTGTCCTCAAGCAAAGAATTAAATTCAAAACAGAGGTGAATGAGATGGTTTTCATGTTCAATTCCCTTGTGAAACACATTACTCATGTAAAACTTCAATTCCTTAACACTTTTTCAAAATGCACAAGCATCACACAATCATTGCATCAATTCCAATTGATCACATGCTTCATGCTTTAACACAATCAAACATATTACAAAATTAGCTACATTGAATGCACCAGAAAGTCCTTTTCAATCTCTCTATTTAGTGTTCACAAATCCTCACGTGGTGATAATTGCTCTCAATTCCAATCATCATGCATCCCCCAATCCTAATCTTGACAAGATTCAAAGGACATACATCACAATTGTCAATGCAACACATATCATGAGGTCTTTTATTTGGTTGTAAGGGGCTAAGGCGGGGGTGGATAAAATCAAGTATATAGGCTAGACTACTTTGGCTTCAAAGAATGTGGGCTCTCTTGGGTTTCCCTTGCTTAGCTAGTTCACAAGCATATAAGCACACAATTTGTGCTATTTCCCTTTTTATTCATTTCCAACTCTTTCTTTCTTTTCTTTTTTCTTTTTGTTTTGTTGCTTCTTGTTTCATTTTCTTTTGTCTCTTTTGCCTTTTTCTCACTTTTGTATACTTTCTTTGTTTCTTTTTCTCTTTGGATTTTTCAATTTTTTATTTTTCTTTTTCAGTTTTTCTTTTTCATTTTTTTTCCTAGTAGGCATCCTTAGTGGCCTACTCTCACCCCAAACTTTATTTGTTTGTTTGTCCCTAAGCAAGAGAACAACCCCAAACTTAAGTCTAAACATTCCTCTAAGCCAAAATAGTGGGACAAGGTAGTCTTTTTTCGATTTTTTGGCTTGTAATGTGCTATCATACCAAGAAAAATAGACCAAGGCTCAATTGGGCTTAACAATGGTAAATGTTAGGTTGGCTAATTTGGCCTTGAGCTTAAGCAAGAACTAGTGCCTCAATCATTTATGCATATACAAGAACAATGCAACAGTGACAAGCATCAAGACAAGAAAAAGTGAGAATATGCAAGTGATGGATAAGTACACATGAAAGAAATCAAGTAATATGATGTGTTTGGGCTCAAAAGCTCACAGTTCATGGTTATGTGCAAGAGAAAATCCATGCATTCAACAGTGCATCAATCATAGCATGAAAAATTGTCACAAACAATTCACAAGGATCAATGGTTTCCACTACAAAAAAAAATCTATTTAGCGACCGAAGATTTCGGTCGCTAAACATGATAATTCGGTTGCTATATTGTGTAGCGACAGAATTAGCGACCGAATTTGTATTTCGGTCGCAAATTTGTGACCGATATTTCGGTCACAAAATTATATATTTCGGTCGTCGTATAGTTGGTCGCATGCTCAGATAACCGAATTTGGTGACTGATATTCGGTCGCTATTTCGGTCGCAAATTTTGAATTTTTTTTTATAAAATTTTTCCTGTAACATAATCCTATCGACCAAATTTTGTTTTTCAACTATTACCCCATTGATTTTTAATTTCTGATATAAACAAAATACACCAATATTTTTTTTTGAATAAATAGAAAACGTAAATATGATGTACTAACGATCCAAAACACCACAGTCAATATGATCAAGAAAACACATACATTAATTAACGCAAGTTTAATAATTGTTTATAAAAAAAGTTTAATAATGTACTAATTAACGATCAAAACATAAAAACACACCACAGTCAATAAGTACTAATCAAAATATCAAAACTCATCAATCTTCCAAAGGGATGAACATATAGAAGGGAGAACCCCCAAGATACTTAAACTTTGCCAATGCACCAGTGGACAACAAATACAACTCCCTGATACCATTCGTATCTGTTGCAAAATATGGGTGATTCTCATGGATTACAATATTCCCATTGAACAGATTTCCGCATTTGTCTTCAATAGTCACAACACGCGCTATTTCTTTTCCCCAACGACGGTAGAATGATCGCGGGATTGAAATCAAATCCAGCAAATACACCAGAACAATTTAGTAATGATTAGTTTATATGCCTTAATCATCATTACGTGAATTCGATAGTTATTCTTAAGTTGATGAGATATTGTACCTGGTCTAAATGGATGGCTGTCTCAAAACATTTAGTCGGATCCATTTTCTGATAAAACGATAAGGAAAACAAGTCATATGTCTAAACTTCATCAAGTGATAATAAGAAAAGATGGAAAGATCCATGTAGCATACTAGCATGTTCAAATAGAACAAAGAAATGCAACTTCACATGAAACTTTACAGATTAGCAAACATAGTAGTTTTCAGGAAAGCAGATGCTTTTATGTTGTTTTGAAGGATGGTCATAGAGAGGACTTTTCCTACTGGAAATGCCTAGATAACCTAGTAAGGATGGTCATCAACAACTATTTCTGGAAAGCTCCATTGCCTGGTGAAACAAATGAGTAGAAAACCTGAGTTGCTTTCATAATATTGTGTACAGAGTTGCTTTCTAATGTGAATAATGTTTGAATGATGATGGCACGTCATGTGCCTGGCAAATTGTGCCCCACCCTTCATTTTATCTAACCCTATACTTAATCCTTCATTATCTAAGACCATGGCCTTAAGGTAGAATTAAAGAAAAACCTCAAACTTCAAGAATCCTTCAAGCACATCCAAAATATTGAATGAGCATGCGTTCCCTGAGAAGGTACGCATGCTCATTAATATTGAATCTCAAATAGGAAACTAAGGCTTTCGTAGCTTAATAATTAACTTTAGCAGAAAATAAAACCATTGACTTATAAGGATTGCAGCATACTTCAACAAATATATATTGAAGCATATTTCAATACAAACTTAGATAAAATATAGTAGCAAACATCCTATTGAGCTCCGCTCTCCACTAACAAGTAACACATAATTGTCAAACACATGCATAACTTCTAAATTAGCAACACACAACAAGCATCCCGCCTTTTTGATAGGATCACATCCTATTGAGCTCTGCTCTCCACTAACAAACAACACATAATTGCAAATACATGCATAAATTTTAAATTATCAGCACACAATCAGCATCTTATTCAAGTCCAGACCGTTTGATAATCAGGCTTCAGATTATAACTATTTAATACAAAAAATAGTGACTTGATAACCTACCAACAACTAACATGTCAAATACTAACATTTCAACAAACTGACAAATATTTGGTCTTTGGTGGGTGTCTGCTTGTTCCTTGAATGCTTGTTATTGTAGTTATAGCTCACAAGCATATAAGTCAATACTTATATTTATAATAATCTATTCTGATATCTAATTTCTTATCAATTTGTCATTGACTTGGTCTTCAAACTCATTAAAATAGTCTTCCTTATGTCTAATACAACGTGCCTGTAATTTACTAATTACATTCTTGGCTTCATATTTGCTTATTTTATGCAGGGATGGCCATGAAAATTATAGTAGTCCTACTTCCAAGCATTACAGTCGAAGAGATAGTGAATCAAGAGGAAGCTAACTTATATTATCTATCCAATAAGTTATTTAAATCAATATACCCCTACTGTCAAAATTTCTCTACTCTGGATTTCACTAGAACAACATCAATGATTAATTTGACAGCATAAATACCCATACTGACAGATCTTCCCTAAACCCTAACCTGAGACAGAACTGATCAGAGGAGACTGTGGGGGTGGTGGTTGCGCAAACAGAACCCCTTGAGATGGTGGTGGTGGCCGGAGGAGGAAGTGACAACACCTGAGAGAGACATTGAGAGAAACTGAGACAAAGATAACCGAGCAAGAGAGAGAGAGAGAGCGAGATACAGAGAGAGAGAAGAGGAGACCTTACCAAAGAAGGAGGTCACGGTGCTACAGTGGTGGTCGTGGTGGCGGTGGTGGCACGGTGCTGCTGGGAGGAGGAAGAGAGAGTGAGAGACAGAGAAGGAGAAACACAAAATGGGAAGGATAAGGGGAGAACCTTACCAAGTGGTGGCAGGAGGAGGACGAGACACTGAGAGGTGGCGATGCGTAGTCGGAACAGGGAAGGGGCGGAGCTGCGCGTGAGAGAGAAGAGAAGAAAAGAGAGAAATGGGGGAAGAGAGGAAGGAAATCGTGATTTAGGGATTTTATTTTTAGCGACCGAATTATTCGGTCGTAAAATCGGTCACTAACTGGGTTAATTTGAAATCTGAATTCATAAATCGGTCGCTAACACGCTCTATTTTATTTTTTTGCGTGCCGTTTAGCGACCGAATTAATATCGATCGAAAATATAAATAAAATTTAACCGTTGCATTTAACTCGGTCGCCAATTCGGTCACTAAAAAGTCAGCAAGTTTTGACTTTTACTTTCCTTTATTTAGCCATCGAAATAGCAACCGATAACTCAGTTACGCTCTATTTCGGTCACAGTATCAATTATAATCAGTGTTTCATGTAGATCCTACAATCGGTCGCCATTTCGGTCGTAAACAGTAACCAAAAAATTTGGTCACTATTTTCGGTCGCTAAATAACCTTTTTTTTTTGTAGTGTTCAATGAAACTATGTGCTCAGCAAGTATAAAATGCACCATGTTAGAAATTTCAGCCAAGCAAAAGAGTCATGCTCACAAGAAAATCTACACAAAACCCATTCAAAATACAAGTTTGTGCAAAATATGCAAGTTTGGGCAATTTATTCAACTAAAACTAACTAAAAATTAAGGAGGGTTAAAAAGTAAAGGGTTTAGAACACCCCCTTTCTTCTGCACAATGGATGAGCATGTGCAAATTTTATTTTTATTTTTTTACACTGGCTAGCGCTCAGGGTCAGGAATCCACGCTCAGCGCCCAAGGTGCAGTATTTTCTGCTGAAACTGCTTTCTGTTTGCGTTTAGCGCTCACAGTAGTGCTCGGGGCCCACACAGGACCATTTTCACCCTTCTTTTGTGTCATTTCTCCTATTCCTTTAGTCATTTTTCCTTAGATGTGCCTGCACAACAATTCAAAACAATTCCACCACATTAAATGGCTTACACATCAAGGGACTACTCAATCATCTCAATTAACTACTTATGCTTGAAAGATACGGAAGAAAAAGAACAAGAATGCAAGAAGAGAAATGCTTGGGTTGCCTCCCAAGTAGCGCTTCTTTAACGTCACTAGCTTGACGCCTGATTATTTGATGCTCAAGGTGGCTTGAATGATCAGAAGAATGGAGCATTTTTGTTACTTTTCTTGCCACTACTCCTCACATTGTTCTCAACATCAACCAATGGTGTGTTGTCCTTCTTTGATGAATTATCTTCTTTTGGCCAAAGTGGTTGGAATTGAGATGACCATTGAGACTTCTTCTTCTTCTTTTTCCTTCTTTTCCCATTGCTCTTATTTTTCTTCTCATGTTCAATCTTTGTGAATTTCTTGAACCTCTTGATTTTGCACAAAATGAACTTGAGCATGGATAATTGGTGAAGTTCCCATAGGTTCTCTCTCAAACATGTTCACAACCATTTGTTCTTCATTCACCCTCAATATAAGCTCACCTTTTGGTACATCTATCAAAGCTCCGGCGGTAGCTAAGAAGGGTCTCCCAAAGATCAATGGAATGTTCACATCCTCCTCAATATCCAAGACAAAGAAATCCATAGAAAATATGAACTTTCCTACTTTCACAAGCAAGTCCTCCACCAAACCATATGGTCTCCTAATTGATCTATCCGCAAGTTGCAATGAGATCATGGTTGGTTCTACATCATGAATGCCAAGCCTCTTCATCATGGATAATGGCATGAGATTGATACTTTCCCCATGGTCGCATAGGGCTCTAGCCTTTATTACATCTCCAATGACACAAGGAATTGTAAAGGATCCAGGATCCCTCAACTTAGGTGGAAGCTTGTGTTGGAGAATTGAGATACAATTTTCAGTCAAGGCTACTACCTCACTTGGTTCAAATTTTCTCTTCTTTGCAAGCCATTCCCTCATAAACTTTGCATATGATGGCATGCTCTCTAATGCTTCGACAAAAGGAATATTTATTTGCAATTGTTTGAAGATATCCAAGAACCTATCACATTGCTCTTCTTTCTCTTTCCTCTTCTTCTCAATTGGATATGGCACTTTCACATAAGAAGGAATCTCTTGTGGCTTGCCCCTTTCTTTCAAAAGTTGACTCTTTGTCTTTCTCAAGATGGAATTTTCATCAACTAATTTCAGCTTCTTTTCCTTCCTATCATCTTGAGGTTCCTCTTCTTCTTTCCTCTTTGAACTCTCTTCTTTATCACTAGTTTTGGATTATTAGTGGTATTTCAAGAAAATCCTGCACTTAATGCACTAGAAACTTGTTTATAAAGCTGTCCAATCTGCACTTCAAGGTTCTTTATTGATGCATCGGTATTCTTGAAGTTAGATTGTGTGACTTGGATGAATTGTGCAAGAGTGCTCTCCCACTTGTTCATTCTCTCATCGGTATCACGATGTGGTTGATTTTGAAGTAGTGGTTCTTGTGAAGATGTGTTGTCTTGTGGAGCTTCTTGTGACCAAGGAAGGTTAGGGTGCTTCTTCCAATTTTGATTATAGGAGTTTGAGTAAAAATTCTGCCCTTGTCTTGGAAAATTCCCCATGTACTTTGCTTCCTCTTGAACACTTAGAGATGCTTCACAATTACCATTATCATGCTCTCCTCCACAAAAATCACAACTCATGACTTGTTGTCCTTGTGTTGACCCTAAACTCATAGCATTTAGTTGCTTTGTGATTGCCTCCAATTGATTAGTGATGATTTTGTTTTGAGCCAAAATTGTATTTTGGGAGTTAAGCTCTATCACCCCCTTTGTTGAGGAGCCTCCTCTATCATGATTCATGAGATAATCATTAGATGCCATGGCTTCAACCAACCTCAAAGCTTCTTCCACGGTTTTTGAATTCATAGAACCTCCTGCCGATGCATCTACCATAATCTTTGTAGATGGTCTCAACCCATTACAAAAGATTTGCATTTGTTGGAGATCATCAAATCCATTATTAGGACACTTCCTTAGGAGCTCCTTGAATCTTTCCCAAGCATCATATAAAGTCTCACCATCACGTTGCACAAAGCTTGAAATATTGTCTCTCATCTTCACAAACTTAGACGGTGGAAAATATCTTGCCAAGAATATTTCTTCCAAGTCATCCCAAGTAGTGATGCTTCCCCTTGGTTGAGATTGGAGCCAAGCCTTGGCTCTATCTCTCAATGAAAACGGGAACAACCGCAACCTTATCGCATCATCCGTAGCTCCATTAATCTTGAGAGTCTCACATATCTCTAGAAAATTCGAGATATGATTATTTGGATCTTCGGCATCACTCCCTCCAAACTGATTTTGTTGCATGATATGGAGCAATGCCGGCTTGATCTCAAAATTATTTTCAGCTACCGATGGTCTAACAATACTTGAGTGATTCCGGTTGGTAGGACCATGAGAATATTCTCCCAATGTCCTTCGGATACCTTGTACATTTTCTGCCATGATAGCCTCTTGTTGAACTTGTGATGTAGAAGAAGAATTCACTTTTTCCTTGCTTCGCTTCTTCCTTTCTTTTGATGCTTTTCGATTCTTCTTTGCGGTCTTTTCAATTTCGGGATCAAATACCAGCTCACCTATAGATTTACCTCGCATACACTACACAATATCTCAAACAAGGTGAGAATATCCAAAATATCAATTATCTAACCAAAACAGAAAATTAACAAAAAGGAAAAAAAATGTTCAAATTAACAATGCCTTAGCTTTGTTGATATTGAAATCAACAATCCCCGACAACGGCGCCAAAAACTTGTTGAATAGTTTGTCAAGTGTACCAAATCGCGACAAGTAATAGAGTGAGAGTAGAGTAATGAATGTCATGTTTGTAAAAGAGTTTTTATGAATTTTTGATTACAAGTTGTCACAATAATGAATGAATGCAATGCAAGTAAAGAATGAATTCAATATAGGTAAAAATGGTTAGGTGTCGGAATCCTCCAATTCTCACTTAATGTAACTTTATTCAGCTGTAGTTTCAATTCATTCCACTCAATTGACATTCAAATCACTAACTTAGATTTATCCCTAATTCCTTAGGTGATAATCCTTTTGTACTAATTAAGAAGCCTAATTCCTTAGGTCATTCAAGCATTAGCACAAACATTAGCATGAGATTCATAAGAATGCATTGAAGTATAGTTCTATTCCTAGAATCAACATTCCAATGGTAATCTACTTCAATTCCAATTCAATAACCAATTTTCCAATTGTGAAATTGAATCTAACATCAATCTAGAGTTGATCAATCAATAGAAGCATTAAGCATAGAATCAAATCACTCAAATTAAATAAACTTGAATTGAAATAAGAGATTGAGGTCAATTACATCAAGAATCCAATTAGAATCATCCTAAACCTAACCTAAGTGATCTAGCTACTCATAATAGGGAGATATAAGAGAGATGAACTTGAGTAGATGTGGAAGGAAGGCTCCATTGAAGCTCCAATTCTTATTCCCAAGGTTGAATCTCCAAGAAGATGAGAGAAAATGGTGTTTCTATGAGTGAAAATGTAAAAAATGAGTGAAAAGATCCCTTTCCAACAGCTGAAACACGTATTTATAGGTTCTCTGCTCGTAACCCAGCGCTGAGCTTCCTGATCTCAGTGCTGGACTCTGGCCTCTGCACCAAAATGGTGCTTGCTATCTTCAAGGGCGCTAGGCGCTGGAGCTGGGTGCTGGGCTCTTGCCTTTCTGCCCACACTGGGCGCTCACTGTACTGCTGCAGCTTCTGTTTCTATCTAGGCTGAGCGTCAGGTTCTCGAGCTGAGCGCTAGGACTTCGATCCTACATATTTTCAACATATTTTTGAGTATATTTTTCATATAAAAGATTAAAACTCTAATCAAATGAATCCAATATGTATTTTACTATCACTTTTCCTAGGATTTCTAAGATTATTTACAAACTTTTTTCTAATTACACTTCCAAACTAACATATTTTGCACATTCATCGGTATGAATGACTTTTAAGGTGATTTGGATAAGAATCAAAGATTTTCAATGACGTGGCGATTTATCATTGGTTGACGGTGTAAAAAGTCTTTACACTGACAGTATATACCAATTAAACTCTGAAAAAAAATCTTTTCTTAATGATAATATTAATCTGTTATTGGTAGAATTTAGAAAAGCAAAAATTAATACAGGTTTTTGGATCTACCACTTAATTTTAATTGACACAAATGTTGATTAAAAATATATTTAAAAAAGTTAATTCGAATTTTGATATACGCATACTAATATTTGTTCGTTAAATTAAAAGTTCATTGTTTTATGTATGAACATATCAACGTAATAGCATCTCTATAAGTACAGCTCATTAAAGTTAACTCCTTTTTTATGGGTCCAACCATGTTATCTCACCATTTTTTTTTTATTTTGTATTATTTTAAGCAATTTTCCACTCCAATGAAACAATTCTAAAAAGTTTACCAAAATGGTCTCATAAGTTACCCACATCTTTATTCATATTTATTATTATTTTAATTTTCGAAAGAATGTAGCTAATACAATTCTCTATTTTTACTCTCTCCTTTTTGCTCATAGAAATAACTTTTACAAACAATTCATGTCCACCTAAGCACACTCCAACGGTGCAATGATGTAAGTAACGGTTGCTTAGCTCTATCCTTAAGTTCGAATTTTAAACTTTTCTTTCTGGTCAGAGACCATCGGTAATCGGTAATCGGTAATCGAAAATCACATTGGACTTTGACAAATATGAATCGAGTCGGAATGACTCGTTTAAGAGGACAAAGCTCTCACGATGCCTATTTTTATTTTTTATACACAAGACTCGAATCTTATACCTTGTATTTAGGGACCGAACTCCTTATCACTTTCACCAGGTGAATTTAAAACTTTTAAAGTCATACTCAATATTTGTCTTTTTAAAATTAAAAGCTCGATACTATGATATTTAAATTGTTAAAGTAAGTTTTTTTTTCATGTACTTTCAATGTAAATATATTTTACACGGTCAATCAATCATAAATTATCGTGTCATTATAAATATTTGACTCTTATCATAACTACTTTAAAAGTCATTTATAAAATTATTTGTGATTGATTGGTTAACAATATAAAAAAAAAAAAACTTTACATTATATCAAAATTAAATTAAAAGCTCATTACTATAAATGTGAAATCTGAATTGCGCTTGTAAAATAACTAGTATTAGGTGAATACAACATACTTCACTGTTGTTATCCCCCTTGGATGGAAAGAAACACTAATTGAAGAGACGGTTCATATAATATGTAGCACTTGTGTTTACAGTTTTCTTCTTAATTCAAGAAAAAAAGAACGTTTTATCTCTTGGGTTCGATTTATTCAAGAAAAATGAACATCTCTTAAAAGGGGACTAAATTCACTTTTCTTTTTCTAATCTTTCGGGGCGTTTCAATATATTTTATACATTTTCACATCTTTTTGTTTTAACCTTTAAAGAGTAGATAAACCTTTATCCACCTTATCTTGATTCTTCCGAACCATAATTTTTATCTCTTTATGCTCATATTTGATTATTTCTAATCCTTTTGCTGTGTAATCAAGGAAATGAACCTTTATCTTAAAATTGGAATGATTCACGGCATGCATGTACTCTTTTTCCAATGCTTGTCGATCTAATCAAGAAAAATGAACCTTCTTCTTAAAAGTGGAATGGTTCATTTGTGCAGTCTGTTTTACTTTTAGCATATGCATGTTGATGAATCTTTACTTTGACCTTGTTTCTGATTATAACCATTAATCTTAATACACTGGTTAAAATAACAAAGTAGAAATAATAAATGAATAGCAAAGCATTTATCTATTAAAATTATAAAATAACATTTAGTAATGAGTATTAAATACTTTTTAACTATTGCCCTCAGTGTTCTCATAAAACCCATGTCTTATTGTGGAATCTCTTTCATTTTCTTTATTTAATCTTTCACTAGTTATCCATATTCCATGAACCTTTATAACTGTCCAATTTGGACTTTGCAACTGGCTGATTCTGGGTTCTTCTCAATTTCTTAATATCAACTTATACAAGCATAAACCAATTTAGGCAATCAAGTTACACACTAGGAGAGAAGGGGGAGAAAAAAGACAAGTAATAAATCCTATTGCAGCACTGAAAATCACATGAACAATTTGGAGCAATATATGTGCTACAAATTGAAGTGAACTGATCATGTCTGAAACATCACAGAGAATTGTGGTCATCCACTATGCATCAAAAGACCTTACTACAACTGCTATTAAATGGGCTCTGCATGGCTTAGCACTTGAGCCAGGAGATGAGCTTACACTTGTTGCAATTCTCCACCATGTTAACAGTCCTAGTAGGATTCCCTTCATTGCACCTGCAAGACTGCGTAATTATCCTATGCTTTTCTTTTATTTTTTTCTTCATTTTAATAGATTTTGATGTTGTACAATATCATCATATGATATCATAAAGAACTAAAATAAGAGAAGGGAGAATTTCTACATAAGATGTGCAAAAGCTTTAGTTAGATACATCACATTTTGGTATTACTAATAATTTTACTATGGATACGTTGGCCTTGTTGTCTTCAGGGGGGCTATTTGAGACAGACCAGAAAATAATTGATGAAGAAGTTGAGACGAAGAAGGAAGAGTACCATAATAATGCAAAGATCAAGAAAATCTCTGAGCTGTGTGAAACAGACAAGGTTAGACAATAACTTGCAGCTAGAAGAGCCAATCCATGCAAAATCAGTAATCCTTTATCAAGATGGCAATACTTTAACTTCTGTACTCCATAGGTATACATAGATTGTAGAATAAGTGGCCAGAAAAATGTATGTTGGCTAATTTATCTCAAGGAAAATTAGTAGCAAAGCCATAACAGATTATATTATTTAGTAGATTTTGGGGTGTCTAGATTTTGATAAATTGCCTAATAGGATACCTTTTATTAATGAAATTACTCAGATTCAATTCCGGATAGAAGTCATTGCAGGCAATTTACCAGAGGTTGCTGTAAATGCTGCCCTCAGGTTAAAGTCAACATCAGTGATACTTGATAGGTCAGTCCAACTCTTTGTAACTTGTATTTCCTATTTTCTTCAAATCCCTATCTAAGAAACTGCATTTATAAACTTCAAAATTCAATATTCCAGCATTGTGTTTACTTTTAGTTAGAAACCTTAAGGTACACATGAATTGGTAAGCTGTTGAGTTGGGGAACAACTCTGTGGCTTGATTAAGCTCTAAGGTTTTTTCTGATACCTGATGCCTTGAGTGCCATCTTGATTCTAGAGCAGAGAAATTATCATTTATCAGTATTTGATAATTCAATGAACCCCAACCTTTAACTTAAGGTCTTCATTCATTAACTTAATTGCCATTGTTACAAATTCCAAGCTGTGACCATATTTGCCTTCATATCTTAATGAGATGTGGAGCTTTGCATCTGATATTGTTGATGTGCAGACAGATGAAGAAATATAAGAAGGAATTCATGCAGAGTCTCTCTTGCACTTTGCTAATAATGAAACGCGATAACTTCATTCAGTACTTGAGAGGGCCAAGGGAAGCTAAGAATTCAAGTTGTGTAAGATGTAAGGAAATGAACCAATATAGTTATCTTGATATTATTGATTTCCTAATTATGCATTATGTTCTTCTGCTAGTCATCATCTTACATATCACACTCACTTTCATAAATCCTGGATGGATATAGAACTTCAGACTCAAACCATCCAGTTCAGCTACACACATGTTATTCAATTTCATGAACAAAAACTTCTTTGATCAAAAGAACTATGGTAAAAAACTTATGAAACCTTAAATGCTTAACGAGTTTAACCAACATCATTCAAATCATTTTACCAGACTTTAGAGGATATTCATGTTGATGCAATAGTGTTGGAGCAGGTACAAGATCCTCACCGACTATGCAGCGTGTGGCAATGGTTGTGTGTCCTCATCTTCACTCTCAAATAAAACAAAGCCCTGAAAATAGAGCAGAAGACATGGCAAGAGGGTATTGCCTATTACCCATTCCTGATACCCAAAAGACAAGTCATTCTGAATTGTATCACTCAGAGACAACAACAGTCGAACATAACAACAACCATGAAGCATATCAGATAATTGAACAATTCAAAAATTCTGTTTGCTCCATGTGCAATAATAGAAGACCAAAATTTGAATCAATGAAAGAATTCACATATGCGGAGCTGCAAGCAGCCACAGAGGGATTTTCTCCAAAGAACTATTTGTCAGAAGGTGGATTTGGTTCTGTCTACAAAGGGAAGCTGCAAGGACTCAAGGTTGCGGTTAAGCAGCATAAGTGTGCAAGCTTCCAAGGAGAGAAGGAATTCAAGTCTGAAGTTAATGCACTCAGCAAAGCAAAACATGAGAATGTGGTCATGCTGCTGGGATCATGTTCAGAGGGAAATAACAGGCTTCTTGTTTATGAATTTGTTTGCAATGGCTCGCTAGATCAACATTTATCACGTAAGAGAAAAATAAACTTAGAAATGGATATTACTATGAATAAAAAAGACTGCATGATTCCCTTGATGTGTGTTCATTACAGATAGGAGAGACTAACTGTCTACAATGATGCAGAACACTCTCGTAAACCGCTTAGTTGGGGAGAGAGGATCAAAGTAGCAACTGGAGCTGCCAAAGGCTTATTGTACTTGCATGAGAAAAATATCATACACAGAGATATGAGACCAAGTAACATCCTTGTCACACATGATTATGAAGCAATGGTAATAATGCACACAGATTTAGAATAGTAATTGAAATGCTATAGGCTAATTGATCTAATACAGAATATGCTCAATGCTAATTGAAATTTGAAAGAGAACTCATTCAACTACATAACGAATTAACGATGCTTCACATCACTTGTGTACAATACAAGTCTAAACAACTGCCTATGATTTCATTTTAATCATGGATTAGTAAAGATATATCATCACTAACATATATTATTAGAACCTAGTATGACCTTAAAAAATAATGATAAACGGCTGGTTAGGCTATAATATCCTTCCTTAAATTGCAATGTGCATATAACAATATTATTGCTTCAGCAAGGTTGAGTAACAATTTTTTTTATCTATCTATCAGCTGGGAGATTTTGGTCTGGCTAGAACAGAACAATTGGACTCCACATACTCAACAGATGTTGTTGGAACTCTAGGGTATTTGGCACCAGAATATGCAGAATCTGGTAAATTTTCAACCAAGACAGATGTGTATTCTTTTGGGGTGGTTCTTCTTCAGCTAATAACTGGAATGAGGACCACCGACAAACGGCTTGGAGAGAAAAGTCTTGTGGGATGGGTAACAATCTATATCCAACAATATTTTGAATAAATACATTATGTGTTCCCATATTTACACAACATTCTCGTCTTTTAATATTATGAGTTGAATTTTAATGCATACATGTTTATTAAACTTAGTATTGCAGTCATCTTCTTTTACCTTTGATATATTATTGTACTCAGACCCTGAGTCCTTTATTCTTCAATTCTTATGTTTTTTAATGTTGTTTCATTAGTTCTAGGGTGTTGAATAGCCCTTACATGTTTCGTACACATGCTAGGATGTTTTCCTTTAATTTCTTTACTATCATTTTTCATGCAATAAGTTTTATGTTGATATTTTGAGGGTTATGCAATACAGTTCGATAGCCAGTTCATTCTTGTTCTTTTCTTTCAAAGTGGGTCATATATCATATAATCACGAGAGAAAATGAAAATGAAACAAAAACAATGACAACCAAGCCTTTTCTCACCTGGTGGGGTCAGCTACATGGATCAAACCATCATGTCCCATCATATATAATGCCTATAGACAAACCATTTACATCTAAAGTCCCTTTTAATGTTTGGCTATAGTTTTTCTTGGTCTCTCTCTGTGAGGGATTTCCAAAATAATGGAAGTCCAAGACACCAAGTTGGAAAGAGGTTGAAGGATACCAATAGGTGTGTCTCTTCATGGCTTTCAAATCTTTCCTAATAGGTGTGTTTTTTCATGATTAAATGTATTCATTCATCAAGTGTACATTCATGAAATGTTGCAATCATTCTTTCAAATACATGAAAGGTTATTTCATTCATCAAGAGACATAAGTTGGTCTGTAAATAGAACCACTTGTGCATGCAGAATGATGTCTGAAAATTGGCTAAATTTCTGCAAGCCAAATCACTTCCTTTCTTCCCTTAATGCGCAGAGAGAATTAAGGAAACTATTATTCTGTAAAATGTCATTGACGATACGCTTGGTTTAGGGTGTGCAAACCAAACCAAGGTTCTCCATTGTATCCTGAAGGGGATTCGCCGGTTATAACTGTTGCATCCAATCTACGAGGAGAGATTGGTGGGGGCGAATCGAACCTAAATCCTAGTGTTCTTACACGCCTTGGAGGGTGCGCATGTCACTTGTTCTTTTCTTCTTTGTTGCAGACCATACCCCATTTTCTAACAATCTTTAGGTTCGATTTTCGGTTTATAAAGTGGTTGTAACATTGGAGGGAGATGACATTTGACATTGTCAAAGTGGAGAGGTTCGAGGGTGGAAATTTCGTTCGTTGGGAGAAAGAGATGCATGATCTTTTACAACAAGGAGAGATGAGTATTCAAAAACTTCTTCAAAATATGTTTATTTGTGAGCATGGTGAAAGGTGCACAATTACTTTCTATGACTATGATATGCTTGGTGTCCAATCTTAAAGGCATTATTTGTTTATGTTAAATTTAACATGTGGCGTTAGTGCCTTAGATGTATGATTTAGAATCCACTCAAGCATGTGAATTTTGATGAACATGAACATATTTGGTTTATGATGCATGCATGTATGTTGCTCTATTTTGATAGAAAGAACTTATATGTGAATGATTATATCAAGTGCGTGCATTAATGAAGTTGTTCCTGAAAGAACCCATGGTTTTTTAGAGTTTACAATATTATATTATGAATGCATGATTGTGTGAATATAAGATGAGAATTGTTTCTTGATTTTGTAGAAATGAGAAATGTTGTGGATGTGTTATTTTGAATTGTTCTAAGTTGATAAAATGAATATGGATGTTCATGAAGAAATGTTATAGAAAATCAAAAAATGATTGTATCATTGTTTTGTTTATTTTCTATAATAAAAATCATTTAGATTTACCCTTGAACATGTTTAATGAAAATAAGTTTAAACTTGGGTAGAATGGCCAAAAATGGTTGTGGGTCGTGTGAACCCGGTTTCCAGAAACGGGTCTGGTTGACCCGACTGGTGCAGGGAATGGGCCAAACGTAACACCTGTTTAAACGCTCAAATAGAAACGAGAATCGTATGTTTATGCCAACGGATGCGTCGGCCTGGTGGTTTTTTTTTTGTTGAGAAAACAAGTTTAAAGGAAACAATGCGATTAGTGGGAT
The DNA here is from genome assembly GCA_030762895.1 of Sophora flavescens. Classification (NCBI taxonomy): domain Eukaryota; kingdom Viridiplantae; phylum Streptophyta; class Magnoliopsida; order Fabales; family Fabaceae; genus Sophora; species Sophora flavescens. Next base: position 77,087,988 of record CM061063.1, read on the forward strand.
TCGAACTTGGGACAAGGTGATTATGTGCAAACGTTGTGACCACCATACTAACATTAAATTTGTTGTAAGGGTGTCATTATTAAATTATTTAACCAGTAGTTGAGGTGCTGCAGTCATGGTTTAAAATTGACATTATGAATGTCTTGTTAGAAATAAAGTTAAGGAAAATAAATTTTAAAATGTAAACATTTATTCAATTACCCAGAAACTTTGTGGATTATATATGTTGATATATAGTGGTGGGTAAATTAAAGCGGTTTGTTATTAGATATTTATTAAATGTCTTAGGAGTAATATAATAGGAAAAGTTTATTATCCTAGTTATTACTTTGAGTCTACTAGAATGGTTGACCAAACAACTGCATCTCATTCCCCAAAACAAATTAGTATAATTGAAAAGAAAATTAGGATATAAGAAGAAATGGTAGAAGCCATGGTATCCTATGTTGGTCTAACAAAATGGTATTGGGGAGAAGTCATGTTGAAGTCTTTTTATATAGTAAATAGGGTTCCAAAAGAAGGAACGAGATAACCCCACATGAGCTCTGGAAAATAGAAAACCCATTCTCAAATTTTTCAAAGTTTGAGATTGTAGGGCAATAGTAAAAATTCTTGAACCAGAAGAAATAAATTGTGTGAATGGGGAATTGAATGTGTGTTCCAAAGCTATGCTAAAATTAGCAAAGCATATAGATTCATGGTTATGGAATATAGTGACTCATCCTGTTAATACAGTAATTGAGTTTAGGGAAGAATCTTTCAAGAAGATAAGTTTAACTCAATTCCAAGTCACAAGAATAATGTTCATAGTAATACACATGATCCGAAAAGCAGTGTATCCAATAAAGATACTTGGCGGGTTTAGAACTTAAGAGAATTCAAAGAGCTAGAAAAGAGAAAACTTATAGACCAAGGTTTTTCATGTTCCTTGTTGAAGGAATAAGAGAATCCATAGACAGTTATAGGCCAATATGTTAGAATACAGAAAGTGATGCAGACACATTTAAAAAGGCAATAAGTCTCAAGATCCCGCTTCCTGGATGAAAGCTATACAACAGGAAATGGACTCAATAATGGAGAATAAAAGATGGAAACTAGTAGACCTCCAACCCGGTTCCAAACCCATAGGATGTAAATGAATTTTCAAAAGGAAAATGAAGGTAGGTGGAACTATTGATACGTTTAAGGCAAGATTAGTTGCTAAGGGATTTACACAAAAGAGGGCATTGACCATATACATATGCACCGGTGGCAAGAATTGCCTCAATTAGAGTGCTATTGGCACTTGGATCCATCTATAAGTTTGTCATCCATCAAATGGATGTGGTATTCCTAAATGAGGAAATAGATGAAGAGGTGTATATGAGACAACCTGAAGGGTTTGTGATTAATGGTCAGGAAAAGAAAGTGTGTAAATTAAATAAGTTGTTGTATGGACTAGAATAAGATCCTAAGCGATGGGATCAAAAGTTTGATCAAGTTGTGCTAGCTAAATATAAAAATAAATAAATCTGACAGGGGTGTTTATAGTAAATTCCATGGAGGAAAAGGGGTCATGATTTGTTTATATGTTGATGATATATTAATATTTAGTACTGATCTAGATTAGGTTGAAGAAACTGAGAGGTTCTTATCTATAAATTTTGACATGAAAGGCTTATGGGTAGCTGATGTGATTCTAGGAATTAGAATAATAAGACATGGTGAGAATGTAGGTTTACCCCAATCTCATTATGTAGAAAAGGTATTAAAGAAATTTAATCACTTTGATTGTCAACCTATCACTACTCCCTATGATCATAGCATTACTTTAGTACCAAACAAAGGTAGTCTAGTAGCACAAATTGAATACTCAAAAGTAATTGGATGTTTATGTATGTCATGACACGTACCCGGTCAAACATTGCATATGTTATAGGAGACTAAGTAGGTATACAAGTAATCCAAGAAAAGACCATTGGCATGGTGTCCAAGAGTATTGAAATACTTGTGGGGGACAAGAACTATAGTTTAAACTATAATGGGTATCCTTCGGTATTAGAAGGTTACACTGATGCCAGTTGGGTGACTTATACAAGAAGATCATGCTTTAACAAGCAGTTGAGTCTTGACAATTGGTGGGGGTGCCATTTCTTGGGGTTTCAAGAAATAAGTCGGCATTGCTGGTTCCACCACGACTGTAGAATTCATAGCATTGGCAGCATTTAACATTGAGACTAAATGGCTTAGAAACATGTTGTATGAGATACCAATTTTAATGACGTCAGTATCCATACAATGGGATAGTCAGTCAACACTATCAACGGCATACATCCAAGTTTATAATGGAAAGTCCTGGAACATTGGACTAAGACATAGTTATGTCAAGGAACTAATTGTAAATGGAGTAATATCTAGGGTCTTTATAAGACGGAAAGAAATCTTGCATCCTTTGACAAAAGGACTGACAAGTGATATGATGTGTAAAAATATCATTAGGGATGTGAATCAAGCCCATATCTACATGATCACCAATGGTGGAAACCCAACTCACACTTGAATAGCATCAAGTCTTGAGTTCAATGTGGCCAAAGTACACTATGAGAGTGATTGCAAGTACTTGACGAATAGATACATCCCAAGGTTTAAAAGTACTTGGATACCATAAGGACAAAAGGAAAAGGGTGAGCTTTTGCTCTTAATGGACCTATAATATATATGTGCTGAGGTGCCCAACTTATGGGGGTGCTTTTGGTAAAGTCCACCTATATGAGAGTGAAGTGGGGTCGCTTCTTAGAGTTGGACTTGACTCTGTAAGCTCTCATGAAAAGGATACACGACACAAGACCTTACCAAATGTGTCACACTACCACGTCGTTCAATGGTACCGAGATTTCATGTGTAAGTCATGGTCACTTGTTCTAATGAATATTTGGTTCAAAGCTTGTCTACCACTTTATTTGGGGATGAGTGCAATCATGGCTTACTAAGCAAAGGTTCAAATCCCCAAGATACCTTTGTTTGAAAGCATGCGATTTTCAGAATAATGGGATTTGGGTTTATTTTGAAAATGGTGGGGGATTGTGAAGGATTTCCAAAATAATGGAAGATCAAGACACCAAGTTGGAAAGAGGTTGAAGGACACCAATAGGTGTGTCTCTTCATGGCTTTCAAATCTTTCCTAATAGGTGTGTTTTTTCATGATTAAATGTATTCATTCATCAAGTGTACATTCATGAAAGGTTGCAATCATTCTTTCAAATACATGAAATGTTATTTCATTCACCAAGAGACATAAGTTGGTCTATAAATAGAACCACTTGTGCATGCAGAATGATGTCTGAAAATTGACTAAACTTCTGCAAGCCAAATCACTTCCTTTCTTCCCTTAATGCTCAGAGAGAATTAAGGAAACTATTATTCTGTAAAATGTCATTGATGATACGCTTGGTTTAGGGTGTGCAAACCAAACCAAGGTTCTCCATTGTATCCTGAAGGAGATTCGCCGGTTATACCTGTTGCATCCAATCTACGAGGAGAGATTGGTGGGGGCGAATCAAACCTAAAGCCTAGTATTCTTACACGCTTTGAAGGGTGCGCATGTCACTTGTTCTTTTCTTCTTTGTTGCAGACCATACCCCATTTTCTAACACTCTCTACCTCTACTTAAGTGGTTTGATTCTCCCCCTTAACGACTAGCTTTTAAAGGAGGGTTTCCCAGTGTTTGGGTGCTTATCACCTACCTATGAATAAAGTAAAGAGAACCTCCTTGAAAATTCACCCTGCATTTCCTTACTTAATTGCAATTTGCATTTCAGGCTAGGCCACTATTGAAAGAAAGGAACTACCCGGATCTAATTGATGAGAGGATGATGGATACTCATGATTGCCATCAGCTATTTTGGATGATTCGTCTAGCAGAAAAATGTCTCAGCAGGGATCCTCAGAAGCGATTATGTATGGATACGGTAAGTTCATAAATAAGTTATTTTGTTTTTTGTAAACAGAAAATTGCTCCGATTTTAAAGCATAACTACAACAATTGTAATACTTGGTTGATCCTTTAGAAACACACAAAACCAATATATGCCATCTGTGCCTTATCATATCATTGAAATGGAACAGATTCAAGTGTAGTTGTTAATGTGACACTTGAGACTTACATTAATGATGTGGAGCTATGAAAGCAACAAGTGATATAAGGTAAAAGGAGCCACTTAATAATAAAACTAGTACTATCCATTTTGACTTGTGGTTTGTATTAGTCCTCTAATTTTCTTAAGCCAGTTAGGTTGGAGATTGAAATTACTAGATATCATGACCACTTAACACAGTTGAAAGCAAGAAATTTAATTTGAATACAAATCATGATATTGTTTTCCTTAAAGTTATAATCATATCAATATCAAATATTTTGTTTAATTTTTTGTCATATATTAATATGAGTGTAGGTGCTGAGTGCCTTAAATCATATAGTGGAAGGCAGCACATGTAGTGTTGTATTGAGAGACTGTTCCCCATCACGGTCGGATTCATCCTATGACATGTCAGACTCTTTTAAATCAGAAGGCTCTTTGGAATTAGAAGGTGAAGATGGAAACATCTATTCAGGATATAGTTCAATGAATTTAAGACCCCCACCATCTCCTCCAATAAGAAGCACTTCATCAAGTACATCAATCATTTCCTCCAATGATGTTCATGATATTTCAACAGGGCTATAGCAGCATGAGATAATGATAATCTCCAAATTTCCTATCGTATTGAATACTGAGTAGCTCTGTCTTAGATATCGGGAAATATTCTGTTAATGCCTTAACGAAATCTAGGTAGACAATATCCAATTGCAAATAAAGTTGAAATGTATTTGATGTTCGATTATGCTGTTAAATGTTATAAAATGGGGTCGGGTCTACAACAAAGAACAGAAGAACAAGTGACATGCTCACCCTCCAAGACGTGTAAAAACACTGGCTTTAGGTTCGATTCGCCCCCGCCAATCTTTCCTCGTAGATTGGATGCAACAGGTGTAACTGGCGAATCCCCTTCAGGATACAATAGAGAACCATGGTTTGGTTTGCATACCCTAAACCAAGCGTATCGTCAATGACATTTTACAGAATAATAGTTTCCTTAATTCGCACTGCTCATCAAGGGAAGAAAGGAAGTGATTTGGCTTGCAGAAGTTTATCCAATTTTCAGACATCATTCTGCATGCACAAGTGGTTCTATTTATAGACCAACTTATGCCTCTTGGTGAATGAAATAACCTTTCATGTATTTGAAAGAATGATTGCAACCTTTCATGAACGTACACTTGATGAATGAACACATTTAATCATGAAAAAACACACCTATTAGGAAATATTTAAAAGCCATGAAGAGACACACCTATTGGTGTCCTTCAACCTCTTTCCAACTAGGTGTCTTGGACTTCCATTATTTTGGAAATCCCTTACAATCCCCCACCATTTTCAAAATAAACCCAAATCCCATTATTCCGAAAATCGCATGCTTTCAGACAAAGGTATCTTGGGGATTTGAACCTTTGCTTAGTAAGCCATGGGTTTCACTCATCCTCGAATAACACTACAAAAAAAAACTGTTTAGCGACCGTAATATTCAGTCGCTAAACAGTGTAAATCGGTCGCTATTTAATTTAGCGACCGAATTAGCGACCAATTAAGGGTGGTGGCTGAATACCTGGTCGCTATGGTTTTAACGACCGAATTAATATTTCGGTAGCTAATTGGCGACCGAATTTTCAGTCGCTAAATAATAATAAACGGTCGCTATTAGGTTGGTCGCATTTTTTGGGTAACCATTTCTAGCGACCGATAATCGGTTGCTAGTTCGGTCGCTAATTTTGGTTACTGTTAACCTATATTAGCGACGGATTTTCGGTCGCTATACCTCATCGGTAAATGTTAAATAAAATTTAGCGACCGAATTATTGGTTTCTAATTCGGTCGTTAAACTGGTTATTATTATTTATTTTTTTAATTTTAATTTTTAAAATAAAATTTGTTTTCTGATTTTCTTTAAACGTTAGAAAAATTACTAATAAAACACACCAAATAACTTATGAAATATACAATCATAAAAATAATAAATATATATAAAAAGAATAATCCAAAATGTCGTACAAGAATCGTTTAAAGTCAAAAATATGGGGAAAAAATCAGTCATGATGAGGGGGAGATGGAGGAATCCAATCATCCTCAGCGTCCGCATCTCACCGACGTCGCTAGCCGATCGTCCTCTGCGATCTTGACAGAAGACGTGAGCCGGGCGGCGGAATCGGGAGGAGCGGCAGCAGCGGCACCACCGTCGAGCATCATCCCGAGCAATCGGAGTTCGAATCCTCATCTCGCTCCAACACCAGCCGCAGTGATGCGGCCTCGCTCGATGCTCGCCCGCATCATTCTTGTGTGTGCTCGAAGTCAATCGTGGTAACTGTTCGCCATCTGCTGCTCTCTCTCGCTCTTCTCCCGAAGCTCCGCATTCAGCTGGGTGATGGTGTCCCCGCATTTGGTGGAACTGCTCCCGAGGGACGGTATCGGCGCGAGAAAGGAGCAAAGGCGTGCTTGACGATGAAGCGATAAACTCGCCTCCCAGTGTCCGAGGCCATACACGTGCCCCTTCTTGTTCCTCCCCCGACGACCTCCAAATAAATGGCATTATCGTCGATGGAGACAGAAAGCGGGGCCCATCACCGATCAAAGCCTCATCTTGTGACTCGTGAGGCACGTGATATGGCATCGTCCTTCTTCTCGTTGAAGCCCACCTACAAAGTATAGTTGAAGAGATTTAGTTAAAATTATATCTAATATTAACAAATCATTTATAATAAATTACAAGTAAACACTAAATTATTTTTTTTGCCGACAAGATAGTTACGGGCCTTGTCGTTGACCCATGTCCCCGACTTCAACTTCTTCGTCCTCTCCACCAACTCCATAGCAAGTCGGGCCCCTTTGTTTGTGCTTTTCTGCAGAATAATATAATATTAAATTCATAAGAATAATTAAAAATGAAAACTAATTAATTAAATAGTATATTAAGTCAAAAGTTTAATGTATTACCAACTTGTCGTAGTGGGCGGCGATCGATTTAGACCCACCGGTCCAAGCACATGCACCACCATCGGAAGCTCGACACGCCGAGCCGTGGCCTGGATCTCCCGGAACTTCTCAATAGCCCAAGATTGGTCCAGCTGCCTCTTGATCTCGGGATCCACCCACCTCCCCTTATTCTCGACCCCTTCCTCGCCTTGTTCGTTTGATTCTTCATGACCAGTGAGCCTTTATCCTCAAATATGTCCCTGACGAGAGCCTCTAAAGCTAAGTCTCACCTATACTCTTTCTGCAACTTACAGTTGTTAGGAAATTCGTGTGTACATATATATAATGTAAATTTAATTTAAATAACTTAATAAATTGTTACCTTAAACTCTAGAAACAACTGATCCCTATGGCCCAGTGGGATGGCCTTCCATGTAGGTCATGGACCATCAAACTTGCATCGCAGGATCTTCGATATCGAATCAGAAGGGCCCTTCGCGGGCAGAAAGCTGCAGCAAAATTAGAGCATTAATTAATGTTCTAAATAAATTAAAAAAACAAGTAAATAGAAATTAACGATACTTTATATATATTAAAAAATTAAATTAGCATACTCGTTATCCCCCCTGGGGATAAGAAGAATCCTCCTGTCGGATGGACCACGACTCTCCTGTCCCGATGATGATGATGGTCCTGTCGTCGTAGGTGTGAATGATGAGGGTGCAGCCTGTGTCCCGACCACATGAGGCTGGGTGGGGGGTGCAATTCCATCACCCTGAGGTGTCCCGTCCACAGAGGTGCTGGTAGGGTGGTTTCGATCTGAAGGTTGTGGGTCGACCGGGGAAGGGACTCTCGCAGCACGACCTCCACGACGACCTCCACGACGACCCCTACCTCTAGAGGAATCTGCCATCTGTGAAAAAAAATGAAAAGATGATTACATAACAGTGTAAATAATACAAAAATAAATTACCTAATAAGTAGAATGACATTTATACAATGAATTATGAAATAAATAAATTACCTAAGTAGAATCTCCGTCACTAAATTCACCCTCACTCTCATCAGTATCACTTGATCGGAATGTACCTTTGCTAGATGCGTCCAACTCGGATTGATCCATTAACTCTCTTTCAACTTCTTCCCCATTTCCGGAAATGTTCGCCAGAGAATTAACAATAATGTCCGGGGTAATTTGCAACGGTATGTGGGGTCTTGAAAACTCATCATCTTGGTACAGAGCATCTTTTTCAGACTGGTTGATTACATTATCAGTAATTATACTGTGAGCCTTTATCTTAATAACACCCAACCAGCCATGATGTCCTTCGGGATATGGCGAGTAATAAACCTGCTCAGCCTGTTGTGAAAAAATGAATGGGTCGTACGTCTTATTATACCTTCGAGACAGCCTAACTTGAACAATACCATAATTTTTATCTATTTTTGTCCCTACGTTAAGAGTAGGATCAAACCAATCACACTTGAAGATAACTAACTTCATCACGGGGAAACCGGTATAATCGAGTTCAAGGATGTCAGTTAGAACCCCCATAGAAATCATCCTCTACATTGCCATCAGTGGCTCGCACACAAACATCATAGTTACACGTCTGCATTCCTTCATTCCATGTTTTTGTGTTAAATTTATATCCATTTACAAAATAAGTATTCCATGATGTAACCCATCTGTTAGGCCCCCATGCCAAATTTGTCAACAATGGATTTTGAACATTGTTTTCTGGATCTAATACCTAAAAAATCAAATATTATATTATTCTTATACATGCTATATATTTAAGGAAATAAAATGTATTTCAACAAATAAAGGTGCTTAACCTACATATTTACTGAACCACGTAGCAAAGTGAGAAGTAATTTCTCGATCAACCTGATCGTTTGAAATGTCAGGTTGGAGATCCCTTAGAAAATTGTCGTACATCCTACATATAGGAGATTAACAGCAGGACGATTAATAATCATAAATGTCAATTGAACTTATAAAAGACATTGTAGAAACTTACTCTAAATATGGCGTGACCTCTTCACAATTTTGAAGGATATACAGATGAGCAGCATTAATGTCACGCTGCTCCAAGAAATATCATTTTGATTTGCCATTAAATCTGTCCGGATAGTTGAATATTGATATAGGAGGACTAGTTGAACTTCCTTCGCCCGAATCAACATTTCTAGGCATCCTTGTCCTTCTCGTGTTAACTTTGTCCGGATAGAAATAAGAGGCAAAAGTGGAAGTCTCCTCTACTAAGTATGCTTCACAAATGGAACCCTCCACTCGTGCCTTGTTCTTGACTTTGTGTTTAAGGGAGTGCAAGAACCTATTACAGAGGGATACATACAAATAATTACTAGTTTTAGGGAAAGCTAAACTACGCTCTCGTGTTCGTGAATTTCATATGTATTAAGTAAAATAGTTGATGTTGTTTACCTCTCAAATGGATACATCCAGCGGTATTGGACTGGGCCACCAACTCTTGCTTCGTACGGTAGATGAACTGGCAGGTGTTCCATGGAATCAAAGAAACTCGGCGGGAAGATTTGCTCCAGCTTACATAACAAAACGGGTATCTTGACTTCCATATCCTTTAATTGATTCACATTTAGTGTTGTCGATGTAAGCTCCCTGAAAAAGTGGCTAAGCTCAACAAGTGGGTTCCAAATTTGCTTCGGTAATGCGTTGAACGCAATTGGAAGCAACCGTTGCATGAACACATGGCAATCATGACTCTTCATTCCATGTAACTTTGCTTCCTTAATGTCAACACATCTACCCAGATTGGAAGCATACCCATCTGGTAACTTTAGTTCTTTAACCCACTTACAGACGGCCACTTTCTGTGCTTTGCTTAGTGTATAACTTGCCTTCGGTTTGATAAGTCTGCCACGACCACCGTCCTGCAACTCAAGCTCCTTTCGATTACAAATGTCATCCAGGTCCAATCGGGCTTTATTTGTATCCTTTGTCCTCCCCTTGATGTCCATCACAGTGTCAAACACATTCAAAAACACATTCCTCTCAGTATGCATGACATCAATGTTGTGACGGAGTAGCTGCGTCCTCCAATACGGCAACCTCCAAAATATACTTTGTTTTGTCCAATTATGGTTGACGCCATAATCATGAATATGTTCTCCTTGGGTTTCATGGACGAGCGGTAAGTACTGTACTCTGCGCCATACATTAGGACCAGTCAAACGTGGTGGAGGTGGTGTTGTCTCCGCACAACGCTTCTTGAATGCATTCTTGTTCCGCCTATAAGGATGATCTTTTGGAAGGAATTGACGATGACAATCAAAATATGAGATCTTTCGACTGTTTTTAAGCGTGAATGCCTTCGATCGCTCCATACATATTGGGCATCCAAGCTTCCCCACGATCATCCAACCCGACATCATCCCATAAGCAGGAAAGTCGTTGATCGTCCACATTAAAGCTGCTTTCATGATGAAATTCTGCCTCAAAGATACGTCATATGTCAACACACCATCATTCCACAGCATTGTCAACTCATCTATCAGCGGCTGCAAGTACACATCAATCTTACCTTTTGGATTAGACGGACCCGGAATTATGACTGTTAGGAACATAAACTCCCGCTTCATGCACATCCCCAGGGGAAGATTGTACGGAGTCAAGATAACCGGTCAACAAGAGTATGCTTTTCCAGACTGCCCAAAAGGATTAAATCCATCCGTAGATAACCCCAATCGGACATTGCGAGGGTCCTGCGAAAATGCCATATGAACCCTATCAAAATGCTTCCAAGCTTCTCCATCAGATGGATGACACAAGATATCTTGCTCCCTCTCATGCTACTATGCCACCTCATATGAGCTGCAGTGGCCATCGAAGAGTACAATCTTGTAAGTCTTGGCACGAGCGGAAAGTACCACATCTTTTTTAGCGACCTCTTCTTCTCAATGCCCATCCTAGTGGTTGTCTTATACCGATCCGCACCACAAAATCGACAACATGTTATGCTTTCCGCTGAATCATCCTTATAGTACAACATACATCCATTCGGGCAACAATCAATTTTCAAACACCCCAGACCCAAATTTTCCACAGACTTCTTAGCATGATAAAAACTAGTAGGCATCCGATTGTCTTCTGGCAACGCCTTGGACACTGACCTGGTGAGGCGATTAAAACAACCTTCTTGCATATTATAGTCAGATTTGATACTTAACCATTCCATGCACATCGACAACTCCGTGTACTCCCGACATCCTTCCCACAATGGCGATCGTGCAAAGACTCAAAGATATCATAGAATCTTTGAGCTTCAGGATTCGGATTCTCCTCTATGTATTGGGAACCCATTCCACCATCTTCTCCCCCATCTTCTTCTAGTACAACACCAACCGATGGTCCAGTATGATCCATTATCATCTGCTCGTATGGATTCAATTCTTCCCTCCGGTCACCATTTCCATAGTACGAACCTTCAACCATAATCGGGTTTAAGTCAGGCAACGTCTCACCATGGTTACTCCACCAATAGTAATCAGGCATGAAGCCCTTCTCATAAAGATCGGCTACAACTCCATCCACGCTTTTGAAAGATTGACACTTGCATCTTTTGCAAGGACACCTCAATTGATCACCGCCCAATCGTATAAATCTCTCCTGGCTAACAACAAACTCTATAAACTCACCCACTCCAACTCTATACTCTTCCCTAAGACATTTATTCCGATCCAACCTACGATACATCCATTTCCGATTCTCCGGAGTATCCATTGTTGGCAATTAAATATATAGCCTGACCAATCCTACAATAACACTTATATATTACGGTGCATTCCAATAACTCCATCAATCTCGTTCTTATGACAAGGTATGAACCTATCCCATTCGAGAAGAAAGCTTTGCCACACTCGGCTACTAATAGTTATTCCCATATTCAAATACCTTATACTTGACAAAATTTTGGCAGCATTTCCCATCGGTCTCCAAGTTACACGACTCGAGCACGGTCAGAATCACCGCGATCAAGTATGCACCAAGAGAACAAAAGGAAATGCATCAGACCAAGATTTCAACAACTATATAAGGCATTTGAACATTGAAATGACTATTGTACGAATGTGAAAAATGTTTTTTTCCCAAACTGTCCCACTTGGACAATTCAAGATTCAATACAATGAGCATGCATACCTTGATAAGTTACGCATGCTCATTAATATTGAATCTCAAATAGGAAACTAAGGCTTTCGTAAATTAATTATTACCTCTAACTGAAAATAAAACCATTAACCTATAAATATTGCAATATTGTTGAGCTTATATAAATTGTAACGTAAATCAATACAAACTTAGATTAAATATTGTAGCAAACATCCTATTGAGCTCCGCTCTCCACTAACAAGTAGCAGTTAATTGTCAAACACATGCATAATTTCTAAATTATCAGCACACAACCAGCATCCCGCCTTTCGGACAGGATCACATCCTATTGAGCTCCGCTCTCCACTAACAAACAACACATATTGACAAACACATGCATAAACATTAAATTATCAGCATACAATCAGACAAGATCACATCCTATTGAGCTCAGCTCTCCACTACCAAACAACACGGTAATTCACATAATACATTAGAAGCACCACACATATCAGTACCTATTAGACAAAGCAAAACCTCAAAAGAGAGTATTGAGAGAACTTACCTATTCGACAAAGCAATACCAAGTAAGGATAAGGGAGGAGCCGCGGACAACGAAGATCAGACAATGACCTATAATGCATAAATAAAAATAATCGTGTCAGAGCTAAAATGACAACATTTGATAATATTACTTCAACCTTATACTAATTTGATATATATTTTTATAAACCAAATATCATTTTGAGATTTTCACTTAAAAGAGTTATAATTTACTTTTGGATCCATGCAGAGTTGGGAGACCAACCAGTGAAGAATTTCCAATGCAGAATCCGTCACGGCCTGGTCGTGATGGCCATCACGGCCGTGACAGACCAACCAGTGAAGAAGTTCCAAGGCAGAATCCGTCACGGCCTGGCCGTGATGGCCATCACGGACAAACCAACCCGTGAAGAAGTTCCAAGGCAGAATCCGTCACGGCCTGGCCGTGATGGCCATTACGGTCGTGACGCGCATTACCAAATCTTATACCCAACAAACACCCAGGTAGAGAAGCACAAAAAAAAAGGGCAAAGACATTAGAAAATCAGCTTTTCTATCAAGTTGTAGTGCCCGTGAACACAGCAAGGCCACAATTACCAAATATCTGCTAGCCACACACAACATATAGCATCAAACTAGGACCAGCAGGAGAAACTCCACACGACTTACAAAACAAAGCCAAGACTAATATACATTAAATAGAACATATATCAGAAACCATCTAAGAAAATTATGAAAAAAATACCAAAACTATAACTCAAAAGCACACCCAAGTCATTGCTACCAAGCACATGCCGATGGATCAAGTCTAAAAGATTCAGAAACTTCATAGCTTAAAAATGATCAAAGCGTACATAAATATATACATGTGACATATATAATATCATTGAAATAGTAATTCATTTGCTCGAACAAGTTTCAGCAGATGCAATAAAAGATTGACAACGAGACCCAGGAGGAGACAAGCCTTGCACAGTTAGCATGGTTTGGCAACCAAATCCATGAACCATTTAAGTCCATAAATCAAACACGATTGAGAAAACCGACCATAAAGTTATCAAATTTACATTTACTTTATTTTAATGAAACAAAATTCAATATATTGTTAGCAAGTTCAACAGCAACAAGCCAAAATCATATGAGCTAAACATGAAAATCAAGACAACTGATAAGCCTCTGGCTTATCTAGTTTTATGACTAGATGAACTAGGGTTTATATGCCAATTTATTCGAGTTCAATCTCGTTTTCGCCCAAATTTGCCTTGTTTTGTTCCTAAGTTGGACTTTGACTCGTTTTGCGTCTTTTGTGTAGTTTTTAGGTTATTTTGAATAGAATTACGCTTGTGGTTGCTTTCGTTGTTTCAGGTTAAATAAATGAAGCTCTGAGAATCAAGGAAGTTAAGAAGCAATGGGAAAAAGCAGTTTTGGAGGTCTCGCCCCTGAATGTGAAGGCTCGCCTCGCGAATAATGAAGACTTGGAAGTCAGAGACCATCACGGCCTAGCCGTGATGTGCATCACGGCCGTGACCCAAAATCCACACAAGGCAGAGAGCATCACGGCTTGGCCGTGATTCACATCACGGGCCGTGACAAGAAGACTCGCATCGCGAGACATCCTTCGCGTCGCGAGGGTTTAAATTCCAGAAGTGCGCCAGAAGCAGAAGCCGTCACGGCCTGGCCGTGATGGCCATCACGGCCGTGACGCGTGGCCTCCTTATAAATAGAGCAGATCAGAAAATAAAGGAGTACTTTTTGGATAAGAATTTTTAGAGGCCTTTTGTAATCCTTATTCTGGGGCTGCGTCCCCTCTTCTCTTCTCTTAATTCTTAGGGTTAGGATGAGTTCCGATTGCTTGTCTATGAGCATGAGGAACTAATCCCCGTCGTCCGAGGGAACGATGAAGCCACCCATGGCAGTGTAGATTCTATATGATGTATGTCTTTCTCCTCTAATTCAATTCACGTTTTCTAATTCTGATTTGGTTGTGTTAATCATATGTGTTGCGTGATTGACTTGTTAACGTGATGAGGCTTAGTCAGCGATTCGCGTTTAGAACTTGAATTAGGATCATCGATCTAATATTGCACGAGAGTGAGTAGGAGATCGGTGCAACCTTATAGGGAACAAGAATTAACAGAATTCGAGATTAGATTATGAGACCTAGTAAGTAATTAATCCAATCATCGAATACGTCCTAATGAGCACGAGAGTGGATTTAGGAGAATTTAGGGGTCCCGGTTGACATTGTAATTGAATTTAGGGAGGAATTCATCATCACTTGGGTGTACATATTGGGTAGGTGGATTTGTGACCTTGGACATTTTAGTTTTCTGAATTTTAGTTAATTATTTATTTAGACTAGTTAATTGAATTTAGATATTAATCTCTCTTCCTCAACCACTTTTCTGTAACTTGACCGAACGTATCTGACTTCCCGCGGATAAGTCGAATTGGTATCCCAATCCTTGAGTTCGACCTCGGTATTTACTTCCCGTGTTATTTTTATTACTTGCGACGACCCGGTACACTTGCCGGAGTCACAACAACAACCCAACGTGGAGACAAGAAAAATAAACCCACAGTTCAATCAACTGAGAAACAAGAGATGATACAAAACTACACCAAGGGAACAGTCAGAAGAAGAAACTAAAATCATAACACCGTGAAACAAGGTTTAAAACTTAGGCATGCCATCCATCTACTGTTCAGAAAAGCTTGTCATGCATGCCACCTCGTCGACAGGTTAAATTGGTGCACCCCACAATGCTACTTCAATTTGGACGTGTTTTACCTATAAAGGTAGATATGGAGTCTGGACAACCAATCTCATGCCTTTGTATGATAATAGTAAAGGAACACGGGAATCCAACTTAAACCTAAAACTGCACATACTACCCACTACTATGCTCTAGAAACCACAAACCGAGTAATAATAAGCCCCCCTGTCAGAAGAAAAATAAAAGACAAGAGGAACAAATCAAGCCAAGTCTATCATAATACACAATGGGCCTGATTGAAAATTTATCACAATGCTACATGATATTACGGAAATATAACAAATAAAGATATGAAGCAGCTAAAACCTCCATGGTAGATGCACCTGATACTTTCACATCAGACTGCTCCAAACTACTTATAGAAACATTGTCCCTATGAAACTTATTGTCATTCTACTTTGAAAACAACCTCCTAATTAGCTGAATGTCCAATCTCCAATTAACTCAGCACTGATTCTGAGTTTACATGGCCATTCCCCCCAGAATCTCCTTAGCTGAATCTCCCTTACCCTTGCTACCAAATATCCATTCTGTTAGAGAAACAGAGAATGAGAGAAGAGGAGAGAAGACAAGGTAGCTTACCCTTGGTGGTGGTGGTGTCACCGGAGCTGCGGACAGTGGTGGCTCAAGGGAGGCGGCTCAGGTGAGCTACAGAGACAGAGACAGAGAGACATCAGAGAGAGAGAGAGAGAGAGAGCGGGGGAAGGTGGAATCACTCACCGGAGGTGGCCTGGCGGTGACCGGAGCACAGACGTCGCGTGGTGGCAGGGAGGAGCAGAGCGTGCAAGAGAGAGAGAAGAAAAGAGAAGGAATGAGAGAAATGGGTAAGAAATGGGAAGGGCTCGCGATTTAGGGATTTTAGTTTTAGCGACCGAATTATTCGGTCGCTATATCGGTCGCCAAATGGGTTACTTTGAATTTTGAATTCATAAATTCAGTGACCGATTTTAAATCGGTCGCTAACACGCTCTATCTTAAATTTTTTACGCGCCATTTAGCGATCGATTTAATATCGATCGCAACTATAAAATATATTTAAACCGTTGCATTTAATTTGGTCGCCATTTCGGTCGCTAAAAAATCATAAATTTTTGCCTTTTATTTTCCTTCATTTTGCGACCGAAATAGAGATCGATACCTCTGCTACGCTATATTTCGGTCGCTATTTCGGTCGCAATATCAACTCTAATCAGTGTTTGATTTAGATCCTATAATCGGTCACCATTTCGGTCGCAAACAGCAACCACCAAATTCGGTCACTATTTTCGGCCGCTAAATGAGCTTTTTTTTGTAGTGTGATTTGGTAGACAAGCTTTGAACCAAATATTCATTAGAACAAGCGTGCATGACTTACACATGAAATCTCGGTACCATTGAACGATGTGGTAGTGTGACATATTTGGTAAGGCCTTGTGTCGTGTATCCTTTTCATAAGAGCTTACAGAGTCAAGCCCAACTCTAAGAAGCGGCCCCACTTCACTCTCATATAGGTGGACTTTACCAAAAGCACCCCCACAAGTTGGGCACCTCAGCACATATATACTATAGGTCCATTAAGAGCAAAAGCTCACCCTTTTCCTTTTGTCCTTATGATATCCAAGTACTTTTAAACCTTGAGATGTATCTATTCGTCAAGTACTTGCAATCACTCTCATAGTGTACTTTGGCCACATTGAACTCAAGACTTGATGCTACTCAAGTGTGAGTTGGGTTTCCACCATTGGTGATCGTGTAGATATGGGCTGGATTCCCATCCCTAATGATGTTTTTCCACATCATATCACTTGTCAGTCCTTTCGTCAAATGATGCAAGATTTCTTTCCGTCTTATAAAGACCTTGGATATTACTCCATTTGCAATTAGTTCCTCGACATAACTATGTCTTAGCCCAATGTTCCTGGACTTTCCATTATAAACCTGGTTATATGCTCTTGATAGTGTTAACTGACTATCCCATTGTATGGATACTGGCACCATTAAAATTGGTATCTCATACAACAAATTTTTGAGCCATTCAATCTCTTTGTTACCTGCTGTCAGTGCTATAAATTTTTGCAGCCATGGTGGAACCGGCAATGCCGTCTTATTTCTTGAAACCCCAAGAAATAGCACCCCCACCAATTGTGAAGACTCAATTGCTTGTTGGAGCATGGTTTTCTGTATAATTTATCCAATTGACATCCGTGTATCCTTCTAATTCTGAAGGATAATCATTATAGTTTAAACTATAGTTCATTGCCCTCAACAAGTATTTCAATACTCTTGGACAACATGTCAATGGTCTTTTCTTGGATTACTTGTATACCTACTTAGTCTCCTATAACATATGCAATGTTTGACTGGGTACATGTCATGGCATACATTAAATATCCAATTACTTCTGAGTATTCAAGTTGTGCTACTAGACTATCTTTGTTTGGTACTAAAGTAATGCTATGATCATAGGGAGTAATGATAGGTTGATAATCAAAGTGATTAATTTTTTTTAATACCTTTTCTACATAGTGAGTTTGGGGTAAACCTACATTCTCACCATCTCTTATTATTCTAATTCCTAGAATCACATCAACTACCCCTAAGCCTTTCATGTCAAAATTTCTAGATAAGAACCTCTCAGTTTCTTCAACCTAATCTAGATCAGTACCAGATATTAATATATCATCAACATATAAACAAATCATGACCCCTTTTCCTCCATGGAATTTACTATAAATACCCTTGTCAGATTTATTTATTTTATATTTAACTAGCACAACTTGATCAAACTTTTGATCCCATCGCTTAGGATCTTATTCTAATCCATACAACGACTTATTCAATTTACACACTTTTTTTCCTGACTATTAACCACAAACCCTTCAGTTGTGTCATATACACCTCTTCATCTAATTCCCCATTTAGGAATGGCATTTTCACATCCAATTGATGGATGACAAACTTATAGATGGATCTCAGTTATAATAGCACTCTAATTGAAGCAATTCTTGCCATAGGTGCATATGTATCAAAATAATCAATTCCCTCCTTTTGTGTAAATCCCTTAGAAACTAGTCTTGCCTTAACCTTTCTATGGTTCCATCTACCTTTATTTTCATTTTGAAAATCCATCTACAACCTATTGTTGTGGAACCAGGTGGGAGGTCTACTAATTTCCAAATTTTATTCCCCATTTATTGAATCAATTTTCTATTGTATGGCTTCCTTCCAGAAAGTAACATCTTGAGACTTTTTTGTCTCCTCAAATGTTGCTAAATCACTTTCAGTATAACAATATATTGGTCCATAACCGTCTATGGACTCGCTTGTTCCTTCAACAAGGAACATGAAAAACCTTGGTCTATAAGTTTTCTCTTTTCTAGCTCTCTGACTTCTCTTAAGTTCTAAAGCCACCAAAGTTTCTTTATTAGATACATTGCTTTTCGGATCATGTGCATTACTATGAACATTATCCTTGTGACTTGGAATTGAGTTAAACTTATCTTCTTGAAAGATTCTTCCCTAAACTCAATTTAATACAGGATGAGTCACTAGATTCCATAACCATGAATCTATATGCTTTGCTAATTTTAGCATAGCCCGGGAAAACACATTCAATTCCCCATTCACATAATTTATTTCTTCTGGTTCAAGAACTTTTACTATTGTCCTACAACCTTAAACTTCGAAAAATTTGAGAATGGGTTTTCTATTTTCAGAGCTCATGTGGGGTTATCTTGTTCCTTCTTTTGGAACCCTATTTACTATATAAAAAGATTTCAACATGACTTCTCCCCAATATCATTTTGTTGGACCAACATAGGATACCATGGCTTCTACCATTTCTTCTAATATCCTAATTTTCTTTTCAATTATACTAATTTGTTATGGGGAATAAGGTGCAGTTGTTTGGTCAACCATTCTAGTAGACTCAAAGTAATAAATAGGATAATAACATTCTCATATTCTATTACTCCTAAGACATTTAATAAATATCTAATAACAAACCACTTCAATTTACCGACATTATATAATAACATATATAATAATCAAAATTAATGGGTAACTGAGAGTTATTGTACAGTATAAAATTCATTTCCTTATCTGTTATTAACAAGCATTCATAATAATTTTAAATCATTTATGCAAGAAACAAATAGGAAATATTAACCAAATATTATCGATATAAATACTTTCTTAACAACCCATTTGTTAAGTTCTTTGGCCCTAGCGGTTAACACACCAGACATTTCCAGTTCTTCCCATACGTCGCGGGTTCAAACCCCAGCGAACTCACTTTTTCAATTCAAATAATTTTTTCTAAAATAAAAACGTTCCCAGTTGCAGCCGGAGGGTTTGAACTCGTGCACTGCATGAAAACAGAGACGACACTCCACCACCAGACCAACAAACCAACAGTGATTATTAATGAACCGTTTTATATATATAACTTTTAACCACGATGCACCCTTCCCAAAAGATACAACTTTTGAGCGTCACCTTCTACTATCAACTGGGTTAATAAAACCCGTTTTCTGGAAACCGGGTTCACACGACCCACCAACCCCTTTTTTGGTTATTCAATCCCAATCTAAACTAATTTTCATTGTTTCTATATTTTGTATTCATGTCTAAACATGTTCTAGGATAAATCTACATGATTTTCATTATAGAAAACAAACAAAACAATGATCCAATCATTATAAGTTTTCTATAACATTTCTTCATGGACATCTATGTCCAATTTAACAACTTAGAACACTTCAAAAATTAATTGGTTCTTAGTTCTTACATGGATCAAATCCACTAATGCATACACATGATATAATCATTCATATATTCGACAATTCTATCAAAATAGAGCAACATACTTGCATGCATAATAAGCCAAACATTTTTATGTTCATCAAAATTCACATACTTGATTTTATTCTAAATCATGCATCTAAGGCTCTAATACCACATGTTAATTTTAACATAAAAAAAGAATGTCTTTATGATTGAACATATACTACAAAAAAAAGGGTGTTTAGCAACCGAAGAAATCGGTCGCTATTCATCAAAATTCGGTCGCTAAATAGGTTAACGACCGAATTAACGACCGAATAATGACGGTTGCTAAAACCCTGGTCGCTAAATGATTTAGCGACCGAATTTGTAATCGGTCGCTATCAGCGACCGAATAATTCGGTCGCTAAATTGGCCACCAAATTAAAAAAAATCAGTCACTAAATGTGTCCCCAAAACTTGTTCTAGGGACCAATTTAGTGACCGATTTCTTTAAAAAACATATAACAAACCAAATATAATTTTTTTTTATAAGCTAAAGTGTATTGAAAGAGTATAATGGGTACTCTAAACTCATAAACAAAAGAACCAAATACAAGAGGGATAAGGTAGAGATTCAACCAAAGTCGGAGAAGACAATAATGGTTGATATACTAACTAATCGTCGACCAAAAAGAATTCATCAGCACCTAATATCTAAAACCAATCCACCGCCCAGCTATTCCTCATCTGACCAACCACGGCTTCCAACACCAGCAAAGCAGTATTTTATCCTAAAATCCTTAACATGATCGACCAGCAATGCAGAATTACACTGTCCAACTGTTAACAATAATGCACTTGCCATTTAATCCATATCTGCAAAAGAATATACTGAGACAAAAATATAATGCTTCCCTTCTACAAGAATATAATGAAACACATATGATTGAATGGAAAATTGGATATAAAATGTATCCACAAATTCACAATCTTCAACAACCTTGTAGGCTATAATCCTTTTCTATCAAGTTGTCTTATCAATAAGAGAAAGAGAAAGCATATCATACAAAATCTAAAAGAAATTGGTAGGATTCATTTCTTCCATTTTCTTTACATTTCATTCTTTCTAAAAGTTTCCACACAAAGTCTAAGAGATATGCTTTCTGGACTTGCTCACGTGAAGAGATGTTCTTGTTGACATGTTCGCTAGAAACCAAACCACAAAAATTACCCAGAAATACATCATACCCTGCGAATAAGAAAATAATATACATGATATAATTCGAAAAAATGATGTTCCCTAAAGCACAAATATTATCTTGACAAACATAACAAACCTTGATCATACACTTCAAAAGCTGGTGAAACAACAACACCATTAGATACCCAACTGAATCCAATTCATTTTAATTTCTGCATTTCACAAATAGAAATCACACTATATAATATTTCAATGCAAACTCAAACTCAACCAATATTATTCAATTGTTACATATCTTGAAACCACATATAACCAAAAGTTCAAAGATACTTGCATGCTTATACCCATTAACAAGAGTTCAACCATTTTTATCATACAAAAATCTAAAATCAACATGCTAGAGTTAAAAACCAATTTACATCTCATACAACAAATAAAATTCAATAACACATTGAGCAATTGATTCAAGCATTTTCTCAAACAGATTATGTTCAATCTAACAAGTTGATTCACATAGAACTAGAATTCATAGGACAATAAAACCAGAAAAAAAAAAAAAAGAAAGAAAGAACCAACAGAGAGTGGGATGATAGTTGTAGGGAGATGGGGACGAACGCAACGGCATGAGCACGAACTGGGCACATTACTTAGCGGTGGCGGATGGGAGGGCACGAGAGCGGTGGGAGAGAGAGAGACAGAGGGGGAGAGAGACGCGAGTGCGACAGAGAAAGAGAGAAGAAGAGGGAGAGAGAGATGCGAGTGACAGAGAGAAGGAGAGAAGGAGAGGGAGAGAGAGATGCGAGTGAGACAGAGAAGGAGAGAAAAAGAGGGAGAGAGAGACGCGAGTGACAGAGAGAAGGAGAGGGAGAGAGAGACGCGAGTGAGAGAAGGAAAAGGAGAGAGAGACGTGAGTGAGAGAGAGAAGGAGAGGGAGGGAGATATGTATGCTTACCGTGTGGAGGAGGTGGTGGCCGGCGAGGGGCTTCTGCGGCGCTGCGTGTGAAGAGAGGAAGAGAGGAAAAGAGAGAAATGGGGGAAGAGAGGAAGGAAATCGCTATTTAGAGATTTTAGTTTTAGCGACCGAATTATTCGGTCGCTAAATCGGTCGCTAAAATGGTTAATTTGAAATTTGAATTCATAATTTAGCGACCGAATAATTCTTCGCTAAAACACTCTATTTTAAATTTTTACGCGCCGTTTAGCGACCGATTTAATATCGGTCGCAAAAGATAACTTAATTTTAACCATTGCATTTAACTCGGTCGCCATTTCGATCGCTAAAAAGTCATAAATTTATGACTTTTACTTTCCTTTATTTTGAGACCGAAATAGAGACCGATAACTCTGCTACGCTCTATTTCGGTCGCTATTTCGGTCGCAATATCAACTCTAATCAGTGTTTGATTTAGATCCTACAATCGGTCGCCATTTCGGTTACAAACAGCAAGCAACAAATTCGGTCGCTATTTTCGGTCGCTAAATAACCTTTTTTTTGTAGTGATACATGAATTTAGAATATCAAGCATATCATAGCCATAGAAAGTAATTGTGTACCTTTCACCATGGTCACAGATAAAATATTTTGATGAAGTCTAAGAGTACTCATCTCTTCTTGTTCTAAAAAGGCCATGCATCACTTTCTTCCAACGAACAAAGTTTCCACCCTCGAACCTCTCCACTTTGACAATGTCAAATGTAATCTCCCTCAATGTTGCAACCATTATTATAAATCAAAGATCGAACCTAAAGATTGTTAGAAAATGGGGTCTGGTCTGCAACAAAGAAGAGAAGAACAAGTAACATGCGCACCCTCCAAGGCGTGTAAGAACACTAGGATTTAGGTTCGATTCGCCCCCACCAATCTCTCCTCGTAGATTGGATGCAACAGGTGTAACCAGCGAATCCCCTTCATGATACAATAGAGAACCATGGTTTGGTTTGCACACCCTAAACCAAGCGTATCGTCAATGACATTTTACAGAATAATAGTTTCCTTAATTCTCTCTGCTCATTAAGGGAAGAAAGGAAGTGATTTGGCTTGCAGAAGTTTAGCCAATTTTCAGACATCATTCTGCATGCACAAGTGGTTCTATTTATAGACCAACTTATGTCTCTCGGTGAATGAAATAACCTTTCATGTATTTGAAAGAATGATTGCAACCTTTCATGAACGTACACTTGATGAATGAACACATTTAATCATGAAAAAACACACCTATTAGGAAATATTTAAAAGCCATGAAGAGACACACCTATTGGTGTCCTTCAACCTCTTTCCAACTTGGTATCTTGGATTTCCATTATTTTGGAAATATCTTACATTAAATATCGCTCGAAGCCTATAGATTTAATTTTGTATTTTAAATAGTAATAATTTTAGGTAAAATTATTCTTTTTTTGGTTCGGATCCACCTTAATTAACCTTTTGAGTCAAGTAGGTCCATCAGAGTATCCCACGACTTAGGCCTTCGAACCCTCTATGAGACTAATATCTAGTTCGACTGATTGAGTAAAGTTTTACTCAGCAGCCTCCCCAAAGGGGTGACTCCACTAAGGATTCATGCTTATAATATTGTTCTTTAATAAAAACATAATATATGATGTACCAAAAAAAACATAATGTGTATTATTTTCTTATAATTCATTAATGGAAACTAAAAAAAATAATATTATATTTTCAATGAAAAACAGCATCACAAGTAATAATAATAATAATATAAAAAAAACTTTACCTAAATTCTATTCTTTTTTATTTATATCTGTAATTTTAATATTAAAAAAATTAATTGTTATGGGACAAATACGCTGGGGTGTTCTGTACTTCTGTTAGAACGGGACTTGTCCCAAGTTCGAATATTCATTTTGTTTTGATCGTCAAAATGCAACTTGAGCCAACCTTTCAGTGTTTAGTGTGTGTTTGATTTCACTTCTGGAGGTATCAGAAGTACTTCTGCACCTATCAAACGTGATTCTTGGAAAAAAAAAGGTGTTTGAGAACATGTTTGTGGAAGCAATTTTGCATCCAGAATTGATTCTACCAGAAGCAGCTTAGAGTAGCTTCTGCTTTTGGATTGAAAAATTATACTAAGTTTTACATCAAACTTGCTTTCAAAGTAAAAACATCCAAACATAAATCACTTTACTTCTAACTCAATTATATTGAAATCAATTCTACAAAATCAATTCCATCCAAAATCACGTTTGTCAAACGCTCATCCAAACACACACTTAGTACTTGCTTGCTCGTGCCAAATCGTTTGTTAAAGTTTGTCAAAGTGTTGATCGACCAAATCGTAAAACAAATCCTACCATGTTTGTTTCATGGTTTAGAATTATATTCCAGGGAATCACATGTTTGGGAATATTATTATCAAAAATATTATTGTCGGAAATGTTATAGAAAATGTTTGGCTAGCAGTTAAAGTGGTTGGGGATCTTTCTACAAATTCCTGGGAATAATTCAAAAGTTTGTTTGGTTTGGAGTGGATATTCATGAAAATATACATCAAAGTTATTAAAATACCCCTATCATATAAAATGATTAAATATCAATTTTTCAATGTAATAATTAATATAAATGAAATGAATAATTAAATATATTCTTTTATGTCATAATTCTCAAAATTCATCTTATTTATAAAATATTATTTAATACCATCAATAACGCAATTGATAAAATAACATAAACAATGTGATTATTATACCTATATTATTTAATTAATATTTTTTAGTATTTATTTACATAAATTAGTATATTTTTCTTTCAAATATTATATACAATATAAATATTTATTCAATTTAATAAAATAAATATTAAAAATGTATATGTTTAATGTAAAATAAAACAATAAAAAAAATCCATGTTGCAATGATGATTAAAAAAATACCGTGGGAATGGGAATAGGAAAGTGGGGGAGTTAGGGGATATTTTCGAACTTTAGTTACAATATTAGTATTATCATGGGAATGAAACTTTCCCACCACCCCATCATGAGAATGAAAACTGTATCAAGATGGGTAAAAGTTTTTCCTGGGTATAGTTTATTCCAATGAATATTTTTTTAAATCTTTGTATCAAACATAGGAATATCCATTCCCATCCTCATATTCTCTGAAATAGTTTTACATACCCTGAAACAAACACAACCTAAGCGTTTGAATACCGTGAGTTAAAATTGTTTCAATTTTTTTTTTTTACAAAAGTTTCAAAATACCTTATAACCACGCAAAGCAGTTAACTACGTTTTTTTTATTCTATTGAAAGACCATCAAACTAGCCGTTAAAAATATTAATTAGACGGTAGACAAAGGTTAGGTTAATTCACCCCAAATATGTTTAGTATTTTTTTTATCAGGGAAAAACAAATATGTTTAGTATGTGGACACGGATGGTATATCTGGGAAAAATATAATTTGGTTCATATGTTCTACTATATTTTATCAATTCTTCCTTGGAAAATAATTAGCATTCCAGAGTTGATCATCCTCATGTAGCTGTTAGCTTGGTAACAAGAAGTTTTATTTTATTGGATGGAGTCGGCTAAATAGATTAGTTTATGGCAGCGTTTGTTTCAATATGAAAAATTATTAAGCTATTAGGATTGATTTAGTGGGGGGTTGAACAGTTGACTCTTTACGCGGGGGGATTTATAATAGTGTTCTGTAGACAATCATGATAGAACATGATTTATGATAGAACATTATAACGCCGTATGATCCATATAGCCGATTCCACCTAATAGAATAAGGCTTGGTTGTTGTTGGTTAATTCTGTAGACAGTCAACTGTTCAAACCCCTCACATCAGTCTCTCGTCTTTCGTGCTCCTCAGTTGAAGGCGGCTATCTCTCTGCAGGCAGGTTCCCAAGCATCGCTCCCTATGTTGTCGGATGGAATGGAGCTACAGGTTCAGCCACCTCAGGTTTTGAATATTCGAGAGGGTCATTCTGGTGACAGTGGCTGAATCTACCGGATTGTGAAAAATCTTGAGAATCAGCAGCAGCTATTCAGGACACTTCCCTGAATTTCGCCTCCAAGACGAGGTGAAACTTTTGGGAAAGAGTATTAATATGAGACCTCCAATGAAGAGAGTCATTACGTAGAATAAGGATGAGAGTAGGGGATTAGGGCCCTAGTATGTTTCTAATAACTGCCTCTAACAGACAGTTATTATTGGAAAGCTGTAGTTAGATATGAACTCGTTTACAGTGAGAAGGAATTATCAATTGGAAGAGAGGACAGTCTAAGTCTCTCGAATACCTGGGAATAGGAGTTCCGCATTCCTATTGCTCTACACTACATTGCTAACTTGCTGTGTTCTACCAATAAACATCCAATTCTTTCCCTCAATTCTGTTTCACTTCTATTACATTCATAACCATCTAGCTACATGCAGTCCAATGTTTCGAATGCAATATTGTTCTACAAATTAATAAAAAGCCTGCAGAAGCAGTTGTGTACACAACATTCATGCTGGTATACAATACATGCAAAACCAAAAGAAAAAAATCGATAAAGCTACAAGAAAGCACCAGTCTCAGACCATGTATTTGGTACCATAAATCACACCAATATAAAATCTTTCTCAGCCCAGGAGATATCAATGACTGAATACCATGTTAAAAAACCAACATGATTGCAGTTACTGAAAAGTTTCAAATCACACATCTCATAGCATTTTTCTTAACCGAGGTCAGACACCTGACAGACAGCAGGCATGTTGTTCCATGCCACAAGAACCAAGCCCCCGTACCTGATTTGACTTAGAAGTTCCAGCAGTCATATGTTTGTAGTCAGTGGCTAGATCATCTCCAAAAAGGGTTGA
Organism: Sophora flavescens; assembly: GCA_030762895.1. Classification (NCBI taxonomy): domain Eukaryota; kingdom Viridiplantae; phylum Streptophyta; class Magnoliopsida; order Fabales; family Fabaceae; genus Sophora; species Sophora flavescens. Next base: position 77,115,252 of record CM061063.1, read on the forward strand.
TATAGCATCAGTGGTGATGGTGTGGTTCTTGCCATGCCCATAATCCTGCTCAAGCCAATCTGAAGCTAGCAAGAAGTCTGGCCGGGTAATATTCAACATTGACATTGTTTGATTTTCACTGTTAGGGGTCCAAACCTGGTCAACAGAGACTAATTTGGCAATGTTGCCTGCAGGAAATTCAAATAAACTCTCAACTTTCATAGAATACCAATAGATCCTTAGCAGCTGACAAATTTAACACAGGAATAAAGGGGGAAACCTAACATGTGCATTTTCATAAAAACTGATAAATGAATTTTTTGTCATACTAACTCTATCAGAGAAAATAAAATGTACTGTCTGCGCATGAAAACTCCTATGCTTTGTGAAGTAAAAGAGAGTTTCTTCAATTTTTTATTTGATAAAAAGATTCATCGATAATTTTGCAACTCAGATTTTAGGAATATAACAGAACAGGAAATCTCCAAGATAATTAACTAGTTTCAGATTGTCTGAAAGATGTAAGTGAATGTTTGTACAAATATGTGGAAGTGTTTTCAATGACCATTCTTCATACCACAAAGGCACACACTGAAAAGTACTAACCATTGAAGGTCTGAATGGGTGGGAGTTCATCCAATGAATTTGCATTGGCAACAGCAGGACACTCATTCAATATTGAAGTTGCACAAAATGGAGATACAGGGTCAGCATGCTCTTCCCATTCTGTCTCGCACATGTTCAAAGTGGAGCTGTCCGCTCTGTCACCAGGAGTTGTAGCAGATGAATTTGAACTCTTCTCAGAATAATGGTTCTTTGAGTTCATAGTCTTTGCCTGATAAAGTAAAGCATCCAGCAGGCCACTATTCTGTGGGGAAGAATAATCTGACTCCAGTGCACTGATTGGTGTGGGAGACTGAATGAAATCATCAACTGATTCAAGTGACGGAGGCGGGGTAGATGTACCCCAGCTACCTAAATCAATTTCGGGATATTGGAGTGAAGGGAGCTCCAACTTCACGGCCTCATAAGTTGGCTTAGAAGTAGAGTAATTGCCATTTGAAAGTGAATGGCTGTAACAAATAGCGTCGTGAGAGGAGGGACCAGGATCAAGGGGTAATTGCATTCCAAATGATTGTGCAATCTTATCGGAGGTATTATCCTGAATATGATCAAATGGATAAAACCCATTTCCGTTCATACCACTGGAACCAAGAAATGGCATGGTTGACTCTCGAAGTCGCTTATGGTTAGGTGATGTTGATGGCTCAAAATTACTATACTGAGAAGGATCAAAACCTTTCAGCATATTGCTAAAAGCAGAAACATCAGGAAGCTCAGGCACATAAGGTAATATTCCATGATTATCCTTCAGACTGTCAAATATTGCATCATGTATCTCATAACTGCTTTTCTGCAAGAAACCATTATGCACTTTATTGCCACCATTAACTCCACCACTGCTTTGGCCGTGCTGACTCTCTTGGAATGCTTGCAAACACACTTCAGGAGGATAAAGTGGCAAACCGGCCCGTTGACGCCTCTTGATCCGGGTGTTCCAGTAGTTCTTTATCTCATTATCTGTGCGACCAGGCAACTACAAGCAAAAGAAATTACCCAATATGATGGATAAATAAAATAAGCACATAATGTTCAAAATTATAAAATTGTGAAGAAGCTGATTGCAACAATTACCAAATCTTCTGTGAAACATATGATAGCCAAATCTAGAATGTTTGAATTCAAAAGTACCGAGACATTTACTTATAAATTATGATCAGCTACTTGAATAATTTTAACCTCTCAAGATTATAAAAATATAAAAATATCTGAGTTTCTTTACAATAAATTCAATCTCAAAAGAATGAGGTTATTCAAAATTGTATATACAATAGATACATCACTATGATTACCATATATTACTGAAATTTACATACTTATCTAATATCAACTGAATATGCTTTATAATCAATATAATTGTCATTTCCCTATTCTGGCAAGTTAGAATTAGTCTTCTTTTTTTTTTTATCCTGGCCGAGGAGCAAAAGTCCACAGCATCCAACACAACATGACATAGGCAACCTTCTAACTCTAGGCATGAACTTACCGTTATGCTTTCTACTATCTAATGTGTAAAATTATGACTAAGCTAATTTGTAATTGAAGTTATCTGCCTCTGTCCAAGTGCAAGATAGAATTACGAATCATTTGCAATCTCAGAAAAAAATAATAACTGCAGAGAAATGAATGTCTTCCAGAGTATCATAACATAATACTGATTGTTGAACTCCCTAAACCTGCACGACGATATCCAGAAAAATCTACAGAGATGTTATGAAAATCTTTGTTGCGTAAAAGTTGCCACAAATATATTGCAGCATTAAATGAAGCCTATACAGAATGACTGACGTTATTCATTAAGAATCTAACGTAAGACAAGTAAACTGTGTTCAACCACAAATACTTGTTAGTGAGGACCTCTACGTCAGCTTATAACCCTGTCCATGAGCAGATTATTTAACTTTTTTTCTATATTTATTCATATGTCGGTGTATGGCATCAAGAGATCCATAAAGTTAACTACCTTGTTCCATACTTCTAGGGAGGCGTCAATACGAAAACAGGGTTGTCAAATGAAATTTCTTTGCTACAATATACAAAGAATAGAAAACACGTTCGACAAAACAACACTGACATCACCAACAGCGAATAGCATTCATAAATTTCACGAAAACCAAAAGAGGTAAAAGAAAACGTAATACTAATATTTAAGGCAACGACAAATACACAATATGCTTACATGCGCCGCCATGCGTGCCCATTTGTTTCCCATTTTTGCATGAAGTTCAGCAATCAGCTGCTCCTCTTCCGAAGTAAATGCCCCTTTCTTTAAATTTGGCCTTAGGTGATTAGCCCACCGCAGTCGGCAACTTTTTCCGCAACGCGACAGTCCCGAGTGCCTCTGAACAGCATTCCAATTCCCCTCCCCATGCTTCTTGACATAATCCACCAAAATCGCATCTTCAGCAGATGTCCATGGCCCTTTCTTCAGAACAGCTCCACTGGCGCTTCCTCCATTACCCTCATCATTTAACTGTGACCCAGTCAGATCGTCGGGGAGCATCTCATCTTCAATCTCATTATTCAGCTGTCTCATCTTATATTATACAGTTTCTGCCAAATATTTCACAACCACAGAGGAAAGCCTTAAAATATACAAAAGAAAACTAGAATCAAACCAAGAAAAAGGTCCTAAATTTGCTTTGCCATGCCACTAAATTTCATTTTATTCTTTTCTTTTCGCCATTTCTTTTTGCATGGCAGGAGGGAGGTGCAGGCCACATCAAGATAATACAAGCAGAATGATATTAAGTGATTCGGGCAATAAAAAATAAAACAAAAAAGACCATTATAAAGATATCTTAGAAACAAAGCAGAATCACTGCAGCACTTAAATGGAAATGAAAATAATTGGAGGCAACATAATAGAAATAGCAAAGTTTTCTACTTCAGCAAAATCACTGACTCCGAGTAATTAATGATGCCTCTACTCCGGACCAGGAAAGCATGGATTTTCCAGACCCAAAAAAGAAACAAAGCATAATATTTCTTTATGGTATCAAATTATTTATGCTTACCTCAACCGGAATCAAATATATAGAAAGGGTTACCACATGATTATTGTACATGAAAAATACAAACAAAATTTCTATCCCTAAAAAACCATGAAGATCATGCATACCCATAACATTGGATTCATTTTTCCCACCAACCAAAACTCCAAATCCGGTCTCTACAATACAGTACACATTTATTACGATATTAATAACCTGAGCAAAGTGCAAAATTGCAGTGTTCAAGATTTGAAAAAATAAAATAAAATTAGCTATCCCCGTCTCAATAAATCCAAATTTTCCACCAAGCAAATTTAATAGAAGCACCAAAAACAAGAAGGAAAAACTATGAATCCACACTACAAGACGATACCTGAATAGGACGTAATCGCTAAAATCCAAAAACGACTCGTTTTGCGCGCTGAGAATTAAGCTAAATTGAGCTAGAAACTGAACGAAACCGTGAAAACTGCGTTCCTGAAATTCACAAAAAAAAAGAAGAGAGAAAATTGTGAAGTAGTTTCAAGCTGTTGTTAATGAAACAAGCTCAGAAAGTGAAAATTCATAGCGAAAGCCAATAAAACGAAGCGTGTTTTTTTCTTTCAACTTTTAACCCTAATTTGGAAACATTACACTCAGAATTTGAGTAAATCTGAAGGGAAGAAAAACAAGTTGGAGAATGAGAATTCAGATTCATCAGTGATGAGATTGAAAATTCGAGTTTTTATTTTGTTTTGGAAAAATGCGATTACGAACCGTAGCTTCTGGAGGAGAAGAAGAAGGATCCGCAAGAACAGAGAGCGGAACATGAAGGAAAATTCACAACAACAACACTCGAATACCTCTAGAGAGAGAAAGCAATGATGAAGAATCTTAGAGAGAGAAAGGGAGAGAGTGTGTGTGTGTGTGCTTTGTGTTATGTGTTTTGAAGGGAGAAAATGAAACGATGGCAAATGAAGAGAAAAAATAGGGGGAGAGAGAAATGTGGGAATGGAAATGGTTGCCACTTGCCAACACCAACCTTCAATGTTTCTTTCAATCAAATTTTTTGTATACTCTCAATTGAATTGAATTTATTCTTCAACACATGTTATACTATAGATGAATTTAGAAATATAACTAATATATAGTTACATACTACAATAAATGAAATGAGAAATATAACAAGAATCACATAAAAAGGGATTTTCTTAAAGTTTAATTTTCATATATTTGTTAGTATAAAGTTTTGGAGAATGTCCCAACCGGGGTTGGGAGTTTTATTCTTATCAGGCGTATCAATTGGGAGGTCACAAAATTCATCGAGTTAATTCTCATGCGTCTACGTGATTGAATTGGGGATTAGTCTCGTGGTCGATCCAAATGATCGAAGCTATGGGATATCCTAGTGGATCCATTGGGGAGCCAAATGCCCTAATTACGATGGATTACAAAAAAAACATTTGAGAATGCCGACTACCCTTAAGGCATTGATCAAGAAATCAGGAAAATATTTTTTATGGGAATTTCTATATTTAATATTTGGAAGAGTGATACATTTAATTTTTTCAATAAAACATTTCTTTTTTTGCATATGTTAATAATCAATACCCTTATAACACTAATTAGCAAGATCCGAAAATTTTTATATTAACAATCAATCACACGTCATCTCATATACGACTTTTAAGGTAATTACTAAAAGAGTGAAACATTTTAAGCAATGTAACAATATATAATTGGTTGATAATATTAAAAAAAAAAAAAAAAGAGACTGAAAGCACATTATAATTAAATCTTTTTTATTTTACTATTTTTTGGTATGTTATATTATAGATTACAAGAGATGAAAATGGACCATCTCGTGAATTTTTAACATGATACAGTCACGTGAACAAAGATAAATAAATACAAAGCTAAGAATAATGGAACTTTGTGACTTGAGGAATTCTCTGTTATATATATATATTTTTTTTGTTAAAGTAATCTTTTGGTCCTTATATGTGATATTGATTTTTAATTTGGTCCCTATATGTAAAAATTTATCAATTTAGTCCCTATACGTGACACTGGTTTTCAATTTGGTCCTCGCCGCTAATTGGTCCCTATATAAGAGGACCAAATTGCAAATTATTGTCACATGTAGCGACCAATTCAACAAAAAAAAATTGAAAGCGGTCCCTACATGTGACAGTTATTTCCAATTTGGTCCCTGTATGTGATAATAATTTACAATTTTGTCCCTCTTATATAAGGACCAATTAGCGGTGATGACCAAATTGAAAATCAGTATCATGTATAGGGACCCAATTGATAACTTTTTATGGATAGGGACCAAATTGAAAATCAGTGTCGCGTATAGGGATCAAAAGATTACTTTAACCTCTTTTTTATCTCTATTTACATAACAATATCATATAAAACTTAACAAAAAATAATTCATTTTCTACTGTGATAGATTAATGTTTCCTTTCTCACCAACATATGATTAGTTCAGGTGATAAGGGACTGGAACGTCTTAAACAAGTAGTCAGGATTTCAAATCTTGACTCTTATATATGGGAAAAATTTGATTGCCAGGGGATCATAACCCACCTCATGTGCCCAACAGGTTCCCTGATAGAGATTAATCAATGTTAATGATAGTGGATACTTCGTACCTATAAAATGATTAAAAAAATTGTTTCCTTTCTCAAATTAGTTTAAAAAGTTACAACTAAATAGGAAAAAAAAGATTATAATAAAGTTTTTTTAAGAGTTTTTCACATCTTTTAAGGTGACGTTTGGAAGAGCTTATTTAAGCTCATTTAATTTTGACTTATCTGATGACATAAGCTCTTATGCAGTGTGTTTGGCAGAGCTTATAAAAATAACTTATATCATCCCATAAGGAGTTTTTGACTTATATTCATAAGTCACTGGGAGAAACTTATGGAATTATCATAAGAGCTTATGCACTAAACATCATCTCCGTGTTTTTCACTATTCAAATCCTCTCATGCCCCTTTCTTTAAGCGTTTATGGTATAAGCTCTCATGCGATAAGGTCTAATGTGATAAGCTCTTAATTAAGTTGTTTACTCAAACACACCATAAGTATAAGATTTATGTTCACTTGAGATTAGGAACGAAAGGAGGGGGTGTATATGGTAGTGACCCACTCTTTTTATATAGGGTTAAATATGTTTTGATTCTTATAAAATTGATGAAATTTGATTCTGGTCCTTATAAATTTTTATTCATTTTTAGTCTCTAGAAAATAAAAAAAAAATGTTTTAATTCCTGGAATTAAAAATTGACCTTTTATATTTGAACTTTTATTATCAAATTGTCCAGTTGGTTCATTTTTTACTCTCCTTTGATGTTTGTTCAGTTTTGTCCTCAATCCGTTGATACTATTAAGGTTGTCTGTCTTTATGGGGAAAAAAAAGGTTTTCTTAAATCTCTTTATATTACAAAAGATCCCTTATGAATATGATCTATGATATTCTAACAATCAAGTATAGACAACTATATAGGAACAACTTGATATAAACCTATTATTATGATATTTTATATTATTATATTACTGTTTTTCTCTATTCTTAATAGTATTTATACGATTATCATTTATTGATTTGAGTTGTGAACTTATAATTTCTCGATCAATATTACTTAACTATACTCATTTACAGATATTATATTTAAAATGTACAGAAAACAACATTTTCACGTAAGAAGAGAGATAAAAATAATGATATAAAAAGAGGAGAGTATGGGGAGAGATGTGGGGTCGTGCGAATGGCATGCACATACACATGACTTTATGGGTGTACTTGTTTTGCTGAATTCAACCATTATGGTCACCACCATGCAGGCTGCGCTTGTGAAGACTTGAACTTCACACTTCGTACAGTGGTCGACTCTCTACGGTTCCTTTATTCTTTTACGTGCATCTAGGATATTTCTTGTGGGCAAGTCTTCAATCCTCACGTCCATAACTCGAGTTTGCATTCTCGATACAAAAAAAATACTGGCCGAAACAGTAGCCGGTAATTAATGATCCAATTTCGAATTAAAGTAATATTGTAGCAGTCGGTTCCCTCTTATAATTGCCGGCAAAATGAAAGGTACAAAAAGTGAGTGGCTGTCCTAATTTTTATAAGGGAGTTGCTACGATTCTCTTGCAAAAATAAAGGGTAGCAACCACGGTATCCTTACATGTATTTTTTGGGTATCTAAGTGCTCACACCTATACCCAATACTCGCACTTTAACAAAGAAAAAAAATATATAAATAACAAAAAGATCATAACTAAATTTAAAAATCATCCAACGATGTTTCGAGTGTATTCATGAAACATTAAAAAGCCAGTGTATTATATTAAATAAAAACATGTAAAATATCCAAAACAAATAAATAACAATAAACATCCAAAACAGTAAATTCATCAAGTTGTAATTCCCGAGCCGATGTTCTCCAAAACCTGTAAAATAAAAAACATACATTATATTAGTTATACATTATAAACTTGTAAAGCAATAATTAGTAGCAAATTGTTAGATTATCTTACCTCATCTTTTGAATCAGAGTCTCGAAAAGGATGCAAACGTTTGTCATTCATGTCTAAATATTGCTTTGGTCCAGTTATACCAATAGAAACTAGAACAAAAAATAAAATTAATGGTTAGACTAAACACAAATTTAAATTTCATTAATACCTACCGGGTAAATCTTTAATCCTCACTGCTTATACTGTTTCTATCCTCTAGGGATGACAATTTGTACCCTACCCATTGGGTACCCGTAAAAATTATTCACAATGGGTAGGGTAATTACTCGCATAATGGGTAAGGGTAATTACCCACAAATTTGAATAGGTACGGGTGCGGGTACGGGTACTATGGTATCCACCCCGCCCCATACCCGCACACATATATTGGTATATATAATTATTTATTTATTAATATCACTAATATATATAATTTTAACTATAATACAAAATTTAAAACCAAAATTAATCTAAAGATTCATAACTTTCTAAACTTAGTTGCATCTCTGTATTGACATAATAGAGGCAGAGCTATTCATATTTTGTATTTTTTTTTTGGCTACATCGTTGCCTTTGTTTTTTCTATTTTAAATAATAAATTTATATCTATATCTATACTAATTGATAAGGGGAAATGCTAGCACAATGGTGCAAGCCATAAGTCAAGTGATGAAGGCTGAGCCTTTGTTTTTATTGTACATGCCACGTGTTAGCGGTATGATTTTTTGACTTTTTTTTAAATTTTTTAATTTGTTTTACATTTTTTTTAAAAAAAAGTTCAAATTTTTTTTTACTTTCTATACTTTTTTTTTAAGTTTATTTTTAAAAAATTCTAATTTTTTAGAAAGATGAATACTGTACACTTCGTTGATGCAGACCGCGAATATGATGGCCACAGATGCACGGAGGTTGGACCAGGACCTTGGATGGAAGGTGTGAAATCCAAAAATGACATCGTTACCAAATATCGGGCTCCAAGATTAGCATATAAAATAAATTTTCACCATTTAAACCGGTTTCCAATTGCTATAGAAGACATGCACGTCACTTTTTAACCGGCTAAGGTACATTGCATCTGGACCGTTGAAGTATAATAGTAATATATCAATGGTTCCTGTTACATGAGTATCAATCCTCACTTATAGGGGGTGAGGATTGAAGACAAAGCCATTTCTTGTTGGTACTTGATTGGAGTCTAATCCCTTTTATAAATTAATGTGTATATAGTAACTTCTAAGAAAAAACATATTCTTTCTCCAACTTCAAACTTTCTCCCTTCTCTCTACACACAGCTGCGTGCCATCACTAAAGATGGTGGTTTTGGGTCATTTTTGACCTAGAATCACCCATTTACTTCGTTTTTTCTCCCATTTTATCTAAATAAGTGGTTTTTCCACATAGATCTGCTTTTTTTGTGTTTTTCATCATCTGTGTACGGCGGTATTGTTGTTCATCGTCTTGGTGAGGCGTTGTTTGGCTTCCCGTCTTGGTATGGTGTTCGTTTGGTTCAGATTGGTAGATCTGCTTCGATCCATCACAGATTTGATCAAGAATTGTGTGTTAATGTTACATATCCAAAGACATGGGTATTCCGGTGACTTTGATTTTGTCACTTTTGTAGGCATTTTGATTTTGCCATGTTATGCTATTAACCTGGGAATTGTAAATTTGTTCGCAGATTCATCCTTTTCAGTTTTTAGCGATGTTGGATTTGTGTTGTTTTCAATGTATTTTACCCATTTGAATGAACGAATACCTTTTTAGTCAAAAAATAAAATAAAAATAATATGATAAAAAAATGACAGATAGGGAAGGCACTCCCAGGGCTATCGAGCATGACGTCAATGACATATGTTAGGGCTGCTATCAAGTAGTCTCACCCAGTTACAACTATTCCTGGTCCATTGGAGCCAAGGGATCTCCCTGAAGAGGGTTGCCCACGAAGGGGATTTTAATGGCGTCATGGAATTCAAACTCATATCCATAAGGAAAGTCAGAGTTCAATTTCGGATCCTTAACCACTTCTGTCGACCTCCGTCGGCTACTGATTAAAAAAATTTCATACACACAACTAATAATTGAAGATTACCATGTTTAATAAACATAAGTATTTATCAAATGTATTGGACTTCATTCAATATGTTATTTTTATTATTAAGAAAAATTCGAGACCAAATGTGGGGGACATCCTATCCTTCTCAATTGAGGAAAAAATATTAAACATTGTTTTGTTAGTTTTTTTCGGTTGAAGTATTTTGACTTTAATTTTAATTATGAAACATAATATATGGTTTCTATTATGCTCTCTATTTTCAATTTTTTGGTAATTTTTATTGTTTTATTTATAAAATTAAAAACGAGATAAGGAAATGACAAATCATTGATGCTTATGCTCGTTTAATAGAAAATCTTTACAAAGTGCTGTGGGAGGGTTCTCGAATGGTTTTTTTTTTTGGAAAGCCATAGAAATTGTATGAAAGAGGAGTGCAAGGGGTACCCCAAACCCTTATACAATGATAAAGAGAAAAGGAAAAAATGTAAGGATAGACAAAAGAGATGAAACCACAACCGAAACCCAATACAAGAAGAGCTACATAAAAAGTCCTACCCCACCAAAGACACAACCAAGTTTTTAGAGGATATAAGCCAAGGGATATATCCATGAAAAACCCAATTTACAAGGGACAGTGCAGTAGGCATTGCAGTACCCAAGCCTAAGGAGCCAAAGCCATGCAAAGTTTTGGGTCTATGCTCCAATCCAAAAATGAAAAACAACCATTCTTTAAGAATCCCATGCACCAAGTCCATACTCTGATGAACACCAAATCAGTAACCTTGACAAAATCGATAGTGCCCTGTTTGAACACTATATCATTCTATGTAGCCAAATGCTCCAAATAATCGCGAACCAGAATTGTCTCCAGCATTTTTTGTTTTCCAATCCAGGCACCAAACCTATGTGTTGCCGTAACAGGGCAAGAAAATCACCTGCAAGAACAGTTTGGATCCCAAAACAGTTATATATTTGCATCCAGACAGCATAAGAGAATTTGCACCCTAGGAACAAATGAAGGGAAGACTATGATGTCCCATTGCAGAATTTGCATAGCGCAGCCCCTTCTTGTAACATCACCCTTCTCCTCATCAGGTTACCAAAGGTCGGTATCCTGTCCATAGACACCATCTAGCAAAACGCTCTTATTTCAGAGGAACAGATTTCTCCCATATCATCTTATAGCCTTGATCCTCAATAATGCCATCAACACTGATTATACAATTATATGCTGATTGCATAGAAAAGGTTTAATCAGCAGTACGTGACCAAGTCTCTCAATAATACCATACTCCTTGTGACCAATCACCTAAACTAGTGACTGATGCATCCTTAACTGAATCAATGTTGAACAGTCTCTCAAACATTTGTGAGAATGGAATGGGTGTTGCCCACTTGTCATGCCAAAAAGAGATTGAATCACCACAACCTAATTTCCTAGATAGTCCATTCGAGAGCCAATCAACCCTGCCTGAGCCAACCCCTTCCAATTTTCCCAAATCCCCCCACCAATGAGAAACCACCCCACACTCCCTTGTTTTTTCAGTCCAGTTACTATCCCACAAATTTTGAGACCCATACCTAACTCTAAGGAGATTTTCCCAAAGAGAACCCGAATCGGTAAAAAATCTCGACCTCCATTTCCCAAGAAGAGCTAAGTTGAAACTACCTATATCTCTAATGCCCAAGTCCCACATCCTCTCTTTTTTTACAAACTAACTCCCAATTAACCCAACAAATTTTTTTACACCCCCCCCCAAGAAGTTGCGTTGTAATTGGATGATTTTTGGATTACCTTCTTAGGCGCCTTGAAGAAAGAAAGAGTGTAAACCAGGAGGATTGACAGGACGGCATTAATTAGGATCATCCTCCCCCCAAAAGAGAGGTATTTATTTCTCCAACCGTGAAGTCTCTTCTTGATATTGTTGATAAGAGGCACCCACGTTTCCATCTTTCTCGGGTTAGCTCCAACTTGGATTCCAAGGAATTTGAATGGTAATGAACCAATTTTGCAATTGAGAATATCCACAGCCAACTCCACCAATCCATGGTTCGACTTTATTCCAAACAAGCAGCTTTTATGATAGTTCACTTTTAGTCCAGAAGCAAGCTCAAAATTCCTAAGGATGCCTTTCACTGCTCTTGCATTTGAAATCGAAAATTCTCCCACCAACAGTGTCATTTGTATATTGAATATGTGAGATTCTAAACTCCTCCTCCACACCCGCAATCAGATATTCCTTGAAAACATTCCTCTCCACCGCACTTGTGATTAGTCCATGTAAACCCTCTGCCACAATTAAGAACAAGAAAGGTGCCATTGGGTCTCCTTTTCGGAGTCCCCTTTTCGTGTCAAATTCCTTCGTGGGACTCCCATTTACTAGTATGGAAACCGAGCTATAAGCAAGACACGATGTGATCCAAGCTCTCCATTTTGAGTCAAAGCCCATTCTAGCAAACATGTAATTTAAAAATTCCCAACTCACTGTGTCGTATGCCTTTTCGAAGTCCACTTTGAATGTTAAGCACGGATTGTTCTTCTTCCTAGCAAAATCAATCACTTCATTTAAAATCACCACTCCATCAAGGATGTGCCTCCTTTTTAGAAAATATGTTTGGTTTTTAGAGATGATAGAGTCCATGACCCTGCTCAGTCTTACCTCCAACAGCTTTGCAATTACTTTGTATAAACAACCTACCAAAGAAATGGGCCTGAAGTCATTTAAGCCTATCGGATTCTCCTTTTGCGGGATCAAAACTATGAAAGAGGCATTGCACCCTCTAACCAACCTAGTTGATCTATGAATGTCTTCCAACAACCTGCAGAAATCGATTTCAAGGCACTACAAAAAAAAGTCATTTTAGCGACCATACTAAATTGGTCGCTAAATGTAAAAATTTGATCGCTAAATCGGTCGCTAAACCATTTAGCGACCATTAAACGTTTTAGTGACTAGGAAATCTGAAACCACGTCCGGTGGTCACTAAATGGTTTAGCAACCAAATGTGGTGGTCGCTAAACACATCTTTTTTTTGTAGTGAGGGATTTCCAGCACTTCTTTATGAAAGTAAAATTATAACCGTCCAGCCCCGGGCTCTTATTACCCTCACATTCCCACACCGCCTCCTTTATTTCTTGCTTTGAAAAACCTGCGGTTAACATTTTGGCATCACCCTCGGATATTTTTTTGAAGTTAATACCATCCAATGTCATTATGAGGCTACATTCCTTACTAAACTGTTTTTTGTAATGACTGTAGATGCAATCTTTCACCCCAATCGGCTCTTCAACCCACCTACCTTCGGCCCACAACCAATGAATTGCATTTTCCCTCCTTCTCTTATTCACAAAAGTATGGAAAAAAGTTGAGTTAACATCTCCCATTCTCAGCCAATTTATCCTCGACTTCTAGAAGGTCACTGAATCTTTAATTATGGATAAGCTCCACATTTTTTCAAGCAACTCTCTTCTTGTTTGCACATCTCCATCTAAGAAGCCTGCAAGTTCACCTTTATCATCAATGTTTTTTATTTCTTCTATAACCAACCTCAACCTATCGTCAACTTGATCGAAAGAACCTGAGTGACAACACTTCAAAATGGCTTTCATTTTTTTCAGTTCCTCTTTTAGGATGAATGAACCACAACCCTGCAAATTCAGCTTTTGCAATTCCTTCTTGAACATTGCCTCAAAATCTCTCTGTTCCAGATAGGAATTAAGCACCCTAAATGGCTTTGGGCCCCAATCCTTTGCAACTGTTTTCAAAATGATATCACTATGGTCGGACACTGTTCTCTTCATACCCCATTGAGTCAGATCTTGAGACTCATTCAGCCACTCCTCCGATAGTAAAAATTAAGTCATAATGCGTCTGACTCATAATGCGTCTAAGTCACACTCTTGTGGTCCTTGTGTGTTTTGATAAACTCAAACATTAATTAATTGATTTTACATTGAACCATATGAACATTCTTAATCATCTACTTGAGTTGTGTAGCCAAAATCCATGTATCAATAGCAAGATAAGTCAACAAAAGATTAAGGAAGAATCAAATGGTTGCATACAAGTGTTTGAAGTACAATGTGTCTAAAGTCTGACTGATTGAAGCCGACGAATTTCAGTCTCATCATTCTCTGAAGAAGAACAAGTATCAAAGCAGTATTGAAGCAGTGTCAAAGCAAAGCAATCAATGATTGTCATCTTCAGTGAAAGTTAAAGGAAAAGGGCTTACTCGATCATGAGTGAACAAAAAAGTAGAATCAAGCAATACTCTTATGGAAGACATTTCATTCTTACTTGACCGACTATGCTGAAGACCAAAGAAGCATGAAGTCATCAGTTAGAGTAATGATCAAAGTATTCAAGGAATGCAAACATTATCTTCTGAAGGAAAGTTGAAAGAAGATTTGGATCAAGTTTGCAGACCGTAATTTGATCAAGGAGAAATCAAATATGCGTCTAAGTCCCTGACAAAATCAGAATCTTCATTTTGTCAGATCAATCTACCAAGACTCACTGACAACCACTGACTCAATCTTAGACAAAGAATTAATCGAGATCAAGATTATGTGATATCTTCAAACCAATCTGGAAAGCGCTCAAAGGAAAGAGTGTTTATCTCTCAGTACGCGTCTATGCCTCTGACAAAGTTAGCATCACTCTTCTGTCAGATTAACATGTTTGATTCAAGAAATATTCCAACATCCTCAAACTTAGAAGATGTGAAATGCAAAAGTCATTTCTGTGATATTGAAGCACGCGCCAAGAAGAAAAGCTCTCTACGAAGAATTTACTTAAATCTCTGATGCAAAGTTTAGAGTAATTTGAAATTTGAAATATAGTTAATTAAACTTGAAAGAAGTTTATTAATATATTTCTTATCTACAATCGAAATCAGAAAAAGGAGAAAAGACAAAAGGGCAAAGCTACAAGAAAGCATTCCTTATGATAGTAAAAGAAAAGCTACTTTATCTGAGCTTTTCTATGTGTTACACAAATAAGGAAAGAACACTGCCCAAAGCTACTGTAAAGCATTTCTGCTATACTCGGTTATCAGCAAGGAATCTTCAACGTTCTTCAAAGCATTTATTATCAAGTCAGAACGGCTATCTCTCAAAGAACAAAGCAGACGACCTTCAAATGCATCTCAACGGATCTTTTTGGTCAAGTATAAATAGATGAAGTCGAAGACCAAGAAAGAGAGACAACATATACAAGTGAAGCGATACTGTGATAAACAGAAAAACCAGAGAAAATCTCTCATCAACTGAAAAGCTATAATACTTAAAGAAGAACTCATTCGATGGCTGAAAGCTCTCATCACTCACTCATCACTTTCACACTCTGAATATTATTCGAAGAAGAACTCATCTGCAATTCACCAAGTTCCAAGTTCATATCCACTCTCTGTAGTGTTTAAATATTGGTTGAATTGCCTTGTAACTTTGAAGTTGTGCTTCAAAACTCTCTCAAACTCCCCGAGCACGAAGAGGCTTGTTTCAAGAATACTTGTTGAGCCTGAAGAGACTAAGTGTGCAAACAATACTTGTGGTTGAGCCTGGAGAGGCTAGGTGTGCAAATAATACTCGTCTGTAACCTTGATCAGTTTTAGTGTTAAAACTTGGTTAAGCCAAGGATTGGATGTAGCCCAAGGTTATGGGTGAACCAGGATAAATCTGAGTATATTCTCTCCTTATCTTTTACTTTACTATTCAGTTTGTTTAACTGTTTGTAAGTAACTAACTCTGGTGTGATATGAAGTTGCAAATCAATGTGTTGTGAAAGGCGTCTGATCTCTTAAGCCACTTTCGTTCACTGACTTTGTTCTGTGCTTCTCAAACTCTGATTTTCGAAAACACTATTCAATCCCCCTTCTAGTGTTGTTTTGTGCCATTTCAAAAATCTGTCCAACCTGCTCATACAAGTTCCGTTTGCTCTATGCCAAGTGTACTTTCTCCCGGTGAGAGGCAAATCATTTAGTTCCAAATCCTTAATGAATTCATCAAAATCAACCATCTCCCCATTCACTGGCAGACCTGATAACCCCATTCTCTCAGAAGTGTTTCTGACCGAATTGAAATCTCCAGCTAAGCACCACGCAGAATTCGAGTTATTCATTCTGATAGTTTTTAGCTCCTCCCAAAGGACTCTCTTACCAGCAAGACTATGTTGGACGATTCTAGGCAAGTATACCTAGTCGTACAAGTAATATGGTGGTGAGACCGATATCGTTCCCACGAGGACTGTGACAAGTACTAGCACGTAACAAATCAACTACTATCTAAGCGGATATTTAACAATTAAGATAAACAAAATAAGAGGAAAAAGTCTTTTTGGATTTTTGTCAAACATTTTGAATGCAGAAAAAGGGGTTCTTCAATATGATGAACGATGTTGGGATTAAACTTCACCAAACCTTAGCATCATGCAATACCAAAACCACCAATCCAGTTTATGCTTCAAATATTAAAATCAATCCACTAGATTACTCAAGCCCTGATTCCTCATATGACAAGAGCCTAAATCCCCTAATTAAACCCTAATTCCTTAGGTGGCCTAATTAGTTAATTTGCATTAAGAGTAAGGATTACACGATTACTAATAAACCAAAATCCATTCCTAGATACAAGGTTTACTAGGTGATTAATTCCAGATCAAGAATTGATAAGAACGTCCCCATTGCAAATCAATTCTCAAAATCAATTCATGGATGGCCAGACCACAAAGAGCATTAAGCATAGGAATTAAACACTAATACGAAGGCATAAACACAGATCAATAAATCATGGCAAATACATAATATTCAGTTTAGCTACATCTAATCTCAACAAAGAGGGATTTAGCTACTCATGATTACAGAGAAAACTAAAACCAGAGAGATAGAAACAAAGGGGAGAAGAAACTCCATGGAGGCTTTCCACAGCAGCCACCACAGCCCCTCTGGCTCAGAGAAAATCTCTTTTTAGGGTAAAATCGCCTCCCAAGTGATCATCCTTTTTGTTTTGCCCAGATTCGTATTTATAGATTAGGAATAATGCGCGTCACGACCGTGATGGCTATCACGGCCAGGCCGTGACGGGTTCTGCCTTGAGCGCGCTTTCAATTTTTGATTCATCACGGTCGTGATGCTCATCACGGGCAGGCCGTGATCGCTTCTCCCTTCACCAAATAGTCTGTCACGGCGATCGTGATGGGCGTCACGGCTTGTCCGTGATGCTTCGGACTTTTGCCCTCTCTCTTCCCCGTTATTGCTCGATCATGGCCGTGATGGTCATCACGGCTAGGCCGTGATGGGCTCTGTTTGGCTCATTTTCTTCACTTTTCAAGCTCTATCTTCATCCGAGCTCCATCATGGTCAATTTTGAGCATTTTACCTTTAATTTCTGCAAAACGACACCATAGAACCGTCTCACCCGTTCCAATGGAAAAACTAACAACAATCAAAGTAAAATTACCTAAACTATATGAAAATGCATGAAAAAATGTACATGAAATATGAGGTGGAATCACACTCATCAGACTACAAGGTGCATAAATATTGAAAATGCTACAGGGTACCTGATTTTCACCCCAAGTTCCTGTGACTTCGAGAAATCCATCCCCCTTTAGAACCTGCTACCTCACAAAGATTCTTTTATCCCACATACAAAGCATACAACCAGAAAACCCATTTGATTCCTTGAAACACCAATCCAAACCCGGCATCCCCATAGAGATTGACAGGAAAACAAATCAATAACCTCCATTTTAGTTTCTTGTATATAGATAAACCCAACTTTCTCTGATCTTGTTAAATTTCTGATAGCATTTTTCTTTAATCTCCCCCCCAAACCCCCTGATATTGAAAAATGTGATTCTCATTAGGAAACCTTTGCTCCCCTGCCAAAAGGACATTGTTGCAGTTCTCTCTGTCCCTATTCTCCATCTCGACTAGTTTGTGAACTATGGTTTCTTCGTTATTTTTTGATGTCATACCTAATTGTTTTCCATGTTCCCAAATCTCACTAGCCTCCCTATATGCCTGAGCCCTTATAAAAGCACTATTCATTTTCCTAATTTGTGAGTCAGACACTAAATCACTAATCTGAGTGAATCCTGACAACATGACTGAATGACCCGCTATTTTTTTACCTTCTACAATCAAGGTCCGCTTGGAAATCTCCCTTTCTGCTTCGGCCTCAGAGGGACCATTTGCATCTTGAATTCTATCACTGGACTCGGCAGCTTGACCGATACTGAGAGAACCCAAAATTTCCTTAGCGAGAATGTCGTTTTTCAACGATCGCATTTTGCTTCTTGCTATGAAGTTTCTTGGTGCCCCGATCAATCTCTTTCCCAACTCTGAAACCAAGCTCTTTGTTCTGGCCCCTAAGCTCTGAACCCCCGCATCAGCTTCAAGAAACGCTACTTCCTTGCATGCCTTCTTCCCGGGCTTTGTTGTTCCCCTACTAACGGCCCCATAAGCAGCTAGAGATAAAGAGATATCATCCACCCCACATGACTTTGGCCCAACAAAAGAGTCCACTTGGTTATTAACTAGAATTCCTTTGCTTCTCCCTGAGCGACTAGAAGTCCCAACCCCCTCAGCATTCAGGCTACCTCTCAGGCCCACCTCTTCTAGATTTATTGTTGGGCTTTCAACCGCTTGGCCCACCACATTTAAATCTGTGTTTGTATCACTAACATAATCCCCATCCCCATTATTTTTTTCTGCTGACGTCAATACTTTAACCAAAGGATTTTCACCTAGATTTTGCTGTGTTTCTCGAGTCCCACCCCCCACTACCACTAACCTTACTCTGATGGGTCGTACTATGCCCCTTCTGTGATGTGACCCTCCTGAAATTCAAATTTGAAATTTCGTTGCTCAAACGATGCAACTCCACCTCTCCTTCCACCGCTGTGAACTTAGACTCCGGGACAACAAGGTGGCTATCGTCCATGTCATCGTCTCCCTTGGATGAAGATGCATCAGAGTTCTAGTACCTCTAATCCGACCCAAATCTGAATAAGTTATCCCCAAAAGATTCCTCCAAAATTCGAATATTGTACACAATTCCATTCACCTTAACCTGAACTGATTTATTAATGAATTCGGGCACCTTTGTTGAGATTAATACCCTCCCCACATCCAACCTCACCCTATCCCTAGTGGATTCATCCATAGAGATGAAGGTCCCCACCTTTTCATCCCATACATGAGCAGGGACCCCCAGAAATTTGAACCATATGGCTTTGTCAATAACAACTTGATTTGGAGACCAAGGACTAATTTCAGTAAACCATTTTTCAAACTCCTACTTCTTATTGTTAAAAATTGTTTCGAAATCGTCGCCTTCCAAAGGTCACAGGAGCATTAAGTTTCCTCCCATTGGAGTTAATGAAGTTGATATGGCTCCTTCCAGTTGGAATTTCACCCGATTGCAAAGGATACCTTCAGGGTCTGTTGTTCTGCCCACAAAGCAGCCCTTCCACCATTTCATGTCTTCTTCTGGGACAACAAACTCAAACCCACCCCAACTTTCATTTCGATTGGTCCCTCTTTTTTGGAACTATTGTTTTCGTTCCTGATTCTTGGTCCTACTTCCACTGGCAACTGCCTCCACATAACTTCTCCCACCGACCCCTTTAAATCGTATATGACCGCCAGCATTAAAATTTTGTTTCTTTGTCGTCTTGTTCATTACTTCCTCATGTGAAAATGCTGGTATGTTCACCCGTAATTTGTATGACCCCATCCAAATTGAATCCAACTTCTCCTCGAGTGCTTTTGGTTGACGTACATCCAAATACCCGCCAAAGCCAAATCTTTGTCCAAATTTGTCCCTTTTTGGTGGAATGAATACATCAATAACACGACCCCAATGTAGAAAAACTCTCCATAAGTCCTCATAGCTAGCATCCTCAAGAAAATTTGTGAAGTAGAAAGAGGTGGAGCCCTTGTACAAGTTTGGACCTGTACCATTTCCCCTTGGTCTTCCTCGATTCCCATCCTGCTCTTGCCAACGATGATATTCTCTACCGCTCACTCTCTTTAACATCTCTCTAACTTTCCCCACCATTTTGCCCTCCAATGGCTAGATAAGTATATGTGTTCACCGGTTGGCAACTGCCAGATTATCTTATCTTATTTGGTTGAGATGGCAATTTTCATCTTGGTCTTAATGGTCCAATGGTTACGCTGTAATTTCAATGCAACATAAAGTTTTACACTGACATTCACTAACATTTTGATGTGTGTGTTTTTATCTTAATAACTAAGAGAGAGAAATTACAATAATGCTGATTTGTCAAGATGTTACTGGATGTCTGTGTAAAGATCCTTTATACTGATTGTACATAGAAATTAAACTCAAGTTAATTTGAATTATTCGAAGGAGTAGAGAAAATAGAGAAAGCTTTTTTTAGAAGAAATGCTTGAGTGATTAATACTCATCTTTTTCAGTGCCCCCCAACACACACACACAAACAAGTGTTGCATACACTCATGGATGATCATTCTCTAGCCCAATACTTAAAAATATGCCTTCTTCATTCTTTTCATCAAACTTTGTACAACAAAACAAAAAGGATGAGAAAAGAAGCAGTGCAACCCTTGGTTTAGAACCTTGCATACTTAGTTGCTATGTAGTTGTTAGATTTAGCCATGTGATTCAGGTTCATCTAGGTCTAACCCTTACTAGTTTCGTCAATTTAATCTTCTAATTTTATGATTCTGTGATCTTTCATTGATTACTGTTTTGTGAGGTGTTAAATTGTACTCTATCCGGACTCAATTATAAACAAAATTAATTAACTTCACACTTATTAAGGAAGTTAGTTGATTTAGTTTAATTGTCTTGATTTATGTAAAAAGTGGGTTAAAATTACTAAATCACCCTTACTTATAACAATCATCACATTTAATTCTTGGGAGTGTGCATTGCTCTTGAAAAAGTAAAAGAAGATTATTTAACTAGGGGTATTTTTAGAATACTGACATCAAATAGAGTTGAATTGGTTAAATTTTACTTATATTTGAGTTCATCAAATATAGGTTTTTTTTTTTATAATTAAATTCGAAGGAAGTACGTATATTTTTGGGTTTGAGTAATTCCTTGAAATGGATTGGATAGCAAGAAGTCAAACGTGCATCCAATGAGGAGTGGGGAACATGAGAGATGGCTTTCAAATGAGGGGATGGGGTTTTATTTAGAAGAGATAGAAGATTATTTTAATTGGCACAAAATGTCAATAAGAAGATAGCATGAACTGTGGAGAAGGCTTAATATATATATATCAATTGTTGTAATGCATGGATTTTTCCAAAAAAAACCCGGGCCATCAACTTGGGAGAAGACCCATTGGGAAAGAAGACTGTCACATGGTTTCGATTTGATCCACTTTTTTTTCTTTTCAATTTGGTCCTCCCATATGGCTCCAACACATACTGTCAGTCTACCACGTGGAAAACATGCCAAAGCAACTACCCAGGTTATATGTTAAAGATAACGGTTTTACTAACATAGGTGACATAAATGGTAAGATTGACTAACTTGAGACTTAGAGGACAAAAACCATTTTTTTAAAATTTAAAAGACCAAACCAAAAACTAAAATAAAATACCAAAATATATTTTACTCCGTAGGTTTAGGAATTATTATAGTTTATATTTAAAAGACAATTAATAACATTGTTACTTTATAATGATATGAATGATACAACGGTACACGAGTCTACAAATACACAAACTAGATAACTAAATGCATATGTTTTTTAACACTCTCCTCAAGTTGGAGCATATATAAGTCAAATGCTCCAATAGTTTACCACATATATAATAGCTTTGAGAACCTCGTTATGACTTGGAGAAAACATCTGCAAGTTGATCATTAGAGTTCACAAAAGCAGTGGTGATTTCTCTTGAGTCAATCTTTTCACGGATGAAAAAAACAATTTCTATGTTTAGTATGTTCATGAAAAACTGGATTAGAAGCAACGTGCAACGTAACATGATTACCATAAACTAATGTCATGAGACCTATTTGGCATAACTTTGATACTCGATAGAGTGGTTTAAACCAAATCATTTAGCATGTAGTAAGAGCCACATGGCTCATCATTTCGCTTTTGCACTTGATTTGGCAACAATGTTTTGTTTTGTTTCTTACTTTTTCATGAGATAGGATTCCTTCCAAAATAAGAACACAAAATGTAGATGTTGATTCTGTCACCAGGAGATCCAGCCCAATCGGTATCAATATAAGTAGCAATGTTTGTATGGCCCTTATTTCATATAGTAGTCCATTTCGTAAAGAGATTTTAATGTATCTTAAGATCTGAAGCTATTGCATCCCAATCGCTATCACATAAAGAATCAAGGAATGGGTTTACAACACTAACAACAAATGATATATCCGACCTTGTGATATATAGCGAGATAATTTAATTTTCTCATTGGTTTATGATGTCTATCTAGATTTAAGTAGAGAAGAAAAATGTGAAAAGAAAATAAAGAAAAGAAACATCATGTAAATATACCACTACCAGAAAATACCAAATTTCCTACGGCTTTTTACCGACGGCCACGACCGTCATCGGTAATGAAGAGGTTACCGACGGATATGTCTGTCGGTAACGTCAAATACTAAGAATTACAAGAATTATCGACGGAATTACCGTCGGTAACCTTACCGAGGGTATTTCCATCGGTACTGTTGGCAGGAATTGAGAATTCTTGGTGCGAGAGCTTCCGAGCGTCTTTTTCGTCGAAAATCTTGAGCAGATGTTCTTGACGACTTGTTTATCGGAAACTTGGTTTACACTACCGACAGATCAATCCGTCGGTATTCATTTTTTTTTTTGAATTACCGATGGATAAAGTCATCGGTAATTTTCACTGGTCGTATACAACATGTGCAGTTTGCAAGCAGGAGTGCTTGGCCGGTCAATTAAGCTCCCTGAGGTCTTTACGCAGACCCATATACGTAGGGAGACCATCGACTTTGTTGATGAGAGGTCCAGACGGACTGTGGTGAGCAATATTTATAAGTTTTTTTTTAAACTTTTTATTATTATAAGCTAATAGTAGAATGTTTTTGTTTATTAATAGGAGGAGAAGTTCTCTGCCAGGTTTACTTAGGTAGCGTCTGAAACTGCCTCTTGCACTGGTGCCTCGGATCTCTCCCAGCTTGTCCCTGCCGAGGTAGAGAGACTTGAGACCTAGGTGTGGGTTGATGTGGCCAGCGGGAAGAAGAAGGACCGGATTTACAGTACCGGGAGCCTAGCTTGTACCTACCGTCGGGGGGTCCAAGCTTGATGTATCGAGAGGATGCATCTTCTAGCTCGCAGGACACCGATGAGGTGCAGCAGCTAAGACAGAAGGTGCATCAGCAGAGGGAGGAGAATGAGCACATGAGGCAGCAGATAGAGGCACTCTCGTAGATGGTCGCTGGTGTGCTTGAGGTGCTCCCACCTGAGAGGTGCACCGTTCTGTAGGGATCGCTCCATACCGGCCAACCCTATACTACTACCGACGTACCTGAGCAGCAGCAGGATGGCGGTATGTCATCTCAGGCACAATCGGATGATCATATGACGTCAGATGTTGATCTCTCCCCCGCCATGACGATGACTATTATGGTGATTATTAGGATAGTTACTTTAGATATTTCTAGCGTTTTGATAGTTAGGGTTTTGTACCGAATTTTCTTATATTATACGGATAATTTTGATATTATTTATACATTGCATGTTTTACATATGATATTATTTATTTTAATTTCAATTTTAAAATTTAATTTTAAGGACATTGGTTAAAGAACCTACAAAAGGAAAGTTTATATTGGAAAACTAAGTGTAACACTTTTCAAAATGCTAAATACACAAATTTTCATACAAACCTTCCTTTCTTGGTTCCTTAACAATGTCCTAAAGGCACTCGTTAGCATTTTCCTAGTAATATACTAATTTCAAATAAATTATTTTATTAACTTTTTTTTATAACTATGACATAGGTACGAAGTATCCACCACCGTGAGCAGTGACTAATCTCCGTCGGGGAACCTGAGGGGCACACAAGGTGGGTTCTCCCCTCCCAACCAGGTTTTTTCCATACACAAGAGACATGATTCAAACCACTGACCACTTGCTTAAGGTGTCCAGGTCCATTACCACTTGGACCAACCACATGTTGGTAATTATTTTATTAACTTGTATTGAATGATGTAAACTTTAAAAAAAAAAACTTAATAATTCTAATAGACTAGTAGTTGAGCTGGGCCAAGTATGGCCAAAATAAATTTGGAAATCAATTTTGTTAGCCTGACTCACTCATCTTCTTAGATTATTGGGTTGATATTCCTTCAATTCGACTCATTTTAACACTTTTATCTTTTTTTTCTCTCATAATAATTGCTAACTTATATTTTTTTTAAATAGATTCAACTTCATATTTCATTCTCTGTAATCATTATTTTTTTTAATGAATATTGTAACTGTGATTGAACATGTGTACCCCGTTAATTTTTAAAAACTTAGAGGCATTTCTAGGTTTGAGCCAAACTGGAAGCAGCTACATCATCAATAAGCTCCTTAGTTTGGCAAGTCACCAAAGCCAATTTTATGTTCTCTCTATGTCTATCTCCTTTGGGCATAATACGTAATCAAGATATCCCGATGTACCAAGTTGAGGATTGGAGTGATGTTATGATGTCATTGAGGGCCAAAATATAATTGCTTTATTTTATATAGAACAATATGTTCCAATTGCCACTCTCCCATTCTCCGCGTCTCTTTCTTATTTCCCCATTTGAACACGATTGCTGCAAGATATCTTCTTCTTTAGGCTACAACTTTTCCTTTATATATTATGCAAGCAAATAGGGTTTCCAAGTTTTACAAATAAGTTTCAATAATTGAATAGATACTTTCACATAAAATAATAGTAACTACATCTTCATATATGAATAATTCATGGGTTTAAGACTTTAGGTATAAATGTATTTATTTATAACATATATGATTAGCCAATGTTAGTTTTTTAAGATTCGACAAGAAGATTGTTTAATATACATGAAATTAAAATATGTTGTATAAACTCAAACAAAAAAAAATGTTGTATAAACTATTAAACCAGTGAATCAGTGGTGAAGCATAAGTAGTTTGTATGAGAACGCAACTTCAAACATTTATCTTTATTGCGACATTTAAAAAAAGATACAGATTATAGATCTGTCTTTGTCGTACCATATCCTTTTCATTATTAATAATATCTTGTCATATATTGAAATAAGAAAAGGTATAATCATGACTCCATTTTTGTTATCACCGATCTTTTCACGCCACTTTTGTTTTCATTAAAAAAGTGTACTATCACCGATTTTTTTTCGCCACTTTTGTTTTCATTTTCAATCCATTCATCCTGAATAATATCAAAGGGAGGATAAGGTTCCGTATACAGATAACTTGGGCGGTTGCCGTATATATATGGATTTTCATCCATTTGCAACTATTATCTTAGCATAAAAAACAAGCTTGAAATACAATATATCCATTGAATGAATCATTGGCTCCTTTGGATTTTACTAACAAATCAATATATATTTCATATATATAACTAGTTGAGATTGATATCAGATACAGTGAATGAAAAGAAAAAGGAAATTAGGAATATAGATATTCAATTTTTATTTTTCAATGCTACTGAAAAAATAGAAAGCACTAGAAATGTGAAGAGTGAAGCATATGACATCCATTGGAAAAGTAAACTATACAGAGGGATGAAAGCTTACAGAGAGAAGGAAACTTCACATGATGAAGTCCCTTACGTTTGATTTTCCTTTTGCTCTCTCAAAAGTCTTGTGAATATGTTTCCATCCTTACTTGCAGTGTGTAATGATGCAAGCGATGTAAGAAGGGAGAAATGTGATATCCATAACTTGAAATATGACATGTTTTTCGTGCAGATAAAGCTGATTTATTTTTATTTTTATTTTGTTATTCAAAGTTTTAACTCATAATAATCTTCATTCGGGTATTGAGGCCACCCGCCCTCCCCTCTAGAGCTGCAAGCAGGGATTTTTTCCCTATGGAAACAGGGATGAGGAAGAAAATCTCCCCGATGAAAATTTGGGGGCGAGGAAAGGGATCATACTCCCTGCTCTATAGGGCCTCCATTCTAGAGAACAATATATAAATATCTTTATATATATATATATATATATATATATATATATATATATATATATATATATATATTAAATTATTAAATTTACATTATAAAACTTGTTCGGTCCAAATATCTCATGCAAGAGAGATCTTTCGTCCGGTGAAACTCGTATAGTGTTTATGGAATAGCTTGCGAATTGATATTACGCTCCTACGTATCCAGTGGGAATCAAAGCAACGTAGTTAAGTGAGGGTTGATCCCCTATTTATAGAGATTTTTAGGTATAACAGTTTTAGTTGGGGCATTATTGAGATTGTATCTATCTGATAAGGTTATGTTGTTATCATAACTAGATAAAGATAAGGCTCCGAGTTATACGGAGAGATAAGGATAAGGCTCCGAGTTATGCGGAGAGATATTTGAATAATCGAGTAAGATGTTTGAACAAGTCAGTTGTGACTGGATTGCACGGGACCGAGATGTCTTCATCCACGGTCTATGATGAGGTAGATCCGAGTATTTATCCTCGGCTAATAAGTGTATTAGAAAGTCCTCGGATTTGGAGGAGTTTGGGCCTGGGCCCATTTACAGGGGTAAGCCTGGCCGACCCGACCTTATATTCTCGGTCAGTACAAAATTAAAGTAAATTAAATCCATTTAATTAGATCTTCTGCAAATTCTTGAAAATAGGTTCAAATGCCACAACTTGAAACTCATGGTCACGGTAGCGAAGCTAGCATACCCACATCCACCACAAACTCATCTTCCCTCATTTTTCGCCTTCTCTATAATCTCCTGACAATGTTTGAGATGTCAAGTTTGTGAAAGGATTTCCGTTTAAGCACTCTTACAATATTCTCGTGATGTTTATTAGGCAGGATTTCAAAATTCAAAAATAAGTGGAGAAAATGGTTTTGAACACCTCCCACGACACTGGACGTGAGAAAGTGGGGCTGAAGAAATTTAATAATACAATCTAAAGAAGAATTGCATTAATGAAGGAAAGATATGTGTTGACGGGGAGGACACTAAGGTTTGGGTTTGCACCAATTGCCCTTTTGGAGTTCCCGTGGGGATCCACAGGCAGGTGGGGAATGGGGATGGGGAGAGATACTCTCCATGGGGGATCAGGGATGGGGACAGGGAGCGGTAAGGTACTCCACGTCCTCACCCCACCCCATCGTCATCCCTATTTATGAGTGCTCTTTCATAACTGCAATATGTTCGTTTATGTAGTTTAAATATTATATTAAGTTATTGGTCATATATCAATTTTATTTTATATAATTTATTTCTATATATTAGTTAAATTTTTTTATTGTTATTTTATGTTATGTATATTTGGTTTTAGCCCCCTTGATATTAAATTATGCCTCCATCCCTAAAGGTAAGCACCACCATATAATTAGCGGCTTAACCATCAGTTATCAAGGACTTTTCATTTGGGGCGATAACTTTACCTGCACTCGCAGGTATGCATAGATAAAACACACAGTGGGCATGTGACGGGTAACTTAATGGGTACCCGAAGCTAAAATCACTACAACAGATTAGACTTTAGATAGCGTTTCCGTATGCCTTTTAATAGTGTTTGTAACCGCTATCTATGCTACCGCTATTAAAACTCGTTAGCAAAGATAGCATTTAGGAAGTGCTATTAACAGGTGACTTTAGATAGCGTTTGTTAATAACAAACGCTATCTATTCCCCCTTTTTTTTAATTTTACATATTTCTTAACTTTTACATCCATTTCTGCATATTGAACTACACCAAAAAAACCACAATTGTTGCAGTCAATACAAATGTTCCCTTGCTTCCACTGTACTTCTGAAGTAAATATGTATATGCAAAAAGATGCATAAAATTAGGGAGAAAAAATTAAGGAACCAAGTATATAAGGGAATCCGCAAACTTCATATATTTGACCATGCACACTGATCATATACTGATTATAGAAGCAAATGATTCATAATATTAAATCTTCCCAGTTTTAACATCATCCAAAACCTCAAGTCAACAATGAAACTTCATTAAATTTGTTTTAAACCGCTAACTAACAATGCTTAATTACAAGACAGCAAGTGCTTCCATGAGACCGATCATAGACGGAATATGCCCAGAGAGTTTATTGCCTTTCAATGACCTACAAAAATCAAACAAATCCATCAAGAAATTCCCATAGAAGGGAAGTGGAAGACCAAATATCCTTCTTATTAAAAATTGAAATAGGTTATAAAGGATCATGCAACACATACAAGGTTGCTACTTGCAAAAATCCAATATTGTATGGTATCTCTCCGAGTTAGTCTGGTTGTAGGATAAATCCACGAAATCAAGGGAGGACATTAAAGAGGTTACAAATAATACAAGACAAGATATAGAAAAGTCCGGCATTCGGTTGGATTACATACAGGACCTGGAAGGCGATGACAGCTTGCCTATGTTTTCAGGAATACTTCCAATCAAGCTATTGTTTTTCACATCACTTGCAACCACAAAAAAAACAGCAGGGGGCAATAATCAAATACCCTTAGGAAATACACTTGTAACATGCATTACTTTGTGATCAAAAGTATTATTCGCATACCAATGAGTATTGCTGCAACTACTGTGATCAATTTGACATAATCAAACGAACTTTTCAACAATATAGCGACACCAATCTTCCTTGACTTCAGATAGTTGAGCAGTGGAGTATGTGGAGCATTTGAAGTCAGGGAAGTACTGCGACATAAAAATTAAATAAATTAAGTTACAATTGCTAAAACATTTGAACAGTCACAGTTAAAAGCTAAGTAAACAACATACCGCCATTGGTATTTTAACTTGGTTCTGCAAGATAGTTTCCTTCATGAAACGCATGACATAGTACCCACAATCTGTACTGTTGGGTTGTCTTGGGCACTATAAAAAATAAAATAGTAAATCAATATAGTTTTTTTTTTTTCTAATTGCGCATTAAGTTTTTGCAAATGTACCTCTATCTGAATCCATTTAATGTCGGTTGCCTTTAAACGCAGCACCTTAGCTCCGATATTTGCACGATAAACTTGCAAAGCACTAATCACAAAATCAAACAGACTTCATTAAGAAACATATTTTCAATCATCACAAACAAAGCAGAGAGAAGAAACACTAAGATCAACAAAGATTACAATGAGTAGCTGCTCAAGCCCAAAATTAAATACAAGCTTGCTATTTATAACATAATCAGTCAGTAACTCTCACCTCTTACAAATAGCCTATCTCACTATCTGTCAACAAATAATGTAGAACTTCTAATTACCTGTATATCACGAAATTTAGCTTCTTCAACAGTCAGTTTGGATGCTATTTCAGCTACTTGTTTGAATTTCTCTTCATATTTCTTGCCCAATGTCTCTGCCTGTAACATTCCACCAAATGAGAGCTAATTATTTTCACATCTTAAACTTATATCACATTTTCAGAAAAAGGATCATACCTCACGCTTATCTGCAGATGCCCTTTCTGTAATCTCATTTAGTCGATTATCACATCTGCTTTTATATAGAACCTGATATACAAGTAAACAAAAAGAAGGGGGACACTAAGTTAGTGCATCACACTAGTTCAAGCCCATCGTATAAGTATCAATCTAAGCAAACAAAGTGACCAAATACTGTTGCATCCAAACTCCAATTAAAGCCAGCATAGCAAACATAGGATTGAAATTGAAGCATTTTGAAGTTTTTGAAAAATCTTCCCCTGTTTCCGACTCTCAGGATTGAAATTGACCAATTGTCCACCATGCTCTCATTCACACTATTGTTTTCAAAGAGAATAAATGCAAGACTACTATAATTTTTCAAAAAATAATAACATTATCCTCTCTTTCTATCTCTATCCGTCCATTTTCTCAGCAACTAAACAAAGTATTTATATAATGTATCACACTTACATGATGCGTATGATTAGAATGCAAGCAGAGGTTCAGTAACACAGATAAAAAAAAACCAAGAGTAATGTCATAATAAGCATCCTTTCCAACAAGGGAGAAAAAAGAGAAACAAGGGGACTTACCAAACAGCGAAGAGGAAAAGGCGATGGAAGAGGGAAGGGCACTGAAGCAGGCGGTGACGGCTGCGGGATGGTCAACAACAAAGCGGCGGCGGCGGGATGGTCAACAACACCAGTGGTGACGGTGGCAAATAAGGGTTCCGCGATGGCAACGAGCTACAGTAGGGTTGGGAAATTGTGTGTGAGAAATCTTGGAATGAAGAGAGCAAGAAAAAAGAGGGAAGAAACCAAGGTCCCGTGTTTAATTTGCTGTTCTGATCAAAAGGTGAACCTAAGATAGCGTTTCCTTTAGGAAACGCTATCTTAGGTATCACCTAAGATAGCGTTTCCGTATGGAACCGCTATCTTTTCCTAAGTGGCACTTTTAATAGCGGTTCCACATGGAAACGCTATCTTAGGTGATACCTAAGATAGCGTTTTCTAAAGGAAACGCTATTAAAAGTCCCCCCATCACTTTTAATAGCATTTCCACACGGAAATGCTATAAAAGGTGCGTTATTAAAAGTCTAATCTGTTGTAGTGAATAAATGGATATTTTCTCTATCCACTTATTAATGGGGTGAAACGGATATTGAGAATACTTAAATACACCTATAGTTATTGAAATTTCTATATCATGGTTTGAGATTTACTAACATTTATCAATGATCATTTTGTTCGTTCTAGTTAAAATCGGATACTAAACATTTAGGTTGTAGATATTAGCACTGTCGTTGCATGCATGGAATAATATAAGTATGTTGTGATTTCATATTTTCTAGAAGTTCTTATTACAGATAAGAGAATAAGAATGATAGGCCAATGAATGTTGGTCAAGTTTATAAGGATTTAGATCATAACCTACAAGGTCGTGAGTTCAAATCCCGCTGCCGACATGAGGACCTCATTGATAGGTAATTTATAAGTACCTTTGTAAGCGCTCTATGAGCCTTGATGCCTACCCTGACCCTGATGAGCCCCCGGAACCTAACTCACCAGAACTTTTATCCAAAAAAATAATAAGAATGATAGATTGTCTTCATTTTTTATTTTGATTTTGTAGTTTATTAATATACATGGATATACCGATGGAAACTCTTAAAATCAATTAAAATTTAAAATCCAACAAACATATACTTGCATGGACGTGGCGGGTAAATTTGACATATGTTTACCGACGAGTAAATTGTTAGCAAACATATCTAAGAAATATTATTTATCATTTTAATAAATATAATAAAATACATTCATTTTTTAGTTAAAGAAAAAAGAAAAAATATAATAAATATAAACAATTCATATCTTCCATTGTAATAGAGATTAAAAAACCTAAGTATTTATAAAATTTTGTTTCAATTAACCACTATATTGACCCTATGTTGGTCTCACATAAGTAAAAATAAGGCATTGGGTCATGTAAACAGCATGAAGCTTCTTGTTCTTTTTTCACACCCCCACCATGAATAAATCTTTAACACGATGTTTGAATGAGAAAACAAATTGAAAAGAAAGATTATGTAAAAAATAAAGAGCAAGAAAAAAAAAACTATATCTTAATATTTTATTGAAGAGAAAAAGAAAATCAAAATATCAATTTAAATTATTTATTTTTATAGAAAAGTAAAAAAAAAAATATAAATATATAAAGTAATCTATATACCCTTATCGCAATATAATGGAATTGAATATATTTTGTTAGTGGAAATTTATATTTTTGTAATCCTCTCGTTTTTTAATTTCTTTAATTATAATTCATTTTCTCTTAGAAATGTGTACACTCCTCTAGACTAGTGTAGAGAGTTCTAGAGAGATCTAGGATCATTGTAAATATCTATATATTATTAGAGGCGGTTCTAAAGAACAATGGATATACCGATGGAAACTCTTAAAATCCAATAAAATTTAAAACCCGACAAACATATACTTGCATGGATGTGGCGGGTAAATTTGACATATGTTTACCGACGAGTAAATTGTTAGCAAACATATCTAAGAAATATATATCATTTATCATTTTAGTAAATATAATAAAATACATTCATTTTTTAGTTAAAGAAAAAATAAAAAATATAATAAATATAAACAATTCAATACCTCTTTTTAATAGAGATTAAAAAACCTAAGTATTTATAAAATTTTGTTACAATTAACCACTATATTGACCCTATGCTGGTCTCACATTAGTAAAAATAAGGCATTGGGTCATGTAAACAGCGTGAGGCTTCTTGTTCTTTTTTCATACCCCCACATGAATAAATCTTTAACACGATGTTTGAATGAGAAAACAAAAGAAAGATTATGTAAAAAATAAAGAGCAAGAAAAAAAACTATATCTTAATATTTTATTGAAGAGAAAAAGAAAATCAAAATTTCAGTTTAAATTATTTATTTTTATAGAAAAGTGAATAAAACAAATATAAATATATAAAGTAATCTATATACCCTTATCACAATATAATGGAATTGAATATATTTTGTTAGTGGAAATTTATATTTTTGTAATCCTCACGTTTTTTAATTTCTTTAATTATAATTCATTTTCTTTTAAAAATGTGTATACTCCTCTAGACTAGTGTAGAGAGTTCTAGAGAAATCTAGGATCGTTGTAAATATCTAGATATTATTAGAGAAGGTTCTAAAGAACCATGGATATAACGATGGAAACTCTTAAAATCCATTAAAATTTAAAACCCGACAAACATATACTTGCATGGACGTGGCGGGTAAATTTGACAGATGTTTACCGACGAGTAAATTGTTAGCAAACATATCTAAGAAATATCATTTATCATTTTTGTAAATATAATAAAATACATTCATTTTTTAGTTAAAGAAAAAAGAAAAAATATAATAAATATAAACAATTCAATATCTCTTTGTAATAGAGATTAAAAAACCTAAGTATTTATAAAATTTTGTTTCAATTAACCACTATATTGACCCTATGCTGGTCTCATATTAGTAAAAATAAGGTATTGGGTCATGTAAACAGCGTGAAGCTTCTTGTTTTTTTTTTCATACCCCCACCATGAATAAATCTTTAACACGATGTTTGAATGAGAAAACAAATTGAAAAGAAAGATTATGTAAAAAATAAAGAGCAAGAAAAAAAAACTATATCTTAATATTTTATTGAAGAGAAAAAGAAAATCAAAATATCAGTTTAAATTATTTATTTTTATAGAATAGTGAATAAAACAAATATAAATATATAAAGTAATCTATATACCCTTATCACAATATAATGGAATTGAATATATTTTGTTTGTGGAAATTTATATTTTTGTAATCCTCTCGTTTTTTAATTTCTTTAATTATAATTTATTTTCTCTTAGAAATGTGTACACTCCTCTGGACTAGTGTAGAGAGTTCTAGAGAAATCTAGGATCATTGTAAATATCTAGATATTATTAGAGGAGGTTCTAAAGAACCGTGGATATACCGATGGAAACTCTTAAAATCCATCAAAATTTAAAACCCGACAAACATATATTGCATGGACGTGGCTGGTAAATTTGACATATGTTTACCGACGAGTAAATTGTTAGAAAACATATATAAGAAATATCATTTATCATTTTAGTAAATATAATAAAATATATTCATTTTTTAGTTAAAGAAAAAATAAAAAATATAATAAATATAAACAATTCAATATCTCTTTGTAATAGAGATTAAAAAACCTAAGTATTTATAAAATTTTGTTTCAATTAACCTCTATATTGACCCTATGCTGGTCTCACATTAGTAAAAATAAGGCATTGGGTCATGTAAACAGCGTGAAGCTTCTTTTTCTTTTTTCATACCCCCACCATGCATAAATCTTTAACACGATGTTTGAATGAGAAAACAAATTGAAAAGAAAGATTATGTAAAAAATAAAGAGCAAGAAAAAAAACTATATCTTAATATTTTATTGAAGAGAAAAAGAAAATCAAAATATCAGTTTAAATTATTTATTTTTATAGAATAGTGAATAAAACAAATATAAATATATAAAGTAATCTATATACCCTTATCGCAATATAATGGAATTGAATATATTTTGTTTGTGGAAATTTATATTTTTGTAATCCTCTCGTTTTTTAATTTCTTTAATTATAATTCATTTTCTCTTAGAAATGTGTACACTCCTATGGACTAGTGTAGAGAGTTCTAGAGAAATCTAGGATCATTGTAAATATCTAGATATTATTTGAGGAGGTTCTAAAGAACCGTGGATATACCGATGGAAACTCTTAAAATCCATTAAAATTTAAAACCCGACAAACATATACTTGCATGGACGTGGCGGGTAAATTTGACATATGTTTACCGACGAGTAAATTGTTAGCAAACATATCTAAGAAATATCATTTATCATTTTAGTAAATATAATAAAATACATTCATTTTTTAGTTAAAGAAAAAAGAAAAAATATAATAAATATAAACAATTCAATATCTCTTTGTAATAGAGATTAAAAAACCTAAGTATTTATAACATTTTGTTTCAATTAACCACTATATTGACCATATGCTGGTCTCACATTAGTAAAAATAAGGCATTGGGTCATGTAAACAGCGTGAAGCTTCTTGTTCTTTTTTCATACCCCCACCATGAATAAATCTTTAACACGATGTTTGAATGAGAAAACAAATTGAAAAGAAAGATCATGTAAAAAATAAAGAGCAAGAAAAAAAAAACTATATCTTAATATTTTATTGAAGAGAAAAAGAAAATCAAAATATCAGTTTCAATTATTTATTTTTATAGAATAGTGAATAAAACAAATATAAATATATAAAGTAATCTATATATCCTTATCGCAATATAATGGAATTGAATATATTTTGTTTGTGGAAATTTATATTTTTGTAATCCTCTCGTTTTTTAATTTCTTTAATTATAATTCAATTTCTCTTAGAAATGTATACACTCCTCTGGACTAGTGTAGAGAGTTCTAGAGAAATCAAGGATCATTGTCAATATCTAGATATTATCAGAGGAGGTTCTAAAGAACCGTGGATATACCGATGGAAACTCTTAAAATCCATTAAAATTTAAAACCCGACAAACATATACTTGCATGGACGTGACGTGTAAATTTGACATATGTTTACCGTCAAGTAAATTGTTAGCAAACATATCTAAGAAATATTATTTATCATTTTAGTAAATATATAAAATACATTATTTTTTAGTTAAAGAAAAAAGGAAAAATATAATAAATATAAACAATTCAATATCTCTTTGTAATAGAGATTAAAAAACCTAAGTATTTATAAAATTTTGTTTCAATTAACCACTATATTGACCCTATGCTGGTCTCACATTAGTAAAAATAAGGCATTGAGTCATGTAAACAGCGTGAAGCTTCTTGTTCTTTTTTCATACCCCCACCATGAATAAATCTTTAACACGATGTTTGAATGAGAAGACAAATTGAAAAGAAAGATTATGTGAAAAATAAAGAGCAAGAAAAAAAACTATATCTTAATATTTTATAGAAGAGAAAAAGAAAATCAAAATATCAGTTTCAATTATTTATTTTTATAGAATAGTGAATAAAACAAATATAAATATATAAAGTAATCTATATACCCTTATCACAATATAATGGAATTGAATATATTTTGTTTGTGGAAATTTATATTTTTGTAATTCTCTCTTTTTTAATTTCTTTAATTATAATTCATTTTCTCTTAGAAATGTGTACATTCCTCTGGACTAGTGTAGAGAGTTCTAGAGAAATCTAGGATCATTGTAAATATCTAGATATTATTAGAGGAGGTTCTAAAGAACCTTGGATATACCGATGAAAACTCTTAAAATCCATTAAAATTTAAAACCCGACAAACATATAATTTCATTGACGTGGCGGGTAAATTTGACATATGTTTACCGATGAGTAAATTGTTAGCAAACATATCTAAGAAATATCATTTATCATTTTAATAAATATAATAAAATACATTCATTTTTTAGTTAAAGAAAAAAGAAAAAATATAACAAATATAAACAATTCAATATCTTCCATTGTAATAGAGATTAAAAAACCTAAGTATTTATAAAATTTTGTTTCAATTAACCCCTATATTGACCCTATGCTCGTCTCACATAAGTAAAAATAAGGCAGTGGATCATGTAAACAGCGTGAAGCTTCTTGTTCTTTTTTCACACCCCCACCATGAATAAATCTTTAACACGATGTTTGAATGAGAAAACAAATTGAAAAGAAAGATTATGTAAAAAATAAAGAGCAAGAAAAAAAACTATATCTTAATATTTTATTGAAGAGAAAAAGAAAATCAAAATAGCAGTTTAAATTATTTATTTTTATAGAAAAGTGAAAAAAATAAATATAAATATATAAAGTAATCTATATACCCTTATCCTAATATAATGGAATTGAATATATTTTGTTAGTGGAAATTTATATTTTTGTAATCCTCTGGTTTTTTAATTTCTTTAATTATAATTCATTTTCTCTTAGAAATGCGTACACTCCTCTAGACTAGTGTAGTGAGTTCTAGAGAAATCTAGGATCATTGTAAATATCTATATATTATTAGAGGCGGTTCTAACCATGGATATACCGATGGAAACTCTTAAAATCCATTAAAATTTAAAACCCGACAAACATATACTTGCATGGATGTGGCGCGTAAATTTGACATATGTTTACCGACGAGTTAATTGTTAGCAAACATATCTAAGAAATATCATTTATCATTTTTGTAAATATAATAGAATACATTCATTTTTTAGTTAAAGAAAAAAGAAAAAAATATAATAAATATAAACAATTCAATATCTCTTTTTAATAGAGATTAAAAAAACCTAAGTATTTATAAAATTTTGTTACAATTAACCACTATATTGACCCTATGCTGGTCTCACATTAGTAAAAATAAGGCATTGGGTCATGTAAACAGCGTGAAGCTTGTTATTCTTTTTTCATACCCCACCATGAATAAATCTTTAACACGATGTTTGAATGAGAAAACAAAAGAAAGATTATGTAAAAAATAAAGAGCAAGAAAAAAAAACTATATCTTAATATTTTATTGAAGAGAAAAAGAAAATCAAAATATCAGTTTAAATTATTTATTTTTATAGAAAAGTGAATAAAACAAATATTAATATATAAAGTAATCTATATACCCTTATCACAATATAATGGAATTGAATATATTTTGTTAGTGGAAATTTATATTTTTGTAATCCTCTCGTTTTTTAATTTTTTTAATTATAATTCATTTTCTTTTAGAAATGTGTACACTCCTCTAGACTAGTGTAGAGAGTTCTAGAGAAATCTAGGATCATTGTAAATATCTAGATATTATTAGAGGAGGTTCTAAAGAACCTTGGATATACCGATGGAAACTCTTAAAATCCATTAAAATTTAAAACCCGACAAACATATACTTGCATGGACGTGGCGGGTAAATTCGACATATGTTTACCGACGAGTAAATTGTTAGCAAACATATCTAAGAAATATCATTTATCATTTTAGTAAATATAATAAAATACATTCATTTTTTAGTTAAAGAAAAAAGAAAAAATATAATAAATATAAACAATTCAATATCTTCCTTTGTAATAGAGATTAAAAAACCTAGGTATTTATAAAATTTTGTTCCAATTAACCACTATATTGACCCTATGTTGGTCTCACATTAATAAAAATATGGCATTGGGTCATGTAAACAGCGTGAAGCTTCTTGTTCTTTTTTCACACCCCCACTGTGAATAAATCTTTAACACAATGTTTGAATGAGAAAACAAATTGAAAAGAAAGATTATGTAAAAAATAAAGAGCAAGAAAAAAAACTATATCTTAATATTTTATTGAAGAGAAAAAGAAAATCAAAATATCAGTTTAAATTATTTATTTTTATATAAAAGTGAAAAAAATAAATATAAATATATAAAGTAATCTATATACCCTTATCACAATATAATGGAATTGAATATATTTTGTTAGTGGAAATTTATATTTTTGTAATCCTCTCGTTTTTTTGTTTCTTTAATTATAATTTATTTTCTTTTAGAAACGTGTACACTCCTCTAGACTAGTGTAGGGAGTTCTAGAGAAATCTAGGATCTTTGTAAATATCTAGATATTATAGGAGGATGATCTAAAGAACCATCTTCTACCATTGGATCAAATTAAGAAGGGTGGAAGGCATATAAATAAGTGGTAGGACTTCATTTGTAACCATCCAAAGATATAACATTCAAGTACTTGTAAAAGTTTTGTCTAGAGCAATACAAGTTTCATTCACTCAAATCTCTGTTTTTTTTTTCAGTCACTTTGCCTACTAGTTTGAGGATTCAACCGACTTAGCTAGATTTTGTCAAAAAAACTGACTTCGCAAGATTAAAGTGACGGTAAGAAAATAGTTTAATAGAATATGTGAATTCAATTACCGAAATTGAAGCCCAAGCATATTCTATTACAATTAGGCCTCATCCGATATAGTTCGATCCAAAATTGAACAAACGTTAATTTATTTTTAATCTAACAAACTATCTTCTAAGGGTATGTTACCATTTTTTGTTTCTAAAATTAAGTTTAATTAGTAATGAATATGATTTTATAATTTATTTAACATTGGTTAAGTACTAAATTATATAAGTTCCTAAATATTCTTATTGATTTCAGTCAAAAAAAAAAAAATCTTATTGATTCAAATTTTCAAAAATTTAATTTAATTTTTTTATTTTAAAAATAATTAAGGAGCTAGTAGGCCAGTCCACCTAATCGGCTGGGCTGAGATAATATTATACTAGCCCAAAAACAAAATAATGGACTGTTTGGATACTTATAATGTCTTTTATTTTCTTAACATAACTAGAAACAACTTTTTAGTGTTTTTAAAATGATGCTTCAAAAAATGAAACCTATATTCTATGTCCATTTTCTTATGAAATTTTCTTTGCATCCCGTAAGATAAAGATTATTATTATTATTATTATTATTATTATTATTATTATTATTGATAAAATTTCCCTCATTTTAGATTCTCATTCTTACATTATTTGTTTTCTTTAATTTTGTTTACTACCATAGGCTTCTTTGTTTAAATTATTCTTACTAATCATGATACACTCCTTTCCATTTTTTTATTAATGTTCAAAGTTACTTAGGACTTGTAAATAAATCCAATAATATGCCATTGGTTTGGAAATAGTTTTCAACCAGTAATAGACGTGCCTCGATTAGAACCTCACTAGCTGTCATTGCCGCAAGCAAAAAGATAATTGTCCTTGGTGATTTTGAGTTGCCAAGTACTTAATTTTTGTGATAGTAATGTTGGAAATACACTTATTTTATTATCGTTAAAACGAGTGTTGAAATTAATATAGGAAGGAATGTATTATTAGTATTTCTCGTTTTGGAAATAATTTTCAACCAGTAATAAACTGCCTCAATCAGAATCTCGTTAGTTGCGTCATTGCCCCAAGCGCAAAGATAACTGGCCTTGGTGATATGGAGATGTCAAGTGCTTAATTTTTGTGAGAGTTAATGCTATTTTGTGGTTGTTAAAAAGGATATGTTAAAATTAATATGAGAAAGAATATATTATTGGTATTTCTCATTTTGTGATTGTTCTATTATCTAGTTCCATACTTTGCATGTTAATGAAATAGCCTTGTTCATTTAGTGGTGTTGAGAAGAATACTCCCAGATCACTTTTTGGTTTACTTTGTTCACTCTCATGTTTAACCCCACTTAGAATTTGTCAAGTTGTCCTAACTAAAACAAGTTTTTCACGACAACAAAATATTTTTTCTTAAAATTAAAATCAACCAGCAAACAAACATTTTCAAGGAATTTCATGGTCTTAAATTCTTCATTGCACACAAAGAAAATGTTGGCATGCAAGTCGAGTCAAAATTTGTGAATGCTTGTCAGAAACTTTCCCTGAAGCTGGCGGTGGAAGATGGCGGCGATGAATTCGGCAGTGGGAAGGAGCAAAATCCATTGAAATGGTGAAAACAGATTCTATCTCTTGCACTTATTTCCCTATTGAAGATCTTAGATATTTGCTTGGTAATTGAATGGCAGTTTCTTCAAACACGAAGATTCTTCACAACCTTGATTGTAGTCCATCGTGGCTTTGTGCTTATCAAACCAAAACCAAAAGCAATAGCCAACTTCTCACTCCGTGGAGTCAAAGCTCCTTCATTCCCAGCCTCCTCCAAAAGCTTATCTACTTCATCCAACAAGGACCTGTTATCGTTGGAAAGGTTTTCTTCTGTGCTTTGAGTTCGGTTGCAACCTTCATCTTCGACCCCACTATTCTCTCAAAAGTCTCCCTCCTCGGTCCCGCCCTCGACTCGCGTCGCCATCGCCTCCTTGTCATCGCCCATGGCTCCCTCCCTTCCTTCAACTCCCCCGTCCTTGACTATTTCTCTCCCTCCTCCCTTCCTCCGAAAATTCCCCCTCCGCCGTCGACCACCATGGTAACGCCATTGACAAAGAAGACGACACAGCGAGGACAATCATTCTGAATGACACATAATGAGGATCTAATATATATATATATATAGAGAGAGAGAACACAAAAACTAGAAACATATAAACTTACCGGCTATATATAGCAAGTAAATTTGGGTCTCTCATGCAGGGACAAGCGTACGTATAGATTAGAAGGGGCCTTTGCCCCTCTTCTTATTCCTTTAATTTTGAAAAAAAAATCTTAAAATTTCTGATTTTTAATTCTAAAATTATTATTAGGTTTGGAAATTATTTATGATCTATCATTGGCTGTACCAAAAAAAATAAATTATGTCATTGTTGGTAAAAATAGAAAAACAAAAGTCTATCATCTTGTATATAAAATGATAAGGAACTCTTATTCTCACATATCATATTTC
This sequence comes from Sophora flavescens, assembly GCA_030762895.1. Classification (NCBI taxonomy): domain Eukaryota; kingdom Viridiplantae; phylum Streptophyta; class Magnoliopsida; order Fabales; family Fabaceae; genus Sophora; species Sophora flavescens. The sequence goes on from CM061063.1 coordinate 77,156,446, forward strand.
TACAACTATTATATAACAATCTTTTTCAATTATAATATAGTCAACACTACACTTCGCAACAAGCTGAAAGATAAGTTTTTCATTGACTTGCTGTTTGCTAGTATAAATTGAAAATAAAATTATTGAAAATTTAGTATATATTCAATCATAGATGATTTTCGTGATATGCAGAAGATGTATTTTGTGTTTTGATATGTTATTAATATAATTAATGTTTTCAAACATATAATTATGAATATTTTGTATATATTTTTATTGGCCCCTCCCCTCCCTCGATTCTGGTTAGTGGCTACGTCCCTGCTCTCATGGTGGGAGACTTTGCAAACCATCTTCTCCCATCTTCACGCGCTTGGTGGGCTTTAACCTTTCCTGAGTTTTTTCCTTCCTTCTTTTTCTTTGGGGCCATTTGTTCTTCCATAATCCCTAATGCTAGTAGCCAAGCCAGCTCTTATTCAGTTTTCTTATGGCCAAGTCCACCCAATTTTCATCTACATTGATAGTTTGATATCCATCTGATCTCTTCCAAATTTCTCTGCAACGAACATTATAAAAAGTTGATTGCGCAATTATATGTGATATATGAACGGTTGAATTGATTGGTTACACACTTACACTTAAGACATTTAAAAAAAAAAAAATCTGAAGAAGAGAAATATTAAAGAGGAGAAAACTTTGGTACAATTTTACATAGGTACGTTAGATGTTTTCCAATAGAATTATGACACTCATAACAGTTCATCAATGAAAATATAATACGTGTAAAAACTGTCACACATGTCATAATCATCTTATTGGAAAACAATAATAAATATACCTATAAAATTGTACCTAAGTCTTGTTCTATTAGGAAAAATGAAGGTACCAATTATAATTTGATCCTTAATTTTAGTGAATTTGACTACAAGAATATCACTCTATGCACATGAATCGTTTAATATCTCTAACACATGTAATTTGTGCTTACAAGAATGATGAAGAATGTTTTACAGTCTCTCTGATTGACGATAGAATAGAAGGGAAAATAGTATAAGTTACAAAGGCGTCGAGAGACTCGAATCAACAGGAAGGCTGAAATTAAGTAGATGTACGTAGTTGGGTTTGGTTACGCATAGAGTTCTAAATTCAATGCCAACTGATTAGTTAATTCAAATTTTGATAGTAACAAAAAATTTGAAACCGTTGTGTTGTGATTGTGATATGAAATCATGAATGATTCAGGAGTGTTCCCAACTAGCTAGGGAAAGGATAACAAAAGTTAAAGAATTAGAAGCATAAAGTTATCACTTATGTGTAATTCAATATCAAGTATCAAGGTCCTCAGTTAAACCAATCAGCATGCTTTGGACAGATACACTTACGGGCCTAACAACTTTTGAGGCTTAAATCGAATCTTAAGATGAGATCTTTTAAAACAAATAATAATATTTTATTAAAATTATTATATTTTTATTTAAAGTTTATTTTTCGTGCTTTTTGAGATACAAAATTATTTATTAAACTATTATAATCAATTTCATTTAACATTCTTTTTTCAATCATTAATAAAGTCAATCCATTTAATCTTTGTTGAGACATTATTGATTTTAGATAATCTTGGTTGATATATATATTTTTAATAATGGATTCTTCTAATTTATTCATTTCTTTTTCTTATTTATTAACTAATGCTTCTTCTTTATTTTCATTTTCATTTTCATTTACACCAAGTAATAAACTTTTTTTTAGAGGCCTAAAAACCCTTGCTTCACTAACCTTCCCTCTTGTGCCGGCTGTGGATATACACTAGGATGTGTACTATCATTCAGACAATATCATTGATGTATTTTCAGTTTACATGAAAATTCAAATATTTGGCATAATAAAAAGCATGCACTGCCTGCGTCTACATCTTTTTTAGTTTCTAGAAAAAAAAAATAAAATAATAATAATAACAACAACTACTTAAAAAAAAACTGAGTTAAATTAAATTAAAAATTAAAAATAGTAAACAGAAATGTTGTCTACCATGTGGCCTCTCGCATGCACAGACAGCACAGTACAGACTACAGAGTCATCAAGGGCAGTTGGGCCATTACAAATTACAAATCGAATATACACTAAAAAAAAAACCTATTTAGCGATCGAATATTTCGGTCGCTAAACTTGATAATTCGGTTGCTATACTGTATAACGATCGAATTAGCGACCGAATTAAGGGGGTAGCAGAAACTCTGGTTGCTAAATGTTTAGCGACCGAACTTATATTTCGGTTGCAAATCTGCGACCGATATTTCGGTCGCAAAATTATATATTTCGGTCGCCGTATAGTTGGTCGCATGCCCAGCTCGCCTAATTTGGTGACCGATATTCGGTCGCTATTTCGGTCGCAAATTTTGATTTTCTTTTTCTTTTTTAATTTTCCTGTAACTTAATCCTGCCGACCAAATATTGTTTTTCAACTATTAACCCATTGATTTTTAATTTCTGATATAAACAAAATACACCAATATTTTTTTAAATAAATAGAAAACGTAAATATGATGTACTAACGATCCAAAACACCACAGTCAATATGATCAAGAAAACATATACATTAATTAACGCAAGTTTAATAATGGTTTATAAAAAAAGTTTAATAAGTACTAATTAACGATCAAAACATAAAAATACACCACAGTCAATAAGTACTAATCAAAATATCAAAACTCATCAATCTTCCAAAGGGATGAACATGTAGAAGCGAGAGCCCCCAAGGTACTTAAACTCCGCCAATGCACCAGTGGACAACAAATACAACTCCCTGATACCATTTGTATCTGTTGCAAAATATGGGCGATCATCATGGATTACTATATTCCCATTGAACAGATTTCCGCTTTTGTCTTCAATAGCCACAACACGCGGTATTTGTTGTCCCCAACGACGGTAGAATGATCGCGGGATTGAAATCAAATCCTGCAAAGACACAAGAACAATTTAGTAAATGATTAATTTATGCCTTAACCATCATTACGTGAATCCGATCGTTATTCTTAAGTTGATGAGATCATGCACTGGTCTATATGGATGGCTGTCTCAAAACATTTAGTCGGATTCATTTTCTCGATAAAGCGATAAGGAAAACAAGTCATATGTCTAAACTTCATTCCAATGCTTACAATGTAAATATATACAAATATGATTCCATAATCATTTCCAAACAAGTTATCAATAAATACATATCAAATTATTCTAATTACATTGATTCATTGTTATTGAAAGATTTTTATTTTAAAGAGAATAAACTATTCTTCATAGCAATCCAAATGTATGAACATGCTCAGATATAAGTACTAGCCTTAGATAAGTAGAATTACCAAATGAATCCGATTCAAAATGAGTGAAAAGCTCTCTTGGAATTACAGGCTACAATAATGTTTTTAGATCATTTCATACTCCAACAAAGAATATTTTTTTGTTTACAAAGAAGTGAACAATAACTTGAAATCCCTAAAACCCTCTTTTGAAATTTTTGAAACAGATTCAGACAAGAACCAACAAATTCATGGATTCCAAACGAATCAAAATACAATACAATCAGAATGCATACACGTACAATACAATATGAAATTATTCTGACAAAGTAAGCAGCTGCATCACAGAGGCTATAGATCATACTATTGTGAGATATTCCCTGAGGCAATATAATAGAACAATGAACAGCCTTCAAAGACATAAATTCAGCCAAGATATGGAAAGATAAACAGACCAAAAATTACAAGTTCCATATTTAATAGAAAACACATCATTAACACGGGGACAATCTTGTTACTGGACATGTTAAACTAGAATGGTCTTCAAACAACTGCCTCAGTATTGGTCATTTGTTTGAACTATAGCCATGAACTATCCATGTTTGAAATTGTAGACACCTAGCACAAAACAAATTGAAAATCCATAGCACACATCCTCACTAACCAATTTAGATGCATTTCACAAAGCGAACCGAATCTAAATCAAAGACTAAGATCTGTTGAAATGGAAGGTAATTTCATGACTAATTCAACAAGAAGCAAACCAGAAAGGTTCTCAGATTAAATTTTCCCGTTAAATTGGTACGTCAATAATCAACAAAAAACCAAAACCTGTTTATGTTTCGCAGTCTCACAGGCAGCAATGGCATTCTGTGGCTCAAGTAAACATCAATTCTAATCTCACAGTCTTGACTTTTGATATTTCAATGCATTCAAAAAAAAGTTACAAAAACAGATTTCTCGTGCTTTCTCAATGAGAGCTTCATAATCCTAATAGGAGTGATTAAATAATGACACATGAAAACAAATGATCATCACAACTCACAACTCACATGAAATACACAAGTAGCTCTTCTCAGTAGTAAGCAATAAAGCAAGCAATGAAATACATACAATCCACAAAATTTTTGAAATGAAACAATGAAGCAAAATAAAAAATGATACATAGAGAGTCCATGGTTACCTCAAGGCAGAGCAGGGAATGCACAAAATGAGGAGAGAAGAGGGTAGGAGGAGCTCTGCGCGTGGTGACCGGAGGGCTGCGTGTTGGTAGCCGGAGTATTGGTCGAAGCACTGAAACGGGGGAGGGGGGGAATTAAAAACAAAGCAGGAAGAGGGGAAAGGAAGAGAGGAGAGGAAGAGGGAAGAGATGGAAGAAGCGGAGGAGGAGGACGGAGGCTTACCGGAGATGGCGGTGCGCACTGCGGTGGTGGCGGTGCGCACTGCGCGGTGGTGGCGACGGTGACTGGCGGCCTGACGACGCGAGGGAGAGAAAAGGGGTGAGGGTGGAAGAGATGGCAGAAATGAGGAAGAAGGGAAAGATTTCACGATTTTAGGGATTTATAATTTGGCGACCGAAATAATCTGTCGCCAATCACTTAAATAAAAAATGGTCGCTAAATTTGGTCGCGGGATGAGTTAATTTGAATTTTGAATTCGTAAATTTAGCGACGGAGTTTTAAATCGGTCGCTAACACGCGCGGTTTTAATTTTTTTACGCGCCGTTTAGCGACCGAATTAATATCGGTCGCAAATGTAAATAAAATTTAACCGTTGCATTTAATCCGGTCGCTATTTCGGTCGCTAAGAATACATAAAATTTCTAACTTTTAACCGTTGCATTTAATTCGGTCGCTATTTCGATCGCTAAGAAGACATAAAATTTCCGACTTTTAAGTTCCTTTATTTAGCAACAGAAATAGCGACCGATAACCCTGCTACGCTCTATTTCGGTCACTATTTCGATCGCAGTATTATCTCTAATCAGTCTTTCATGTAGATCCTACAATCGGTCGCAAAAAGCAACCGAAAAATTCGGTCACTATTTTTGGTCGCTAAACAACCTTTTTTTTGTAGTGATATACTAATCAGGTCAGATATACAGCTCAACGCTGTCTTGCTCGAATCAAGATCCTCCTCCAGTACTGGAGAGGCTAGTACGAGAGAGGCAGAAAGAAAAAATTAAGGAGAGGGTGACATGTAAGTAATGGGAGCATTTAAAGTATGTAAATAGACAAATATTGTTCCTACCTCTCTTATAGTGGACTCTCCAGTACTACAGAGGATCGAGACTTGTCTTGTTGGTATATTTTCATTGTTGCTAAAAATAATTGGTGTAATTTTGATATATGTTTTTAATTTTTTTTTGAAAGGAAATTATCTTACATGTATGTGATTTTAAAGATTATTATAATATATAAGAGTCAAACATATTTATAATAATGTCGTTATAATAAAAGTCAAATATTTTATGATAATGTAATTATGATTAGAGGCGGACCTTAGTGGAGTTCGCCTAAAAAATTTTTTAAAAAAAAATTAATGTCTTGCTCCCCCATTTTAAAGAAAAAATTAATGGCATCATCATTCTATTATTAACAAAGGTAAATGTTGTTGTGATTGATTTCATGAATGCAATCTAAGATACACTTCAACGAGAACTCTCTTGGGGCTTTCATAGGTTTCTTTTGTAATCGATATAAGATGTAGTCTCTATTTTTCTTTTGCAATCTTTCTCACTTTCTCTATTTTAGATGCTTCTTGTTTTACCAACGGAGGTTGTGCAAGTGGTGGTGGACTTGTGCCCCTTAATTAAGTAGCTGGGGTTCGAATCTCAGCTCTTGCGTATTGAGCGAATTTCCGCTAGGAGGGGATTTCCCGCCTTCAGGTGTCATTCAGTCTCCTGCAAGAGGTTAGTCCCCGCTTTCGGCGGGGTATACTTTTGGTCAAGGACTCAAAAAAAAAAAAAGATGCTTCCTCTTTTTGGGTCAGATTATTTTGCTTATGTATTTTTTATTAGATTGAGTTGTTGATTAAATGGACTTTTAATAAATTTTTATGTAATTAATGTCAGATATTTAAGTTTTTGAAAATAAAAATGGTTTAACATAGGAAAATCGATGTATTTTTTAAAAAGAGTTCAATTGTTATGTATTGGAAGTGTAAAGTTTTTTATATTGATCAAGCAATTAGTAACCATGATATGTGTGATTTTTAAGGTAACTAATATACCAGTCAAACATTTTTTAAGACATATTAATTTCTAATTGATTGTTAGTGTAAAAATCTTTACACTAGAAGTGCATACCAATTAATTCCTTTTTCAAAAGGGAAAGCGCAAAGCAAGATAAAAATTATATAGCTTCAACTTATTCACTTTAAAAGCATGCTTCTAATGATCAAATAGTAGGGGTGTTCATCAAGCGATCCAAACCAATTCAAACCGTAAAAACCGAACCAAAAAATCGAAAATCGAACAAACTGAAAACCAAAAAAACCGCTTAACTTTAGTTGGATCGGAATGTATTTTGGATCTCATAGGGAAAATCAATCAAATCCATTCCAATCCAAATCGAACTACTATATACACATACTATTATTTTTAAATTTATAATATTACTCATACTTTTTGTTTTATAAGATAATATTACTCATACTTAAGTATTACTTTTCATATTTTTATGAAAGAATTAATACCTTCATCATGTTCAATATTTTTGTTAGAATGACATATATTTAAAATAAATGTTATTGCCTCAAAGTTATATTTTGCTAAAAGTTTTGATGTATATCATGTATATACTTACTGAGTAGACATGAAAAGTAGGAGATCAATTAAGAAAATTAGAAAAATAATTAGGTACCATTTATTTATAGTTAATTCAAGAAAAAATAGGATAAGTGAGAGTAGATATAATGAATTAACATAAAAAAACGCATTAAAAATATCAATAATTATTGTTCTTTAACTCCCAAAATTGGTCAAGAATTTTCCTCACTCGTAAACAAATCAAATAGTGGTTAATAAGAACAAATAATTGTTGTCTTTCATAAATGTTCTACTTTTCTAGCATAGGGAGAGATTAAAATAGATGTTGGACACTCTAAACTAGCTCACTTAAATGAATATTATTTTTTGCCCACTGTTAAATCAATAGAAATGACATTTGACATAAGAAAAAAAATAAAGTATGATAAAAACCGAATTATCCAAACCAATCCAAACCGCATTTGATTGGATTGGATTGGATCGGATTTTCTGAAGGAAACAAACCAATCTAATTAAAACCGCATGATGTTTTCATCATTGGATCGGATGACTTTTTGACTCAAAATTGATCTGATCCAATCCGCGAACACCCTTATCAAATAGTTTAGTAGGATGAACAATCCTTGATAAAATTTTATACGATTCCTATTAATTTTAATTACATTATCTAAGTTATTTGTTAGTGGCTCCCCCGAAAATTTCGTTAAGATCCGCCACGGGTTATGATAAATATAACATCTTTATCTTTAAAACGTAGGTTTTTTGTTTCAATGCAGATAAGTATATTATTTTATTAAAATAACCGAGATTAAGATTGTTTGTATGTATTTTTGATGATTCATAATGACTTTTGTTTTTAACATAAATATGTAGATAAATATATAATATTGATAGTTTTTTTGTCGACGAATATAATATTAATAGTTGAGATTAAGATAGTTTGTATGAATATTAATTTTTTTTCCTATAAGTTTGTATGAATATTTTTAATTGGGATAGTTTTTCCTATTTTTATTCGTTGTAATTTTAAAATTCTATTTATTCTTTGAATGTACTTATCCTATTTAGAATTGGATAATTGTCTTTATTTTTATTCATGCTAATGTTGAGACTTTTTTTTTTTCTTCCATATAATAGTTGAAAATAATCCTTATCAAATAAGGTAGTTTGCATCTACAACTTTGAGAGTTTATTTGATATTCTAAGCTATTTTATTTAAATAATAATTAGATATTTCATATAAGTTTTAATTTTGTGATTAGTCTTAATTAAGAATAATGTTAATGCTTATTTTAAAATACTTGTCCATATTTCTTTAATCAAATATCATTATCTTTAATTTTAACTTTTTAAAAATTATTATTGATGAATAAGAAGTGTTACCATTGTAGTACAATAAGGTCACCCAACTAATGGCTATAAATAACTCAAACGTGACTAGTATTGAATCCAGATATTTTACTTTCGTTAGGATTAATATCTCAAGAATTTCTTATTCTCCTTAGATTTCTTTGAATGAATGAGTCGTCGTCTCAGTATCCGAACTCCCCTTGTTGCGAAGGAAGAACATGGAGTTGACAAGTGTTCTCAAGTTTCCTCTGACACATCTGATGAGTGTTGTATCCACGTTTTTGCTGATTTAATTCCTCTACTAGACCGTGATAAGCGTGTGAATGTCTCTTTTTACCATTGGTTGGAGCAAGTTGATCCTCTGACTAATGCAGTTCCACTAATTTGTGATAACAAAGAACAAGCCGTGACCATTCTTAATCTTGAACGAAAGCTTATAGTGAAGCAGCTTCAAAAGCAGAAAAAGCGAGTCCAGATGTTGCAAAAGGAAAAAGAGACCGAAGAAATAAACAGGGGAATGAAGGAAGCACGACTTGAACAAGAACTCTATGGGAAGGAAATAGAATTAGCCAAGTGCAAAAATATTTTATATGATGCACGAAAAGAATTTGACGAGTACAAAGCTCAACATGAGCCTACGCCAGAGGAACCATAATGGCTTGTTGAGCTACTTGAAGAAAGTCTGTTTGCTTTGTTATCAATTTGTGATTTTTTACATTTTATTTTCATTAATAAATATCACTTTTTTTTTATTTCCTTGAAATAATGAAATCAGCTTTTTGTTGCAAGTTCTGACTTTTTATTTACTCCATTCAAACTAAAAGGACCAAAAAAATTATATCATCATCGTGAAATTAAGGAATTGAAGTCTCGTTCATGATACTTGAAAGGAGTGCTGGTTTGCAAATTACAATCAATAGGTTGTAGTTTAGGGGTCAATAACAGAATTTGTGATGTTAGGATTTTGGGTATGATAGTATATAGGTTAGATATAACGAAGAATCAACTAGCTTTGCAAAAGAATTAATTTAGGGTGCTATCTACCTTCCGATAACCAAATATTTTAAATGCTATAATATAATATATTTATTTTTTGACACAAAATGTTATAATAGATGGAGAGAACTATTTTCCGGGTTTATCATTTATACGGGCCGATGTTACTAACCCGGCCACCAAGCTCAAGTACCCGTCCCAGTTCGAAAATTAAGGATAATAAATCACTTAATTAAATGAATAAGATATTCACATTAAATCCTGATATTATCCAAAATAACCTTATCTGGTTAAAAGAGATAATATCCCTTAAATTAAGGAATCATATATCAAAGAGATATTAAGAGATAAATCAAACCTCTAAAAGATATTAAGAGATAAATCAAATCTCTAAAAGATATTAAGAGATAAATCAGATCTCTAAGAGATAGGGGAATCCTATTATAAAAGGAGGAGTACCCCTCATAAGAGACTCACTTTTCACTGAACAGAGGTGACTCTCTCTTAAGCGTATTAGAGAAACTAGTGTCGACCAAGAGACCATCAGAGAGTCCTTGCTCCCTAGTATTAAATGCGATACAAAATTAAGAGATCGAAATCACCACGGCCAAAGGTTGAATCAAGAACTACGTCCGGCTTTGATTCCCTTCGGGATACGTAGGACCGGAATCACCGAATTCTGTCAAGCCAAATCCTAAAACAACCCCAATATTCATCCTTGGTTCAACGTTCACGGCGGAGCTCCGGTAAACCGAATCCCGGCAGGAACATTTGGCGCCCACCGTGGGGCCGAGGCGAAACTTTCCCCGGTTCCGCAAAGCTCGATGGCGACTACACGCAATGGATTGCGGGGAGGGGGGAGCAGCGTGAATCACGAGGGCCAGGAGGCTTCGGATGCCCAGAACCATGACGATCATCTTTTCCCTCCCCTCAGTGAAGGTAATCCTCGGTTGGAGGAAATTATGGAGCAACTCAAGCAGCTCCGGAAGGAGAACGAGGAGATACGGGCGCAAAATCAGAACCTTTTGAAAGCCCGAAAGAGAGGAAGGTCCCTGACACCTTCAGACGGAGAACAATCTTCACCCGAGGCCAGCAAGGATCCTCCGACGCACTCTCCTCGGGGCACTAACCGAGCATCCAAGACCAAACCCCCTCCTGGGGCATTGGAAGTCAGGTCCCACGCAGAGAGGACTAGCCAGAAAGAAAGAATATCAGACCGACGTCCAAGGCTCCCCTTCACCGAGGACATTAATGAGGCAAACGTGTCAACCCATTTTAAGCCCCTTAACATAGACAAATTCAATGGCACCACTGATCCAACCGAGCATGTAGAATCCTTTGTATCCTCAATTTACTTGGTGACTGATTAAGAGGCCGTCATGTGCAAGGTTTTCCCGACTACCCTGCAAGGTCCAGCCCTGACCTGGTTAACGAATCTGCCGCCTCAATCAATTGACTCCTTTGATGCCCTCATAACCAAGTTCACGGCACAATTTGCGGCAAGCCAAGGCACGGGAGGCACTCCGTCTCACTCGTAAATTTCAAGCGGGAAAGAAATGAATCACTCGGGGATTACATGGCCCGCTTCAATGCAAAGCAGATCCCGATTCCGAATATAAGCTCGGAACTCCGCTTCTCACACCGTTATGGCGGGTCTCAAGCCAGGGCCATTCTTCGAGTACCTATCTCGGAAACCACCGAAAAATTTTGAGGAGCTACGGGGAAAAGGCTACGGGGGTTCATGAACTCAGAAGAGATGCTAGAATTTAAAAGGCAAGAAAGAGGTTACGGGGACAAGAACTCAGCCTCCAACAAAGACAGAAACAGGGGGTCGGACTCACGAAGGACCAGAGAGTCCCCGCAGAGGCATTCCAGGAATCCATCTTTCACTCCGCTGAACCGATCTCGGGTAGCCATCCTGCAGGAGGTGTGCAGAACAGAATTGCTTACCTTACCTGAACCGTCCAAAACAAGGAACAATGCTGACAGAAGCAAGGAATGTGCGTGGCATCAGAACTATGGACACTCCACTGAAGAGTGCACAACACTCCAGAGAAAGATTGAGGAGTTAGTGCGAGCAGGCCGTCTTGACCGATTCGTCCGCCGAGATGGCGATGGTGAAGGACGACTCGGTCGGAGACAACGAAGACAGGGTAATGATGACCGAGATCGAGATACAAACAATCGAAGAAATCATCAGGGCGGAGATCGCCAGAACAACCAAAGGCCCCCGGTAGAAGAATCGGAGGGAGGAATCATGGGGGTCATCAATACAATCTCGGGGGGATTTGCAGGAGGAGGAGCAACTAGCTCAGCTCGGAAGCGGCATGTCAAGGCTCTCCGATCTGTTAGCACAGTGTCTGGAAGACCTCCAAGAGCAAGACCCCCCATAACATTCACAGATGATGACTTCCAAGGGGTAGACCCCAACCAGGATGACCCGATGGTGATAACGGTCGAGCTGGCCAACTTCTCGGTCAGACGAACGCTTATTGATCAGGGAAGCTCGGCCGACATTCTCTACCTGGCGACCTTTAAGAAGCTCGACATCCCCGAAATGCTGATTAAAGAACAGGAGGACAAGCTGGTGGGATTTTCTGGGGAACAAGTCAAGACTCGAGGATATATAGATCTCTTAACAACATTCGGAGAGGGCAGACTCTCCAAGTCTGTATCTGTCAGGTATGTCATCGTAGATGCCACCACGTCGTACAATATTCTAATCGGAAGACCGACGTTGAATGAGCTCGGGGCAATTGTCTCTACCCCTCACCTGACAATGAAGTTCCCAGCAGACTCGGGAGATTGTTTCAGTCCGAGCTGACCAAAAATTGGCAAGGCAGTGTTATGTTGACAGCTTGAAGGTTTCCCGTCACCGGGACGGCCCGAAGAAAACAGAGGAAGGTAAAGCAGAGCTGGTAAGCTCGGTCAGCTCGGTAAATTCAGCAGAAATACAGTCAAGTATGTTTGAGCTGGACCCAAGAGGCGAGAGATGTATGAGACCGAGAGCCGAACCAACGGAGTCCTTAGAGAAGTTCCGGTTGGGAGTCCATCACGAAGCAGTGCACCCACGTTGGTAGTCAGCTCGACCCCTCACTCGAGAGAGAAGATTCACATGGTACTAATAAAGAATGCTGACTGTTCGCACTTGGAAGACATCGGACATGCCGGGCATAGATCCTAACTTTATGTGCCATAGGCTGTCTATATGTTCGAAGCTAAACCAGTGACTCGAGAGAAAAAGGAAGCTGGGTGAAGAAAGGCGCGAGCTATGGCCGAGGAGACCTCTAAACTACTCAAAGCTAATTTCATCCGCGATGTGAAATAAACCACTTGGTTAGCCAACTTGGTATTAGTCAAAAAGGACAATGGAAGGTGGAGCATGTGCACCGACTATACCGACCACAACAAGGCGTGCCCAAAGGATTCCTATCCCTTACCCAACATTGATGAGGCTAGTGGATGGGGCCTCAGGTTATAAGGTTTTGTCCTTCTTGGATGCATATTCCGGTTACAACCAGATCGGGATGTACCCCGACGAGGAAAAAAACAGCGTTCATGACCGATGGGGCTAATTATTGTTACCGAGTAATGCCTTTTCGGCCTAAAAAATGCCGGGCAACATATCGAGGCTTATGGACAAGGTTTTCGCAGATCAAATCGGAAAGAACTTAGAAGTGTATGTTGATGACATGGTAGTAAAATCCGATGATCCCGAGTCAGCACCAGTAGGCCTCGAGGAAATCTTGGGCAACTCGGGAAGTACAATATGAGGTGAATCCCGAGAAGTGCTCTTTCGGTGTGCGCAGGGAGGAAAATTCTTGGGGTATATGCTAACCCGTCGGGGCATCAAGCCAATCCGGATAAATGCGGGGCCGTCATGGAAATGCGAAGTCCTCGAATGTGAAGGAAATTCAAAGGTCGGGGCCGATTAGCCTCCCTATCTCGCTTTCTACCGAAGTCCGCAGAAAAGGCACGACCTTTTTTCCAGCTCCTGAAGAAGCCGAAGGATTTCATTTGGACTAAAGAGTGTGAGAAGGCATTCGAAGATCTGAAACTTTTCTTGGCTTCCCCCAATTCTTACTCGGCCCTGACTCGCAAGGATCTCTACCTATACCTCTCCATCAATGATTATGCAATCGGTGCGGTAATTACCGGGAAGAGGAAGAGCAACAGATGCCGGTATACTATGTCAGCAGAATCTTGAAAGACGTGGAAACGCGATACCAAGTAATTGAAAACTGGCTCTCGCCTTAGTGATGGCAGCTCGGAAGTTACGGCCCTATTTCCAATCTCATCAAGTCATCGTCAAGACGGATCACCCGATAAAGCGGTACTCAGAAACCCGACCTAGCTGGATCGAATGATAACTTGGTCAGTGGAGTTGTCAGAGTTCGGCCTATGGTATGAACCGAGGGGGCCAATGAAAGCCCAGTGCCTCTCAGATTTTATTGCCGAGCTTTCTTCCAAACCGAGGTCGGAATCCTTCCTCTGGCTCCTGTACGTTGATGGATCATCTAACCAGAAAGGAAGCGGGGCTGGAATAATTCTCGAAGGACCCGATGATCTAGTCCTTGAGCAATCGTTGAAGTTTGGGTTCACTGCTTCAAACAACCAAGCAGAGTATGAAGCCCTCATAGCTGGGCTATTGTTAGCCAAAGAAGTCGGGGTTCGAGAACTAAAGTGCCGAAGTGACTCACAGCTTGTAACGGGACAAGTCGCCGGCAATTATCAGACAAAGGACCCCCAATTAACCAGATATCTCTGCAAGGTCAATAGTCTCATCTCCGAGTTTGAGCATTTCTCCATTGAGCACATACCTCGAGAAGAAAACTCCAGAGCAGATCTGCTTTCCAAATTAGCGAGCACAAAGAAGGCTGGCCAACTCAAGACTTTCATTCAAGAAATCATCCTCGAGCCGAGCATCAAAAGTGCTGATGTGACAGTGACCGAGCACCTTGACCGGGGCTGGATGACTCCGATCTGGGAGTACCTTATCTCGGACAAACTACCGAATGACCAAAGGGAGGCAAGAAGGATCCGTCTGAAATCTTGTCACTACACCGTCCTCGACGGGAGAATCGTACAAAAGGGGATTCTCCAGGCCGTTGCTAAAATGCCTCACAAAGGAGCAATCCGAGTATGTAATGGATGAGATGCACCGAGGAATCTGCGGATTGCATTCAGGCGGCCGATCTCTAGCAGCTCGGATCTTGCGAGCAGGGTTCTATTGGCCAACCATGAGACTCGATTGTTCGAACTGGACCAATAAGTGTGACCCTTGTCAGAAGTTTGCCAACATAGCCCGTGCTCCAGGAGAGGAACACCACTCCATGTTCTCGCCGTGGCCCTTTACCATGTGGGGGATGGACATAGTTGGTCCCTTCCCAGTGGCTAAGGGTCAAGTCAAGTTCCTCTTGGTAGGAGTAGATTACTTCACCAAGTGGATTGAAGCAGAGTCGTTGGCTACGATAACCGCCAAGAAGGTCCAGGATTTTGTATGGAAAAATATTATATGCAGGCATGGCCTTCCCTATGCAGTTGTTACAGATAACGGGAAGCAATTCACTGATAAGGAGCTCGGAGAGTTCTATTCCAACCTCGGAATTAAACACAAAGTAACCTCGGTTGAGCATCCACAAACAAATGGCCAGGCAGAGGCAGCAAATAAGGTTATTCTACACGAGCTCAAAAGAAGGCTGGGACAATCAAAAGGAGCTTGGGTTGAGCAGTTGCCAAGCATTCTGTGGGCTTACCATTGTTCGCCACAATCCTCAACGGGAGAGACACCGTTCAAACTAACCTATGGAACCGACGCCATGGTTCCAGTGGAACTCGGTGAGCTCTCATTTCGAAGACAGCACTACAATGAAAGCCAAAATAATGAACAACTCCGAGTTGAGCTCGACATGGTCGAAGAAGTCCGAGATGCAGCGAGGATAAGGGAAGAGCTGTGCAAGCGAAAGGCAACTCGGAAGTACAACTCAAGGCTGCGCCCAAGGGAATTTGTGCAGGGCGACCTGGTGCTAAGACTGCAAAGCGACGCGAGAAAAGACTCCAGGGAGGGTAAGCTCGCGGCAAATTGGTCAGGACCATTCAGGATAGCAGAAAATCTAGGAAATGGTGCCTACAGGCTTGAAGAATTGTCAGGAAAGTTGATTCCTAGGACTTGGAACACTTCTCATCTCAAATTTTATTTTAGCTAAAGTTAGAAGTGATGCACTCTTTTTCCTATCTCGGTCTTTTTCCCACGAGGTTTTGGCCGAGAAGGTTTAAATGAGGCACACTAGAAAAAATTAATGAATCAAAATTCTATTTTCCTTCAATTGAGCTATTATATCACTTGACTCCTAAGTAAGAGAAAAAACTACTCGGCTCCTAAGTAAGAGAAAAAACTACTCGGCTCCTAAGTAAGAAAAAACTACTCGGCTCCTAAGTAAGAGAAAAAACTACTCGGCTCCTAAGTAAGAGAAAAAACTACTCACACTCGACTCCTAGGTAAGAGAAAAAACTACTCGGCTCCTAAGTAAGAGAAAAAACTACTCGGCTCCTAAGTAAGAGAAAAAACTACTCGGCTCCTAAGTAAGAGAAAAAACTACTCGGCACCTAAGTAAGAGAAAAAACTACTCACACTCGACTCCTAAGTAAGAGAAAAAACTACTTACACTTGACTCCTAAGTAAGAGAAAAAACTACTCGGCTCCTAAGTAAGAGAAAAAACTATTCACACTCGACTCCTAAGTAAGAGAAAAAACTACTTACACTTGACTCATAAGTAAGAGAAAAAACTACTCGACTCCTAAGTAAGAGAAAAAACTACTTACGCTTGACTCCTAAGTAAGAGAAAAAACTACTCGACTCCTAAGTAAGAGAAAAAACTACTTATACTTGACTCCTAAGTAAGAGAAAAAACTACTCGACTCCTAAGCAGGAGATAAAGCCTAAGCAGGCACTCGATTTCTAAGCAAGAGCCACATTCGACCGATTAAGATCAAAGTGTCGAGCCTGTAAAGATGTATCAGGTAGCATTAATCAATCAAGGTTAACAAACCGAATCCATAAGACATCGGAAAAATTGTCAAAATATAAATAAGATTCAAAAATATCAGAAGAAGTTTCATTAAGGTAAAAGGGGAAGTCCCCGAATGCATAATACATGAGTTAACCTTAAACTACTTATACAACATCATGACTCGAGGTCCACCTCGACATCAGGAGCAATCAGGTCTATCTGGCCAGGTCGGCCCATTTCACCTTCCTCGTCCAATTGGTCCTCACCCTCTTCTCCCTGAGTTGCGGCCTCCTCATCCTCATCTTCGAGCTCGGCCAATGGCACAAGTATCCCATCTTGGTTGAAATCCTTATCCACGTCGGCGCTGGAGAAGTCGACAGTAGGGTTGAAGTGCTGGAGTTGCTTCACGGCTCGAGAGAAACCGTTAACAAGCTCCCTCATGATTGACGTCTCAGCTTCAGCTAAATCAGCACGGAGCCTCTGATTCACCTCCTTCTCGTCCTCCAGCGACTTCCGCAACTCCGGGATGGTTTCTTTCTCGGCTTCCAGCCCTTTCACCATATTCTGAAGATTGAGTCGGTCAGCTCTTTCCACTTCTAACTCGGCTGTAAGAGTAGCTCGGCTCTCTTCCAGCTGCATCTTCTGGGCCTTTAGCTGGCCGATGACCCGACTTTGTTCCTCACACTTGGCCATAGCCTGAGTAAGCTCATCTCTTACCCTCGAGGCTCGGGCTGCATCCGCCCTCATCGCCTCTATCTTCTTCGCATTATCAGCAAGGTGCTGGCTCCAGAAGCGTGTAATGGAAGCAATACGGAGAGCATAGGCACCAGCCGCCTCCATACTTCCCTCGGGGCCCTGTTCTAGCAGCAGCCGGGCATCAGATGGCTTTAGCACCTGGCTGTCGATCAGGCCACCAGGATCGCACTCGTTGCCCCAGAGAGAGCTAATCCCCGGATTACAATTACCATTATACCACTTGGTGTCCGAAGTAAGGTCGGTCACAAAGGGAGCGCTGCTCGGCCGGATTCCGGAGGGAGGAGTCTCCCCGATCATCAGTTGAGGGGGAGAGTTTCCGGTTGGCACCTCGGGTTCCGGATCAGCTCTTGTCTTCTTCGGAGGACGAGTATTAAGCTCGGAAGCTTCAGTAGACTTCTTCTTTTTCCCCTTAATATTGGCAGCAGCAGCTGATCCGCCTGCAGACGACTTCTTCACCAAAGCTTTGTAGTTGAACTTGCCCATTATCACTGCAAAGAGATGAGCAGGTTAGATACAAACGCATGGTTAAATAAGTAAAGCACCCAACAGCTACTACTTACACTCAAAATCGGCTTGCCGAGTTGATGACTTAGGAAGCAACAAAAGTCTACCACAGGGCAATGGCCGAGGATAGAGTTTTAAGAACTCAACGTCGGCTCTCTCCTGCGCTGTCATGCAGCCAATATCATAACTATTGAATTTGGTGGGGTGGGGTTGCCAGTAAAGGGGAAATCTGGAAACTCCATCCGAGTCATAAAATAAAGACTCGTGCCCGGCAGTGGGCCGGACTTTGAAGAAGTCCGACTTGAAGAACTTATACGAACTCTTGTAGAGTCCGATAATACCCCCCGACTCGGCCCCACTGAGGGAGATCCAACCGACCCGGTCCCCAAACCTGACCTTATAAAAATAAAGAAAGATGGGAGCAGTGGCCACTATGCCTATCTGCTCACACAGGATCTGGAAGGCCTTTAGAAAGGCCAAGCTGTTCGGGTGAAGCTGGGTAGGAGCAACATTCATAATTTTTAAGACATCGCACTCAAACTTGGAAAAAGGAAGACGAACTCCAATTTGTGCAAATAAGGTCTTGTATACATAAGTGAAAGAAGGCTCCTCTGGAGAAGGATGAAGGAAGACATGTTCATTCCCAGTACATGGAAGACACTGAACGCCGCCCTCGAGGGAAGAGATTTTGTTTTGTAATGGAAAGAGGGATTCAAAGTTCCTAAAGTTGGAGTGAAAAGCCCCTACATCGGGCTTCACCCAGAAATACCCAGGAATGACGATATCAGGGTATGGCACCCTGGGCACTCTGGTAGTACGCCTGCGACGTTTGGGGATGGGAGCCGCGTCAGCAGTGGCTGAGCTGCTCCCATCGGAGGAGGAAGAGCCACCAGCGGCACCGCCGCCACCATGAGAAGAGGATGGGGAAGAATGGGGAGAGCCCCCAATTAGAAGGATTTCAGGTTCAACAACCTGAATCCCAGAAGAGACATCCTGGGATACCTCAAAAGAAGATTCCATGGAGGAGTAATCAAGAAATAAAAAGACAGGGAACTTGAAAGAGAGGAAATGGGCGTACTGCGGTAGAGAAGGAAAGTATGAACGCTCGGGTTAGAAATGACACGAGAAAAAGGTCTAGGGTTCACAGAAGCACCTTTACCTATGGCCTCGCCCTAATTTATGAAAGACGAGGACAACACCCCCCTCTTGCATTAATGAGGGTAGCTGGGCGAGGGCAGGGAAACGTCCCCTCGTATCTCTGACCAAATTCGCCAACCGAATGGGAAGGCCACACGTGGCAGTAGCGCCAGGGTACTAAACCGCCCTCACGATAAACTAGGAGCACGCCAAGAAGCACGCCATAATAAAAAAATCTCGAGAACAGTACAACGAGGGCCACGTGTCACACAGGTAACACTTCTTCTCGGGGCTCGAGAAAACATGGCGTCAGCACAAAAGCAATCACTTCCACCGCGACTAACCTCGGCTCCAACAGAAAGCTCCCACGCCATTGGCTCGGAGCTTGGGGGGCTTGTGTATGAGCCGAGATGCAAAGTGACATAAGCTCGGCCACCCGAACCGCTCACCGAGCTGGAGGACGCATATATATGGACAGAATGTGAAGCTCGGCCAAGGAATGTGACACTCGTCCAAAGGCTTCACCTCGACTAAAAGACAAAAAATGAAACCGAGTTCCTAAGCTCGGCTAGCATCATGAAAGCTTTTACACTTCATCAGCTCAAAGCTTGGGGGGCTTGTGTACGGGCCGAGGTTACTAACCCGGCCACCAAGCTCAAGTACCCGGCCCAGTCCGAAAATTAAGGATAATAAATCACTTAATTAAATGAATAAGATATTCACATTAAATCCTGATATTATCCAAAATAACCTTATCTGGTTAAAAGAGATAATATCCCTTAAATTAAGGAATCATATCTCAAAGAGATATTAAGAGATAAATCAAATCTCTAAAAGATATTAAGAGATAAATCAAATCTCTAAAAGATATTAAGAGATAAATCAGATCTCTAAGAGATAGGGGAATCCTATTATAAAAGGAGGAGTACCCCTCATAAGAGACTCACTTTTCACTGAACAGAGGTGACTCTCTCTTAAGCGTATTAGAGAAACTAGTGCCGACCAAGAGACCATCAGAGAGTCCTTGCTCCCTAGTATTCGTCCGATACAAAATTAAGAGATCGAGATCACCACGGCCAAGGGTTGAATCAAGAACTACGTCCGGCTTTGATTCCGCCCGGGATATGTAGGACCGGAATCACCGGTCTGTCAAGCCAAATCCTTAAACACCCCCAATTTTCATCCTTGGTTCAACGTTCACGGCGGATCTACGGTAAACCGGATCCCGGCAGGAACATCATTGTTACCTTTTTTTTTTTTTTTTTGGATAAGTATTCATATTATTCAAGATATCCAGCTTAAGCAACAATGGTCTCAAAGCTAGAACAAAACGAAAAAGATGTCGGTTCATACAACACCAACAGCAGAAAAAACAAAACCTGCAAGAAAAGTACACCATTGTTTATCTATGAGATTTATCTCCTTTCCTAACTCCCAGGCACGGTTCCCTCTTGATTCGTGTCCTTCTTAGCCTTGGATTTCTTCTTGTTGCTTTTACCTAAACTCCCAGGTTTATCCTTGTTGCCCTCTTCCTTCCTTTTCATTCCCATCAAGTCTAATCTTTTTGTTCCCTGTTGGTTCACCTTATTAGGAAGAACCAAGTTCCACATTGACTAGAGATAGTCTCTAATAAGAGTTTATAAATAGTAGGCAATCCTCATCCTATGAACTAGCTTTTGGGATTGAGTTAGGCCCAAAATCGAATACACCTCTGGCTTTTCAAATCTTGCCCACTTGTCAACGAATAAGGTAAAAGCTGTGCATCCTGTTTCTCCATTGCCCTCACGCAAAGTCTTCTCCTTTCTTGCCCACAGTCTTCCGCCATCGTTTATGATCCTAGAAACGGTGTGACACCCTCCTCCACTCGTTAGCCATTCACTCACGTAACACCCCTATCATTTCATCATTCTATGACAATGACCGCTAGAAGCATTCACCAGATTTTAATTATAGTAATAGATCCATAGATATTGTTTTCACATACAATAGATAATAGATAGACAATGACCGCTAGAAGCATTCTCCTTTCTTGGATAATGATTCTTTAGAAACAATAAATCAAGGTTCACCATGGTACTTTATCTGGCCATATGATGTTTATTTCTTTGAGTTTATGGTCTTATTTCTTTTTGTCCTACTTTATATTTTTACCTAGAAAGAGAAAAGAGAATATTGGTGTTCTCTTTGTAGTTCCGGTGACTAGGTTATTTCCTGCTTCATTGCAAGATCTAAAAGTGTTTATTAAGTAGCTCATTCTTCCTACAACCATAACATATATTTGCGACATTTTTTTTCATGCAAGGGATCAATGACACTTAATTTATGTTGAAGCCATTGTATTGGTTGATAATAATGAATAATACTTTCTGATTCTTGGTATTAAATGATTAGGATCACATGCGTAAAGGTAGTGATGTGTGTTTTTCTCTAGAGTTTCGTAAGACACAGAGATAAATGTTTGTTTATATGATACTTTTCTTCCTCCATGCTCCTCAATGTTGTCCTTGCAAAATCGACAAGAGTGAGGATATTTGGCTTTCAAAAGTACAAAGACAGGTCTCTACTCTCTACCAGTACAATATTTCAAAATTGATATTTTGCTTTTAAGGGACTACAATGAGGCCAAGGAATACATAGAAAGACATGAAGGATATGTGTGGTAATTTTGAAGGTCTTTGCCAGTGCAGTATTGCAGCTAACATAGCAGGTGCAGTATACAACTATATATGCTGATTGATTGCATTTTCCTATCATGTATCATGAAATTTTCATACGTTGTTGGGGCAAACTGATATGAATATCTTAAATTAAAGATCTATCTCAATGATCATCCTATATTGGTTCATTCATTATTAAAGGATTTTTTTTTATGATCCATTATGAATCTGGTCCGGGTATTTTTGTTTGAGTATTATATTAATGCTTATCAAAGCAATTGACCTAACCACATAAGATGTTGTATCAGATTGCATAGCATACTATGGCTCTGTTCGTTAAAAACTAGCAGATAGCGGATAAGCTAGTTGATAACGGATAGCGAATTAGCTAGCAAATTCGATTTGAAGTGTTTAATAAAACTAACGGTTGGATTAGCTGATAAATGTAAAATGACATAAAAAAGTATGTTTGTATTTTTTTTAAATATAAGTTACATATATATATATATAATTTGTTTTAAAATAATTATCACTTTAATTTATTTTAAATTAGTTATCATTTAAAAAATTAAAATATTATTTTTTAATTTTAATATTAATTTAGTTTTAATTATTTTTAATAAATAAAATGGAATAATAAAAATGAAATTATATAGGTTTAACTATTGAGTAGGTCCCTGAACCATTTTAGAATTTTCAAATAGGTCCCTATACTAAAAAAATTATAATTGGGTCCTCGAACTTTTATAAAGTTTTCAATTGGGTCCCTAAACTTATATAAAATTTTCAATGGGGTCCCTAAATTATAAAATTCGTTAGTGATATGTTGAATTGAACGAAATATAACTGATTTCATCCAAGCCGACCATTTATGAGCCGACCATTTATGAGTAGTTTGGGTGAAAGATGAATCTTGAGATATTGTCACAATAAAATGTAGCAAGATGTAACAAGATGAAGTGAGATGTAGTAAGTTGTAAGTGAGAGAACTATTTTGGACAAAATTATTTCAAGAAAGGAATATACAACCGTAAAACATAAATCGGGGAAGGAATGAACTATTTGTTTAGATGGAGGAAAAGCAATCATATGTCACGTTTTGGTTTTCAGGCTCAATATTTGGTCTCTTGCAACCCTAAATACAAATTTGGGGGAATTCCAGGTCACATTTCACATCAGCAGGCTTAAAGACCTCTTCACCGAACCCTACCCCAGGGACTCCATTGAAAACTTTATATAAGTTTAGCGACCCAATTAGAAAGTTTTTTAGTACAGGGACCCAATTGAAAACTTTATAAAAGATCGAGGACCCAATTACAAATTTTTTTACTATAGGGACCTATTTGAAAATTCCCAAATAGTTCAGGGACCAACTCAATAGTTAAACCAATTATATACTGATATGATTATTATACAAATTTTATTTTTTATAGATAAAAATATATTTTCTAATTTTTATCTTAAATATAAATCTAAATAGTGAAATTAATTCTTATTTATATACTATGTTAAATGATCAGTGTTTTATTTTATTAGCTAAGGGTAAGTGAGGAATTTAATTAAGATAGTAGAAAAAAAATGGAAGAAAAAATGATAAGCTATACGCTTATAAGCTCAAAACGCTAGTGAAAAAACATTATATGCTAATTTTATAAACGATTACCAAACATGACTTCTTTTCCATCCGTTATAAGGTATTATATGCTAGCAAATTTGACAAACCAAACTGATTGTATATCATATTACACCAAGTTTAATATAAACTACGCTTGCGTAACATATTGTATCAGATCGAGGATGCTTTTATTGATTAAAAAAAACTGACTTTACTCTTGAAACAGATGGATTTTTAAGACTTCTTTACTTTCATTTCATACTTTGCCTTGGCCAACATGGTAGCAGTAGCTCAACTTTTATCTATGAATATTGTGACACCCATAACCCCAGATACTAATAAAATAGTGATTTTTTTATAATACTTTGGGAATGGGCTGCTAAAGTGTTCAGATGTTCTAGTTTTGGATGTTGGCTGTAGTAAAAAATATACTGACTTTATTCTAGCAAAATTATATTTACAGCTTACCCGCCTTCTTTGATTTCTTATTATATACGGGTTAGAATGCTCCTTATACTTCCTTCAATATACATTTTGCTTATTAAAAAAAAAAAGATAATAATGTTGAGCCGGCTAATTATAACAGCTTCCGGAGAAAATCCAGGAAAAGTCTATTAAGGGACCCTTCACACGATATCCCTTTGGGTTTGAAGGATTAATGGAGCACTCATCTTGGGCTCCACCGTGCTCTTTGATACCATATAAATGAACTAATCATACTAGAAGCTTATGCTATCACGTTAATAACTATTTTTTTGGGACCTTTATCTTTATTTTTTTAACAAATATGTGAGATTATTCACCAATTTTTATCCTATTATTATTTTTCATTTTAAATAAGAATATTATCTTTAAAAATGATAAATATTTATATTTCTCACACATTATTTGTCCGTGCATCGGAGAAATCTATCGTCTAGTAGGGAAGGAAAAAAGAATAACCTGATTCAGTAACATGCTTGTAGAACAGTAAGTCAAAGATGTGCAGTTTTTTGCAGAGAAACGATCCAGGTTTGGTATAATCTATCTAATTTCTCGAAGATAATGCAATCACCCAAAATAAGCTTCCTTAGAGTGAAATTCTTCAATAATGCATGCAGGAAATCCTGTGAAGTCTAAGTCTGTCAAGGATATGCATCCCTATGAAGAAAATGTTTCTAATTTACATGGAATCCCTCTAATTTCACGTAAATGGGTGCAATCATCCAGCTTACGGTTCCTCAAAAAGCAACATTCTTTGATGCATGCATGAAGAATTGCGAACTTATTCCCTGATAGGTTTAAATCTTTCATATTGCTAAACCAAGACAGACATATTGGAAGGGATTCATCTGATATATTGCAGTACGAGAGAATAAGATGTTCCGTTCCGTGTTTGAAGACTTAAAGACACCATTTCTTCACCTTTGTCCTGTTTAGACAACCACGACCCTTCACATCTCGAAACATGCATCAAATCCATATCTGACAACACGAGAATGCCACTTGGTAGCCGAAACTTTCCAGAGTTGCAGTTCTAATTTTCGAAGCTGAGTAAGGTTTTCTAATTGAAAATGGCAATTCTTTTAAGGGCTGCTCATTGTATGAAGCTCTGTTATATTTTCCATATTCCCTAATATTTCTGGAAATCTCTCAAGATTTGAGTAACGTGAAAGATTGAGTTGCTCTAGAGAGGTCAACCTGATAGGTGGAAAAGATTTAAGCTTTTTGCAACCAACAGCATCCAGGATTCTAAGTTTATAAAGATATCCAACTCATTCATGAATTTTAATTAAATTCTCACAATGTTTAAATGATCACTTCTCTAAATTTGGGACGCCAGATGCATCAAGTATGAGTCATGCATTCACTGTAGCCAAAATCCAAAACTGTCAGACAGATTAACCTCTGCAAGCATGTGAAATACTTGCCTGGATTTGTTTGAGTTGGCTGTAAGCAACTATCAGGTAACTCCAGTATGGCAAGTTTCTTTGGACAAAAATTATATGGCAAAGATGGTGAAGGATATCCCCACCATTTAAATACTCTTAAACTATCTGGAAGATGTGTTGGGCCTTTGAAAAAACGTCAATTTCTAATAATAGGTGTTTTGAGGTTTTTCTTATTCTCGAAGGCCTCTCCATCCCAATCTACTGCTTCCCACCTATATATCTTTTTGAGTGTACTCCAACTTGGGGAAAATCCAGAATTAAGATTTGAATCTTGCTAGTTCCCTTTCATGACAAAGGCACAGGTCAATTAATACTTGTGTACATGTGTGTGTGTGTATTTTAGGAATTTGAAGTGCATATTTAGGCAAAACTCACATATTATAAAAATCAAAATGAAGTATAAATCTCAACAAAAGATTAGAAACAGCAGGATCATCTAGCATATAATATAAGTGGAAAATCAAAGTTAGAAAGAAAAGTCAAAACATCTCTATCAGTCGTACCATATTTTCTTCTAAAACTTGAACTACATCTCCATAGGACCTGTTCCGTCCAAATACCTCGGATGTGAGATACTCGGCCGAACGAGGATTAGTGGGGTGCTTTTGGATTGTGCTTGACAGAATGTGGATTCTGCTCCTACGTATCCAAATGGGAATCAAAGCAAACGTAGTTCTGAATGAGGGGGTAAGCCCCCTATTTATAGAGATCTCTCAGGATCAAGCTCCGAAGTAAGCGGAGAAATATTAGGATCGGGTTCCGAGATATACGAAGAGATATTAGGATCAGTCATTTATGACTGGTCCGTAAAGGACCGAGGTGTACTTGTCCCTCCTTCATGATAGGATAAGTCCGAGTATTTATCCTCGACGGTCCTAGTGTACTGATATGTCCTCGGTTTTGGAGGAGTTTGGGTTAAGGCCCATTGCCGGGGCAGGCTCGGTCAGCCTGATGTATAGGCAAGTCTTCGGGATTACATTCTCGGCCAGTACAGGACCATAACCTACTACGTTCGCCAGGTTCCTCAAGTGATTCCTATCGAACAATTTCTCTACCCATGTCCTGTATCAATTCATGTAAAGTCACACAAGACTATCATCAACTTTTACGAGAGAATTTTCAATCAACAGACCGATGCTAAATTTCATTGATAAACCATGATGAGCACAAAGTATATCTTCAACACCTCCCAATTTATATCCTCCAAAGCAACAAGCAATGTCAAGAAAGATTAAGATTTAAATCTTGCTAGTTCCCTTTCATGACAAAGGCACAAGTCAATGTGTGTTTTAGGAATTTCACATGCATATTAAGGCAAACTAACATATTATATAAATTAAAATCAAGTGTAAATAGATACTCCCAACAAAAGATTAGAAACGGCAGGATCATCTACAATATAATATTTGAAGAGAAAAATCGAAGTTAGAAAGAAAAGTCAAAACATCTTTATATCAGTCTTACCATATTTTCTTCTAAAACTTGAACTACATCTCCAAAGGACCATAACCTACTACGTTTGCCAGGTTCCTCAAGTGATTCCCGTCAAACAATTTCTCTACCCATGTCCTGTATCAATTCCTGTAAAGTCACAAGACCATCATCAACTTATACGAGAGATTTTTCAATCAACAGAACAATGCTAAATTTCATTGATAAACCATGATGAGCACAAAGTATATTGTTAGAAAAAACAGAACAGAGAAGAGAGATTTTGTAAAACTGAAGCAGTGAAGTTAGGCAGGAGCAGCAGAGAACAAAAGATGAAAGAAGGTATGTTGATTACACTACATTCACGTACAAAGTTCTTACATATACAAGCAGAAAAAAATGTAAACAAAAGGCTAAGATAGTCACCCTATACAAAGTACAAAAAGCTGATACAAATCTCCATAAATCAATGAGTATCTCTCCTTTTCACCTAACCAAAATACTTCAACAATAAACTAACATTAACTTAAAGTATATAGAAAAATCTCAATTTCTAACACTCCTCCTTGAGATTTTTCTTGGATACTTCAAGCCTTGATCTCAAAACTTCAAACTTGCCCTTGGAAAGGGCTTTTTGTCATTATGTCTGCAATCTGACTTTCTGGGTTGCAATGCTCCAAGCTTACTTCCTTTGATTTTTCTGCTTCTCTAATGGCATGATATTTCACCTTGATGTGCTTGGTTCTTCCATGCTGGACAGGATTCTTTGCTATAGCAATAGCTGACTTGTTGTCCACATAAACGATAGTAGCTTCACCTTGAAACTGCCCCACATTTGATAAAATCTTCCTCAGTCAAATAGCTTGATTTGTTGCTGCTGCAGCTGAAATATATTCAGCTTCAGCTGAGGATTGGGCCACCACATCTTGTTTCTTTGAATTCCATGAGAAAACAACACTGCCAAATGAGAAAACATAACCAGAGGTACTCTTGGCATCATCTACACTTCCTGCCCAATCACTATCTGCATAACCTAGGAGGTCTCCACTTTATTTTTTCAGAAAACACAAGCCATAATCAACTGTACCTCTAACATATCTCAAAACTCTTTTTGCCGCACTATAATGAGCTTGACTAGGAGAATGCATGAATCTGGACAGCAGCCTTGCAGCAAACATTATGTCAGGTCTTGTGGCTGAAAGATACAATAAGCTACCAATCATGCTTCTGTACATAGAAGCATCTATTTTCTTTGTTAGTATCATTAATTGTGACTTCTCATTTACAACAAGGGGTGTGTCCACAGGTTTACATTTCTCCATATGAAACTTCTTTAATATCTCGAAAGCATACTTTCTTTGTGAAATGAACATTCCAAAGAATCGATTGATCAATCTCCATTCCAAGAAAATACTTCATTTCTCCCAAATCAGTCATTTCAAATTCATTATCCATATCATGCTTAAATTGTTTTAGGTAGATTGAATTTTTACCTATAACAAGTAGATCATCAACATACAATGACACAATCAGCTGCACTTCATTCCTTGACCTTTGCACATACAAAGTAGCTTCACTTTCACTTCTTTTAAAGCCTTTCTGCATAAGATAGCTATCAATTCTGCTGTACCAAGCCCTTGGTGCTTGTTTCAAGCCATAGAGAGCTTTATGAAGTTTGTAGACTTTATCTTCACTTCCTGAAACCTGAAAACCTTCAGGTTGATCAACATAAATCTCCTCCTCAAGCAAACCATTTAAGAATGCAGACTTCACATCAAAATGATAAATTTTCCAACTCAATTTTGTTACCAATGCAACTAACAACGTGATTGTATCATGTCTTGCTACAGGAGCAAATGTATCTGAAAAATCAACACCATGTTGCTGAAAATAGCCTTTTACCACCAATCTTGCCTTAAGTTTGTTTACAGAACCATCAGCATTGAGTTTAGTTCTGTAAACCCACTTAACACCAATTACCTTTTGATTGCTTGGTCTGTCCACAAGCTGCCATGTTTTGTTTTTCTCTATCATATTCATCTCCTCCTTCATGGCAGCTATCCAACCTTCTATTTCAGCAGCTTTACTATATCTTGTTGGTTCTAATGCAGCAACATTACATCTTTCATAAATATCTTCCAAGGATCTAGTGCCTCTAACTGGAAAATCAGCATCACTATCATAATCTTCTTCTTCATTTTCAGAATTATTTCCTTGGAGATTGCCTTCTCCAGGTTGATCTTTCCTTGAGGCTTTTACTTTGCAATTCTCCCAATTCCATTTGGAAAGCTCATCAAACTTTACATTTCTTCTAACAAGAATCTTTTTGGTATTTAAATTGTATATTCTGTAGCCTTTAGAGTTGCTGCTATATCCCACAAAAATGCCAACTTCTGACTTCTTATCTAGTTTATCTCTTTTCACTTCTGGAACAAGAGCATAGCACACACATCCAAATATTTTGATATGCTCCACTGAAGGCTTCCTTCCAAACCATGCTTCAAAGGGTGTTTTGCCATTTAAGGCTTTTGTAGGCAACAAATTCAGCAAGTACACTAAGGTGTTTACAGCCTCAGCCCAAAAGGTTTTAGGAAGACCTTTTTCAAAGAGCAAACATCGAGCCATCTCCATAATCTGTCTCTGTTCTTCCTTTCACTCACTCCATTTTGTTGAGGAGTGTAAGGAACAGATCAATTGATGTTGGATTCCAGCTTGTTCACAAAACTTTTTAAATTCCCCTGCTGTATACTCGGTTCCATTATCGATCGAGCCTTTTAATTTGACATTCACTTCATTTTCAACTATAAGCTTGAACCTCTGAAATGCAGCAAAAACTTCTGATTTTTTCCTTAGAAAAAACACCCAGCTCATTCTTGTAAAATCATTTATAAACAGCAGAAAATACTTGCTGCCATTTAAAGATATTGTGCTCACTGGACCACAGACATCAGTGAATTTTTCAGCAGCTCTCCATGTTGCTACAGTAGGAAATGGCAGTCTACTTTGTTTTCCAAATTGACATACATCACACACATCAACATCATCTTGAATGGTTGGTAAATTTCCGACTAAATCATTTGAGCTCATTTGCTTCAAAGTTGAATAACTAAAATGACCAAGTCTTTTATGCCACAAAGAAGAATCATCTTCAACACTTGGAAAAGCATGCATAGCAGTTTGTTTCCACTCTATTGGAAAGCTTTTGCCTCTCATTTTAATAGACATTAGCTCACACCCGGAAGGATCAAATATGGTGCATCTCATATCTTCAAAATGCAAGGAATAATTTCTTTCTAGCATTTGTCCCACACTCAAAAGACTTTGATTTATCTCAGGCACAAATAAGACATCAGAAATATATTTGATACCTGAGGGAGTTTCAACAACAAAAACTCCTTTGCCTTTGACATCAACACACTCTCCATTGCCAATGGTGACTTTGGAGTAGTAGGACTGGTCAAACTCCTTGAAAATGCTAGCATTATGTGTCATATGATTAGTGCATCCACTATCTATTAGCCATGCTTCTTTGCTACTGCTTGCTGAATAACAAGTAGCAACAAACAACTGCTCCTCATCTTGTTGATGCTCAACAACTTGAGCTTGTTGTCCCTGTTGGTTTGCTTTATTTTTGAAAACCTTCTCCACATGACCAAGTTGATTGCAGGCCCTACATTTAACTCCTGGCCTGTACCAACAATATTTTTCTGTATGGTTGTCCTTCTTACAGTGGGGGCAAGGTGAAAAGTTTGTTTTCCAACCTCCTCCTTTGCTGCTTTCCACTTCTTTTTTTCCTTTTCCTTTCTTCCCTCCAAATGGCTTTTTCCCATGACTACTAGAGCCTCGGACTTTGCCTTTGTTGCTGGCTACAAGAGGACCTTCTACATTTTCATCCATTCTCAAAGATCTTCTATGTTCAGTAGCTTGCAAAGCATTCACAAGCTCTACAACTGAAATTTGAGAAAAATCTTTATTTTCTTCAAGAGAGGAGATTTTTGACTCAAACCTCTCTGGAAGACACACCAGAATTTTCTCCACCACCCGTTGATCACTAAGCTCCTCACCTAGCAATCTGATTTGTGTGACTACCTTTGAAAGTCTATCCGAAAACTCCTTAATAGTTTCAGCTTTCTTTCATCTTCAATGCTTCAAATTCTCTTCTCAAGTTCAAGACCTGCATCCTCTTTGTTCTTTCACTCCCTTGAAACTCCTCCTTGACTTCTCCCAAGCTTCTTTTGCAGTTTCAAGATTCAAGATCTTGATAAATACATCATCATGTAGTGCAGCATGCATGATGGCAAGTGCTCTGCCTTCCTTTGCCACTTCATCATTATGATTCCTCATTTGAGCTACTGTTGGGTTGTTTGGTAAAGGAGGTGGATTACTGCCATTTTCCACCACATCCCATAAACTCTGAGCTCTGAGGTAGGTTCTCATTTTTGCTGCCCACAAATGATAGTTTTCTCCTGCAAATATAGGAGGTGGAGGTAAAGAACTATTACTGGAAGCCATTTTGGTGTTTGAAGGTTTTTTTTTGTGTGTGGAGGATTTCTTGTTGGTTTTTTCTCAGACACTGTCTTGCCCACTGGTTTTTTTTACTCACAGACCCTTTAAGATCAATGAGGGTCTTGATACCATGTTAGAAAAAACAGAACAGAGAAGAGAGATTTTGTAAAACTGAAGCAGTGAAGTTAGGCAGGAGCAGCAGAGAACAAAAAATAGAAGAATGTATGTTGATTACACTACATTCACGTACAAAGTTCTTACATATACAAGCAGAAAAAAATGTAAACAAAAGGCTAAGATAGCCACCCTATAGAAAGTACAAAAAGCTGATACAAATATCCATAAATCAATGAGTATCTCTCCTTTTCACCTAACCAAAATACTTTAACAATAAACTAAAAGTATATAGAAAAATCTCAATTTCTAACATATATCTTCGACGTCTGCCAATCTATATCCTCTAAAGCAACAAGCAATGTCAAGAAAAATTATCTTCTCGTGTTCATCCAAGGAATCGAAGCTCACTTTAAGTATCTTTTGGATCTCTTTATGAGGAATTCTTTTATACCATTCTAATGCAAGTTCCCAGTCTTCTCTTCCTTTTCTATACAAGTTGGAACCTATTACTTCCAAAGATAATGGAAGCCTAGAAGCATAACTCACTGCTCGATTTAAAATGTCCACGTAACTTGGATCGACTTTGTGAGTTTAAAAGCATCCCAGCTAAGCAATTCAAGAGCTTCTTTCTCATTTAACTCTTCCACCTCATATGTTCTTTCAATGCCATAAATTTCTAGCAAATGTTTTTCCTGAGTTGTAATGATGACTCTGCTACCAGAACCAAACCAATCAGTTGCTCCTACCATAGCCTGCAGCTGCTCTATTTTGTCAACATCATCAAGAACCAAAAGAACCTTTTTCTGGTGGAGCCTTAGCTTTATTATTGACATTCCGTTTTTCACATTTCCTTAGTTAATATCCTTGTCTCCAACTATCTCAGAAAGAAGCACCTCTTGGAGATGTACTAAGCCGTATTTAACCGAATTCACTCTCACATCTTCGAGAAAACATAAACCTTCAAACTGGATAGCATTGGAATTGAAAACTGCTTGAGCAACTGTAGTTCTACCTATTCCACCAATTCCATAGATCCCTACCATGTGGACCATCAGACCCAATGTCCAGAAGAGAGTTTAATTTACACACTCTGAGACTCCAATCCAACAGGATAATTAGCAACATGTAAAGGAGCACGATTAATCTCGCTAGAGACCTTCTTAATGATCCTTCATAAATTCATATTCATATCCATCCCAGCCCAATCAGTGAAGTTTGTATGAAGTCAAACTAAATGCATCATATACATTGCTTTCATACTTATAATTAGTATTGAAATTGTTCAAATGTGAAGATTAAGAAGAATTTCTTTCAACTTTAGATTTTAAAATGAGATGATCAGAAAAACGAAAATTAAAGATAAATAAATAAATAAATAAAGGCAAAGGATTGGGGATGTGTGGTATACTCTTATTTGAAAGGAAATCTGGACAGATTAGCTACTTCATGCAGTGCAGTCCTCCATCTGTGCACCATCTCCTTGTTATCCTTATACCTTTCCTCATGCCTAGCCAATGCCTTTTCGTAACTACCTCTCTGATGTCGCACATCAGAAGGATCTACGTCATAAAAAACTGGTAAGACCAGCCGATCCTTTTCATTAAAGCACTCAAAGATCTTGGCAAGTTCATCTAAGAAAGATGGAGAAGCAGCATAGCATAGCCCTTAAGAGAGCTTAATGATAGCCCTGTGAAGTGCTGCTATGATTTGTTCTCCACTTTGAAGCTCCTCATCAGCTATCAGATTCCCCATTGAGTAAGAGCGCTATAGAGATGTCCAGAAAAAGTGTAAAACCCATGCGGGTATCTGCACCTCGGAAGCTGAGGAACACGTCATAGGTCCATTCACACCCAGCCATGATGAGGAACATTGGCTTGGCCTGTTGAGACTCGAAACTAAAGATTACATATAACGGCCAAGAATCTTCTTAATCTTGATAATCTGGCTAAGTAGGTCAGTAGACCAGGTCAACTTGAGCCTATTCTCCTTTATCTCAGCAGCTTTACCCACCTCCTCGACTCCAATGTTTGCAGTGACTAAATCATCGACTTCTTTTAGTAGCTCTTGAGCTTGCTCAACAAGAGAAGCATATGTTGCCAAATAGGTTGAGAGGGTTGCCTCCTGATTCGTAACATTCAACACAAGTTGTTCAAGGTCTCTTTCTTTCATGGCTACTTGCTCCTTTAAGGTCGCAATTTCTGCCTCTAGCTCCTTCTTCCTACTATTTTCGGCATTGATGGACAAAGAAGCCTTTTTTATTGAGTTATTTATGTCCTTCCACCGATCCTTGCCTTCTCTAGCCTCCTGCAGAATTCTGTCCCTCTGCTTCTCAAAATTCTTCAGTTTGTTCACAGGCTCAATAGTAATTTTGAATTCCTCACATGATGCAGAGGCCTTTCTCTTGAACTCTACAAGATCCCCCTTCACCTCTATTGTCACCTTAGGGTGGCTAATTGTGCTCAATAGATCCAAGAAGTGATCAAGTTGAGACTGCATGGCACGATCAGATGAGATTTCAGATAAGTCCTTAACCATTAATAGCTCCAAGGCGTTAATGGCATCTTGAAGTGATGTCAGAGATACATCTCCAGAACTATTTCCAGAAGATGTGGTTTGCTTCCTACTAAAAGAGAGTTTTGTATTGAGCCAGTTGAAAGAGTCATCAGAGTCCGAACCTTCAGCATTGTAAGAAGACTCTTCAGTGGTCAGTTTCGTCAGGGTGGCATCGATGATGTGACGTCCTGTCACCCACGTCAAAAAGTTAAGGAAAGATACTAATGATCGAAACTAATTTCAAAAAGTTTGTAAATACATATATCAAAATCCAATAAAATATTTTTTCCGGACTGATCTCAAAACGATCCTACTTTGCTAGACTAAAAAGTTAATTAAATCATATTTAAATTGAGGCATATTTCAATCGGGGGTTAGTCTAAACTATACCATCCTAAAATTACATCCATCCTTACACCAGTGATAATTTATGGATCAATTAAATTGTCACATGAATGATCAAAATGTCAACTGTTGAAGTTGTATTAATACTGTATTCAAAACTTGTATGTACAGTATACTGTAGTACAATATACGTATTTTTAGTATTTATATATTTTGCCAAAAAAAATTACTTATTATTTTTAATATCTGAAATAATGTATTTGTTATACATAAAAAATTTAACAAATACATTATTTCAGATATTAAAAATAATAAGTAATTTTTTTTGGTAAAAAATATAAATACTAAAAATACGTATATTATACTGCATTATACTGTACATATAATTTTTTTTATGTATTTTTGGTCTCTAATACATAAAAAAATTTAACAAATACGTTATTTCAGATATTAAAAATAATAAGTAAATTTTTTTGGACAAAAATATAAATACTACAAATATGTATACTATACTGCAGTATACTGTACATACAAGCTTTGAATACAGTATTAACACAACTCCAACAGTTGACATTTTGACCATCCATATGGCAATATGATTGGTTGAGAATGGGGCATGTGGGAGGTGCAAAAAATGGTGTAAAATTTGGATGGTGCACCATAGCCACACCCTTCGATTGGTTAGTTGATTGAATATCGGGGCAAAGTAAAAAAAAATATTAATTGATAGGAGAATAAACATATGTAATTAATACTAATGACATTGATGTCTACAAGAATGACATCTTGATTAAATATCCACCATTCTAATTTTTGTTTCAAACTCAAAGGCTTTGTTTGAAAAAAAATAGCTGATAAACTAGCTTATAGATGATAAGCAAACTGATAGCTGATAAGCTAATTTTTAGCTGATAATTTATAATCGATAATCGATAATTTGAAAAACTAATTTTTAAAATGAGTTTCATCTTCATCCCCCTCCTTCTTCAATGGCTCTTTTCTGGTTCTTCCCACTCTCTGTGCTGCCTTCTTATATGTTGTGTTGTCTCTGCATCTCTCTCCTTATTGCTTGCAAGCATGAACCGAAGAAGAAGGAGATGAGGAAAGGGGGTAGTGGGTCTTCCCTGCGAAGTGGGTGCAATCCTCCAGGGTTAATGGGTCTGAAACACATAGGTAAGCACATGTTCTTTGTGTTTTCATTCTTCTTTGCACTTTGATATTTGAATAAATTGCTAATTTGATGATGTGTTTGCGAAGGAACCACAGCAAATTCAAGAACCAGGAAATGCTCAACAATCAGTTCAAGTTCAGTCTACACAGGAAGTGCAGGTGAATGCACCTCAGAGGGTATGTATGCAGGGACTAATTTGATACTAAGTTATTAATTTCAAGGACTAATATGATATTAAGTAGAACATTAGAAGGACCATTTTGATACTAACTTTTCGGGTTCATCTGTGTAGGCAAGGAGCTAGGTATGGTGTGAGAGGTCCAGTTATACCACCCAGAGAGAAGGCTACACCAGTCAGGGCACCAACACCAGCACCTATTCCACCAATGCATGTACCTATGCCACCACCCTATATAAGGCCTGTTATGGTATTGTTGATGAGTAGGAAGAGTGATTAGGTGCTAGTTTGTGTCTTTAAGTCTTAGTTATATTTTGGGGAAAATATGTTATGGGGCAAAGCTGTTTTGGGTTATTAAATGGGGCAAAGCTAGTGTCTCTAATGTAATCTATTATGTTTGAAGTTATTAAATGATAAGTAACCTATGTTTTTGTTAATTTTCCTGCCCACACTAACAGCTAACCAAACCACAAAAGAATTTGACAAAATAATTAGACTAAAATAACTATAAAGTACCAAAATGGTGTCCAAATCTGTCTTACACATAATATAACTTACATCCCTAAAATAAGCACATGTATACCATTGTGCATTTACAGCCAAAAAAAGTATATACCATTGTGCATTTACATAAAAAACAGCAAAAAAAAAAAGCATATATAAACCATTGTCCAACCAAAAAAAGAAGCACCTAAATGTGCATTTAAAATCATTTGTAGTATAATCTTCAAATGCTGACATGTTCAAGGTTGTCTTGGACGATTCTGTGGCAGACCTGGTGTTGGGATGAAAGACATGAATTGTGGTACACCTCCCCTGGATGTTGAACCCCCTGGTGGTGCTGGAATCTGAACCATAACAAGCCTTGTATAGTGTGGTGGCATAGGTACATGCATTGGTGGAAAAGTGTTGGTGTTGGTGCCCTGACTGGTGTAGCCTTCTCCATGGGTGATATAACTGGAGCTCTCACACCATACCTTCTTGCCTGCACAGACGAACTCGAAAAATTAGTATCAAAATGGTCTTTGTAATGTTCTACTTAATATCATGTTAGTCCTTGAAATTAATAACTTAGTATCAAATTAGTCCCTGCACACATACCTTCTGAGGTGCATTCACATGCACTTCCTTGTAGGCCGAGCTTCAACTGGTTGTTGAGCATTTCCTGGTTCCTGAATTTGCTGTGGTTCCTCAACAAACACATCATCAAATTAGCAATTTATTCAAATATCAAAGTGCAACAGCAATGAAAACACATCAACATGTGCTTACACATGTGTTTCAGACCCATTAACCCTGAGGATTACTACCCACTTCGCAGGGAAGACCCATTACCCCCTTTCCTCATCTCCTTCGTCTTCGGTTCAGGCTTGCAAGCAATAAGGAGAGTGATGCAGAGACAACATAACAGATAAGGAGGCAGCACAGAGAGTGGGAAGAACTAGAAAAGAGTCGTTGAAGAAGGAGGGGGATGAAGATGAAACTCATTTTAAAACCCTAGGTGTTTCAATTTAGTCCCCGAAATTTCAATTTAGTCCTCGAAATTGTGTTTAGGTGAGTGGATGATGAGATGGCAGTACAGCAAGACACTTAACGTGCCACATAAGCAGAGTTAACGGCGTCATGGGACGGGCGTTAACTGAGGGACCATTTTGAATCACAATTTGCAACTTCAGGGAATAATTTGCTATTTTGATCAATTCAGCGACCAACTTGATACCGAGCCCCAATTTCAAGGACCAAATTGACTATTTACTCATTTCAGATCACCCAACACTTTGAGTTTAAAGGATTTTTGAAGCATAGCCTGAACTTTGTTGATGGTGGAGGTATCTGGACCAGCTAGAATAATGTCATCTACATAAACTAGTAGAATGACCAATGTGCGACCAGACCCCATAGTGAAAGTGAGTAATCACTTTTGGATTGTTGAAAACCACTCTGAATAAGAACACTAGAAAACTTTTGAAACCACTAGCGTGAGGCTTGTCATATAATGATTTGTTGAGCCTGCACACAAGATTTTCTCCTTTCACTTGGTAACCAAGAGCCTCCTCCACTTCCTCCACCACCTCCCCCACCTCCCTCCCTCTACTCCTCCTCCATCACCCCCCTTCTTCTTCACCATCACCTCCGTCCTCTGTTACATCCACAACTGAGGTGTATGAACGTTACAGGAAAACAAGAAGAAAGAACAAAGGTCCCTTCCCCTTCACCTGCGCACGGGAGAATGCAGATGAGAGGAGGGGTGGCCGACGGCGGGCTTGAGAGAACGGCGACACGGATGAGATAGAGGCAGGTCTGGGCGTCCATTCTCGGAGGAGACGGTGGCAGAGAGGAGATCCGGATCCGGGGTGTGACTGATGCTTGCGGTGCGATGCATCTAACGATTGGCGTTTAAAAGTCATAAAAACACACTTCTCATCCCTTCCGCAGAACTCTCCTTCCCTGTTCCCACGTCCTTCATCTTTCTTTCGTCGGTTCTGCTCTTCTACTCCCTTGTCGTCTCCGCCGTCACAGACCTCTTTTCTCCACCACGTCGTCGTCTCCGTCACACCCGGTGGCCATTACCGACATCTCCTCCAAGAACTCTGCTGGTTCAATCCCTCATTTTGGAGTTACTTCTTAGTTGCTTCTTCAAGTTTTTTTTTTCTTCCTCTTTTTCTACATCAATTCTATTAAATTTGAAGATGGTTAGCATTTGGCTGCTATTGATGTTATTGAATTTGAACATGGTTAGCATTTGGCATCGAATGAATTTCTTGTTATTGCTCTGTTTTTAACCTTGATCACTGTATGTTTGTCATAATGCCTCAACATGGAAAATTTGCATTTGCAGCTTTATTTGCAGAAAATTTGCTTTTAAATTACTTTATTATTATTTTTCATTAAAATTTTGTAATGGCTTCGGCACTTGAGATTGATTTTTTCCTGCTATAATCTTTTTAAATAGTTATGTGATATTTCAATCAGGGTATTTTCAATAACTTTCATTCTCTTAACTGGGATTTCGCTTACAATTGTTTGACTGGTACTTCTACAAAGGAATGGGCTTCATCACACTGGTACTGTAACATCTAACGTCCACCACCACACCTGGTGGCTATGAAGCTTAGTTACAGCCGAGCACAACGATAATAAAGGATTTTTGGGCAAGATCAAATTTAGAGTGATGCCAAAAAAAGTGTTTGGTAGCTCTAAAAAAAGTGTTTGGTAGCTCAGTAACATCATTTGGCATCAAATATAAAGTTCAATTCCACCCTATTACGTTTTCCAGGTGAATATAGGTGATCACGCAGGAACTAGACAGCACGATACTTGCGGGGTTTGGGGTGGAAACAGTATTTGGAGTGGGTGGGTCTTTTATGTTATTCTTTTTTCTTTTTAGGATCCGCACTGGTGAAGAAAAGGAGGGGGGCGACGGAGGAGGAATAGAGGAGAAAGGTGGGGGAGGTGGTGGAGGAATTGGATGAGGAGGAGGCGGTGTGAGTGAAGAGGGAAGTTGTGGGGGTATAGGGAAGCGGTGATGAATTTTTTAATATTTTTTATAAATAAAAAAAATTGATAAAATAAAAAAAGTTAATAATTTTTTCCATTTTTTTTTTTAAAAAACTGACGTGGCTGGTAGAATGGTCAGTTTTGGCCAGGTGGCCTCGATGATGTGGCCTCCCGTCAGCCACATCAACAAGTTAAATCTCAAAACGATCCTATTTTACAGAAACTAAAATGTTAATTAAACCATATTTCAATTGAGGCATATTTCAATTGGTTAGTTGATTGAATATTGGGGCATAGTAAAAAAAAATTATTAATTGATAGGAGAATAAACATATGTAATTAATACTAATGACATTGATGTCTACAAGAATGACATCTTGATTAAATATCCCCCATTCTTATTTTTGTTTCAAACTCGAAGGTCCTGTTTGAAAAAAATAGCTGATAAACTAGCTTATAGCTGATAAGCTAACTGATAGCTGATAAGCTAATTTTTAACTGATAACTTATAACTGATAGCTGAAAAACTAACTGATTGAATTTGAAGTGTTTGATAAAATTAACAATTGAACTAGCTTATAAATATAAAATTACATAAAAGGACATATTTATGATAAATATGATAAAGTGGGATTTTATTAAATGAATGATGGTAAAAACGAGAGAAAAGTCAATGAGCTATAAGCTAAATAAATTAGCTTATGAAGAAAAGCTATAAGCTAATGAAATAAGATTGTTTACCAAACACCTCTATTTCAGTCAAACAAGCTTATAACCTAATCATATAAGCTATAAGCTAATTTATTGGACATGCCAAACAGAGCAAAAAAAAAAAAAAAGTGTTATATAGCTTTTTATTTTGCAAGTATTGAATAAAATATGTATTAAAATCACTTGTTAGAAAATTCTTTATATAACTAGAAACTTAAAAACTAAAATACTAATCAAATAATAAGTAAATTAAACTTAAAAAAAGGAAAAATGACACTTATACATGTAAATAAAATATATCTAAAACAAATGATAAGACAATTTGAAAGAAAATATATTTTATGAAGAATGTTTTCAAAAGAGAAAATATTTTGAGAGATACAATACTTTCAGAACGAAAAAAAATCTTTTTAAAAAAATCTCTAAAATTAGAGAGAATTTTAGAGAGAGAATGCTATTTAAATAAAAAAAAACAGGGAAAGAATTTTTTGGAGAAAATTATTTTTTATTTTCTACATTAATATTATTTATAGAATATTAATTATGTTAGTTTTCTCAAATAAGGATAAAATTCTAAAAATGTCATATAGCCTCTATTTCTTTCCCATCACACAATATATACTTCCATAAGGTAGCGTTTGGTACAAGCTTTAAAAAAGTATTCCTGGAAATATTGACATGGGAATAAAGTTTTCCCATGTTTGTTACAAGTTTTAAAAATTTATTCTCAGGCATAAAAGATTTCCGGGAATAAAATAACTTGGGAAAACTATATTCTCATCCCATGTGTGAAGGTGGGAAAACTTTATTCCCAGGAATCAAATTTTCAGGAATGTAATTTGTCTGGGATAAAACATTCTAGATACCAAACGCTACCTAAGGGTGGCAAAACGGGTTGGAATGTGGTGAAGCAGAAAAAAACAGGAGGGGTATGGGAATAGGGTTCTGGAAGTGGGAGAGGGAATGTGGTGAGGACTGAGGAGGGGAGCGTATTTAGGAAAGAAAAAATTTTACAAAAAAAAGGGGCAAGAGGGGTGTGGGAAATAAAAATGTGATGTGAAAAGTAATTCCCTTGCATCCTACTCACAACGGCCAAAAATCTTCTGTATCTTGATAAACTGGGAAGCTAGGTCAGTAGACCAGGTTAACTTGAGACTATTTTGTTTTATCTCAGCAGCTTTACCCTCCTCCTCGACTCCAATGTTTGCAGTGACTAAATCATCGACTTCTTTCAGTAGCTCTCGAGCTTGCTCATCGAGAGAAGCACAAGTTGTGAAATAGGTGGAGAGGGTTGCTTCCTGATTCGTAACATTCAACACAAGTTGTTCAAGGTCTCTTTCTTTCATGGCTACTTGCTCCTTTAAGGTCGCAATTTCTGCCTCTAGCTCCTTCTTCCTACTATTTTCGGCATTGATGGACAAAGAAGCCTTTTTTATTGAGTTATTTATGTCCTTCCACCGATCCTTGCCTTCTCTAGCCTCCTGCAGAATTCTGTCCCTCTGCTTATCAAAATTCTTCAGTTTCTTCACAGGCTCAATAGTAGCTTGGAATTCCTCACATGATGCAGAGGCCTTTCCCTTGAACTCGACAAGAGCCTTCTTCACCTCTATTGTCACCTCAGGGTGGCTAATTATGCTCAATAGATCCAAGAGGTGATCGAGTTGAGACTGCATGGCACGATCAGAAGAGATTTCAGACAAGTCCTTAACCATTAGTAGCTTAAGGGCGTCAATGACATCTCCAAGTGATGTCAGAGACGCATCTCGAGAACTTTGCCCAGAAGATGCGGTTTCCTTCCCACTAACAGAGAGTTTTGCAATGACCCCGTGGAAAGGATCATCTGAGTCCGAACCTTCAGCATTGAAAGAAGATTCTTCATTATCATGTTCATTGAAGGACACCCCTTCCAGTTCGACATTATGCATTGTCGTAGGATGATCTTCATCTTCTGGAAGCCTCCCTGTAGTTTCTCCTCCAGCATCTTCCCAAGGCCTCTCAACTGAAGGTGTTGGCCGAGAAGTTTCCCCTTTTTCTGCCTCGGCGAATGGAGGTTGGGAAGTCTGGGCTATCCAATGTCGTATTTCCGTAGTCTAAAAAACAAAAACAAAACACAAGGGCACTTGAGTGAGGAAGGAACAGAGTAAAAAGAGAAAAGAATCAA
The DNA here is from genome assembly GCA_030762895.1 of Sophora flavescens. NCBI lineage: Eukaryota > Viridiplantae > Streptophyta > Magnoliopsida > Fabales > Fabaceae > Sophora > Sophora flavescens. The sequence goes on from CM061063.1 coordinate 77,198,115, forward strand.
CAGGAAGAACTAAAGCCTTTTCTCACGAGTCAGCAACCTAGATCAAAAGACTTCGTTGGGTTGTTAGAGTAAAAGAAGAAAGAATTAAAAAGAAATTTTTACCTTTACACTTTGATGTGGACGATCCTGATTCACATTTTGCATTGCTTCAGCAGGAACTGAGGAAAGGCACTCTCTTCTATGTTCCACAATCGATAAAGTCAAATGTTGCTTCAGCATAAATTGTGTCTCAGGAACTCCCATGTCCACCAAACTATGCTTTGGTTTCAATTCACAAGTTACGAGAAAATCAGATTTTTTCTTTTTATAGTTTGGATCGGTGAATTGGACATCCTCCACTATACTTGTTTGTTTAAGTACATGGATTCCGCTTTGTTTGGGAACTAGTTTGATGGGGACCATGTCATTGGTGACATGATCTACATTTGAAACCTCCACATGATTCCACTCATTTTCTGAAAATATGTTGACATTATCATCAAATTTTAGCACTTGTAGATCAAACAAGAATATATGGTCTGTTTCTATCCTGAACTCATCAACTTTCCGACTGGGAAGGGACTGTTTATTGCCATTGATGAGTACACTAGGACTAAACTTGACTGTGACAGGTTGCTCATTCACCAGTCCAATAACAAAACACAGAGAAATCATGGGAAATTTGCTACGAAACCAGAATGATATTGACCCTCCCCTTGTAGAGTGCGTGAACCACTCTGGAACCTTGGTTCCTGGCGAGCAAAACATCTTGTAACCAGCCTCTACCGTTTCCTGTCAATCATCACAAGTGTAAAAACTGTTAAAAGTTCATCCATAAAATTTGAGACATTGATAAGAGGTAAAGATAAAGCAAATCTGTTGAAAATATAAATATGAACTTTGTAATTAATGCATAGGTTTAGGCATGTCATATCATATATTGTAAATAAGAATAGAATCTCCTATATTCATTGTGTAATTATTTCATTAAACCTATATAAAACGGACTCCGTTGTGTAGTTAAAACACACGGTTTCACCATATCTATGCCTCTATTTTCTCTCTTTCAACATGGCATCTAGAGCCAGACAGAGGCAACGCTAAAACCGTGCTTATTCGGTGAACCCGCTGTACTCCGGTGAGAAATTTTCTTGAAAAACCGTGTTCCTACCCCGGTTTGCCCCTTTCTCACTGTCGTGGCGTCATTCCGACACCTTTTTGGGTCATTTTTGCCCTCTTCCACCGACCATCGTCTGTCGCCACCTCATCCGGTGCCTTTCCGTCCAACCACTCCACCATCGAAACCGCGCCGTCCTATGTGGCCCGCACCCCGAGACCCACCCCCAATGGATGCCTCACGTGCTCACACGCACATCACGAAGCTTCTGCAAGCAGCTCCTTCCGCCAACACGTGGCGACTCCGATCCGGACGATCTTTCCGGCACGGTGGTTGCCTCTCTCTGGCGGTTCCAACACCACCACTCCCAACGCCATCAGGTCTCTGACGCACTGTGCACGTGTGTCATTTCGGGTTTCTCTAGTATCGTGCTGTCGTTGTTTTGGACATTTTGCTACTGATCTATGGCTTCCTCTACTTCCACAGATCCTCCTAAGGCCTCTGCGGCTAATTATGAAGATTTTCTCCAGTGGTTTGAGCATTGACAGTCCTCCAGATCCATTGCTTTGAATGCACATACTGGTAATTCATCTGATTGCATATCTCAATCACCCACCCTTGGTCATAGGGTTCTTGACTCTGGTGTGTCTGATCATATCTCTGGTAATAAGGCTCTTTTCTCCTCTCTCTACATCGGGTAATTTACCTATTGTCACTCGAGCTAATGGTACCCATTCCCAAGGTATTGGAACTGCCCATCCATTTCCTTCATGTCAGTTGATTCTGTCCTTATGTCCTTGGGTGTCCCTTTAATTTACTCCCTGTAAATCGTTTAACCCATTCTCATGATTGTTTGATTACCTTCACTAAAGACATTGTTATCCTGCAAGACTAAAGTTCGGGATGGACGATTGGCACCAGATGTGGGTCTCATGGCCTTTGCCAGCTCTCCACCCCGTCCTAGGTTTGCTCTGCCAGAGATTCCTCACCTACCATGTATGCTTAGTTGGGTCATCCTGATCTCCCCAAACTCTAGAAATTGGTGTTGAACCTTTCCAAGTTATCTAGTTCGCATTGTGAGTCATGTCAACTAGGCAAACACACTCATAGTCAGTTTCTCGCTTGAGTCAATAAACGAGCTTCATCCCTTTAGCTTTAGTTCACTCAGATGTATAGGGTCCTTCTCGTACTGTTTCCACTTATGGGTATAAATATTTTTTAACGTTTATTGATGATTTTTCAAGTTGCACGTGGTTATTTTTAATGAAAAACGGGTCTGAGTTATTTTCAAATTTTCAGCAGTTTTATCAGGAGAATTAAACTCAATTTGGTGTCTCCATTCGCTCTTTACATAATGATAATGCCCGAGAATATTTATCCCAACAATTTCAAACTTTTATGGCTTCTAATGGCATTCTTCACCAAATGCCTTGTGCTCATACACCTCAACAAAATAGGGTTGCCGAATGCAAAAATCGACACCTCATTGAAACCACCCGGACTCTTCTTCATGGCAATGTTTCATTTCGATTCTGGGGGATGTTGTTTTGACAGCTTGCTATCTTATATACCGCATGCCCTCCACTGTCCTTGATGACCAACACTCGGTCCTTTTTCCCCATATTCCTCTCCATTCACTTTCGCCACGTGTCTTCGGGTCCACATGTTTTATCCATAATCTAGCTCCTGGTCTTGACAAACTTTCGACTCGATCACAAGTGTCTTCCTTGGTTATCATCAGATCCAAAAAGGCTATCGTTACTTTTCTCCTACTCTTTGACACTACCTTATATCGGCCGATGTTACCTTTTTCAAGCTTGTCCCTTACTTTGAGTCGACTCCCTCGCCTACCGAGCAGCTCTCTAACGTCCCGTACCTCTCAAGTCAGTCCCACCGGCCACTCCGCCCATGGACCACCAAGCTGCTCGGCCATTGCAGATTTATCCCCGTCGCCCACCACCCACCTTGGTGCACGTCCCTGCCGCTCCTCCTGCTGCTCATCCTACTCCTGAAACCATATGGATTCTTACCCGACACCAACTCCTTCACCGGATCCGGTACCGCCGCCTTAACCGAACCTTCTCATTGGCCTTCATAAAGGTATACAAACTACTCCTAACTTGTCTCCCCATTGTATTGCTTTGAGTTTTCATCGCCTTTCTCATTTGCATTATGCTTATCTTTCTTCTTTGTCGTCTGTCACTATTACTAACTCTCCAGGTAAAGCTTTATCTCACCTTGAATGGCGGTAAGCGATGATTGATGAGATGTGTGCTCTTCAAGGTAGTGGTACTTGAGAATTGGTCCCTCTACCTCCCGGGAAGCCTTTAGTTGGTTGTCGCTAGCCTTATACTGTGAAGGTGTGATGGTAAGATTGATTGGTTTATATCTGAGTGTAGCCTTTGTCCACCAAACTGACCTTAAACTGATGAGAGAGATGTTGTTTCACTTGTCGTATGTCATGCTGATCGCTACCGGTTATGACAATATCGTCCACATAAACAATCAGCATGATATACTACAAGTGAAACAACATCTCTCTCATCAGTTTGAGACTAAAGACCTTGGTAAGCTTTGTTACTTCTTAGTTATCAAGGTAGCTCAATCTAAAGATAGTATAGTGATTTCACAAAGGAAATATCTATGGATATTCTTGAAGAGACTGGACTATTGAACACCAAGCCAGTTGACACTTCTATGGATCCAAACGTCAAACTTCTACCTAATCAGGGGAAGCCACTATCAGATCCAGGACATTGGTTAGAAAACTAAACTATCTCACAGTCACCCATCAAGACATTTCATTTGCAGTCAGTATGGTAAGCCAATTCTTAAATTCTCCTTGTCAGGACCATTGGGATGCCGTGATACGGATCCTGAAATACATTAAAGGTGCTCCAGGAAAAGGTTTCATTTATGAAGACATAAGACATACTCAGAAAGTTGATTACTCAAATGTTGATTGGGCAGGCTCACCCATTGATAGGCGACCTACTTCAGAGTATTGTGTACGTATTGGAGGAAACCTGATATCCTGGAAAAGTAAGAAACAAAATGCAATTGCAAGGTCCAGTGCGAAAGCTGAATACAGGGCCATGGCATTAGTGACTTGCAAACTCATTCGGTTGAAACAGTTACTCGAAGAACTTCAATTTGAAGAGACTATGCGAATAATGCTAATCTGTGATAACCAAGCAGCATCGCATATTGCCTCTAATCTTGCGTTTCATGAGAAGACCAAACATATTGAGGTAGATAAATTGTCATTTTGTCAGGGAGAAGATCCAATTAGGGGACATCACCATTAGCTTTGTCAACTCCAATGATCACCTGGCAGATGCCTTCACAAAATCTGAGAGGTCCTCGTATTAGTTATCTATATAATAAGCTGGGTGGATATGATTTATATGACCTACCTTGAGGGTGAGTGTTGAAAATATGAATATGATCTTTGTAATTAATATATAGATTTAGGCATATCATATCATATCTTGTAAATTGGAATCGAATCTCCTATATTCATTGTGTAATTATTTCATTAAACCTTATATAAAACGGACTCCATTGTGTAGTTGAGACACGGTTTCACCATCTCTATGTCTTTGTTTTCTCTCTTTCAACAAAATCAATGAAAAAAAAATTCGACAAGAACCTAGAAGCTAAAGTTAGTGAAGCGAAGACACCTTTAAAATTCAGAAAAGCCTAGAAACAGATAGGCAACGACCTCCCCTCCCATCAAGAGGGTGTATGTTAGGAAGATTAGGAGAGGAGCAGGGGATTAGACCCAACGCAGGTAAAACCAGAATTGTAACAACTAACTAATTCAAATAGCTAGGAAGGAATAAATACTTAAATAGGGAAAGGGTGAGAATTGAAAAGCACGTAATTGGATAATTGGGGAGTAGAGAGTTCGGGTCTCTCAAATGCCTGAGTATCATTCGGATAGAAACTTGTTAATCTATACAAGAACAAAGACTGAATAGTGTGTATGTATTATTGAATATTCTCTGAGCAGGTGATACCCAAGCATGAGGTAGAAGATGACCAGATAAATGAATGACAGAGTGTTGGAGAGCCTGACCAGGGTACCCGCAAAAAATAACCACAACGGGTAGCGTAAATACCCGTTTTATGGGTATGGGTCCGGATCCGGATAATTACCCAGGTGTACTCTAGTACTCGCCTGCACCTATATATATATATTTATTATTATTATTTATATAGTTTGCTGTCTTCTACTTATGGGAAGTGATGCTCTGATGTTGTTTATCTGGTTCTGCTTCTATTTTCTAAGGAGCATCTTTATTCATTGTGGTGTGGGTGAAATATTTCACTCAATGTTTGTGTTAAAGTTTATTGGGCTAATTCCTATCACTTTAGAAGCTCTGGTGGCGGCTACATTCTTTCAAGTTCACGGATTTGTTTTGATTAATAGTGGTTAATATGTTGCATTGGTTGGTTTTTGGAGCCTAGTATTCAGTTTCCTTTTCTACTTGTGCGGTGCTGAATGGCATCGTTTTCTTTTGCTTTGGTGCAAGATTTTGGTATTCTGGTTTATTTTTTGGGTTTCCTTTGGTCCCTTGGTTTTGTGGGTGGTTGAACATTTGTAAAGCAAATGAGTTGTGTTATTTGTACAACTCATTTGAACATCAACACCATATTTTTATACCTTCCCCACATATTTTATTAGTTATTTCTCTCTCATCAAATCAATTTTAAAGTTGCAAAATACCCCTCCCCTACGGTGTGCATACGGTGTCGGGGTGTGTGTGTGTTCAAAAATCATTACTCAAAGCAAATACTGCTCTTAGTTTAGATCAGTATTCCATTTAAGTTTGGCTCCTTCTTGGTATTTTTTTATACGGGTTGGGATACCCTAAGTTCCCCTGTTATAAAAATTTCATTGTTTATAAAAAATATAGTATATATAATTAAAATTATAGGCAAAATAGGTATATTAGTCTTATACGTTTATTTTATTTTTCATATTGGTCCTATAAGTTTTTTATTTTTCAAATTGGTCTTATACATTACATTTTGTTTCCACGCTAGTCATTTCCGTCAATTTCGACCTTACAGAGTCAGTTCACATGCCACGTGTCGGACTAAGGTGAAAGACACGTCAAATAAAAACTGATGGCATTAGGTCAAAATTGACGAAAAGGACTAACGTGAAAACAAAACGTGTAGGACCAATTTGAAAATTAAAAAACTTATAGGACCAATATGAAAAATAAAATAAACGTATAGGACCAATTTACCTATTTTGCCAAAATTTTATATCGATATTAAAAATAAAATTAATGTAAAACTTCTAAACCTAAGGTTCATTAGTGTTTTTCCCTTTCCGGACTTACAAGTTCATGAGTTTATTGTTTTGGACTTATTTGATATATTTAGTTGTTTTGGATGTTTAATATATTTTTATTTAGTTTAATACTTCATTACTTTGGTTTGTATTGTTTCATGAGTAGATTTGAAAGATCTTTGGATATTTTTAATTGAATTATAATTTTTTTTTTTTGTTATTTATTGCTTTTTCTTAGATAAAGTGGGGGCATCGGATGCGGGTGTGGATACTTAGATATCCAGAGGTTAGGGACAAGGGTACTAAAGTTGCTACCCACGCGGGTATGGGTCCGGGTATGGGTATTTCTTTCAAACGCGGGTATGGGGAGAGGTACTATAATACCCTACCCACTGCCATCCCTAAGCCCGATGCTCCAACCCCTCCCAACTAACCAATTCCTAATTGAATAACTGAATGCCCTCTCTCTAACAGTTTCTACTACTACTCTGGCCCATTTAATTCTTTGGGGGTTCTCCTAATCAAAGGCCTATTACTCACAATACCCCCCCCAAAAAAAAAAGTTGCACCTTGTGCTCAAGGTGAAATTGTGGGAACTGCTCCTGGATGGTGTCAAAAGACTCCCAGGTTGCTTCAAAATCAGGGAGGTCCTTCCATTGAATCAAAACTTCTGCCTTGCCGGAAGGAGCATTGCGGACTGCCACTAGTTGGTTCAAACCCGTAACTTCATGTCATCTGCTAACATCCGAGGCAGAGGTTCAAGAGTAACAATGGAAGCCAAGGCCTTTTTTTAGAGTGAGACATGGAATACAGAATGTATTATGCCCTCAGGAGGAAGATCAAACTGATAAGCAACTTGTCCCGCCTTTTTAGTGAATTGATAGGGACCATAAAACTAGGAATGGCAACGGGGCGGGTAGCACTCTCCCGTCCCGTCGGGTGAAAAACCTACCCGCCCCACCCGTTACTTGTGTAGGTATTTAGCCGGTTTTACGGATAACCACGGATATCACGGGTATCCACGGATAATTATTACAACACCGTCTAAGAGTGCCACTTCTGATGAATCATTTGATTACTTCCGAATTCCTCTACTTTACCAATACAGTTCAGAAAGATTTTTATTGATATTTGGAGGTGCTTAAAATCTGACGCTAAGATGCTTGCCCTTACATATTGGAGTTGCTTGAACAAACTTAATCTACAATGAACCATTACAAAAAAAAATCAGCATTGCACAGCAAAGAAAATGAAGCATCGTATAAAACGCTCCTGCCTGCTTTGCCCTTTTCTTTTCACGCCTATTATGCTTTTCATCTACGACGCCTTCTTCACTTTGAGTATTATAGTGTTATCAAATTCATCAAGGTGAACGGAACAATTTCTGAATAAAACTCCTATAAATGTCACACGTGTGTGGGTTTCATCAATCCAGACACTATTATTGTTCCCTACAACAACAGAAGAAGATGATGAAGGGTTCAACATAAATAATCCTCACCTTGAATTGAAGAGAGAGCATCGATAAGAATAGAGAACGACGCAGCACAAAGTGAGATGAACTGATGGAAGGCGGAGTCTAAATGAGAACGATGCAGAGTGAGATGTGAGGGAACGGCACAGAGGCACAAAATAGTAATAGATGAGTTGCTTAGGGTTATAATTGGGGGTATTTTTATAATTTCACGGGTACCCGCACCAGCCCCCGCCCCGTTAATAAATAGGCAATCAAAAAATTCATTTATTTTATCTGCGGGTACTCATTAAGACCCCCGCCCCATACCTGTCATCGATTTTACTCGCGGATATCCGCGGATACTGATAAAATTGTCATCCCTACATAAAACCTTGGACTGAGCTTCTCATTCATTTTCTCAGCTAGAGATTTCAACCTGTATGGCTACAGCTGGAGATAGGCCAATCTCCAACTGTATAATTGATTTCTCTCTTGTTTTTATCAGCATTCATCTGATCCTGTGCTTTAAGAAGATTAGTCTTGAGATCCTTTAGGATGGAATCTCTATCATTCGTCATTCGATTTACTTCTACTACTGAGGGAATTGTGGTACCTTTGAGGAGTTGTGGAGGTTCTCGACCATAGAGGGCTGGAGCGTTTTATAGTTGGTGTGTGGATAAATTAGGAATGTTAGATTTTATGGTTCTGAATAAGTTAGGAAGATAAAATCCTATTATTAATGAAAGGATTAGTCAATCCCGGAGTCATGGGATTTTCCTTCCTATTTCTTCTCTTTTCTATTTTTATGGGATTCTAGTTTCCTATGATTAAGGAATCTGTTTCCCTATGTTTTCCTATTTAAGTTGTACTTCTCTGATGTTATCATATGAATCAATAAAGAAAATATTTCTACATGGTATCAAGAGCTTTAGGGTTCAATCATGAACTACAAGGCTGTCATGGTTGGTTCTAGTTCGGCCAACCCGATATTAGAAGTGATGTGTTGTCCCCAGAAGGAGACTCCCAGCAGCCCACATGGGAGACTCAATTCCTAACCGATGCGAGACCCTCAAATGACGACACTCAACAAGTAAATCAGCCCGCATTCATCTCCATTAGCAACTTCAAAATACCATTCATAAATTGGATGGAAAATTTATCTTGAGTTGTCCAAGTCCGTGAAGTTGGTGACTGATGCCAAGGGAAAGCTTGGATACTTGAATGGGGAAGTGAAAGCTAGGGGCACCGGTGATCCAAAATACAGGCAGTGGCGTTCCGAAAACTCAATGGTTACGGCGTTGGACCCGGTTATTGATTAGCCATTCATGTTCTTATCAACTGCTCGTGATGTATGGGAAGCTGTGAAGAAGACATATTCAGACTTAGATAATCACTCGCAGTTGTTTGAATTGACCACCCGAATGTGGAAAATATATGAAAAAGTGACGCAAAGTCACAGTTTACCACAATGAGATGATGTTGTATGGTAGGAGCTGGATATGTTTGAAGAAGAAGAGGTCTGGGAAAACAATGATAGTGCTCGCTACAGAAAAAAGGTGGAAAGAGGGCAGATATTTGTCTTCTAAACAGGGTTGAACAATCAACTTGACGAAGTTCGAGGACGTATCTTAGGAAGGAAGCCTCTACCATCTATCATAGAAGTGTTTTCAGAAGTGTGAAGAGAGGAGGCAATTGAAGCTGAAAAATACTCATGAGGGATAAACTCTTGTAGCCCAAGGTGGAGATTCAAAAAGAGATAGGTGAGGAGGAAAGCAGCATCACAGATCTAGGGCAACAATTTTCCTCAGAAGCTCTTCCCTTCACAAAGGAACAAATAGAGCACCTGCACAAACCCTATACCTTGTGCAGGAAATTATAATCCATCTTGTTCTATAGCCCAATCAAGTACTCATTTTGTTGCTGTCGTTGTGTGAACAGGGTCTAATGGCCCGTGGATACTAGATCTAGGTGCCACTGATCATATGACTAGTGTGTTGCAACGTTTCTTCTCAAATACACCTTGTGCAAGAAATAAATAAAAAAGTTATACTTGCAGATGGTTCCTTAGCTACTTTAGCCGGGAAAGGAAATGTGACTCTTTCTCCCTCTTCAATCCTCAAGGATGTTCTACATGTTCCTTATTTGTCATATAATCTTTTGTTTGTTAGTAAACTAACCCTTGATCATAATTGTCGAATTAATGTTTGGTATTCTCAATGTGAATTTTAGGATTTATCCTCGGGGAAGATGATTGGGGTTGCTAGGCAGGATAATGGTCTTTATCTTCTCAATAACTACCTCACTTTAGGCAAGACCAACGGACTTGTTTCAATTCTATCTCTGTTTCTAATAAAGACATTATGTTATGACATTACCGGTTAGGACATCCTAATGTCCAATATTTAAGACATTTGTTTCCCAAGTTATTTATGAATAAAAATCAGTTATCTTTCAAATGTGAATCTATGAACCGGCAAAAACATCACCGTGTTGCGCCCCCCACCCCACCCCACCCCACCAAAAAAAAAAACCCCCACAATACAAAAAATCCGAACCTTTTACTATTATTCACAACGATGTCTGGGGTCCCTCTAGAATAACAACTATTCCTGGAAAACGTTGGTTCATCACTTTTATTGATGATCACACTGGGTCACTTGGGTGTTTCTTTTACGGGAAAAATCTGATTCTGCACTTGTGTTTAAGATTTTTTTATCCTGTGATCCTAACACAATTGTAGACCCATCAAAATTTTACGTAGCAAGTATGACCATCCAACCAATTTCAGATGATACTGGTATGTTTCTTTGTTACCTTATGATTATAATTTCATTGATTGATGTTTGGTATCACTTGATGTTAATTGCTAACTTACGATGATATTGTCATAGAGCAAATAAATTTGGATGAGGATAATGAGGATGATGAAGCTCAAGCACAAGATAATATCATGAAAGATGCAAATCAAAATACAAGCAATGTTGATGAGGATCCTCCTTTCTTTGATGACCAAACTTTCACACCTTGGGCATAAACTAAAATAGATTTGTATTGTTGTTGAGACTTGGGAATTGAGATTGTTGATTGTTATTTAGTTATTTGTGAGCTTGATTGTTAATGTTGGCATATATATATATATATATATATATATATATATATATTAGAATTTTTTAATGTACACCGAGTTAACCGGTTCAACTAGTGACCCATTAACCCAGCGCCTTGACCGAGTCGATCATCGGTTCGATTTTAATAACATTGTTCGGTTCTATCTGAAACCTATAGGCCGTTGATTGTGGTGGTGATAAAAGCCTATAAATAAGACTCATGCATTTCAATGTTATGCACGTAGCAGCAGCAAGTAATACCAAACCACTTCATCAAATCACTACTCTGCTCAATACTCTCTTCTATGTAGCATCAATTATCTTTCAATCCAAATATCATATTAACCCACACACTCCAAACACCAACAGAATCATATGTAGAGTCGGAGTCAATGACTCGCTGTGAATATTAAATTAAATAAGGGGGGAGAGGAACCTGATTCAGTAACATGCTTGTAGACCAGGAAGTCAAAGCTGTGCAGTTTTTTGCAGAGAAATGATCCAAGTTTCGTGGAACCCCACTTATTTCTGTAAGATACATGCATCCATCCAAATTAACATCCCTCAGAAAGAGAAACTCTTCAGCACCTTCAGGAAGAACCGTGAGGTCCAAGGCTTTCAAGGATATGCATCCTTTTGCAGAAAATATTTCTAATTTATATGGAATCCCTCTAATTTCTTTTAGAAGCCTGCAATCATCCAGCTTAAGGTTCCTCAAAAAGTGACATTCTTTGATGCATTCAGGAAGAATTGTGAAACTATTCCCTGAAAGGTTTAATTCTTTCACATTGTTAAACCAAGTAAGACATATTGGAAGTAGTTCATCTGATATATTGCAGTATGAGAGAATAACATGTTCCGTGTTTGAAGACTTGGACAGCATTTCTTCACCATTGTCGTGTTCAGACAACAACAACCCTTCACATCTCGAAACATGCATCAAACCCAGTTTTGACAACATGAGGATGCTACTTGGTAACTGAACCTTTCCACAGAGTTCCAGTTCTAATTTATGAAGCTGAGTAAGGTTTTGAATTGAAGATGGCAATTCTTTTATGGGACTGCTCGTTATATGAAGGCATGTTATCTTTTCCATCTTTCCTAATATTTCTGGAAAACTCTCAAGAGTTGAGCAATGTGAAAGATTGAATTGCTCTAGAGAGGTTAACATGATGGGTGGAAAAGATTGAAGCTTCTTGCAACCAACAGCATCCAGGATTCTAAGTTTATCCATATACCCAACTGATTCATGAATTTTACTTAAATTCTCACAATGTTTAAATGATAACTTCTCTAAAGTTTGGATGCCAGATAAATCAGGTATATGAGTTATGCATTTACTGTAGCCAAAATCCAAAACTGTCAGACCGGTGAATCTCTGCAACCAAAAGAAAACAAGCCAAAAGAATAATCATAAGAATTTAAAGTGACTTTGTTGATATAGAAGGGGTATGTGTGTGCGCATGCAGCACACTCGTCTATATAAAATACATGCCTGGATTGATTCACTTGGCTTTAAGCTACTATCAGGCAACTCTAGTATGCGAAGTTTCCTTGAATGAAAATCATCTGGTAAAGATGGTGAAGGATATCCCCGCCATTTCAACACTCTTAAACTATCTGGAAAACGTGTAGGGCCTTTGGAAAAACATCCATTTGTAATAATAAGTGTTTGGAGGTTTTCCATCTTCTTGAAGGCCTCTCCATCCAAAACTACTGCTTCACCTATAGATCCTTTTGAGTGTACTCCATCTTTGGGAAAATCCAGACTCAGGATTTGAATCTTGCTAGTTCCCTTTCATGACAAAGGAACAAGTCAATCACAATACATGTGTGTGTGTGTGTTTTAGGAATTTCACATGCATATTTAGGCAAACTAAGATATAAAAATTATGAATCAAGTGTAAACAGATACTCTCAACAAAAGATTAGAAACAGCGGGATCATCTAGCATATAATATTTTACGAGAAAAATAAAAGTAAGAAAGAAAAGTCAAACCATCTGTATCAGTCTTACCATGTTTTCTTGTAAAACTTGAAGTACATCTTCAAAGTACCATAACCTACTACGTTTACCAGGTTCGTTTGATTCCTGTCGAACAATTTCTCTGCCCATGCACTGTATCAATCCATGTAATATCACAAGACCATCATCAACTTTTAGGAGAGATTTTTCAATCAACAGACTGATACTATATTTAATATATACTAAATCACGAAAACCATGATGAGCACGAAGTATATCTTCGACGTCTGCCAATTTATATCCTCCGAAGCAACAAGCAATGTCAAGAAAAATTGTCTTGTCGTCTTCTTCCAAGGAATCGAAGCTTACTTTAAGTATATCTAGGATATCTTTAGGAAGAAACCTTTTAAGCCGTTCAAATGCAAGTTCAGAATCTTCTATTCCTTTTCTATAAAATTTGGAACCTATTACTTCCAAAGCCAATGGAAGCCCAGATGCAAAACTCACTGCACGGTTTAAAAGGTCCCAATAACTTGGATCAACTTGGTCATTTTTAAAAGCATTCCAAATAAGCAATTGAAGAGCTTCTTTCTCATTCAACCCCTCCACCTCATATGTTCTTTCAATGCCATGAATTGCTAGCAAACTTGTGTCCCGAGTTGTAATGATGACTCTGCTACCAGGACCAAACCAATCAGTTGCTCCTACCAAAGCCTCCAACTGCCGTATTCTGTCAACATCATCAACAACCAAAAGAACCCTTTTCTGGTGGAGCATTTGCTTTATTGTTAACATTCCGTTTTCCACATCTCCTAATTTAATATCCTTGTATCCAACTATCTCAGAAAGAAGCTTCTCTTGGAGATGTACTAAGCCATATTTATTTGAATTGAGTCTCACATGATCTAGAAAACATAATAAACCTTCAAAGTGGATAGCAATGGAATTGAAAACTGCTCGAGCAAGTGTAGTTTTACCTGATCCACCAATTCCATAGATCACTACAATGTGGACCACATCATCAGACCCATCATCCAGAAGAGAGATTATTTTACCCACTCGAGACTCCAATCCAACAGGGTAATCAGCAACAGGTGAAGGAGTGCGATTACTCTTGCTAGAGACATACATAACGATCCTTCTAATAAATTCATGTTCATATTGAACCCTGCCAAATCAGCAGTGAAGTTCGTATGAAGTCAAACTAAGTCTTCATATACATTGCTTTCATACTTATTATTAGTATTAATTCAGAAAAATGAAAATAAAAAAGTAAACGCAAAGGATAGGGCATGTGTGGTAATGTATACCCTGGTTTGAAAGTAAATCCGTACAAATTAGCTACTTTATGCAGTGCCATCCTCCATCTGTGCACCTTCTCCTTGTTATCCTTGAACCTTTCCTCATGCTTATCGAATGCTTTTTTATAAATACCTATCTGATGTCGCACATCACAAGGATCTACGAGATAAAAAACTGGAACAACCAGTCGATCCTTTTCATTAGAGCACTCAGAGATCTTGGCAAGTTCCTCTAAGCAAAATGAAGAAGAAGCATAGCCCTCGGAGAACACAACGATAAGGATGCTGGATTGTTCAATAGCCTTGACAAGTGCTTCTGGGATTTGTTCCCCACTTTGAAGCTCCCGATCATCCATGAAGATACGGAATCCCCATCGACTAAGAGCGATGCAGAGATTTCCAGTAAAACCCAAACGGGTATCTGCACCTCGGAAGCTGATGAAGACGTCGTATTTCCATTTGTACCCAGCCATGACTATCCTAGCCAGGGTTGGCTTTCTGAGACTAACCGCGTAGTGGGAGAGCAAACTTCTTCTTCTACACAGATACAGATGGGGAGGTTTGGCAATTGGCCCTAGCAAAGGAAACTAATAAGACAAGGTACCTTTAGGGTTTGAGTTTCTTGAACGCAGATGGCAGCTCCCTTGGCAACCCAGCCATTGCTGGCTATGGGGCAGTTCTTCGTAGGAGCAACGGAATCTCCACCATCGTTCAAGCGGAGCTACTGGGCATTCTCTATGGACTCCGGATGGCTTGGAAGGAGGGAGTCAAATAGGTTTTGCGCTACTCAGACTCCTCTGAAGCTCTTGCTCTCTAAGCAGCAATTCTTTGGGAGATACATCTCTTGGGGCAGCGTGATTGGCGAGTTTGTTTTGGGCATACCTTCCGAAAGGGGAATTTTTGAGCAGACCACTTGGCCGAGCGTGGAGCTATGAACGATCAGAAGGAGGAAGTCGTTGTCTTCCCTCCTTCAGAGCTTGCTATGTTACTCCTTATGATCAGAAGGTGGGGCAGATGAAGCAGGGAGTCGGGGACGGCGCCCCATCGACCTGCTACTGGGATGGGCTGAGGCTTGCCTGGGCTTGGCCTTTGTTTCCTTGCCTTTCTGTCTTTTTCTTTTTTTTCTGTTTCCTTCTCATTTGAAACTGAAAAAAATAAAAAATCTTTATTTTAATTCATTTTGGTGATAATTCATTTTAATTCTTTATTTTTATAAAGAATAATTATTTTGATCATTTATCTCTCAACCTTTCTATCATCCTTATTAGGCCTACCTTAAATGCATTATCCTTAATAACCTTTCTATGGTGATTTTTGTGCGTTCTTGCCACTGCCACCACTCTCACCCCACCGTTAACGTTGTTTTCTTTTACCACATTTGTTTTTTCCTCTCTCTCTCACACACACTCTTTATCTCTACCTAGATTCCTACATGACCACAATATCAACTATCGGAGAATGAGACACCCCGTTGTGCCCCATTGTATTATTACATTAAATCCCTAATTATTTATTTACTTAATCGCACGCTTATCGTTGAAAATACGTAAAAATTGAAAACTTAATTAATAATCAGATAACTTCTACAAATATACAACACACCAAACTATTTTACATAAATACACACATAAGTATCCTTTATTTTACACAACACTATTTAGGGTATCCACTCAGTAGGATCCCACACAGGTACTTATTTACACAACTTGCTTATAACTACGGAAAACAAAACATCTTATGTGACTCACTGGCCCTAAACTTACTACACTACATTATCAGGATCAGTAGATGGTTCTTCAGCGTCAACTTCATACGGAACGTCGTTCAACTCTTCAACAATCTCCGTCTCGTATGGGGTTCCATCCATCTCCTCCGTAACATAGTCGTCCATATGGTCTTCTAACGTAGCAAAGTAGACATACACCAAAAATACAGAAATAGGGAGATAAGAAACAGTTCTATCATCATAAGTGGAAAAGATTCATAGCATATAATACAATAACAATCACACACATGCATCACTCACAATTTACAATCATCCATACTTTATAACAACATCCTCTACCCTTCAACTCATGCAACTAAACATTTATGCTGACGTGGCCACTACTAATCCTGTCACACATCCCAAGTTAGGGATGCCAGTCAGTCGTCCAAGTGACACGTTCCCCACGCTGGTGCACATTCTCATCCATGGTAGGAATGCTCATGCAAAGCAATGACACTATAGCTGCACAGTACCGTCGGTGCACACCCTGGTTCTCTCTCTCAACTCTATCAAGGGTGCTCATGAAAAGCAATGACACTATAGTTGCACAACTTAAATTCTAATTTGGAACGGTCTACAAGAACTTCGGACCTTGTGTATCTCAAATACACGGTTATGAACAACAATGCAACACATGATTCTCACTGACTTTTATCAATAACAACCTAGTACCTCAAGTTTTTCCTCATAACCTCCACTTACACTCTATATCACATCACTTCTATACAATAATAGCGAAGCACTTCTAATTCATATCCAAAACTCTCACCCAAACAAAATACCTCCGAGCAATATATATCTTTCCTTAAAATTATCTAATCATAGAATTAATTCCAAGCAGATCATGCATAACACATAAATCAACAGAATATCCAAACATCCCAATATCATATAAGGCAATTTATCACATCCAACTCATAATAGTTCAACCAAATAAATAACAAAGTCAGATTCTGTCACTGCCTGGCTGTGATAGCCATCACGGCCGTGACAGACAACAAACATCCTCAATATCATAATATTCAAACACCGAAACAATACGTCACATGCAGATGGAATACCTCAACCAGCGTATCACAAACAGTCAAAAGTAAATAATTCAAACATCCTCAAATATGAATAATTAACCTAAGGCGATAAATCCACAATTCCCAAATCGTCATTGGTTTTACGGAAAAGATTCCAAGACGATTTTGGTATTGTCGATTACTCGACCACTAGTAGGGTTTAGGTCGCCCTACACCATTATTATAAATTATATACTACTTATCGGTTCCGACGATGGAATGATTCTTTCCCCCACCTGAGTTTGCACCGGAAACACGTACACGACGATCCTCGTTATTCCGCCACGAGTTAACACAACCATCTTCAACCAAACAACATAATTATAATTAATCAACTAACACCCATCTATGACACTTTAGGGCTAGGTTCGGTCAAGACTTAGAAAATAGGTTTAGGATTATCTTCTTAATGCCATCTTTTGGATCCTAGTTACTAGAGTCTTAACTAACATAGATTACTTATTACAAGACTAAAATTTGAAACAAAATCCTCTAACCTTTAGGGTTAGGGTTTCGGCCCATATTAGGAATTTAAGCTAGGATTGTTGGACCTAAGCTCTTGGATTTAAGCTATACATGTATTATAGAACTTAAGTCAAGTACCAACTTTCAAAACAAACAACAAAACACCAAACCCATTTTCCTACCTAGGTTCGGCCATTAATGGTTAATAGGGAAGGAAAATGATTTTGATCACATGCTCTTGGATAAATAAAGGAGGGATCATAACTAGATCATAGAAATTGGTTTCACATTTTTATGATTTTTCTACAATTTTCTAGAATTAATTGAAGTTCTAGATCTAAGAAATGAAAACTCAAGAAATATGAAAAACAAGAGCTTAAAAAGAGAGGAGATGATCATGTTACCTAAGTTAAGAAAGTATAAGAAGAATTGATGAGGATCTTGGCAATCTTGTTAATGGAAATCACTTGAAGTTCTTGAAGATCAACAATGGTGTTTTTGGAGAAAAGTGAAGAAATGAAGGAAATGAAGAAGATGAGTGAAAGGGGAGGGAGGCCACGGTTTTGAAGAGTATTTATAGTCTAGATTTAGGCTTTGTTTGGTTATAAGGAATTTATTTAATGGGTTTTGTGATTATTTAATTAATATAAGTTTAACCATAGTTAATAATTAACTTAACTAGGGTTAGTTTGCTTAACTATGGTTATTAAATGTGTGGCTCACATTTGATGAAGGTGTGACTGATTTTGGGCCACACAAAGTGACTCACTAATGAGTCACCGATCTTATCCGATAGCGGTTCCCGGAAATTCCGTACGCAGCTCCGTCGTTTACCCGATTTCGGTTTTTGAGAGGAAAATAATGAAACGGAAGCAAAATGAAATAGGTAAGATTTATTGGAGGTGGATGCACGAAATTGGAGAGATGTGGGAGGTTTTCAACCACGTAAAATGAGTGGTTAAGATTGCGTAGATGTGTCTTGTTAATACCCGCAAAAGCTTGGGGGTATTTTGGTCTTTTTACCTAAATGTCATGATTACTTGCATTTAATGCTCATAAATGCTTGGTGATTCATCCTCCACGAGTCATCATGTATGACTCGTTGTCCCGATCTCTTGACGGGTCTCTGCACTTCCCTTCACGACTCAGTCGGTTTCCGATTAGGGTTTTACGCTCGTATAAAAGCGTAATATTTCGTTTTCGACCGAAAATTTTCAAACTAACCAAACTCGTTGGAAATATGATTTAAATATAAACCATTTCGTTCACGAGTCAAAATTAGGTTTTCTGCTCAGTAAAATTATACTTTGTCGGAAAACGCGCACCGATTTCCGTATGAATTTTCAACCCAAATTTTTATCCTAAGCTTCTACCATAAGATAGAGTATGAATATGATTTTTATTTCATAAAAATCAATCTCCATGAACTCGGATAAAAATATAAATAAATACATTTATATCGAGTTAATACAACGAAAATATTTTTACTAAAAAAATAAATATAAAAATAAAAATCGGAAAATAAAAAGTAGGGTGATACATTACTACCCCTCTTAGAAAAAAAAATTCCGTCATCGGAATTTACATACTTAGAAAAGATGTGGATATCGTTGTTGCATATCCGCTTCACGTTCCCAAGTAGCATCTCCAGTAGTTTCATCCCATATGACGTTAACCAAAGGAATTTGTCTACCACGAAGCTCCTTAATCTCTTTTATCTGCTATCCTTACAGGTGAGAGCCTCATACTCTAGATTCTCTCGCAGTTGTATAGACTCGGACTCAATAACATGTGAAGGATCGGGATAATATTTTCTCAATCGAGACACATGAAAGACGTCATGAAGGTTAGCAAGGTTCGGTGGTAAAGCAATATGATAAGCTACTGGACCAATCCTTCGAATAATCTGGAAAGGTCCGATGAATCTAGGAGTAAGTTTTCTAGTTTTGATAGCCCTTTCAATTTCGGTCTTGGAGTGACTCTCAAAAACACGTGATCGCCCTCCTGGAATTCTAAAGGTCTCCTTCTCTTGTTACTGTAGCTCCTTTGCCTATCCTGTGCTTCCTTCATCTTTTCCCTTATCTTCCTAACTTGTTCCACAGTCTGTTGCACCACATCTGGATCCAAGACTTGATTTTCACCATTCTCATACCAACAGAACGGCGTCCTACACTTCCTACCATACAAAGCCTCATATGGTGCCATTCCTATACTACTGTGAAAACTATTGTTATAAGTAAATTCAATCGGAACTCATCCCAACTGCCAGTGTGTTCCAAAACACAAGCTCTTAAAAGGTCCTCCAATGATTGAATCGTCCTTTCTGACTGTCCATCCATTTGGGGATGGTAAGCGAACTCATTCTCAACTTGGTCCACTAAAGCATGATGCAACTGTTTCCAAAATCTAGATGTAAATCTAGGATCTCGATGCGAAACAATGCTCGATGGCACACCATGCAACCTAACAATTTCTTTGATGTAGATTTGGGTCAACTTCTCCAAACTATAGCTTTCACCCATAGGTAAGAAGTGAGCACACTTCGTCAACCTGTCAATAATAACCCAAATCGCATCGTGTTTCTTAGGAGTTCGTGGTAGTCCAACCACAAAATCCATAGCTATACTATCCCATTTCCATTCTGGGATATCTAATGATTGCAATAAACCAGTTGGCTTTTGATGCTCTATCTTAGCCTTCTGACACACCAGGTAAGATAAAACATACTCTGCTACCTCTTTCTTCATCCTCGTCCACCAAAACAATTTCTTTAAATCCTGATACATTTTAGTGGATCCAGGATGAATACTCAACTTACTCTTATGTGCTTCTTCTAATATCACCTTCCTAAGTTCTAAATCCTCCGAAACACATATTCTATCCCTAAACCTCAGTACACCATTTGTTCCTCTACTAAACTCGGAAATTTTACCCTCATCTATACCTCTACTTATCTCCTATAAATATGGATCCTGAGCCTGTTTATCCTTAAGATCTCTCATAAAATCACTACTAATAGTGATCATACCTAAGCAAATTTTATCCTCAACCAACTCCATTCCTAAGTTCAAATCTCTGAACTGTTCCAGTAATTCCAACTCTTTAACCATCATTGTGGACACATGCAATGATTTCCTACTCAAGGCATCCGCTACTACATTCGCCTTACCAGGATGGTATAGTAAATCAAACTCATAATCTTTGATAAACTCCATCCATGTTCGTTGTCTCGTATTCAACTCTTTTTGGTCGAACAGATACTTCAGACTTTTATGATCACTGTAAACATTAAATTTTGCCCCATACAGAAAGTGTCGTCATATTTTTAATGTGAACACTATGGCTGCTAATTCCAAATCATGAGTCGGATAGTTCCTCTCATGAATTCTCAATTGTTGGGAAGCATAAGCCACTACTCTTCCCTCTTGCATTAGAACACAACCTAAACCTTGGTATGATGCATCACAGTATACGTCAAACGGTCCTAATGGATCTGGTAAAGTCAACACAGGTGATGTAGTCAACCTTTCCTTCAGCTTTTGGAAACTCTGCTCACAATTGTCCGTCCATACAAAAGCTGTATTTTTCCTCGTCAACTGCGTCATAGACAACGCAATCTTCGAGAAACCCTCTATAAACCTCCGATAATATCCAGCTAACCCTAGAAAACTTCGTACTTCACTTACTGACTTAGGTCGTTCCCATTTAAGAACTGCCTCAACCTTTCTTTGGATCTCTTGCTATACCTTCCTTGGTGATCACATGTCCTAGAAATTGGACTTCTTCCATCCAAAACTCACACTTGGAAAGTTTAGCATAAAGTCGCCTATCCTTCAAAACTTGCAGCACTATCCTTAAATGTTTCTCATGATCTTCCAGTGCACGAGAATAAATAAGGATGTCGTCGATGAATACAACCACAAACTTATCAAGAAACGGTATAAATATCATGTTCATATAATCCATGAACACTGCTGGCGCGTTAGTCACACCGAACGGCATAACTAAATACTCGTAATGTCCATACCTTGTTCTAAAAGCCATTTTTAGTATATCTTCCTTCTTTACTCTAATCGATGATATCCAGGATCTCAAATCAATCTTGGAAAATACTGCGGCTCCTTTCAATTGATCCATCAGATCATCTATCCTAGGCAACGGATACTTATTCCTAATTGTTACCTTGTTTAACTGTCTATAATTTGTGCACAACCTAGCACTTCCATCTTTCTTCTTAACAAACAACACTGGAGCTCCCCATGGTGAAACACTCGACCTTATGAACTCTTTTCCCAACATATCATCCAACTGTTTCTTCAACTCTGCCAATTCTATAGGTGACATCCGATAGGGCGCCATAGATATAGGTCCTGTCCCTGGTACAAGATCTATGGTGAATTCCACTCCTCGTTACGGTGGTAAACCTGGAACGTCGGGAGGGAAAACTTCAGGAAACTCTCTCACGATAGGCATAGAATCTATACTAGGGGTCTCAATAGTTTCCACCGCGAACAGCATCACGTACTGCCGAGAATCGTCACCCCTCATGGTTACTTCTTCATTGGCAGAGACTATACTAGAAGACTGAAGAAATGATAAGGTCTTACTAGAACAGTCTAGCATTACATGGTTAGCCAAAAGCCAATCCATGCCAAGAATAACATCTATCTGTTGCATAGGCAAACAGACAAGGTCTACAATAAATGTCCTATTCTCGAAACTATAGGACACTGTAAACAAATAGACATAGTAGTCAAAGGATTACTAGTTGGATTAGATATTGTAAGGGTATAAGGTAATTGAGAAATAATTAATTTTAATTGATCCACACACTCATATGAAATAAATGAATGTGTAGCGCCCGAGTCAAATAACACATACGAGAGTCTACCAGCTATCAAACACATACCTTGTATAAGATCAGCAGATTGAGAGGATTCAGCTCCCTTCACGGTAAACACTCTTCCAGTGGCCTGAGGTCTTGCACCCTGTTGCCCTGCTGATATTACTCCTCTCCCAGCTCCACCCCTATTGCCTCCATTTCCTCTTCCTGCAGCTATCGGCGGTCGCCTAACCTGCTGTCTGCAATCTCGGGCCATATGACCTATTTTCCCACAGTGAAAACAACCAGGTCGCTCCCTGCAATCTCTAAGATAATGCGGTCCTACACATCTGAAACAAGATAAGCCTTGCTGCTGTTGACCAATTCTAACCACTGATGCTGGTGCTGGTGTCTGCACTGGTCGGGAGTACGGTCTCTGTCTCCATTGAGAGTTACTACCTCCTCGCCTCTGAAAACCCGATCGAGTAGGACCCCCACTCCTTAATTGTTTCTGCTCATTAGCCAGCCTCAGATCTAGATTTTCGATCGCACTGCATCGTTCCACTAGCTCTGGAAAGCTCTGGATATCAAGAGATACTATAGCCCTCTGGAGTTCATGTCAGAGTCCTTCCTCAAACCTTCTACATTGCCAATCTTCATCTGGGAATCTCTGATAAAATTCGGAATACTTAATCAGAGCCTCGAATCGTGATGCATAATCACCAACAGTCATGTTGCCCTGTTTGAGACTCGTGAATTCCCTTTCTTTCTCGCGTCGAACTAGACGCGGAAAATACTTCTCAAAGAAGCAGTCACTAAAAAGCTGCCAGTTGATAACTCTGCCTTCAGCATCCAGCAATCTTCGCTTGCCTCTCCACCAAGACTCTGCTCCTCCAGTTAGCATGAAGGCAGCATACGTCACTTTCTTATCCTCTCTGCAGCGCATGGTATCAAATATCTTCTCGATCTCTTGTATCCACCACTCTGCCTTCTCTGGATCATAATCTCCTCGGAATTGGGGTGGCTTCCCTTTCAGGAAAGTAGCCATTTCGGCATCTTCACTTCTTTGCTGACTCTCCTTTGGTTCTGTTGTTCCTGCTGTTCTTTGTTCATTTGCAGCATCTCAGCATTCTGCTGTGTTTGTAATAACAGGGCAGTAACTATGTTTTTCATGGTATCTTGAGTATCAGATGACTCTCCTCCACTTTCGGTATGATTATTTTCTACATTGTTAGTTCCAACAATTCTTTCAGGAGTTCTGTCATTACTGTCGATCGGACGTCCTCTTCCACGAGCCATGATTCTGTAAAAGAAATCATTCGCTCTTATCAGTATGACATATAATACCACATAGACAAGTATATAAATACCATATGCCACACTAATGTTATTTATCGCGTCGGATTCGGACACACTACCCATCTTCTAAGCATAGTTAAAATCCGATGTGGACTCAACTAGACACGGCCAGTAACAACATCCTAGACCTCATAGTCCGATTAGAATCGAACTGCTCTGATACCACCAAATGAGACACCCCGTTGTGCCCCATTGTATTATTACATTAAATCCTTAATTATTTATTTACTTAATCGCACGCTTATCGTTGAAAATACGTAAAAATTGAAAACTTAATTAATAATCAGATAACTTCTACAAATATACAACACACCAAACTATTTTACATAAATACACACATAAGTATCCTTTATTTTACACAACACTGTTTAGGGTATCCACTCAGTAGGATCCCACACAGGTACTTATTTACACAACTTGCTTATAACTACGAAAAACAAAACATCTTATGTGACTCACTGGCCCTAAACTTACTACGCTACATTATCAGGATCAGTAGATGGTTCTTCAGCGTCAACTTCATACGGAACGTCGTTCAACTCTTCAACAATCTCCGTCTCGTATGGGGTTCCATCCATCTCCTCCGTAACATAGTCGTCCATATGGTCTTCTAACGTAGCAAAGTAGACATACACAAAAAATACAGAAATAGGGAGATAAGAAACAGTTCTATCATCATAAGTGGAAAAGATTCATAGCATATAATACAATAACAATCACAAACATGCATCACTCACAATTTACAATCATCCATACTTTATAACAACATCCTCTACCCTTCAACTCATGCAACTAAACCTTTATGATGACGTGGCCACTACTAATCCTGTCACACATCCCTCGTTAGGGATGCCAGTCAGTCGTCCAAGTGACACGTTCCCCGCGCAGTGCACATTCTCATCCATGGTAGGAATGCTCTTGCAAAGCAATGACACTATAGCTGCACAGTACCGTCGGTGCACACCCTGGTTCTCTCTCTTAACTCTATCAAGGGTGCTCATGCAAAGCAATGACACTATAGTTGCACAACTTAAATTCTAATTTGGAACGGTCTAGAAGAACTTCAGACCTCGTGTATCTCAAATACACAGTTATGAACAACAATGCAACACATGATTCTCACTGACTTTTATCAATAACAACCTAGTACCTCAAGCTTTTCCTCATAACCTCCACTTACACTCTATATCACATCACTTATATACAATAATAGCGAGGCACTTCTAATTCATATTCAAAACTCTCACCCAAACAAAATACCTCCGAGCAATATATATCTTTCCTTAAAATTATCTAAGCATAGAATTAATTCCAGGAAGATCATGCATAACACATAAATCAACAGAATATCCAAACATCCCAATATCATATAAGGCAATTTATCACAACCAACTCATAATAGTTCAACCAAATAAATAACAAAGTCAAATTCTGTCACGGCCTGGCTGTGATAGCCATCACGGCCGTGACAGACAACAAACATCCTCAATATCATAATATTCAGACACCGAAACAATACGTCACATGCAGATGGAATACCTCAACCAGCGTATCACAAACAGTCAAAAGTAAATAATTCAAACATCCTCAAATATGAATAATTAACCTAAGGCGATAAACCCACAATTCCCAAATCGTCATTGGTTTTACGGAAAAGATTCCAAGACGATTTTGGTATTGTCGATTACTCAACCACTAGTAGGGTTTAGGTCGCCCTACACCATTATTATAAATTATATACTACTTATCGGTTCCGACGATGGAATGATTCTTTCCCCCACCTGAGTTTGCACCGGAAACACGTACACGACGATCCTCGTTATTCCGCCACGAGTTAACACAACCACCTTCAACCAAACAACATAATTATAATTAATCAACTAACACCCATCTATGACACTTTAGGGCTAGGTTCGGTCAAGACTTAGAAAATAGGTTTAGGATTATCTTCTTAATGCCATCTTTTGGATCCTAGTTACTAGAGTCTTAACTAACATAGATTACTTATTACAAGACTAAAATTTGAAACAAAATCCTCTAACCTTTAGGGTTAGGGTTTCGGCCCATATTAGGAATTTAAGCTAGGATTGTTGGACCTAAGCTCTTGGATTTAAGCTATACATGTATTATAGAACTTAAGTCAAGTACCAACTTTCAAAACAAACAACAAAACACCAAACCCATTTTCCTACCTAGGTTCGGCCATTAATGGTTAATAGGGAAGGAAAATGATTTTGATCACATGCTCTTGGATAAATAAAGGAGGGATCATAACTAGATCATAGAAATTGGTTTCACATTTTTATGATTTTTCTACAATTTTCTAGAATTAATTGAAGTTCTAGATCTAAGAAATGAAAACTCAAGAAATATGAAAAACAAGAGCTTAAAAAGAGAGGAGATGATCATGTTACCTAAGTTAAGAAAGTATAAGAAGAATTGATGAGGATCTTGGCAATCTTGTTAATGGAAATCACTTGAAGTTCTTGAAGATCAACAATGGTGTTTTTGGAGAAAAGTGAAGAAATGAAGGAAATGAAGAAGATGAGTGAAAGGGGAGGGAGGCCACGGTTTTGAAGAGTATTTATAGTCTAGATTTAGGCTTTGTTTGGTTATAAGGAATTTATTTAATGGGTTTTGTGATTATTTAATTAATATAAGTTTAACCATAGTTAATAATTAACTTAACTAGGGTTAGTTTGCTTAACTATGGTTATTAAATGTGTGGCTCACATTTGATGAAGGTGTGACTGATTTTGGGCCACACAAAGTGACTCACTAATGAGTCACCGATCTTATCCGATAGCGGTTCCCGGAAATTCCGTACGCAGCTCCGTCGTTTACCCGATTTCGGTTTTTGAGAGGAAAATAATGAAACGGAAGCAAAATGAAATAGGTAAGATTTATTGGAGGTGGATGCACGAAATTGGAGAGATGTGGGAGGTTTTCAACCACGTAAAATGAGTGGTTAAGATTGCGTAGATGTGTCTTGTTAATACCCGCAAAAGCTTGGGGGTATTTTGGTCTTTTTACCTAAATGTCATGATTACTTGCATTTAATGCTCATAAATGCTTGGTGATTCATCCTCCACGAGTCATCATGTATGACTCGTTGTCCCGATCTCTTGACGGGTCTCTGCACTTCCCTTCTCGACTCCGTCGGTTTCCCGATTAGGGTTTTACGCTCGTATAAAAGCGTAATATTTCGTTTTCGACCGAAAATTTTCAAACTAACCAAACTCGTTGGAAATATGATTTAAATATAAACCATTTCGTTCACGAGTCAAAATTAGGTTTTCTGCTCAGTAAAATTATACTGTCAGTGAAAACGCAGACCGATTTCCGTATGAATTTTCAACCCAAATTTTTATCCTAAGCTTCTACCATAAGATAGAGTATGAATATGATTTTTATTTCATAAAAATCAATCTCCATGAACTCGGATAAAAATATAAATAAATACATTTATATCAGTTAATACAACGAAAATATTTTTACTAAAAAAAATAAATATAAAAATAAAAATCGGAAAATAAAAAGTAGGGTGATACATTACTACCCCTCTTAGAAAAAAAATTCCGTCATCGGAATTTACATACTTCAGAAAAGATGTGGATATCGTTGTTGCATATCTGCTTCACGTTCCCAAGTAGCATCTCCAGTAGTTTCATCCCATATGACGTTAACCAAAGGAATTTGTCTACCACGAAGCTCCTTAATCTCTTTATCTGCTATCCTTACAGGTAGAGCCTCATACTCTAGATTCTCTCGCAGTTGTATAGACTCAGACTCAATAACATGTGAAGGATCAGGATAATATTTTCTCAACTGAGACACATGAAAGACGTCATGAAGGTTAGCAAGGTTAGGTGGTAAAGCAATATGATAAGCTACTGGACCAATCCTTCGAATAATCTGGAAAGGTCCGATGAATCTAGGAGTAAGTTTTCTAGTTTTGATAGCCCTTTCAATTTCGGTCTTCGGAGTGACTCTCAAAAACACGTGATCGCCCTCCTGGAATTCTAAAGGTCTCCTTCTCTTGTTACTGTAGCTCCTTTGCCTATCCTGTGCTTCCTTCATCTTTTCCCTTATCTTCCTAACTTGTTCCACAGTCTGTTGCACCACATCTGGATCCAAGACTTGATTTTCACCATTCTCATACCAACAGAACGGCGTCCTACACTTCCTACCATACAAAGCCTCATATGGTGCCATTCCTATACTACTGTGAAAACTATTGTTATAAGTAAATTCAATCGGAACTCATCCCAACTGCCAGTGTGTTCCAAAACACAAGCTCTTAAAAGGTCCTCCAATGATTGAATCGTCCTTTCTGACTGTCCATCCATTTGGGGATGGTAAGCAGAACTCATTCTCAACTTGGTCCCTAAAGCATGATGCAACTGTTTCCAAAATCTAGATGTAAATCTAGGATCTCGGTCTGAAACAATGCTCGATGGCACACCATGCAACCTAACAATTTCTTTGATGTAGATTTGGGTCAACTTCTCCAAACTATAGCTTTCACCCATAGGTAAGAAGTGAGCACACTTCGTCAACCTGTCAATAATAACCCAAATCGCATCGTGTTTCTTAGGAGTTCGTGGTAGTCCAACCACAAAATCCATAGCTATACTATCCCATTTCCATTCTGGGATATCTAATGATTGCAATAAACCAGTTGGCTTTTGATGCTCTATCTTAGCCTTCTGACACACCAGGTAAGATAAAACATACTCTGCTACCTCTTTCTTCATCCTCGTCCACCAAAACAATTTCTTTAAATCCTGATACATTTTAGTGGATCCAGGATGAATACTCAACTTACTCTTATATGCTTCTTCTAATATCACCTTCCTAAGTTCTAAATCCTCCGAAACACATATTCTATCCCTAAACCTCAGTACACCATTTGTTCCTCTACTAAACTCGGAAATTTTACCCTCATCTATACCTCTACTTATCTCCTATAAATATGGATCCCGAGCCTGTTTATCCTTAAGATCTCTCATAAAATCACTACTAATAGTGATCATACCTAAGCAAATTTTATCCTCAACCAACTCCATTCCTAAGTTCAAATCTCTGAACTGTTCCAGTAATTCCAACTCTTTAACCATCATTGTGGACACATGCAATGATTTCCTACTCAAGGCATCCGCTACTACATTCGCCTTACCAGGATGGTATAGTAAATCAAACTCATAATCTTTGATAAACTCCATCCATGTTCGTTGTCTCGTATTCAACTCTTTTTGGTCGAACAGATACTTCAGACTTTTATGATCACTGTAAACATTAAATTTTGCCCCATACAGAAAGTGTCGTCATATTTTTAATGTGAACACTATGGCTGCTAATTCCAAATCATGAGTCGGATAGTTCCTCTCATGAATTCTCAATTGTTGGGAAGCATAAGCCACTACTCTTCCCTCTTGCATTAGAACACAACCTAAACCTTGGTATGATGCATCACAGTATACGTCAAACGGTCCTAATGGATCTGGTAAAGTCAACACAGGTGATGTAGTCAACCTTTCCTTCAGCTTTTGGAAACTCTGCTCACAATTGTCCGTCCATACAAAAGCTGTATTTTTCCTCGTCAACTACGTCATAGACAACGCAATCTTCGAGAAACCCTCTATAAACCTCCGATAATATCCAGCTAACCCTAGAAAACTTCGTACTTCACTTACTGACTTAGGTCGTTCCCATTTAAGAACTGCCTCAACCTTTGCTGGATCTACTGCTATACCTTCCTTGGTGATCACATGTCCTAGAAATTGGACTTCTTCCATCCAAAACTCACACTTGGAAAGTTTAGCATAAAGCTGCCTATCCTTCAAAACTTGCAGCACTATCCTTAAATGTTTCTCATGATCTTCCCAGGTACGAGAATAAATAAGGATGTCGTCGATGAATACAACCACAAACTTATCAAGAAACGGTATAAATATCCTGTTCATATAATCCATGAACACTGCTGGCGCGTTAGTCACACCGAACGGCATAACTAAATACTCGTAATGTCCATACCTTGTTCTAAAAGCCATTTTTAGTATATCTTCCTTCTTTACTCTAATCTGATGATATCCGGATCTCAAATCAATCTTGGAAAATACTGCGGCTCCTTTCAATTGATCCATCAGATCATCTATCCTAGGCAACGGATACTTATTCCTAATTGTTACCTTGTTTAACTGTCTATAATTTGTGCACAACCTAGCACTTCCATCTTTCTTCTTAACAAACAACACTGGAGCTCCCCATGGTGAAACACTCGACCTTATGAACTCTTTTCCCAACATATCATCCAACTGTTTCTTCAACTCTGCCAATTCTATAGGTGACATCCGATAGGGCGCCATAGATATAGGTCCTGTCCCTGGTACAAGATCTATGGTGAATTCCACTTCTCGTTCTGGTGGTAAACCTGGAACGTCGGGAGGGAAAACTTCAGGAAACTCTCTCACGATAGGCATAGAATCTATACTAGGGGTCTCAATAGTTTCCACCGCGAACAGCATCACGTACTGCCGAGAATCGTCACCCCTCATGGTTACTTCTTCATTGGCAGAGACTATACTAGAAGACTGAAGAAATGATAAGGTCTTACTAGAACAGTCTAGCATTACATGGTTAGCCGAAAGCCAATCCATGCCAAGAATAACATCTATCTGTTGCATAGGCAAACAGACAAGGTCTACAATAAATGTCCTATTCTCGAAACTATAGGACACTGTAAACAAATAGACATAGTAGTCAAAGGATTACTAGTTGGATTAGATATTGTAAGGGTATAAGGTAATTGAGAAATAATTAATTTTAATTGATCCACACACTCATATGAAATAAATGAATGTGTAGCGCCCGAGTCAAATAACACATACGAGAGTCTACCAGCTATCAAACACATACCTTGTATAAGATCAGCAGATTGAGAGGATTCAGCTCCCTTCACGGTAAACACTCTTCCAGTGGCCTGAGGTCTTGCTCCCTGTTACCCTGCTGATATTACTCCTCTCCCAGCTCCACCCCTATTGCCTCCATTTCCTCTTCCTGCAGCTATCGGCGGTCGCCTAACCTGCTGTCTGCAATCTCGGGCCATATGACCTATTTTCCCACAGTGAAAACAACCAGGTCGCTCCCTGCAATCTCTAAGATAATGCGGTCCTACACATCTGAAACAAGATAAGCCTTGCTGCTGTTGACCAATTCTAACCACCACGATCTTGGTCTTTGGTGTCTGACTTTGGTGGGAGTACGGTCTCTGTCTCCATTGAGAGTTACTACCTCCTCGCCTCTGAAAACCCGATCGAGTAGGACCCCCACTCCTTAATTGTTTCTGCTCATTAGCCAGCCTCAGATCTAGATTTTCGATCGCACTGCATCGTTCCACTAGCTCTGGAAAGCTCTGGATATCAAGAGATACTATAGCCCTCTGGAGTTCATGTCGGAGTCCTTCCTCAAACCTTCTACATTGCCAATCTTCATCTGGGAATCTCTGATAAAATTCGGAATACTTAATCAGAGCCTCGAATCGTGATGCATAATCACCCCATGATCATGTTGCCCTGTTTGAGACTCGTGAATTACATTTCAATCTCTCGTCGAACTAGACGCGGAAAATACTTCTCAAAGAAGCAGTCACTAAAAAGCTGCCAGTTGATAACTCTGCCTTCAGCATCCAGCAATCTTCGCTTGCCTCTCCACCAAGACTCTGCTCCTCCAGTTAGCATGAAGGCAGCATACGTCACTTTCTTATCCTCTCTGCAGCGCATGGTATCAAATATCTTCTCGATCTCTTGTATCCACCACTCTGCCTTCTCTGGATCATAATCTCCTCGGAATTGGGGTGGCTTCCCTTTCAGGAAAGTAGCCATTTCGGCATCTTCAGCTGCTGCAGCTCTCCTTTGGTTCTGTTGTTCCTGCTGTTCTTTGTTCATTTGCAGCATCTCAGCATTCTGCTGTGTTTGTAATAACAGGGCAGTAACTATGTTTTTCATGGTATCTTGAGTATCAGATGACTCTCCTCCACTTTCGGTATGATTATTTTCTACATTGTTAGTTCCAACAATTCTTTCAGGAGTTCTGTCATTTCTGTCGATCGGTAGTCCTCGTCCACGAGCCATGATTCTGTAAAAGAAATCATTCGCTCTTATCAGTATGACATATAATACCACATAGACAAGTATATAAATACCATATGCCACACTAATGTTATTTATCGCGTCGGATTCGGACACACTACCCATCTTCTAAGCATAGTTAAAATCCGATGTGGACTCAACTAGACACGGCCAGTAACAACATCCTAGACCTCATAGTCCGATTAGAATCAAACTGCTCTGATACCACCAAATGAGACACCCCGTTGTGCCCCATTGTATTATTACATTAAATCCTTAATTATTTATTTACTTAATCGCACGCTTATCGTTGAAAATACGTAAAAATTGCAAACTTAATTAATAATCAGATAACTTCTACAAATATACAACACACCAAACTATTTTACATAAATACACACATAAGTATCCTTTATTTTACACAACACTGTTTAGGGTATCCACTCAGTAGGATCCCACACAGGTACTTATTTACACAACTTGCTTATAACTACGGAAAACAAAACATCTTATGTGACTCACTGGCCCTAAACTTACTACGCTACATTATCAGGATCAGTAGATGGTTCTTCAGCGTCAACTTCATACGGAACGTCGTTCAACTCTTCAACAATCTCCGTCTCGTATGGGGTTCCATCCATCTCCTCCGTAACATAGTCGTCCATATGGTCTTCTAACGTAGCAAAGTAGACATACACAAAAAATACAGAAATAGGGAGATAAGAAACAGTTCTATCATCATAAGTGGAAAAGATTCATAGCATATAATACAATAACAATCACAAACATGCATCACTCACAATTTACAATCATCCATACTTTATAACAACATCCTCTACCCTTCAACTCATGCAACTAAACCTTTATGATGACGTGGCCACTACTAATCCTGTCACACATCCCTCGTTAGGGATGCCAGTCAGTCGTCCAAGTGACACGTTCCCCACGCCGGTGCACATTCTCATCCATGGTAGGAATGCTCTTGCAAAGCAATGACACTATAGCTGCACAGTACCGTCGGTGCACACCCTGGTTCTCTCTCTCAACTCTATCAAGGGTGCTCATGCAAAGCAATGACACTATAGTTGCACAACTTAAATTCTAATTTGGAACGGTCTAGAAGAACTTCAGACCTCGTGTATCTCAAATACACGGTTATGAACAACAATGCAACACATGATTCTCACTGACTTTTATCAATAACAACCTAGTACCTCAAGCTTTTCCTCATAACCTCCACTTACACTCTATATCACATCACTTATATACAATAATAGCGAGGCACTTCTAATTCATATTCAAAACTCTCACCCAAACAAAATACCTCCGAGCAATATATATCTTTCCTTAAAATTATCTAAGCATAGAATTAATTCCAGGAAGATCATGCATAACACATAAATCAAC
The DNA here is from genome assembly GCA_030762895.1 of Sophora flavescens. Taxonomy (NCBI): domain Eukaryota; kingdom Viridiplantae; phylum Streptophyta; class Magnoliopsida; order Fabales; family Fabaceae; genus Sophora; species Sophora flavescens. The sequence goes on from CM061063.1 coordinate 77,231,366, forward strand.
AGAATATCCAAACATCCCAATATCATATAAGGCAATTTATCACAACCAACTCATAATAGTTCAACCAAATAAATAACAAAGTCAAATTCTGTCACGGCCTGGCTGTGATAGCCATCACACGCCGTGACAGACAACAAACATCCTCAATATCATAATATTCAGACACCGAAACAATACGTCACATGCAGATGGAATACCTCAACCAGCGTATCACAAACAGTCAAAAGTAAATAATTCAAACATCCTCAAATATGAATAATTAACCTAAGGCGATAAACCCACAATTCCCAAATCGTCATTGGTTTTACGGAAAAGATTCCAAGACGATTTTGGTATTGTCGATTACTCGACCACTAGTAGGGTTTAGGTCGCCCTACACCATTATTATAAATTATATACTACTTATCGGTTCCGACGATGGAATGATTCTTTCCCCCACCTGAGTTTGCACCGGAAACACGTACACGACGATCCTCGTTATTCCGCCACGAGTTAACACAACCACCTTCAACCAAACAACATAATTATAATTAATCAACTAACACCCATCTATGACACTTTAGGGCTAGGTTCGGTCAAGACTTAGAAAATAGGTTTAGGATTATCTTCTTAATGCCATCTTTTGGATCCTAGTTACTAGAGTCTTAACTAACATAGATTACTTATTACAAGACTAAAATTTGAAACAAAATCCTCTAACCTTTAGGGTTAGGGTTTCGGCCCATATTAGGAATTTAAGCTAGGGATTTTTGTTTGACCTAAGCTCTTGGATTTAAGCTATACATGTATTATAGAACTTAAGTCAAGTACCAACTTTCAAAACAAACAACAAAACACCAAACCCATTTTCCTACCTAGGTTCGTCCATTAATGGTTAATAGGGAAGGAAAATGATTTTGATCACATGCTCTTGGATAAATAAAGGAGGGATCATAACTAGATCATAGAAATTGGTTTCACATTTTTATGATTTTTCTACAATTTTCTAGAATTAATTGAAGTTCTAGATCTAAGAAATGAAAACTCAAGAAATACGAAAAACAAGAGCTTAAAAAGAGAGGAGATGATCATGTTACCTAAGTTAAGAAAGTATAAGAAGAATTGATGAGGATCTTGGCAATCTTGTTAATGGAAATCACTTGAAGTTCTTGAAGATCAACAATGGTGTTTTTGGAGAAAAGTGAAGAAATGAAGGAAATGAAGAAGATGAGTGAAAGGGGAGGGAGGCCACGGTTTTGAAGAGTATTTATAGGCTAGATTTAGGCTTTGTTTGGTTATAAGGAATTTATTTAATGGGTTTTGTGATTATTTAATTAATATAAGTTTAACCATAGTTAATAATTAACTTAACTAGGGTTACTTTGCTTAACTATGGTTATTAAATGTGTGGCTCACATTTGATGAAGGTGTGACTGATTTTGGTCCACACAAAGTGGCTCACTAATGAGTCACCGATCTTATCCGATAGCGGTTCCCGGAAATTCCGTACGCAGCTCCGTCGTTTACCCGATTTCGGTTTTTGAGAGGAAAATAATGAAACGAAAGCAAAATGAAATAGGTAAGATTTATTGGAGGTGGATGCACGAAATTGGAGAGATGTGGGAGGTTTTCAACCACGTAAAATGAGTGGTTAAGATTGCGTAGATGTGTCTTGTTAATACCCGCAAAAGCTTGGGGGTATTTTGGTCTTTTTACCTAAATGTCATGATTACTTGCATTTAATGCTCATAAATGCTTGGTGATTCATCCTCCATGAGTCATCATGTATGACTCGTTTTCCCGATCTCTTGACGGGTCTCTGCACTTCCCTTCTCGACTCCGTCGGTTTCCCGATTAGGGTTTTACGCTCGTATAAAAGCATAATATTTTGTTTTCGACCGAAAATTTTCAAACTAACCAAACTCATTGGAAATATGATTTAAAAATAAACCATTTCGTTCACGAGTCAAAATTAGGTTTTCTGCTCAGTAAAATTATACTGTCAGTGAAAACGCAGACCGATTTCCGTATGAATTTTCAACCCAAATTTTTATCCTAAGCTTCTACCCTAAGATAGAGTATGAATATGATTTTTATTTCATAAAAATCAATCTCCATGAACTCGGATAAAAATATAAATAAATACATTTATACCGGTTAATACAGCGAAAATATTTTTACTGAAAAAAAATAAATATAAAACTAAAAATCGGAAAATAAAAAGTAGGGTGTTACAGAGAACCTATTGGACCTTGCATTTGCATATTGGTTCGACTCACTTCATTTATACAGACTCTTCCGCTCAATCGTGTCTGGTTTAGGAAACCAACTTGGCATCATCGTAGGGAAATGAAGGTGATTTTTCTTCTAGGATCAGATATGGTTTTTGAGTTTTTTGGGTTTTCTTTATTTTTTTAAAAATATTTTTATGGGTTCTATGTTTTCCATTTTTATAGGATTTCATTTAATTTCACTAAAAAAAAAAAAGTCTTGTAACACCCCAATTTTCACTACTTTCTAATATCGGTAATAAATCTATAAATGTTTATATTTTTATCCCAGATTTAGAAAATGATTTTGGGAGAACCAAAGTCATATTCATATTATACTTATTTTTACAAGGTTGCAGTTAAATTTTGGGTTGAAAATTCAGACAGAACCCGGTCTGTGTTTTCGCTTGACAGTAAAATTTTACTTATCATAAAACCTAAATTTTGACTTCAGAATGAAATAGTTAGATTTTAAATCTCATTTCCAATTATTTTGATTATTTTGAAAATTTTCAAAATAAATAAGTTATTATGCTTTGTTCGGGCACAAAACCTGAATCGGATAATCGACGGAGTCAGGAACGGAGCTGCAGAGATAAGCCGAGTGCTTGAGGATGGTGAGTCACCAGTGACAACTCACAGGGTGAGTCAGCATGTGACTCACCACATGTAATGATGACATTTGATAAATATTTAAATATTTTCCTAATGAATTGCCCAAATTGTCCCTAGTTTTCTATCAAATTCTCAAGTGTGGTCACAATTTAGCCACACCACTCCTTCACCCTTCACCACACATTGGTAATGATGACATTCTAAATATCGTGATATTTATTTGTGTGAAAGACCTAAATACCCTTAAGTCCTTTATGTAATTCCAAACTTACCCTAAGTGAATTTGACCAAAATACCCTCCTAATTGAATTTGACACAGGCAAACACAAGAGGAGGGGTTGAATTGTGTTCGTTAATAATTTTCGAAAACAACCTTTAAAACTATTTTTGCACACAAGAAGATTAAAACAAAAGCAAGCACAGAGAAATAAATCTTTTAAAAAGCTTTAACAAAAGCAATATCAAAACCCCTCAGTCAGTAAAAACAAATAAAGCAGTAAGAGATTAGAGATAGAAGAATCACACAAGATGTTTTATCCTGGTTCATTCTTTTCCAACCAAGATCTACGTCCAGTCCCTTCTACTTGAAGGTTTTTCTCCACTATTTTCCAAATAGATTACAACCAAGTATTCAACACCTCTCCAGGCTACAAGTATTTCTTTCTTACCAAGCCTTGCGACTGATTTTAGGTTCTACAAGAACATTGGTGATATTACATCCAGTGACCAAAATGCAGGGTAGCAAAGCCATCGATGGCTATTTCGGTCACTAAGTGAAGCAAATTAAAAGTCAAATTTTGTTGACTTTGTGGTGACCGAAGTTACGACTGATTTAGTCCAATGGTACTATTTTCAATTATGTAGCGACCAATATCATTTCGGTCGCTAAAGCACGTGTAAAAAATTTAAAATGGAGCCTTTTAGCGACTGATTCCTATTTGGTTCGATCGCTAACATATATATAAAATTCAAATACAAATAGACAACGACCGATTTTGCAACCGTTATTAAAATTTAATTACGACGACCGATTTAGCGATCGAAAACTTCAGATGCTAAAAATTAAATCCCTAAAACGCGTAGATTCCCCTTTCTTCTTCATTTCGTTCGAACTCTCTTCCTCTCTCACTCTATCTCTCTTTCTCGTTCTCCTCTCCTCCGGCCACCACACTATGCGGTTGCCTTCCTCTCCTCCGGCCGCCACCATCCTCTCCTCCATAGGTAAGCCCTATTCTCCTCTCTCTTTCTTGCTCGGTTCTATCTCTCTCTCAATTTCTCTCTTTATCTCTCTCAGGTTCTCTCTCTTCCTCCCTCCAGCCACCACCGCCTCTCAATATCCCTCTCCCCGCCCGGTCAACCCCCCAACGGTCTCCTCTCAATTCTGTCTCAGGTTAGGTTTTAGGGTAACAAACCCCACCAAGTTTCCTATTAAAGCTATCAACTTTGTTTGTTTATTTTTCATGGACCCGTCAGTTTTTGTGGTAACTGAAAATTTAAAGAGGAGATTCATTACTTTTAGTTGAAAAGGAAAAAAATTCAGTTGAAAATTTTAGTTTGAGCATCAGTACATCTCAACTTTGTTTTTTTATTTTTCATGGACCTGTCAATTTTGTGGTAACTAGAAATTTAAAGAAGGAATTCATTACTTTCGGTTGAAAAGGAAAAAATTTCAATTGAAAATTTCTGTTTGAGCGTCAGTACATCACTATTTTTTCAGATGGAATAATTCTGTTTACTATTGAGAATGTTTCAATGGTTGTGGCATGATGTGTGGAATGAAAATTACAAACTGTAATCATCTGGTGTTAATTGGTTGCATCAAATGTTGAAATGGGACTGAATAGGAGACCCGACAAGAAATGAAAGAGGGTATGGCATGGGAGAACTATTTTTTCTTGGGTTTTAATTAGGGGTGTTCACGGATTAGATTGAATCTGTTTTTATCATACTTTATTTTTTTTTCTTATGTCAAGTGATCTACTTATTTAATAGTAGACAAAAGATAATATTTATTTTAATTTAGGAGTTTGACAAAAAATAATTATTGATATTTTTTAACACTTTCTTTTATGTTAATTCTCAATATCTATTCTCACTTATCATTTTTTTTCCTTGAATCGGTTACAAATAAATTGTAGCTAGTTATTTTTCAAAATTACTTATTTGGTTTCCTATTTTTCATTTTTGCTCAATCAAGTATATATATGTTTTGCATCAAAACTTTTAGCAAAGCATAACTCCAAGACATTAATATTTATTCTAAATAGTCTCATATATATCATTCCAACAAAAATATTAAAGAGAAAAGACGAGGGACATAAAAGTATGAAAACAATGTTTAAGTAAGAATAACACTATAATTTCAAACATAATAACATATGTATATAATAGATCGGTTTGGATTTGATTGGATTGGATTTTACTAGAGAGGATCCAAAATCCGATCCAATCCAATTAAAAAAAAAAGGTTTTCTCGGTTTCGGTTTTCGGTTTTTCAGTTCGGTTTTTGTGGTTTGAATCGGTTTGGATCGGTTGATGAACACCCCTAGTTTTAATGCATTTCTCATTATATTTGGTCATTAGCTGTTCACCTGTCTCTCTTTGTTATTTATATTGTTTATGTAGTACCTACTTGGCTGGGTTAATCACTTTGTTCATGAGGTGTTTTGGACATATACTAAATTTTAGCAATACAAATGAATGAAGTCTTTTTTTTTGTTAAAAGGAAAAAAAAAGTGCCTTAAAAGTGAAAATGATTGTGTTGAATTTCCCACCGTCTTTGTATGACCTGGAATTAATTATTGTTTTGTACTTTAATCTTAGCTTTTGTCCTTCACAATATTATATTGCACATCCTATATGGTTTGATTTGAGTTATGCGGGTTTGAATTCCTCTAAAGCATATATGCATGGTTAACTTACGCAGTGAACAAACAAAAGAGTTCGGTATGTTCATTTGATTGTTTCATTTGAATGGATTAATGTGGTTGGGTAGTTAAACTCTATTATGCATATAGTATTTTGTAAATGTGATAAGATGAGCCTGTTAAAAAAAATTGTAACTTGTGGGATGAATTTAATCCCTTATGTCTAAACAGACTCTTGATTTTGAGGTGTTGGATTGTGGTTTGTTGACTATGTCGCCACCCTTAGTTGAACCAGAGTCCCTTTATCTTTGTGTGCTTGGAGCTGAGGTAAGTAAAATACTCTCTCTTATTACTTGAATTAAATGGTATTTGTAATGTGTTATATGAATTATTGTGCTGTTTGTTAGTGAAGAGCTGAGCTCAGTAGGATGTGATCCTGTCCGAAATGCAGGATGCTGGTTGTGTGCTGGTAATTTAACGTTTATGCATGTGTTTGCAATTATGTGTTGTTTGTTAGTGGAGAGTGGAGCTCAATAGGACGTGATCCTGTCCAAAAGGCGGGATGCTGGTTGTGTGCTGATAATTTATAATCTATGCATGTTTTTGACAATTATGTGTTGCTTGTTAGTGGAGAGCGAAGCTCGATCAATAGGATGTCTGGTACAATTTTTTTTCTTAGTTTGTATTGAATTACGCTGCAATATGTATAAGCTCAACTAATTTGAAATACTTATAGGTTTAGGGTTTTATTTTCTATGACTGTTAAGTATTTGCGAAAGCCTTAGTTTCCTGTTTGAGATTCAATATTAATGAGCATGCGTACCTTCTCATTGTACTGAATCTTGAATAGTCCAAGTGAGACATTTTGGGGAGAAACCTTTATCACACTCGTATAATAGTCATTTCCATGTTCAAATGCCTTATATACTTGATGAAATCTCGGTCTGATGCATTTATTTTTGTTCTCTGGGTACATACTTGATCGCGGTGGATCTCACCGTGCTCGAGTCGTGTACTTGGAGACCGATGATAAATGTTACCGAAATTTGGTTAAGTATAAGGCATTTGGATAAGGGAATAAATATTATTAACCGAGTGTGGTAAAGGTTTCTTCTCGAATGGGATAGGTTCATACATTGTCATAAGAAGGAGATTGATGGAGATATTGGAATGCACCGTAATTTATAAGTGTTGTTGTACATTGCTCAGTCTATTTAATTGATAGCAATGGAGATTTCGGAGATCGGAAATGGTTGTATCGTAGGTTGGATCGGAATAAACGTCTTAGTGAAGAGTTTAGAGTTGGGGTGGGTGAGTTTATAGAGTTTGTTGTTAGCCAGGAGAGATTTATAAGGCAGGGCGATGATCATTTGAGATGTCCTTGCTCAAGATGCAAGTGTAAAGTTTTCAAAAGCGTGGATGGAGTGGTGGCCAATCTTTATGAGAAAGGGTTCATGCCTAATTACTATTGGTGGAGTAACCATGGTGAGTCCTTGCCCGATTTTAACCCAGTGGTGTTTGAAGGTTCGTACTATGAAAGTGGTGAGCGGAGGGAAGAATTGAATCCATATGAGCAGATGATAATGGATCATGCTAGACACTCGATTTGTGTTGAACTAGAAGAAGATGGGGGAGAATATGGTGGAATGGGTTCCCAATACACACAGGAGAATCTGAACCCTGAAGCTCAAAGATTCTTTAACATGCCAAGTGTTGCAAGATCTCCTTTGTGGGAAGGATGTTGGGAGTACACGGAGTTGTCGATGTGTATGGAATGGTTGAGTATCAAATCTGATTATAATATACAAGAAGGATGTTTTAACCGCCTCGCCATGTCAATGTCCAAGCATTGCCAGAAAACAATCGGATGCCTACTAGTTTTTATCATGCTAAGTGTAACATCCCAATTTTGCTTATATGTTTAATTATTTATTTGAGTGGTTAATTATTTGGATAATTATTTTGTTTGTTTTATGTGGTTTAGTTTGAATAAATTTATTTACTCATCTTCTTCCTATGGGTGAGTGATTTCTCACATTCTCATCTCTATTTTCAAGAACTCCAAATTTTCCAAATTTCAAACCCTAACCCTTTGATTTTAGATTTAGATTTTGAAATTAATTAGTGTTTTATGCAATTGGGATCATGATTAAGTGTTCCCCTAAATCAATTTTATCAATCTATGGTTAATTTGATTTTTCCCCAAATTTTCTTCATGAACCTAAAAACCCCCAAATCTGTTTCAATTTAAATCAATGAGGATTTTGAGAAATTAAGTATGTTAGTGAGCTATAGTTAATGTGTTGATAGAGTAATTAATTTTGTGATTTGTCTGGTTGTTTCAGTGCTTGGATCATCTCCCTGGGATGTTTTTCATGTTCGTGCTTGCTCTGGGGAAGCAGGAATTGCTTTCTGGGAACTAACAGGATCTGATTGGATGCCTTCAGGATGCCAGAGATCTTCAAACGTCACTTTAAGGTGGGGGAAGATAATACATTAGGTGTAGTTTGGGTTTTAATGTGGGTTTTAAGGTATATGCTTAGCAAATTGCATGAAATTAATTTATGAGAATTGTTATTATAAATTGCTCATAATTGTGTCGATTGCCTGTGTGAATTGTATGGTGAGGTGATTAGGACTTTACTTGACATCATGTGAAGGATTGTTGATGTTTTGTATTGGATTCTGACAATAGTGTAAGAAAGAAGAATATGTTGCTTGGATGATTAGAAGGGTGTTTACAATATGTATATTGAGTAAATGCTTATTTTGTCTAAATGGATACATTCCTAATTGCATATGTTGTATAGAACCTATAGGTCATGAATTTCATGTTGAGTTATGATTTATGATGAAGGTAATTAAAAGCTAAGTATGAGGTTTGATGCGGTTGGTCTTCAATGAGTTATATTATTGAAGGTGTAGGATAAGGAAGTTATTTTACAAATTAAATTGTTGAAGTTGGTAGTAGGGGTCAAGATGAATGATGTATGGTATGTGGCATTTGGAATTAGTTTTAGTAAATTATGAAATTGGTGAATTAAAATAATGAAATTATACATGGTTGGATGTATGCACATTGAGGTGTCATAAGTGGGGAAGGATTCTTAGTGGACTATATGTAGAGTTGGGACGGTGTTTTATGGCAATAGATTCCAAGGAGCATGAATAATATAATTGTATGTGATTTATGCTAGTCATGAAGGATGATAAAAGTGAGGTTAAGGCATTGGATAGGAATCGCCAATAAGACCAAATGATGAAAGTATAAGATATGATGAATGGTAAATGAAATTGGGTATAAGGATGATACGGGGAAATAGATGATACATAAGAGTTTAGTTGAAACTATAGATGGTGATGGAAGAAAATATTTTGTGCCAGTTAGACTATGATGATTGAGTTAAAGTATTGGATCAACTTTGACTATCAATATTTTATATTAATTATTTGCCGATGGCATATTTAAATGGAGCTCACACCTCCTCGTGCTATATTATTTTAGCAAGCAATTATCTTATTTTATGATGCGGTTTCCCTTGCGAATTTTTGGATAAGGTTTGAATTTGAGAACATTCCTTACTATTGATCTTTGGACGTTGAGCGTCAATTCGATTTCGTTATAATTAGGCTCTAAGTGTAAGCCTATCAGTATAATCGTTAAGTCGCTTAGGGACTTGTGTGAAATGTATTTGTTTCCGAACTTAGATTCGGGAGGTGTTGGAATATTATTATTAGTTGGTATCAATTCTTATTTATTGAATTTATGAATTCAATTTCAAGGTTCATCGTTATTCATATTTTGTTGTTTTAGGATCGAAGTTAATATGATATATGGTATTTTGGAATGAAAAAATAGACCATACGTTGGAAAGTTAAAGACTTTCAAAATCTTAGTCTTATGGCATTTTAAATCTACGGTTTGTATTTGATTTTAGGTATCAAATGTTAATTTTAAATATTATAAAATTAATTCTAGACTAAGTATACTTTACTTAATTCTAAGTGTTCAAATGAATTTGTGTTGAAAAGAATGATTGTGGTTAATGGTCTATTCGAGACCAATTCTTAACAATAACTCTTTTTAAATTGATACCGATGATTTGGAACATTTAGTTCCTGCTTTATTTGTCTTCGGACAATATTCCAACCTAATCATAGTCATTGTCGTTCTGGAGGCATAGACATCTATTTATAGGATATTAGGGGACTGTGTGGGGGCCACAGAGACCTTGTGGATAGTCAGGTCTGGATCCTGCCATTGGTTTAGTGTACAACTACACTGCATCAATGGAGACCTGGACAGCAGGGCTATCTTGACACTTCACTGAACTAAATATTAATCAGATGTTAAGTATTCTCGTGTGAAAATACCGCGGAAATTGCTGTTAGCGTACTCCAATCGGGACTTGTACACCGAGGTGTTTACACATATTACCCGAATGCTATATCGACAAAACATTATGACAACAATAGTCTCCATGGAGCAGAGTTAGGTCTAGTTCTAGGCATGCATTTGAGTCTCAGCCTTTTACTAAAACTATATATATTTTATAAATATCCTTTGATGCATATATGTATATATTCACTTGAATACTTGTTTGCTTACCTGCATGCCCATATCTACATTGCTAGTCTATTGTAGAATCTTACCTCCCACTATTTGTTCTTCTTTTCCTCTTTGTCCCTTGTTGGCAACGATTAGTTTCATTCGAAGAGCGTAAAAGAGGCGAGGAAGGACTGAGTGCTGCCGAGGAGATGACAGAAGCGAATCAAGAAGATTTCAGAATTTAGACGTCATGTATATTTTGTTGATGTATGTTTAAAGTTGTTAACTATTTAAAGCACTATTAAAATGTTTATTTTGTAATCTTGGGAAAAGTTAAAAGTTTATTTAGTTTTCGAAAACTTAAAGTATGTACTTATTTTGCATACTTATACATATGAAAATTCAGTTGGGACCATTGTATTTAATTATTTTAAGTTTCTTGTGTATGAATGGAATTTTATTTCTTTTCTCTCCTGGTAATTGATGTAAGATCAGTGATCAAACTTTTATTTGAAGAAGCTTTAAATTTATCAAATGTTTACCAGGTAATATTTTGATGAATACATAGTTCCAGATTTTTAAAGAGGTTATTTCGAAAATAATTCTGAAAATCCTCATATGACCTAACTGTTTTTTTCGTTGTGTGACCTCTGTGTTTGTGTCATTAGTTTGTGTGATGTTGGTTGATAGCATAAGTATTAGCTAGACATAAGTTCATGAGATTTATCTCGTGATGTGAGTTTCACTAATTACTTTTATAGTAATCAATGACTCACTGAGGGAACCTTGAGGGCATGGTAATAATTTCAACCGAGGAACAACACGGGAACTGCAATCTCATGAATGGGGAAACATGCACAAACAAAGGATTGTCACATCAAGGTATCATAATGATCAAGATATGAGAAGTCGACAAAGTTGACAGTGATCGTGCAAAATTCAGAGGAGAAAACATAAGACAACAACACATCAAACTAAGTGTGTCTGGAAGGACTTGTGTTCTCCGAGGCAAGTCAATCTGAATCTTCAGTCTCTAGTGAGTGTCTCATAACTAAGAGACTTTTAAAAGTTCTGTTATCCATTTATTTTTCCTGATCATACATTCGCCTCACATCATTAGGTGAAATTATTAAATTTATCTATTTCTACATTTCTACAAGCTTCTTTTATACCCTCAAGGTTTATAATCTTAAGTTTTAGTTCATTTGAAGCTATCCTTTAAGTATTTGTAATTTGATAATCATTACTTTAATTTCAATGGTTGTATTAGACAATCACAATGTCCAATTTTATGATTACGTGTTGATTTAAGTATCCCAACTTTGATTCGAAATCTACCATGTCCAATCAATTGGTCATGCTGGTTTGTTATTTTAACTTACTAAAAAAGATTCCTTATACGTGAGAATTTGTCCTCATGCTTTTAACACACATGGTTGTATTAGACACTTGAGTTGACCCGTTTGATAGTATCCGTTAATTTGAACATTCTCACATTTCTTTGAAAATTTGTTATGACTATCTTCTTGAGTCATAACATATGTAGCTTTATGGCTATACAATTTTTGGAACCGAGAAAGCGAGACTACTTATTCTGAAGGTCTTAGACAAGATAAGTGTCTCATAACTAAGTCTTTTATTTGTGATACCCATTTCATTATGCAATCATTCTTTCATTTCACTTTATTAAGTGAGATCATTGAATTTGTCTATTTCTATGTTTCTCATACAAGTGGCTTCTCTTTCTACCTTCAAAATTTCATTTTGTTAATATAGCTTGTTTAGATTTTCTTTCCATTAAATTTGCAAGCTATTACTCATTCAATTATTTCCTATGATTGTATTAGACAATTGAAATGACCAGATTAATAGCTATCAGTTGATCTGATTGTTTTCATCTTGATTCATTATCTATTATGACTATTTTTTTCGAGTCATAATGTATGTAAATTTCCAGAAACGAGAATTCCTTAGTAAACTTATTCTAGTCATCTCTATTTTTGGTAGATGTAACACGGTCTGATTTTTTTTTTCTAAGGTAGACTGTTCTTCTTTTAAAGCATTGTTTGAAGATTGTCTTTTATTAAGGATGAATTCTCCTTGTGTTAGAATCTATTCATCTTTTGATTTTCTAATCTAGTGGAAGTTCTTGTGGAAGAATGAACTTTAGTAGGGTCATGTTCGTAAATAATGTGATGACATTTTTACACTCCGGAAACTATTGAAGACTCTTCCTTTACCTTTCTATTTAGTAAATTCTTCTTCGGATCTTTTTGTGAAAGTAAAGTCTACAAGTTTCATTTCCCAATTTCTAATGCCTTATCATATCGTTTGATCGATAAGGCTTACCACTTATTGACTAAGTTCATCCTCTTCCTTTTCAAACGTCCAGGATGCTCCATTTCTCCTAGTTGTGGAAATGTTATTGTGATCTTTCATGGTTATTGACCATAACCTAGTACAGTTATAAGGGGACTAGTTTTATGGGACTTTCCCTGTTAAGATAAGAGACCGAACGGCGAAAGAACTTCGAGGAAAACTGATTACTTAAAACAAAGTATCTTGGATCACTGGAGCCGTTGTTACTATGTGGAATATACAAGTGTAGATGTAAGAATAGTACCTATATCTCTTTTGAGATATATCAAATTTCGAGGACAAATTTTTTGTAAGAGGGGTAGTGTTGTAACATCCCAATTTTTGCTTATATGTTTAATTATTTATTGAATTGGTTAATTATTTGGATAATTATTTTTGTTCATTTTATATGGTTTAGTTTGAGTAAATTTATTTACTCGTTTAAATTATTTTACTTAGTACATCAGCACTGCGTTGTTACAGGCTGTGCACGCTTGCTAGACAATAACATTACACTATTATTCTTTGTTTAGAAAAATACCATCTAAAATTATTTTGGTTGAAGAGAAATTATTTTCATAGTCTCTAAAAGAAATTTTTAGCTTCAAAAAAATAAAAGAGATCATTTTTATGTTTTATTTTCCCTTGACTCTCAACACTTCCATGTTTCCATTACCCCTTCCTTTCATTTTTTTCTTTTCTTTTTACGTTACTTAACTCTCCCTTCTTCTCCATCAGCAGAACATAGCATCCATCTTCTTCTCTCTCCCAAACTTCATTTCTTCTTCCTTCACCCTTGCTCAGTCCAGCCGTGCTGCCACATCCAGGGAGCTCCGGCCGCCGCCGCTCGTTGACACAGATGACCACGATCGTGCCTGGCCTGCACCTGTCGTTGGAGCTGTTCACGCCTGGTTGTTGTCCTCTGTCATGGGTAAGCACTCAGCGCGTCGTCGACTGCCACCTGCAGCGCCATCCGCCACAGCTCGAAGTGGAGGAGACGACCACGTCTCTCGCCTCCCTGCACTCTGCCTGCGTCATTTTGCATTTGGCCACCGTCTGCTGCCATTGCCGCCACACCGGAGTCCACAGCACCACCACAAGTTCATCTTCATCCTTTGGGTGAGCGATTTCTCACATTCTCATCTCTATTTTCAAGAACCCCAAATTTTCCCAATCTCAAACCCTAGCCCTTTGATTTTAGATTTAGATTTTGAAATTAATTGGTGTTTTATGCAATTGGGATCATGATTAAGTGTTCCCCTAAATCAATTTTATCAATCTATGGTTAATTTGATTTTTCCCCAAATTTTCTTCGTGAACCTAAAAACCCCGAAATCTGTTTTGATTTAAATCAATGACGTTTTTGAGAAATTAAGTATGATAGTGAGTTATAATTAATGTGTTAATAGAGTAATTAATTTTGTGATTTATCTGGTTGTTTCAATACTTGGATCGTTTCCCAGGGATGTTTTTCATGTTCATGCTTGCTCTGGGGAAGCAAGAATTTCTTTCTGGGAACTATCAGAGCTGACTGTGCAACACCCCCCTTTTGGGTGCTACATGGTTAACTCGTTGCGGAAATATAAATGAAAATGAAAGCCGGTTGTTTTCGAGAAAAATAATTTAAACACATAACTATGTTCGAAAATGGTCATAAAAGTTTATCTTTTCTTGCATTGTAAATAAAGTTTTCAACACACTAACATTAACATATAACAACTTCATATACGAAATACTCATCACAGCGTACGAGTTTATTTCCTTCAAAAATCCATACACAACAAAAGATATAATTATACATCACTTGATTTAAAAATCTAAAACAACCCTTACTTCAAAAAGAATGGCTCTCCTCAGCCAGATGTACCGACTATTCTCAAAAGGTTATAAAACAACATAATGTCCTAGTTGAGTTGGTCACTCTAACCGGCATATACTAAGAAGACCCCAGAGGTCATTCTTAAAATCCATAGTCCCTTTAGTTGTCAGGACTAATATCCTCGAGTGAAATAGGGAACTCCTCTACGACGTCTGTATTTACATCCCACAGTACAACAACACAAATCAAGAAAAAGGTACATTTGCAAGGGTGAGATACCACAATTGAATTTTATCAAGATAATCATATTCGTGACATACAAACAACAGCATATACACATATATGTACAATACATAAATAATCATAATATTTTAAAACATCGGGATTCATTCCCGATAGTCATCGCCATTTATAAAAATGCATGACACTTCAACATCATCATCTAACTTAGATATTTATCCTTCGGAAGTTCTAACTTCTCTTCGTTAAGTATGATTAGGCTACAATACCCCTTACCACAATTGTCTCATGAGGTAGCGACCTCTCAATTTAGGTCCGACTCCAATTGTTCAAGGGTATCACACTTAAGCACCTAAAATAATATTGAGTAGTCCCTGATTGAGTACATCCACGTTTTGCACCGTTACGTCCACGACTAGAGGTCGCGAGGCCTCAGCCTTTGTGGCTCACGAACCCGGATGTCCCTAATAGACCCACTTTGGTCTTGAATTCCTCAACTTGTCAATCCACCCTTTGTGGATTGTAGCTCGATGCCACATTTGGTCATACAACATAAGACACATTGGCGAGTACACAGGACACAATGGTCAACATAGGCACGTGTGCCAAGTAATGCATGTAAAACTTTTGTTCACGTCACCTTTTCTTTTTCGTTCATTCTTTCCTTGTCGATGCTCAAAGGCTCACGACCATGCTTAATTTAATATTAAGTCTTTTCAATTTCAACACAACACTGGACACACAGTCCGAAAACTCAACTCAACACAGGACACACAGTCCACAACAACTTTTACAGGACACACAGTCCACTAACACGGATCCATGATCCACGTGTTAACAGAACACTAGAATCCCAATGTCTCGGTTACTAGGTTCACTTTTATTCTTTAACAACATTTTCATTCTGTGAAACAACAAATACAAAACCAAACCTCCAGAAACTTATCTTAGTTTAACAGAATTATTTTCTCTAAGTAAAAACTCCTTTATAGAAAACATTTTCGTTAATTTTTTTTAAAACGTTAAATCACAGAGAAATTCATTTTTCTCAAATTCCATAATTCTTGAAAATATCTTTTCTAAAAACCTCAAGTTTTGAAAAGTCATTCCCAATTCACTTTTGTTTCAAAGAAATAAAACTGTTTTCTCAAAGTTTTGCCGTAAAATTATTTTATAACCCGAAATGACTTTTCTGTTGCAAATAGTTTTTTTTCCAACGTCAATATTACATTATTTTTGAAACTTAAGTACTTGAAATAAATTTTTATTTTATTTTTGAATTTATTTGGGAAAAACTAACGACAGTGAAATTTTTTCACGGTTCCGTCTCACTGTCACTCATTGACTTATCTTTCACAAAAATATCATTAAAATATTTTTTTCCACTTTTCTTCAACTTTCCAAAATTAAATCACTTTAATTAAATCTTTAAGCTTATCAAGCTTTTAACCTTAATTCACATTGAGCACTGACCACTATCAGGCTTCTCAGTCTATCAATCAACAACAGATAATCCAGTACAACATAGTTATAGCATACTTTACAAGTAAATCATGCATCATAGTTATAACTTTAACAATACAGTTGTAACAAAACAACTGAATAAATCACATCAAACCACATAACAAATTAAGAAATGAAAAATTTAAAACCACATAAAACCTCAACAGATAAATTACAGACAACACTAAGATAGCATACGACTATCTAAAACCCCTTAGGTAAACTCCCATTACCTCTTAAAGTTACAGACTCCGTTTCAAAGTTTCTTCTTGGAATTCCGGTTCCTCCACGAAACTCAAAATGACAACCAACACTTATCCTTCACAACAAATCAAATCAAAATTAACAATTGAAACAACAAAATCCTCCTACCACACACATGACTAGGTTTGGCCTTCATGGGTTAATTAAGCTAGGGATGTCAAAATTTAACAAGTTTTTGGATCAATGATCCTTAGACATTAGAAAGACAAGATTAATGATCATAACTCAAAAATTGAAACAAAATCCTCTAACTCCTCAAGAGCCAGGTTTCGGTCTTGAAGACTAAAATAGGCTATAAAATTTATTTGATTTTCAATCTCTTGGATACATGATCTTAGAGTACTAGAAAGACAAGATCAAGTACCATAAATCAAAGATTGAAACCAAAACCATCTAACCTCTAGGTTAGGGTTTTCGGCCAACAACCAAAATTTAGGCTAGAGATTTCAAAAATTCTCAAGCTTCTAGATCTAGCAACTAGATGTATTAGAGAGTCTAAATCAAGTATCATATTTTTAAAAATTTAACAAAACTTCATTTGCTAAAAATACCTAGTTTCGGCCAAGAGTAGAAAAATAGGGAGAAAAATTCTTTTGCTTCCATGCTCTTAAATGATCAAAGTAGAAGTCATATAAAGATCATAGAAATTAGTTTCACATTAAAATGATTTTTCTACAATTTTCTAGAATTATTTGAAAATCTAGATCTAAGAATAGAAATATGTGAAAAACTTGATGAAAATGAAGATTGATGGATGATTAATGAAGCTTAGAGGATGAGGAACATGACCTTCACCTTGGAATGAAGAAGTTTGATCAAGAACTGAAGAGGTTTGATGAACTTCGTAAGAACACAAATGGAGTTCTTAGTGTTTTTTTGTGAAGAACAAGTGTATTCGTGTAATAGAATGAAATAAAAATGGTCTAAGTGTGTGAAGTGGGAGTGGGCTGCACACATGAAGGAGTTAGGGGCAGAAAATGTGTTGTTTAATGTCTACAAGAGTGAACCATAGTTGGACTGAACTTAACATAGGTTAGGTTAACCTTAAAAAAAATATAATACTTAACTAGGGTTAATAATAATTATGACATAGGAAACATTGTGTGGTGAAGGGTGAAGGAGAGACGTGGCTGCGGTTTTGACCTCTCGTGAGGAAGAAGAGATCAAATTGTTCATGACTTGCCTTAACCATGGTTTACATTTAACTGGGATATGTTAAGTTAAGGGTATTTTTGCCATTTCACCTAAAAGACATGATTACTTGCATTAAATGCTTCATAAATGCTTGGTGAGTCATGGTGGTGACTCACTCCATGACTTATCTCCTCCGGTGTCCCGTTTTGTCTCTGCACATCTGTTTTCGACTCTGTTGATTACCCGTTTGTTGATAATGCGTCCGAATAAATATAATAACTTATTTATTTTGAAAATTTTCAAAATAACCAATATCGTTGGAAACAGGATATAAAATCTAACCATTTCGTTCTTAAGTTAAAATTAGGTTTTATGATAAGTAAAATTTTATTGTTAATGAAAACGTAGACCGGGTTCCGTTTGAATTTTCAACCCAAAATTTAACCGTAAGTCTCTACGATAAAGTAGAGTAAAAATATGACTTTGGTTTATTCAAAATCATTTTCTAGGTCCCGGATGGATATATATATATATATATATATATATACACTATTATTGAAGAACAATAAAAATCGGGGTGTTACAGACTGCATGCCTTCAAGGTGCTAGGGATCTTCAAACGTCACTTTAAGGTGGGGGAAGATAATACATTAGGTGTAGTTTGAGTTTTAATGCGGGTTTTAGGGTATATGCCTAGCAAATTGCATGAAATTAATTGATGAGAATTGTTATTATAAATTGCTCATAACTGTATCGATTACCTGTGTGAATTGTATGGTGATGTGATTAGCACTTTACTTGACATTATGTGAAGGATTGTTGATGTTTTGTTTTGGATTCTGACAATAGTGAAAGAAAGAAGAATATGTTGCTTGGGTGAGTTAGATTATAATCTTATATTTTAAATCTATTGTCAAATATGTGGGTATTGGATCGATTACGGAATATAATGGTTTGGGTTGCTTTAGATTTGGATAATTATAGTAAGATTCACAAAAGTAATTCAACTATGAGGATATAGAGTTATATGATTAGAAGGGTGTTTACAATATGTATATCGAGTAAATGCTTATTTTGTCTAAATGGATACATTCCTAATTGCATATGTTGTATAGAACCTATAGGTCATGAATTTCATGTTGAGTTATGATTTATGATGAAGGTAATTAAAAGCTACGTATGAGGTTTGATGCGGTTGGTCTTCAATGAGTTATATTATTGAAGGTGTAGGATAAGGAAGTTATTTTACAAATTAAATTGTTGAAGTTGGTAGTAGGGGTCAAGATGAATGATGTATGGTATGTGGCATTTGGAATTAGATTCAGTAAATTATGAAATTGGTGAATTAAAATGATGAAATTATACATGGTTGGATGTATGTGAAATAGACAACTATAAACACGAGAAGGGGGGTTGAATTGTGTTTATGAAAAATTAAACAAAGTTAAAAACTTTTAGCATACAGAAGCTTGGTTCAGACGAGTGGAAAGATACATGACAGACAGGTGACCTGTCTGATGAAGTTTTAACAGTGACTTAGGCAAACACACCACTTGATAAATGGATAAGAAAACTAAAGCAACTAAAGAGTTTATAAGGAATTATAGATTGACACAATTATTTATCCTGGTTCACTCTTCAAAGTAAAGAGCTACGTCCAGTCCTTGGCAGCACCAAGATTTATCCACTATAACTGATCAGGTTATAGACTTCAGGTATTATTTGAACACCTAGCCTCTTCTGCCTCCAAGACAAGTATTCTTTGCACACCTAGCCTCTTCAGGCTCACTCAGATTTGTTTGAGAAATTTGGTTTGTAATAAATACAATTTCAGACAGACAGATCTTTCACTAATACTCAGAGAGTGGTTTAAATGTAAAGCTTAGGAAAGTCTGCGTAATAACTTCAAATGATTGAAGAATACTGTGACACCCTAAAACTAGTATCACATGGTTACCAAAAACGCGGAAAATAAATTGTTTATCACCACGAATTATTTTAGGAAAATACTATTTTCAATTAAAGGTTAACTAAAATTAGGAGTTATTTTTTTTTTGAAAATAAAGGTGGAATAAATAGCTTAGAAAGATGGATACTCAGAACATGAACTTAAACTGTAAACAAAAGCAGAACACTGGGTATATATATATATATATATATATATATATATATAGTTCCTTCAAGAGGTACATCTGACTAATACAAAAGAACCAGGGCCTTATCAACGGCCATTGAAGGAATCTACACTAAGAGGAAATACCATTGAGCAGAAAATCAAAACTACGGGAAAAGGGAACTGGGCATACAACTCAAAAGATGACTCTAAAAGTCTAAACACGGACTACCCATGACCTAAACTCTGCACGTCAGGGCAATCCCTACAGGTAGGGTTCCCACACATGCTCCCCATAGAAGAATCGTCGAGAATAGGGTTGATGACCTCGCCGCCATTATCTATAGACTCGTCGTCGTCGTCATGGTCGAGGACCTCGTACTCGGGTGCATCGTCGGCCTCTACCTCCATGAAATCTCCAGGGTTTCCCTCGGGTTCCTCTTCGGGGTCGTCCTCTGGATACTCCTCCTGGTCCTCTTCAGGATCCTCCTCCGGAACGTCTACCTCAGGAGGGTCTACGTGGAGTAGGCCCTGAACCTGAAGAGAGTGTAGGTATAACCAAGTCGGAGGTAATGCCACTCTCCGCGCCTCCTCGGTCTGACTCCGACAGATGGGGTCCCTATCCTTATTCAAGTCTGTGGTCGTCACCGGTCCCATGTACGTAGCGGTGGTAGCTCCTTGATGTATGCGCCAAGCTCTAATGTCTCCCGCATTGTCGAAGTCTTCAGTATTCGACATGATTGGTATAAGGGGGATGTTGGGATCCATCTGAACCCACACATATACGTCGATCCAACAAGAAGTAGAACATAACGAATAAGAAATGCAAGAGTGAGATACCAATAACAGATATATCATACAATAACCATGAACATGCACTAGTGGAAAATATACATTAGACGGTAAAGGTTTAAGTCAGTTAACCAAAAGCTAGACGTTAAAAAGGAGGCGGTGGCAGTTTTGTAAATATCAGGCTTCATTATTTCAATTTTAACGTCAGTTGTTTTAATGACTGACGTTAAAAGTGAAGTGACTCACTTTTAACGTCAGTTCAATAAAGAACTGACGTTAAAAGTGAATATTTTAACGTCAGTTCGATAAAGAACCGGCGTTATAAGTAAGTCTCTTCACTTTTAACGTCATCCCTACATCAACAGACGTTAAAAGTTATTTTAATAATTTTTTTTATCTAGTATACGATTCCTTCCGCATTGCCTTCCTCAAAGTTTCAGTTTCACATGATCATTGCTTTGATGTTTTGTGTTTCTGTTTTGAAAACTAAAATATATGTGCGAAGTATAAGTTGAATCAATAACCCAAACCGGATCTCATTCATGAAGTGTAATACTGATCGATCGATCTGAGAAGATTGAAAGGGTTTAAAATCCTATAAAAAGTTACATTGAAAGGGTTTAAAATCCTAAACATTAAAGCTACATCCCATCAGAGAGTTTTATGAAATATGCCAAAGGGAAAACTATATATACTCCGAAGACCTCAGAAAACTGGGGGGCATGAGAGAGCTCAAGAGAGAGGCAAAAATAGGTGCACCAGATCCGTTTCAAGCAAAGGCAGTGGTTCCAGAGACTTCCAAGATGGTCACTTGCTGCCAAAGCTGAGGTTTTGGAACTGTGACCCCCGAGCACCTGATTAGCCCTCCAAGCGGTGATTCTCCGGAAGGTGATAAGGTGAGCAACTCACACAATGTAATTTACTCAGACTTATCACCCATGCAATGTAATTTACCTAAACTCAGAAGTTGTTTGACCATTAAGACAAAGACCTTTGAGTCTAGGAATAGGAAGAAAGAGTGATGAAGTTAATCTCCACGGTAGAGCCATATTGTGAAGCAGAAAATTAAAAGGATGGAAGGAAGCTATTTATAGGAGCAGGGGATGAAGTTACTAAGCTATTCTGATTTTGAAGAAAACTTACCTATAAACTTAATGCTCATTAAGAGGATTGAGTTACAAGGTGCATGGGTAAGTAGCACAGTACAGTCAAAGGAATGAATGTTTTTGCAGATATCTATACACTTTTAACGTCATTTTTTTAAAAAAACTGACGTTAAAAGTGTTTTTAATAAAAAATATTAATTGTTAACGTCAGGTTTTTATACAACCGACGTTAAAAGTTTGATTTTTACTTCAGTTAAATAAATAGCTGACGTAAATAATCCTATATATTATACACGTGCAGAATGAATATTGGAAATAATGTAATTAATACACGGGAACTTGGCGATCATCAAATAAGTTGACGTTAAAAATGAGGTGGTGGGTAAACTATTTGCGTCAGTTCTATAAATAACTGACGTAAATAATTATGAAACTCATTTCATTGGTTGTCATGTCCCTGTTGTCCCTCTTAACGCAGATCACTCCATATAGTACTGCAGTTTATTTCTAAACCTTTTTTTATACAAGTTTATTTTTAATTTTTATTAATTAGCTTGAATTAGTAAACAAATTATTGTGCAAATTAAAATAAATAAACACTTAACATAAAACAAGTTATATGTATAATCAAATCGTATGACATTGAAGCGATTCATAAGTTAAAATTACATGATTAAAAGATAAAAAATTTCTGCAACATAGCCCTAAAATATAAAAAAGTTTCTGCATCAACATCATTTTCTTCTCAGTCCTGTCATCAGAAACTCCAATGGATGCATCACCTCCCTCACTTGAATTCCAAGATGCAAAGTAAATCCTCAGTCACTAGCAGCGAAAGCAAAGTGAAATGGATCTTTGCATCTTTCTTTTTCAGTGGAGTTCCTTGATGCATCATCTTGAATCCACAATCACTTGCTTCCAAAGCAAAGTGAAAGGGATGACGGGGATGAAATAAAGTGAGAGAATCACATTACGTGATTCACCCAACCTTAATATCCATGCAATGTAATTTACTCAAACTCAGAAGTTGTTTGACCATTAAGACAAAGACCTTTGAGTCTAGGAATAGGAAGAAAGAGTGATGAAGTTAATCTCCACGGCAGAGCCATATTGTGAAGCAGAAAATTAATTAAAAGGAGATGGAAGCTAGGAAGCTATTTATAGGAGTAGTGGATGAAGTTACTAAGTTATTCTGATTTTCTTGAAAACTTATCTATAAACTTAATGCTCATTAAGAGGATTAGGTACAAAGGTGAGTGGGTAAGTAGCACAGTAGTCAAGGGAATGAATGTTTCTGCAGAAACTAATAAACCTTTAACGTCCGTTGTGTAACACAACTGACGTAAGAAGTTGTGAGTGTTTTTAACGTCAGTTTCTTAATACAACTTACGTTAAATATATGACATTTAACGTCAGTTATTACTAACAACTGACGTAATAAGTGTGAGAGTTTTTAACGTCAGTTTATTAAGACAAGCGGACGTTAAATATATGATCTTCAACGTCAGGTTTTACCAAAAACTGACGTAAAATGTTGTTTTATTTTAATTATAACGTTTACCCCCGCGCGCCTTCTCCACTTCTCTACGTCTTTTCTCTTTTCATCACGCTCAACCCTCACTCTCGCTCTCACTCTGCCCTAATCGCGCGCTCATCTCCACCGCAACCACCGCGAGGGCTTCTTCGCCACCACCGTGAGGTACACTCTTAACCCCTAACTCTGTCTTTCCCGCTCCTTCTTTGCAATAACTTGACATCTCTCTTTCCCCTGGCCTTCCCGCGCACTAACTCTCCTTGTCCCTCTGCTCTCAGTAACCACATCGAACGTTGGCCACCACTCGAGCTTCCCCCCCACCACCACGCGAGCGCCTATTTCTGGTGAGTCTTTAATTAGGGCACATTTTTTTATTCACGGTTTTGAGTGCATGCATGTTGCTCTGCTGGTTTGAAACTGTAGTCTCAGTAGTTGAAACTTGAAACTGTGAGTTTGAGTTGTTTGGAATGTCTCTATTTTTGGTTTTGAGTGTATGTTGAAACTGTAGTCTCAGTAGTTGTAACTTTAAACCGTGAGTTTGAGTTGTTTGGAATGTCTCTATTTTTGGTTTTGAGTGCATGTTGCTCTGCTGGTTGATCTGTCACGGCCGTGATGCTCATCACGGCTAGGCCGTGATCAGTTCTGCCTATGAGGGTCTGATTCAGTTTGCACGTTACGGCCGTGATGGACATCACGGCCAGGCCGTGACCAGTGCTTGGCAATGTTCAAAAACTATAGTTTTCAATCTCCCGTATTGTCCTTATATTGGATATATAGATGTTTTGTATATCTACAGGACCTATCTAGTTATTTTTATTTATACTTCTGTATTTATTTTGAGTTATAACCTATGTTAATACATATATATTGTTTTTGAACAGGCATACATATGGATCAGTCGGATAGCCCACATGCACGGGAGGACACTGTTGGGGTTTCGCAGGACCCGATCACGCCTACGCCTGCTGATTCTAGTGTAAGTTTACATGCATGTTATATACTGTCTTTAGTCCTTCTTGTTAATGTAAGTTTATAATGTTACAACCCTCTATTTTATCATTTTTTTGTCCATACGAGACATCACAGGCTCATAGGAAACGGGGTAGAGGAGCCACCTCGTTGAAGAAACTAGAGAAGGACAGAAGAGCGGACGAAGCTTGAGGTGTCCTTCGATGCTAATCTAAATGCCCAGGGACCCCGTGCTAAAGAATTTAATAAGTGGGTGTTTCTACAAGCGAAGCAAAGACGTAAGCATCAACTACAACCATCGGAATGACGTTCCACGTAAGCGTTAAGGATCAGATTTAGGAGGCTATCACGGTATTTTACCTTTACATTCGTTTGATTTACATTATTAGATAATTATCCGAGTTATAATCCATCCAGTTGTTATATATGTATCTAATGTGTAGGTAGCTTGGATCGTGCCAAATGACGAGGATCATCGTCATAAATGTATGAAAATGGCATCAAAGCGTTGGAATGGGTTCAAGCATGATCTTACCAGGTACTATCTATCCGGGAAGAAGCGGCTTGATAAAATGTTCTCAGATTATCCCCTGGATTGATCGAGGATACTTGGGATATGTTTTCCAGAGTCGACAGGATGAAGAATTTCAGGTTGGTTGATTAAGTTAATTTTGTATGCTTATTATAGATCATTTAACTATATTTAATTATGTGTTTTTGTTTGAATAGGCTAAGGCAAATAAGGGTCGATGGAATCAAGCGAAGAACATCCACCGCCACACCATGTCTCGGGGTGGGTACCATACTCGGATCCAAGCAGATGATGGCGGATAGGCCGAGGGCGAAGCGGGAAGAGCACTCTGCAAGGATTGAAAGAGGAGAGGTGCCTGAGGGCACACCATCAAGTCCTCCGTCGGACATCGACCGCGAAGATGTCTGGTTAGCCGGCCGCATGACAAAGGCGGGATCTTTTAAAGCTGATGCCACTCGCGAAGTGGCAGATAATATTGTAAGTAAATAATTAACTTGATTTCAATTGATATTTGTATAGATACTTGCAACACTTTTCACTTGCACGTTTTTTCATTTTTTTTCATTGTAGATGGATCTTAAAGCAAAATCCTCCCAGGGCGCATTCGTCCCTTCTGGACGGCAGGACGTCTTGATGACTGCTCTAGGCAAGAAAGACCATCCTGGTCGGGTTCTCGGTGTTCCTGGGAACGTGACCATCAAACAATATTATGGTAAGTTTGCTTCACGAAAGCGGGTGGTCAATGAAGCATCAATTTTGGCTGACATTACTCAGCACCTCATGACCAACCCAGATATTACATTACATCTGATGCAAGGCTTAATAGCCAACGCAGAATTCAAGCAGGCGCTTGCCAGAGAGCTTTCCTCCGTCGGTACATCCCAGGACACCGCAAGGCTTGCCAACGCTTCACATGTGAGCACAAAAGAGAGTTTTAGTACGGCACATGTGGAGGACGATGAGTTGGCAGCTAGGGAGCGGGAGTTGGAAGTCCAGCGCCATGAGCATGAGTTGGAAATGAAAAGGCGTGAGCTTGAGTTGGACTCCAAACGACGTGAGCTCGAAATGTTAGCAAAGGTATTTATTCATTATTAATGTCCAAAATAGTCAAATAATTACTTGTGTTTTTTTAATTATCAAAAACTTATATATTTTATTTTCCTAAACTGAAGGCCAAGTCGACGTCGGTGCCGCTGTCACCTATCACTCGTTTGTTCTCACTTGGTGAGGATTATGCGTATGAGATTTTTGAATGTCCATTGGAGCACGATGGATGGGTGGCACGCCCAGATCAACAGAGGATATTTTCCTTCGTTGGTGACGATCTCGGAACGCTGCGAAATAACGTCTGGATGAACAGCAATGTCATCAGTCTCTGGTGCACGTAAGTTAATTTTAATTTTATAACTTATTTATTTTTGGTATTTTTCCATTTAATAACTTATTTTAATTTCAATATATATATTATGTAATTAACATCCACACCCTTTTCATATCTTAGGTATCTCCATCGTCTTCAGCTTGATAAGGGCGTTGCATCAGTTTACGGTTTCTTAGATCCGTCAATCCTTCCGCCCGAGTTCTTTCTTTGGCGATGCATTGAGTAAATACATAGGGAAGGTGTTGGGAGACAATCCGAAAGAATTATATTTGGCTCCCTACTGTATGAATGACCATTGGCAGTTGTTGGTACTTCACCCGTCTAGGCATACTGTCATATTCTTCTGCTCTCTCCACCATGATCCGCCACCGAAGGTGGTGGAAGCTGTAAATATGTAAGTAACTAATCTTAAATTAAATTTAAGTTTTAATATCAGTTGTTTTTAGTTTATTACACACATGATAAATGAGTTTGTTAATTGATCGACATGATTATTTGTTTATGATAGCGCGCTGAAGGCGAGTAGCATAAGTTGCGCCAACGGGAGAAGTAGGACTTCTTAGGCTAAAGCAAATCCTGTATATAACATCCTCAAGGTTTGGTAGTTTATTTATCAAATAATTATTATTATAATTACTAATTTATGTGTATATTCAACTGACGTTGAAATTAATTTTGTTGGTAGTCTCGATTTCAACTTTGACAGGTTGGTCGTGCGGCTATTATGTGATGCTTCATATGCTGAACATAGTCTCCGCATCTATTACGGATGGATGGAAGAAGGTAATATTTAAACAACTTGTTAAATTATATATTATAGTTTTGAAGATGACTTGCATTGATGTTATTGTTATTATTTGAACGTGTCTAGGCATTTATCGACCAATCGCCTATTGAACAAGATGAGTTAAGAGACTTGAGGATGCGCTTCGCCGAATTCTTCTTCAAGTATGCGGCTGAAAAAGGAATTGCCAACATACCTCCGCACTACTTAGATAAATAGTTTTTTTGTTAGACTTTAGAAACTAATTAATAACATGTATATATATATCCTTAGATAGTTTTGTTTTTTAGACATTGGAACTAAAATTTATTTATATATATACATGGGTTTTGGTTTTAAGTCCCCCATTGTTCAATTTTCCTTTGCAATTCTGTAATGTGTGTGATATTCTGTGTTACTGGGACTGAATGCAGGGATAGCTGAGGGGAGTGATATTTTAAAACTGAATTTAAAAAAAAATTATTAACGTCAGTTGTATCAAACAACTGATGTTAATAGTATTTTATAAAATATACAGTACTCTATTAACGTCAGTTGTTTATTACAACTGACGTTAAAATTAAACCTTTAACGTCAGTTCTTTAAAACAACCGACGTTAGTTTTAACAAAATCAACGTCCGTTGTATTAAAGAACTGACGTTAATAGTTTTATTTTAACGTCGGTTTTGTTAAGGAACTGACGTTAATAGTGTTATATTTAACGTCAGTTCTAAACTGACGTTAAAATAGTAACTATTAACGTCAGCTGTATTTACGTCAGTCAGTATTCTGACATAAAAAAAATCAATTTTAACTGACGTAAAAAGCACTTATTGCACTAGTGATGATACAGGCAACATGTATTATAGCAAAGGGCTTTATACCCGTACACTCAACTTTATAAAACTATGCATGTCACTTCAATAATCAGGCTCTAACTTAATCTCATGAGATACCGTCACCGTTTTATCATAAGGGAATAAATAGTTGATCAGGCTCAAATGCCACATTGGAAAGTTGTCTCCGTCACCTCGTGCACCAAGGTACCCGGATCAACATCATCTCGAATGCCTCATTACGTAGGCCATTCGGATAAACACCTCATCAAATACCTCAACTTAAGCGGGTATTCGGATTACTCAAGCACGTCTGCCAAGGGGAAATGCATATGAATAAAAGTCTTTTCATTATCGAGCTTTTCTTTGTGTTTACTCTTTTTCGTTGTCGAAGCTCAAGGCTGACGACTATTCACAATTTCTGACACGTGGAAAAATAACACAGGACGCACAATCCGAGTGCTCAATCACAACAACCTAGACCGATGCCTCAGTCGAGGGTTGTGCTCATATAAATACTTATAGTTTTATCCATGTTTTATCTTAACATGATAAGGACTCCTAGTCCACAACAATGAAATTAGGACACGCAGTCCTCAGTTCCGAGATTTAGGACTCTTAGCCCATAGTATCATCATTAGGACCCTAGGCCCATTTATCACGGATCCTAGATCACGTTCATACCACTGAACACTAGAGGCGACGTCTCGCGAACTAGATTCTCTTTCAATGTACTTACTTTTCGTTCGGTGAAAATCAAATACAAAACAAAGTCTCGGCTACTTGTCCAAGTAACCGGAATATTTCTAAATCGTTTAGGAGAAATCCTTTTCTTTTACAAACCTTTTGTAAAACATATTGTAAATCCTTTTCTCTTTTGAAATCCTTAGTTAAGTATTTTCACAAGGGTTTTTCTTCATCAAGTAAAGGTTACAAGCAAAAGGTTTTCTCTTGAATAAGAAACTTAGTTCACAAAAGTAGTTTCCTTTGGTTTGAAATCAACTCAAGTTCCATTTCTAAAATAAGAAACTCATCCTCATAAGGTAAGCACTTTTAAACAAAGGTTATGATGATAAACCAAATACTCTTAGAGTTTTATTCAAGTCTTATTAAAGCTTTTAACCCTTAAAATCATTGGGCACGGACTCAAGTCCGGCTTCACAAACTTCAACCAACAATAATATCACAATAAAAGGGCAATTCATCATATATGTACAATTCACCATACTTTAAAGCAAGTAAATCTCAACTTCACATAATAATCACATTAATTCAAGTAACCAAGTTAGACAAGTATTTGCTCAACATCATAATCATATTCAAGTTATTCAAGTAAACACATACACACATGCATATAGTTATTGAATATCTTAAGGCAATCCCCTCTTACCTCAAGAAGGTAAGAGAATGAGAGAAAATAGACGGTTTCACGAACGTTCTTCAAAGTCGGTTAGGATGCAAGTCTAGGTTTTGAGAGACAAGATTCAAAGGATTAGAACTCAACCAAGAACTTAGGGCTAGAAGTTTCCAAAACACATGCAACTTAGGGATTTATGATCCTTAAGTGCTAGGAGTTTAAAACAAGATTACTTTAAACAAAGTTGAACAAAAATCCCACCAAGTTACCCTTGATGGAGATTCGGCCTTGACCAATAAGATAGGCTAGGAACATTTCAACTTCCCAATCTCTTTGGTTTAGCATCCATTAATAGTAAGGAGCTCAAAACCATGATCACTTTGGAAAATGAAAAACGAAACACCCTAGGTCCATAACCTTTAAGATTCGATCATCCTTGGGTTTTCATGATAGAAATCTTTAAATTTTTCCAATCTCTTAGACCTTTTAGCATCCAATAACTTATGGAGCTCAAGTCTATGATCATCTTGAAAGCAACATAGGACTTTAAATAACAAAGCTCATAAGCACATAAAGTAAGAACAACATAAGCCTATAAGTAATTAAAGCATAATGACATAAGTAAATGAATCATAAATGACATAAACATAAATGACATAAAAGTAAATGACATAGTGTAAATGACATAAAGTAAATGGCATAAATATAAATGACATAGAAATAAAGACATTAATATAAATAACATGGAAGTAAATGACATGAACATAATGACATAAAAATAAATAAGCACAAGTAAGGAAAGCCATAAAGAAAGCACAATAAATAAATGAAGCAAGAATAAAGTAAAGCATCACAATGTATTAGGGTTCTAAGTTCATGATCACACTTGGATAAGTTGAAACATAGTATCCTAGGCCACTAATACATAGTTTTGGCCATCATGGGAAAACAAGCTATCAACACCTTTCAAGATTTATGGATTCAATGATCAAGGAACTCTTAAAAAAAAGTAACACATGATCATGTAAAAGAAGTTGAAACAAAACACTCCATGGGCCATCATGAGTAGATTCGGCCTCCTCAAGAAATAGAGGATGGAGATTTTGATTTATACAACCTCTTAGTATGTTAAACTACAAGTAAATACAAGACCATAGAAATTGGTTTCAACTCAAAAGGAGTTTTCTACCATTTTTGAGAGATTTTTGAAGATAAAAGCTCATATATGACATAAAGAAGAAAATTTAGAAAAAGATGAAGTTTTTAAAGAAAATAATACATGATAGTATTACCCTAAGCAAGATGAACAACTTTGGTGAAGAACACTTAGTGAAAAGAAGAAGAAAAACTAGAGCTTTGGAAGCTTGAAGTTAAGAAAAATATGAAAACTTAAGAGTTTTAATGGAGTAGAAGAAAGGAAAGTGATGAAGTAAAGATGAAGTGTGGTATTTATAGAGGAAGGGGGAGGGGTGCACGGCCTAGAGTAGAGGGAGCAAGGCTTGGAGAGGAAGTTTTGGTTGAAGACATTGTTTGGATCATTTAAGGAAGGTTTAATGGGTTTCTGGAATAAAATAGATTATAATTTGAAAAAGTAATCATGATTACTTTAAAGTGTGTCATAAGAATTTAATTAGGCATCCCATCAAGCCTTCTCTCATCCTTTAGGGTTCCTTTAACTGCTTAAATAAGTAACCGGTTGCACATCCGATCGTATTTTCTGAAGGTTTCGTCCGGATAAAATATTATATTTTATTCTCGGACAACAAAATTTGAAAAATTACCAAACCCACACAAAACCTCATGAAAAGATCCATCTTCTCGTTCACGGATTAAAATTAGGTTTCTGGCTCAGTAAACTAGTACTGACAGAGAAAATGCAGACCGATTTTCGTCTGAATTTTCAACCGAAAATTTTACCGTGACTTCATACAATAAAACAACACAAGGAAATGATTTTGTTTTAATTAAAATCATCATATAGGTTTTATCAAAAATAAATACAATTAAACATGTATTTACTGATAATCGAAGTACAAGAAAACAGGGCGTTACAAATACAGAATGAAAGAATGAAGAATTTAATGCGTAGAGTAATGGCTCTTTAATGTTATGTGTATTATCTATGTCTTCATCTTCAATGACTTCTGTATTTATAGTCTTCAAGCAATTAAGATCCGTTAGAGAGATTCCCTCAGATGTTGGCTTCAAGCAGAACTTCATTAAATACAATAGAGTCATTCTGAGCAGCCATTAATGCAATAGGAATGTTGGTTGTACTCTAACTTGAAGGATCATGGCTTTATGCATCGTGAAACAGTCATATTAGAGTTGTGCAGAGAGCTTTTTGTACTTTGCTGAGTACAATTCCCTTTTCGTGTAAAGGACCAGAGGTACTAGGGAATAAAGCACGTTGGAAGCATTCTTTAACTGGTCTTTGGTTCTGATATCCGAGGTTGCTTGAGAGAGTAACTTCTGACTTTTCTTGATAAGCGTGAGACTAAGTTGGAGAGAAGGCTTCAAGTCTCTTTCTGATAGGACATGTAACACCCCGATTTTTCTGCTTGCCTGTATATTGTGATTATATGAATATTTAAGATTTTATTTTCATAAATTGTGATGAATTTATATTATTTTGATAGACCAAATTAAGTCATTTTTATTTATTTTATATTATAAATTGTACAATTAAATTTTCGGTAGAAAATTTCAAACGTTTACGGTTTGAGTTTTCGCTGTCAGTTAAGCTCTAATAACCCGAAAATAATTTTAAAAATTTCGAAAATTCAAAATTTATTTTTCTAACCTAGTTTTGTTTATTTTTATGATTTTAGAAGTTATTTATTTTATATGAATTTTTCGGGTGAACTTTTACGAATAAAAATACGATCGGTTTTTACCGTTACGTAACAATCGGTACCGGAACAAACCCAAAATAATTAAGTATGATTTTTTCCATATTTGTCCAAGATTTTATTTGATGAATAGTTACTATTGTCACTATTTATCACTATTCATGGCATGGTGAAATTATTAGTTTCAGTTTACTAGAAAAGACATCGATTCACTTGAATTAAAATTTTGCTAAAATTTTAAAATATTTCAGATTTTTTTAAGAGACCCCCCCCCCCCCCCCCCCCCCCCAAATACCTCATATCGCCTCTTCTATTCACTTGCTTCATTTTGGTTTTTGCTCCCAAACTCCAAGAATCAACTTGCCAATTTTCCAATTTTATTATTCATTGTCTTCAACCTTTAATCTTAAGGTTTAGAAGCTAAGAATCAACTCCATATTCATCTTTAGCTCATCATCATCATCATTTAGAGGGTATAAATATAAATCCCTTGTTCTCTTATTTTAATTTTCTACTATCAACATGCATGCTATTTCGTTGTAAAGTGATTATCTTCTAATGCATGTTATTCCAACTAATTTCTTTTTACTTATCATCATCTTTACTATCTATTTCATCACTTGCATGTTGAAAAAGACTTTCCCATGACCTATTTTGAAGGGTAGACCGAAACCCTAAGGGAGGAAAGATTGATGGTTTTGCAAAAATTTTATTATACATGTTGATTCTTTTATGTGTTCATGATTTCAACTTGTATTTCTTAAGAAAATCTTTTTCATAAATAAATAAGTTCTTAACACAATCCTAACTCATCTTTGCCTTTGTTTTGATGTCTTGCATGTGTTTGAAAAGTTATCCCCCCTATGATCATGGTGTTAGCCGAAAACACCAAGAGGAAAAAGGATGAACTTTGGTTGCAAATCACACATGCATGGCTTTGGATCTTCTACTTGTATTTTTTTAACTAATGTATTTTGTTGAAAATATGTGTTCTTTCCTTGTTGTGATTCTATGGCTAAAACTCTAAAATTTTTGAGTTAGTGAAGCCTAACCTTGAATCTTTAGGAAGGATGCATGTATGATAATTTAATTCCTTTACAAGAATGATTTAATATGAAGTTTTGAAAATTTTATAATTCCTAGTCTTTATATTTTAACAAGACCGAAACTAACATGAGGAGTTGATGAAGTCTTGTTCAATTTTTTTTAGTTGAATGATGCTTAAAAACATTTTGTTAGTATATGCAAGAAATTAGATTGTTAAACAATAATATTTTTCCACTATATTGTGTGAAGGCCGAAACCTATGGTTAATGAGGCTAAGAGTTCAAAATTTAATTTTCAAGTTTTGAACTTGTATTTGGTCATTTTGATACTTAAGGAGCTTAAATCCAAAAGCTTGAAAAAAATTTAAATCTCTAGCATAAATTTTTAGCATGGTCGAATGCATGCATGGGGAATTAGGATGATTTTATAAAATTCTTAACTTATGTTATATATATATATATATTGTTTAGATTTGAAGTCGCGACGAACGTCGAATCGTTTCCTCTAACATACCCGACTGAAGCTTTTTATCATTGAAATTAAGGTAAGGGGAGAAAGCCTGAGGGATATTAAAATTATGGTAACTATGTACTTGTATATTTTGATTCTTTGATTTGATTGATATTGTTGTTTAATGTGTGAAATGTTGATTTGCTATATATATATATATATGTTTATGTGCTAGTTTATGAAGTTGTTGTTAACATGGATGTTTTAGAATTAGATGAATTTATATGATGGCATGTTGAATTTAAATATGTGCTTAAATGAATTATGTTATATATGTTGTAAGTGCTTGAAGTTGTATTGATTGTTGCATAGTAGCCTAACCATTGGTTAGAGCCCAACTCTTAAGGAAAGATAAAAGCCTTAAGAAAACTTTACACAAGTTGAAAAATAAATGTTTTAAGTTAAAACATAATTTTAGAGAATGCAAATATTTCTCTAGGTGAAAAATTCAAGAGATTGAAGATAAAGATTTTATTCACAGAAAGTGAAAAGAGATCATTTTAGAAGATTTGAAGGATATTTTCTATAAAAGTCTCAAATTTTTGGAGACCATTTTTGGTAAAGAAATTATTTAAAAACAAATTAAATTCTTGGTTCTTTATCAAAAATATTTTAGTTCTTATATATTATACGAAGTTTGTTCTTCAAAAAAAATTTCTATTCTCTTTGTAAAAAAGGACTTTCTTTTTATAGATTGACTTTTGGAGTTTTATTATAAGATTTTTTTAAAAATGAATTTCAAAGGAAAAATGTTTTTCAAAAGAAGGTTTTATTGAAATAAAATGTTCGATAACTTGGATGAGTTACGGAAGTTTTGTTTTTGGGTTTTATATTTTCACCGAGCGAAAAAGAAGAAAAGTTAAACCTAGTAACCGAGACGTCGGGTAATTAGTGTTTTAAAAGCACGTTGATCCATGATCCGTGTTACGTTGTTATGGACTATGTTCCAATGTACGTTGCTATGGACTGTTGCTCCATATACTTGAGTTGAAACTTGGTGAAAATTGTTTTCTACGACCACAAAGTCTAAGAACTGATGCATAAGTCTGAGACTATTGTGATTAGACACTCGGACGTAAAGTCCCGTGTTGATAATAAAAGCTGCAAGATATTAAAAACATTGAAAATTGTGAGCTTTGAGCCTCGACGAAAGGAAAATATCAAGCACAAAGAGAAGCTGAAAATAAAGTGATTTTCTCATGCATTTATTTTGGCAGACATGCCCACACTGTTTTTGTATGAATATCTGTAAAGATCAGGTATTTCATGCTACGTTGTTTCGTGTGAATATCTGGAAGGGCCAGGTATTTCATGCTACGGTGTTTCATTGTGCCTTGATGGACAATGAAGTCCATTAGCCGGGACTAGTGTGCCATGCATTGGACAGTATGCTATGGACATTCCACGCATGTTGCACATTGTGCCAGGAGTTTGGACAGTGTAGTGGAAATTCATGTTGTGCCTTTATGGCAACCGAGCCTGATTAGGTCATTTTTAAAGAAAGTTGAAAACTCCAGAGTATTGCATCAAAGTTGAATTTTTTATGAACATCATTTTTTTTTCAAAGTTGATGGATGAATTGGAGTGATATTATATTTATTTTAATATTTCACATGATGTGAATATGATGATATCCGTTGTGTATGTTGTTTGTGATGCAAGTATGTAGTTTATCATAATTATCCATATATTGGTATCTCACCCTTGCATTTTGTTTGTTTTATTTCTATGTGGCATATATTATTTGTATCGGAAAATAGATGGACCCAGACGCACCACTGCCTCATTCCCGGGCGTGAGCCCTAATATTTGATAACTACTTTGACCCGGAGGCGTGGGAGTTCAGACCGGGGGCCCACGTAGCTCACTATACTGGTCCCGTTACTACAGTAGAGGGCAGCATTTTGAACGGACCCATGCGGAGGGTTCAAACTTTTGAGACAGTACGGATCATATTGCCACCCGTGGATATCTGCATCCAGCACTGGGCTGCATATGGTTTGGTGGTCTTACGACAACAACCACCCCAGGAATTACCCCAGCAGGAGGCACCTATTGCCCTTATGGAGGAGGATCCGCAGGAGCCCATGGAAGAGGATCCTGAGGAGGACCCACGAAGGAGATAGAAGAGGACCCACAGTATCACCCACTTGATAACGATGAGGACGATGATCCTGATGAGGGTAGTGAGGTGGAGGACCCCTCCCCGGTTATGTCTCTGCAGGGTGGAGATAATCATGGTGGTCTCCCGAACGGATACCACTAGGACTAGACCAGCCATATGGTTGTCGTTTGTGGTACTAGTGTCCAAAGTTGTGTTTTATTTTGTATCTGACTATGTCCCTCTAATCTAGTTTAACCTTTTGCTAGTCTGTCAATAATTAACTTAGTTGCTATGATGAACAATGTTGTATTCACTCTATGTACTTCTGTCAAGTGGCCTGTCACCAAGAAGGCTTTTTATTTATATAAAAAGATGTTATGTGTATTCATGGTTCTATTTTACTGGTAATTTATACCAAAGATGTTTATGATAAAAGTTTTATGATATCCCAAGATGGGAAACATCCATAATGAATATATATTTTTCCGAAAGAAAATCGACATATTGTTAATAATATCAATTTTCGTAAAACGAGGTAAATAATGTGATGCTCGGGAAAGGGCGTCACATTAAGGGTGGTATCAGATCTGGTCGAGTCTTTCGGGAATCTTTGGGAATAGGCCTGTTGTGTATATGTTGTGTGATTTCTGACTAGGCTTGTTTAAATTTCTTCCTAGAAGTAATGATTGTTGGAAAATGATTAAATAGCTCTTATCTAGTTGCCATTTAACTGATTTTTATCTTATTGATCAGTATGGAGCTAGACGCAGGACGTGGACGTGGCCGTAGAGGTGGTTTTGTTGGTGGACGCGGACCTGATGGTGGGGGAGCAGATTTTACAGTGCAAGCTATGGCAGACGTTGCTGCTGCTATTGCCCAGCAGACCGCTACTATGGCTGCACAACATCAACAAGAGCAAGCTCGTGCTGAGCAAGCTGCAGAAGGTCGTGCTCTAACAACATTTCCACGTCAGAACTCACCACAGTTTTATGGGGATGTTGATCCGGTTAAAGCGGACTTGTGGATTCAAGAAATCGAGAAGATTTTCGAGTTGATTAATAGTCCTGAAGCTGTACGAGTGCCGTATGCTACCTTCTTGATAATGGGAGATGCTGGATATTGGTGGAGAGGCACCAAGCAAATGCTCGAGGCTAATCAACAAGAAATTACTTGGGAGATCTTTCGCACTGCATTCCTGGACAAATACTTCCCACAGAGTGCTCGAGGGGAGAAGGAACTGGAATTTCTGCGTCTTCGCCAAGGAGACATGACTGTTGGAGAGTATGCGGTCAAGTTCGAATCATTGTCCAGATATTTTCGCTTTTTCCAAGACAATCCATAAGAGAGCTGGAAGGGTGAAAGATTCGTAGGAGGATTGAGGTATGAATTAAGGGGTCAGTGCTGCCACTGGAGATCAGGAATTTTCAAGCTTTGGTGGAGAAATGTAGGAAAGTCGAACAAATGCTGAAAAGAAGAGACAATAAAGGGAATGTTGGTGGACCCTAGCAATTGAGAAACCAATTCCAAGGCTAAAACCAGAGGGGTAAGCAAGCTTAGAAGAAGCCATACTCTAGACCAGCTGGAAACAACCAAAGTCAACAACAATACCGTCCCGTGGCCTCGGCCTCTGGAAGTGTTAACCAGAGGAGTCAAGGACCAAGTCAAGGAAGGAGATGCTTCAAGTGTGGAGACCCGAACCACTTAGCCGATGTATGTCCCGTGAGAGGGATGAAATGTTTCAACTGTGATCAAGTAGGGCACCTGGCAAAAGACTGTAGGGTACCAAAGCGGGAAACCACCATCAACAGTGTCAGAGTTCTTAAACCGACAGCTAAGGGAAGAGTTTTTACCATGAGTGGTATTGAAGTCTCTAACTCCAAGGACCTCCTGAAAGGTATCAGTGACATTGCCGGTAATTTTTTAACTGTGCTTTTTGATTCTGGTGCAACGCACTCATTTATCTTAAATGATTGTGTGAGACTTTTAGCATTACCTGTTACTTGTTTGCCGTATGATTTGATTGTCTCAACTCCTACCGCTGAACCTGTCATTGTTAATTCAGTGTGTTTGAACTGTTCGGTTATCATTCAAGATCGACACAATTGACACTTTCTTGTTGATCTGATTTGCTTGCCTTTAGTGCAATTAGATGTGATTTTGGGTATGGATTGGTTGTCTTCCTATCATGTTCTCTTAGATTGTTCTCGTAGAACATTGATTTTTCTGAACCCTGAGATTTTTGGATTTCTCTCTACCCATCAAGTGAAATCTTTTTCGAAGGAAAAGGATCAGAGGTGCTTGCATTTAACAAGCTTGGAAGTTGAAGAAGAAGTTATTCTGAATACGATACCAGTTGTAAGAGACTTTCCGGAGGTGTTTCCACCCGATGTACCCGGATTACCCCCAGTGAGAGATATCGAATTCTCCATTGATCTTGTTCCAGGAACTGGTCCGATATCGATTGCTCCGTATCGGATGTCGCCAAAAAAACTCGTGGAATTAAAAGCTCAGTTGGAAGACCTATTGTCAAAACAGTTCATAAGGCCGAGTGTTTCCCCGTGGGGAGCACGTGTTCTTTTAGTATTGAGGAAAGACGTAGGATCAAGACTTTGTGTGGATTATAGGCAACTCAACAAAGTGACGATTAAGAACAAGTATCGGTTGCCACGTATAGATGATTAGATGGACCAATTATAAGGAGCTGTCGTTTACTCAAAAATTGATTCAAGGACGGGCTACCACCAGATTAGAGTGAAGACTGGAGACATTCCAAAGACTGCTTTCCGAACACGTTATGGCCATTATGAGTATCTTGTAATGCCATTTGGAGTGACAAACGCAACCGCTGTCTTCATGGATTACATGAATCGGGTTTTTCGTCCATTCTTGGATAAGTTTGTCATCATGTTCATCGACGACATCCTCATCTCCTCCAGGAGTCATGAGGAACATGAAGGGAATTTGCGACAAGTGCTACAGATCTTACGAGAAAAGGAGCTGTATGCAAAACTCTCTAAATGTGAGTTTTGACTTGAAGAAGTGAAGTTCTTGGGGCATGTGATTTCCAAAGGAGGTATTGCTGTTGACCCTGCTAAAGTAAAAGCTGTACTCTCTTGGGAAAGACAAAAGACGGTAACAGAGATTTGAAGCTTTGTCGGCTTGGCTGGATACTACCGAAGATTTATTGAAGGATTCTCCAAAATGGTAGCGCCATTGACTCAGCTTACACGAAAGGATCAACCTTTTGTGTGGACCAATAAATGCGAAGAGAGTTTCCGAAGGATAAAAGAATGATGGAACACTGCACCCATGTTAATCCTTCCCGAACCCTATGAAGTGTACTGCGACGCTTCATATCAAGGCTTGGGCTGTGTATTGATGCAACACCGAAAGGTTATGGCTTATGCGTCACGTCAGTTAAAGACTCATGAGAAGAACTATCCGACTCATGATCTGGAATTAGCTGCCGTGGTTTTTGCACTGAAGATATGGAGACATCATCTGTATGGATCCAAGTTTGATGTTTTCAGCGACCACAAAAGCCTGAAGTATTTATTCAATCAGAAAGAAGCTTAACATGAGACAAAGACTATGGATGGGATTTTTGAAAGATTATGACTTCACATTGCAATACCATCCCGAAAAAGTAAATGTAGTGGCAGACGCTTTAAGCCGGAAGACTATTCATGTCTCGGCAATGATGGTGAAGGAATTGGAATTAATCGAGAAGTTTCGCTATCTCAATTTAATGATGGAGGTCAGCCTAGAAAAGATCAGTGTGGGAATGAATAAAATCTCAAGTGGATTGCTGGAAGAAACCCGAGAGCAACAAACTATTGATGTGTATCTCCAAGAAAAGAAAAGACTCATGGAACAAGGAAAAGCACCAGACTTTAATATGGGACTAGACAACATTTTGAGGTGTAATGGACATGTCTGTGTACCTGAAAACTCGGAGATGAGAAAGATGATTCTTGAGGAATCACACAAGAGTAAATTGAGCATTCATCCAGGAGCAACCAACATGTACCAGGGTTTGAAGCAGAACTTTTGGTGGCCAAGCATGAATAAACAAGTGGCAGTATACGTGGCATTTTGATTAACTTGTCAGAAGGCGAAGTAGAACATCAACGACCCGGTGGGATGTTGCAGTCTCTGGATGTACCAGAGTGGAAATGGGAGAGTATATCCATGGCTTTGTGGTAGGATTACCAAGGACTTCGAAAGGTTTTGATTCGATTTGGGTAATTGTGGACAGACTGACGAAATCGGCACATTTCTTACCTGTCAAGTCAAATTACAAGGTAGAGAAACTAACTGAAGTGTATATTAGCGAAGTGATCAGACTCCACAATGTACCCTCTAGTATTGTTTCGGATCGAGACCCAAAGTTTACTTCACGTTTTTGGGGAAGTTTGCAGAAATCGTTGGGAACTATGTTGAGACTCAGTTCAGCCTATCACCCCCAAAATGACGGGAAAACGGAAAGGACAATTCACTCATTGGAGGACTTGTTGAGGGCGTGTGTTCTAGACAATCTTGGAAGTTGGGACGACCTTTTGCCACTCATAGAGTTCACATACAATAACAGCTTTCACTCAAGTATCGGAATGGCACCCTATGAGGCTTTATATGGAAGATAGTGCCAAACACCACTGTGTTGGTACCAGGATGGGGAAAGCGCAATGTTAGGACCCGAAATTGTGCAACAGACAACAGAGAAGGTGAAGCAAATCTGTGAAAAAATGAAGACTTCCCAAAGCAGACAGAAGAGTTACGCCGATCGAAGAAGAAAACCTTTAGAATTCAAAGAAGGTGAGCACGTATTTCTGAGGGTAACTCCTACAACAGGGGTAGGAAGAGTTATAAAATCTAGAAAGCTCACTCCTAAGTTTATTGGACTATACCAGATTCTTTGTCGTATCGGTCCAGTAGCTTATCAAATTTCTCTGCCACCTTTCCTTTCAAATATCCATGATGTTTTTCATGTCTCTCAGCTAAGAAAATATATCCCTGACCCGTCGCATGTAATTGAACCTGATGTTGTTCAGTTAAAGGAAAATCTATCATATGAGACTTCGCCCGTACGAATCGAAGATAGGAGGATCAAACAACCCAGGGGCAAAGAGATTCCATTAGTTAAGGTTGTTTGGGATGAAACAACTGGAGAAGCAACTTGGGAAGTAGAGGATAAGATGAAATTACAGTATCCTGATTTATTTTCAGATACATAATTTCGAGGACGAAATTTCTTTTTAGAGGGGTAGTAATGTAACACCCCGATTTTTCTGCTTGTTTGTAAATTGTGATTATATGAATATTTAAGATTTTATTTTCATAAATGGTGATGAATTATTTTGATAGACCAAATTAAGTCATTTTATTTATTTTATATTAGAAATGTACAGTTAAATTTTCGGTAGAAAATTTCAGACGTTTACGGTTTGAGTTTTCGCTGTCAGTTAAGCTCTACTAACCCGAAAATAATTTTAAAAATTTTGAAAATTCAAAATTTATTTTTCTAACCCAGTTATGTTTATTTTTATGATTTTAGAAATTCTTTATTTTATATGAATTTTTCGGGTGAAATTTTACGAATAAAAATACGATCGGTTTTTTTCATTACGTAACAATTGGTACCGGAACTATTTATGTGATCGGAACGATCGGTTTTTGATGTGAATAGTGACTCTTGTCACTATTTATCACTATTCACGACATGGTGAAATTATTAGTTTCAATTTACTAGGAAAGACATCATTTCACTTGAATTAAAAAATTTAAAATATTTAATACCCCCCATCGCCTCTTCTATTCACTTGCTTCATTTTGGTTTTTTCTCCCAAACTCTTGCCAATTTTCCAATTTTATTATTCATTGTATTCAACCTTTAATCTTAAGGTTTAGAAGCTAAGAATCAACTCCATCTTCATCTTTAGCTCATCATCATAATCATTTAGAGGGTATAAATCTAAATCCCTTGTTCTCTTATTTTAATTTTCTACTATCAACATGCATGCTATTTCGTTGTAAAGCGATTATCTTCTAATGCATGCTTATCATCATCTTTACTATCTATTTCTTCACTTGCATGTTGAAAAAGACTTTCCTATGACCTATTTTGAAGGGCAGGCCGAAACCCTAAGGGAGGAAAGGTTGATGGTTTTGTAAAATTTTTATTATACATGTTGATTCTTTTATGTGTTCATGATTTCAACTTGTATTTCTTAAGAAAATCTTTTTCATAAATAAATAAGTTCTTAACACAATCCTACTCATCTTTGTCTTTGTTTTGATGTCTTGCATGCGTTTGAAAAGTTATCCTCCCTATAATCATGGTGTTAGCCGAAAACACCAAGAGGAAAAAGGATGAACTTTGGTTGCAAATCACACATGCATGGCTTTGGATCTTCTACTTGTATTTTTAACTAATGTATTTTGTTGAAAATATGTGTTCTTTCCTTGTTGTGATTCTATGGCTAAAACTCTAAAATTTTTGAGTTAGTGAAGCCTAACCGTGAATCTTTAGGAGGAATGCATGTATGATAATTTAATTCCTTTACAAGAATGATTTAATATGAAGTTTTGAAAATTTTATAATCCCTAGTCTTTGTATTTTAACAAGACCGAAACTAACATGAGGAGTTGATGAAGTCTTGTTCAATTTTTTTTTAGTTGAATGATGCTTAAAAACATTTTATTAGTACATGCAAGAAATTAGATTGTTGAACAATAATATTTTTCCACTATATTGTGTGAAGGCCGAAACCTATGGTTAATGAGGCTAAGAGTTCAAAATTTAATTTTCAAGTTTTGAACTTGTATCTGATCTTTTTGATACTTAAGGAGCTTAAATCCAAAAGCTTTAAAAATTTTTAAATCTCTAGCATAAATTTTTAGCATGACCGAATGCATGCATGGGGAATTAGGATGATTTTATAAAATTCTTAACTTATTATATATATATATATATATATATATATTTATATTGTTTAGATTTGAAGTCGTGACGAATGTTGAATCGTTTCCTTTAACATACCCGACCGAAGCTTTTTATCATTGGAATTAAGGTAAGGGGAGAAAGCGTGAGGGATATTAAAATTATGATAACTATGTACTTGTATGTTTTGATTGATATTCTTGTTTAATGTGTGAAATGTTGATTTGCTATATATATATATATATATATATATATATATATATATATATATATATATATATATTTATTTATTTATTTATGTGCTAGTTTATGAAGTTGTTGTTAACATGGATGTTTTAGAATTAGATGAATTTTTATGACGACATGTTGAATTTAAATATGTGCTTAAATGAATTATGTTATTTATGTTGTAAGTGCTTGAAGTTGTATTGATTGTTGCATAGTAGCCTAACCATTGGTTAGAGCCCAACTCTTAAGGAAAGATAAAATCCTTAAGAAAACTTTACACAAGTTGAAAAATAAATGTTTTAAGTTAAAACATATGTTTAGAGAAGGCAAATATTTCTCTAGGTGAAAAATTCAAGAGATTGAAGATAAAGATTTTATTCACAGAAAGTGAAAAGAGATCATTTTAGAAGATTTGAAGGATATTTTCTATAAAAGTCTTAAATTTTTGGAGACCATTTATGGTAAAGAAATTATTTAAAAACAAATTAAATTCTTGGTTCTTTATCAAAAATATTTTAGTTCTTATATATTACACGAAGTTTGTTCTTCAAAAAAAAATTTCTATTCTTTTTGTAAAAGAGGACTTTCTTTTTAAAGATGGATTTTTGGAGTTTTATTATAATATTTTTTTTATAATGAATTTCAAAGGAAAACTGTTTTTCAAAAAAAGGTTTTATTGAAATAAAGTGTCCGATAACTTGGATGAGTTACGGAAGTTTTGTTTTTGGGTTTTGTATTTTCACCGAGCGAAAAAGAAGAAAAGTTGGACCTAGTAACCGATACGTCGAATAATTAGTGTTTTAAAAGCACGTTGATTCATGATCTGTGTTACGTTGTTATGGACTATGTTCCAATGTACATTGCTATGGACTGCTGCTCCGTATACTTGAGTTGAAACTTGGTGAAAATAATAAAAAGGTGAAAATTGTTTTCTACGACCACAAAGTTTAAGGACTG
Source organism: Sophora flavescens (assembly GCA_030762895.1). Classification (NCBI taxonomy): domain Eukaryota; kingdom Viridiplantae; phylum Streptophyta; class Magnoliopsida; order Fabales; family Fabaceae; genus Sophora; species Sophora flavescens. Next base: position 77,274,986 of record CM061063.1, read on the forward strand.
ATGCATAAGTCTGAGACTGTTGTGATTAGACACTCGGACGTAAAGTCCCGTGTTGATAATAAAAGTTGCAAGACATTAAAAATGTTGAAAATCGTGAGCTTTGAGTCTCGACGAAAGGAAAATATCAAGCACAAAGAAAAGCTGAAAATAAAGTGATTTTCTCATGCATTTATTTTGGCAAACGTGCCACGCTGTTTTTGTATGAATATCTGTAAAGATCAGGTATTTCATGCTACATTGTTTCGTGTGAATATCTGGAAGGGCCATATATTTCATGCTTCGGTGTTTCATTGTGCATTGATGGACATTGAAGTCCATTAGTCGGGACTACTGTGCCTTGCGTTGGACAGTATGCTATGGACATTCCACGCACGTTGCACACTGTGCCAGGAGTTTGGACAGTGTAGTGGAAATTCATGTAGTGCCTTTATGGCAACTGAGCCTGATCAGCTCATTTTTAAAGAAAGTTGAAAACTTCGGAGTCTTGCATCAATGTTGAATTTTTCATGAACATCATTTTTTTTCAAAGTTGATTGATGAATTAGAGTGATATTATATTTAGTTTAATATTTCACATGTTGTGAATATGATGATATCTGTTATGTATGGTGTTTGTGATGCAAGTATGTAGTTTATCATAATTATCCACATATTGGTATCTCACCCTTGCATTTTGTTTGTTTTATTTCTATGTGGCATATATTATTTGTATCAGAAAATAGATGGACCCAGACACACCACTGCCTCATTCCCGGGCGCGAGCCCTAATCTTTGATAACTACTTTGACCCGGAGGCATGGGAGTTCGAACCGAGGGCCCACATAGCTCACTATACTGGTCCCGTTACTACAGTAGAGGGCAGCGTTTTGAACGATCCCATGCGGAGGGTTCAGACTTTTGAGACTGTACGGATCACATTGCCACCTGTGGATATCTGCATCCAGCACTGGGCTGCACATGGTTTGGTGGTCTTAGGACAACAACCACCCCAGGACTTATCCCAACAGGAGGCACCTGTTGCCCTTATGGAGGAGGATCTGCAGGAGCCCATGGAAGAGGATCCTAAGGAGGTCCCGCGAAGGAGATAGAAGAGGACCCACGGTATCGCCCACTTGAAAACGATGAGGACGATGATCCTGATGAGAGTAGTGAGGTGGAGGACCCCTCCCCGGTGATGTCTCCGCAAGGTGGAGATAATCATGGTGGTCTCCCGAACGGATACCACTAGGACTAGACCGGCCATAGGGTTGTCGTTTGTGGTAGTAGTGTCCAGAGTTGTTGTTTTATTTTGTATCTGACTATGTCCCTCTAATCTAGTTTAACGTTTTGCAAGTATGTCAATACTTAACTTAGTTGCTATGAAGAACTATGTTGTATTCACTCTATGTACTTCTGTCAAGTGGCCTGTCACCAAGAAGGCTTTTTATTCATATAAAAAGATGTTATGTGTATTCATGGTGCTATTTTACTAGTAATTTATATCAAAGATGTTTATGATAAAAGTTTTATGATATCCCAAGATGGGAAACATCCATAATGAATATTTTTTTTTTTAGGAATGAAAATCGACATATTGTTAATAATATCATTTTTCGTAAAACGAGGTAATTAATGTGTTGCTCAGGAAAGGGTGTCACAAGACCGCTCACAAAAGCTTGTTAGGTCCTTGATTCTTCAATGAGTAACCTCAGAAAAATGTAGGAACTCGTGGAGAGACAGATTGAATACGTCTCTTGAAAGAAGTCAATAATTCTAGTCAGCAGACAGGTTGACTTTCGCTTATCCAGACAGGTAGTCATCTATATGAGCAGACAGATGATTCTTACTGTTTTAATCTACACACTAGATAGATATGTTAACAGCCAATATGAAGGTTAATTAAATCATTAGCCAATGTTTAGTTCTCATCAAAACTTTAGGGAAATGCACATCAGACATTTTAGAGATTTAACAATATCCCCCTTTTTGATGATGACAAACATTGAGATGATTTAATGAACCTCAGAAAATATCAACAAAGAAAATAGCATATATCGAACAGGTTGAAATTTTCTTAAGCGGACAGGTTATGCAGATGCTTGCTCAGACATTAAGATTAATCATATAATCCGGTTAACTTAGTCACATATATTTGACTTGTTTTACTTTTGAAATTATTAGAGCAATCTTACTTAAAATTTATCTGAGCAATTATAGCAACTATCAGAACATACTTTGATCAACATACTCATGTCCATATATTATTTTCTTATTAAGATCATATCATATTTGAAGTTGACACAGGCAAACACGAGGGGGGGGGGGGGGTGAATTTTGTTTGTTAATAATTTTCAAAAACAACCTTTAAAACTATTTTTGCTACTAGAACATTAAATCAGAAGCAAACACAAAGAAATAGATCTTTTAAAAATCTTTAACAAAAGCAATATAAAAAACCCCTCAATTAGTGAGAAACAAATAAAGCTGTAAGAGTTTAGGAATAGAAGATTCACTCAAGATGTTTTATCCTGGTTCATTCTCTTCCAACCAAGAGCTACGTCCAGTCCCTTCTACTTGAAGGTTTTTCTTCACTATTTTCCAAAATAGATGACAACCAAGTATTCAACACCTCTCCAGGATTACAAGTATTTCTTTCTTACCAAGCCTCTTCGGGCTCTAACTCTAACAAAGAGATTTAACGTTTGATCTTCTTAACTCACTATGAGTGAGGATATGAAAGTTTAAGATCAGATGAATATTTTCACAATATTCAAACTCAAGAATACAGTCTCTTGCTCTTTAACGAATATAAAATGAGTGATTATCGATTGGCAAAAGTTGAGCTAGCAAGGTTGTGCTGGTAAGTCTTGTTCTTTAGTATCTCAGGTCTTCTATTTATAGTGACCTTCTGCTTCACTTGTATTTCTTCAATGGTTATTTTGAATAATCCCGTTTAGAGATAGCATTAAATGCATGATATCCGTTGTGACTGATAGCTTGATTGTGGCAAGCTGAATAGTACTCTTGGTTATCGAGGTAGAATGAAATTGGAGGCTCACTGCTCTGAGTATTGCAGCTTGAGAACTTGTTGTTCCTCCTTTGTGTACAATCCAGCTTTTTCCAGCCATAAAGTTGTCATCGTACAGATCGTTTTGTAGTATCTCATTGTACGATTATGCTTTTTGCATTTCTTGATGGTACTATGTTTTTTTTACAACAAGGTAAAACATTAAATCAGATAAAACAAATGTGAGGAACAAATATTCTATTGAAATAAATATCAATCATTTGAAATAAATTCAAGAGATTCGGATTGCATTTATTTATTTAAAGATGGAGCTCGTCTACTTTAAAAACTTCGTCTACTTAGTTATATGTGAGACCAAGTCTGTTTCAACAAATTATTTTGCTCGTTCGATGACGTGGCATATCCTCTCGTCTATCAAGTCTTTGGACTTGCTATACCTCAATGAGTTATAAAGATCTCCGTCTAGTGACGTGGCAGATAGAGCTCGTCTACCTGACTATTTTATTTTTCAGTTCATTCAAATCTACCAATTTTTTCGTCTGCTGACGTGGCAGTTAGAGCTTGTCTACTATCAAGTCTTTGGACTTGCTGAATCTAAGAGGTTATTTTGCTGTCTAGTAAGTATTTAGAGCCTCGTCTACTTAAGAAAACCAGTCTACTCAAATAAATAAATAAATAACTCTTACCAAAACATTGAGCAGTCCGTCTACAATGGTGGACACATATTTTTCAATGAAAACTTATCCCAAGTTTCTATTACTTATATTTAAATATTCCTGCATAGCTGAAAGCACGTTTTAGATTTCAACTAACACTTTGCCAAGCAAATTTAATCCTTTTGTTAACATCAAAACGTAGAGATTATTTAGTCCAAAACCACTTTGGTTCAAACAATCTCCCCCTTTTTGATGATGACAAAAACTAATTAAATTTGAAAAGCAAAGTCTAAGAGAGCCTGCAGGGCTCCCCCTAAGACAAAGCATTCAGATAAATAATCAGTAAAAGCATATTAAACAAACTTCATATAAGCTAATAGATAAATGCAGCATCTTATCAAACTTAGATTATATATGAAGGAATAAATAAGCATAGTTAGCAGATATCAGAGCAAATAGGCAAAATAAGTATCAGGGCAGTTATCAAGTAGAAAATAGAATATGCATATGCAGACAAATATGAGCTTTTCAAAAATTGACTTTATATATATATATATATATATATATATATATATATATATATAAACTATTTTCTTTCCTTTCTCCCCCTTTTTGTCGTCAGCCAAAAAGGTAAAAGGAGTGGACCATCATTGTTAGTATATATAAAAAGAATTCAAGTTAGGCAGGAGGAGGTGGTGGAGGTGGAGGGTTGAGTCTGGCTTTTCTTGAAATCCATAAGGAATTCCAACATTTTGTTGACAACTTCTAAGGTTGGAGCCATTGATGTTTGAACTTGTTGTTGAACATCCTCCTTAATTTTCTCAGTCATCTTCTCAACCTTTTCATCAACTATTTTGCCAACTCTTTCATCAACGATCTTGCCAAGAACTTCTTCAAGATTTGATGGTAGAGCATGTTGCCTTGAACTCTCAGTAGATTCTTGAAAAGTTCTTAAGGCTCTGGAGTGTTTAGAGTGATATGAAGGGTGCATCACAGCCAAAGCTAGTGGTTGAGAAGAGTGCTTTCCAGATGAACTTTGTTTGGAGATGGACTCAGCAGTTTCTTCTTCAGGACCACCTGAGCCAAAAATAGTGGCATTCATGCCAGGTCCTTCAACTACAATGTCATCTTCAAGAATCTTTGAAAAAGGTGAAGACTGGGCAAGATTAATCACTAGAAGGGGTGAAGGGGTCACTGATACTTCCTTTGCCCATATGATGGGGTAGGAGAATTCCACATTTCGGTTTTTTATGGGAAGTCCCCAAAGATCTTTGTAGATCATGTACCGGAAGTTAGAAAGACCACCATTTCCTCCGACTTTGGGAATTTTCTTCTTCTCTTCTTGGGTCAGTCCAGATGAAGATGCTTCATGTGTGCAGTGAATAATATGAGATTTCCAGAAATCTGCAGTATGTTGTTCATTGATCAACCCAATGGATTCAAAATACAAATAGAAATCCAGCATGGAGTAGTCAAAGGTTTCTTGATTCAAATCAAGCATTGCTTATTCAACTTCTGGCATAAGTCCTTTGAATCTTCTGTTCTTCTTGTCCTTGTCGTTATTTAGATCTACCATCGGCAGTCTTGGACAGATAATGTAAGGAATGATTCCAACTCTGGTTTGTTCACTATGTCTCAGCCAGGATGGAGGGACAAAATGTGCGGCTCTATCAACCCTGAAATGACTGAATTCACACTTCAGCATTTCATAGATGAGCTGATCCAGGAAGAAATCAGAGACCCTCCCATAGACTCTAGGATGCTCAAATGATACCCATTTTGTGTCACTGGTCATAATTATAGGAACATGCTTTGATGATCTTGCTCTTCTTTCAGGAATCGTAGGAAGATTCTATATTTTAGGGTCTGTCTCCCATACAAGTATTATGTGTCTCTCAACTCCATCAGTGAGGGGTAAGAGAGGTGAAGTTCTGACAAAGTTAGGATAGATTTTTCTTTGGGGGGAATTTTTTCAGGGGCAGGTGAGTGACTAAAGGTCCTATGTTGCCATGCATTTGTGAAGGCACTATTTTGATTAATTTGCAGTCAGGATGGGGTAAGTGGAAGGGTTCAACAGGTGGGCTTATTTCTTCCTCATACTCTGGTAGGGGGTACCACCTGTTAGGAATATGTTCAGGTTCAGAAAGGTGAGTGAGAAACAGAACTCTCCATTCCATTTTTACTTTGGCTCAATCCTTAGATTTGCCATCATAAAAATCAAACATTGAGGTGAAGGGAAATAGGGTTTTTAGACTCAATGATTAAGAGATTTTGATATATGACAAATACAACTTAATGTGTATGCAAGTGTTTAGTGTCAAATTGTAAAGACAGGTACCAAGCAATATTCAACAAGTTCACTGAGCAATCAAAGGAGAATATTCAAGGAAGAACTTGAAGGAATCAAAGAGCAAGGGTGAAGATCAAGGAATCATCAAGACAAGAGCTTGAACGAAGAAATTAGTGTTAAGTCTTAGATGATTTGCAAGAGATGAAATATCTTATTCACAAATAGCTCAATTAAGAAAGATGCATGAAGAAAATCATTTTTCATAACCTGCATTAAAAGGAATAAGTTTTCGTTAATAAAAATGATTTTTGGAAATAGTAATAGAAGCGCTCGTCCAACACTGGAATAATATAAGCGCTCGTCCAACACTGGGAATAATAGAAGCGCTCCTCCAACAGTGGTAAAAGTTGGCATCCAAGAAAGCGGCAGAAGCTCACGTCTACTAAAGTGACAGAAGCGCACATCTACTAAAATGACAGAAGCGCACGTCCACTAAAGTGACAGAAGCGCTCGTCTACTAAAGTGATACAAGCGCTCGTCTACTAAAGTAATACAAGCGCTCATCTACTAGTTGAAGCACGTCCAATTACTTTGTGTTAGTACTCCTGTCTGCTGACGTGGCAAATGGACGCGGTTATTTTTTTTTAAGATGGACGCGGCTATTTTTCCAAATGGACTCGTTATTTTGTGGACGCGAATTCTATAAGAACTATCAGAATCTTATCTCAAGAACAAGAATCAAGAAAACATATTCTTTTAAATAAGATCCAAATCTGTTTTGAATGATCCCAACGACTATAACTTGTTTTCTCTATAAAGAGGGATCAAAGGAACACTTTAAGAAGAATCATAACGAATAACAAAATAATTATAACAATACACATATCATTCATCATCTTCATTGAGCTTACTGTGAAAAGAGTGTTTCAATACTCATAAGTGCTTCAATTTGTTTTATCTGGCTATTGAGAGTTAGGAATCAACTTTTGTTTTTACTTTTCGATTGTAAAGAGAGAGGGAGTTTCTCTGAGTGATTAGGGTGACGTATCCCTGAGGAAGAACATTGAGACTCTTCACAAGAGTGTGGTATCTCGAGGTGAAGGAGTGCTCTGTGGTGTAAAGGTTTTTCAAGCTACCTGGCAAAGTGATGAGTGTGATTTCACCTCATATTTCATTGACATTTTGCATGCATTTTCATATAGTTTAAGCATTTTTAATTTGATTTTTGTTAGTTTTTACCCTGGAACGGGTAAGGCGGTTTTGTGGTGTTTGTGTGCAGGAATTGAGGATTAAAATGCTCAAGATCAACCATGATGGAGCTTGCATGAAGACGGAGCTTGAAAAGTAAGGAAAATGAGCCAAACAGAGCCCATCACGGCCTAGCCGTGACAGCCATCACGGCCATGATCGAGTAGAGCTGAAAAGAAAGAATGGAAAAGTCAGAGCTGGTCACAGCCAAGTCGTGATGTCCATCACGGCCGTGACATGCCAACTGAACCAGACCCTCACAGGCAGAACTGATCACGACTAGGCCGTGATGGTGGTCACGGTCGTGACAGACCCAGCAGCGAAGCCATTCCAAGTCAGAATCCGTCACGGCCTGGCCGTGACAGGCATCACGGTCGTGACGCGTAATATCTGGATTTTTAGAAATTGATTTGATATGATTTTGTAATTGGTTGGGATTCAAGTTACCCTAATCTATAAATAGAGCAATTAGGCTCGAAAATAGGATCACTTTTTGGGCTGCTACCTTAGGCAAAATTAGGATTTCTCTTCTTCTTCTTCTTTTGGAAAATTTTGTTAAAACTCAAACAAAACAAAATGAAGAGTTTAGGCAACAAGTTAGGGCAGTCAATGAGGCAATAAAAGAGTTAACATCTAAGGTAGATAACTTAGCCATCCATAATAAGATGTTAGAAACTTAGATTGCCCAACAAGCTAGTACATATTCTAGAACTAAGGGTACGTTCCCGGGGCAACCCGAAGTTAATCCCAATGAGCACTGTAATGCTATATACTTGAGGGATGATAAGCTTGGGGTAGTTGAAAAGGATGTGGAATGTGAGGAGGACATGAGTGAACATAAAGAGATAGAGCCAAAGTATGTCCCTCCACCACCTTACCAATCCCCAATACCTTTCCCACAAAGGTTGGTCAAGAAAAAGCAAGTAGAAATAGAAACTAAGAGCTTAATTGAGGAGCATGATGCCATGATAAAAACTAATATGCCTCCTAAACTAAAAGATCCAGGAAGTTTCTCTATTGCTTGCTCAATTGGATAAGTGAAAATAGATCAAGCCTTATGTGACTTAGGGGCGAGTGCGAGTTTGATGCCACATACCATCCTTGAGAGATTGGGAACCAAGGAATTGAGTCCATCCAAGTTCTCTTTACAATTTGCGGATGGCTCAACTAAAACTCCTCTAGGCATACTAGAGAATGTTCCTATAAAGGTGGGGAAATTTTTCATTCCTACCGATTTCATGGTGTTGGACATGAACGAGAATTCTAAATTCCTTATCATTCTTGGAAGGCCATTCTTGGCCACAGCTGGAGCGACGATAGGCGTAAAAAATGGCAAGCTCTCTTTGAATATAGAGGAAGGTAGGGTGGATTTTGATTTGACTAACTCATATAACAACCCTCCTTTTGAGAGTCATGTGTGCAGGATTGAGATAATGCCTCCAGAGGTGAAGGAATAGCCTAATATGGAAGCAACTCCCAAACTTTGCATGATGAACGATGCACCAAATAATGATGAAATGGGAGTTGCTCATCATGTGGAGTTAAAACTTCTGCTGGGAGGAAGTAAGGCCATGAAACTCAGAGTGAAAAGAGCAAAGCGAAAGCGCAAGTGGCCATATGAAAAAAATAGGCTCTTTGAAGGACTTCCTTGGAAGAGAGGTGTTCTCGCACTTCCAGGCCCAGCCGATCCCGATTGATTGGAAGAAGTATGGTCAAGCTTAAGACCGTAAATAAGTGCTTCTTGGGAGGCAACCCAAGTTTTCTTTCCCTTTTAATTTGTTTTTGAATTTTGCTTTTGAATAATTTGAGAAGATTAAGAGAAGAAAGATCACTAATTGATGGTTTTACCAAGTATTTTCAGGTTGTGAAAGCAGGAAGAGCAAAAGGTATGTAAAAATAAAGTCAGAGGAGATCACGGCCTAGCCGTGATTGAAGTCACGGCCGTGACAGGCCAGCTCCTATAGACCAGAATTGATGATGGCCCAGCAGTGATGTATATCACGCCCGTGATAGGGATTTGCTTAATACCAGATTTGATCACAGCCTAGTCGTGATGAGCGTCATGGCCGTGACACGTTTTCCGGCAGCTCTATGACTGGCATGTGAGCTAGCACCCTCCACCACCTCGGTGAGTTGTTCCATTTTTCTCCTCTCTCTGACTTGATTATTTACATTATGGACAATGTAAGTTTTTAAGCTTGGGGTAGGGGTATTTTTGCATTTTTTTGCATTTTTGCATTTTTCATGTTGCATTCATATAGGTGTAGTTTTGCATAATCACATGATTAGATTGCCCCCTTGCTTAGAGTATGCATCCAATTATGAGAACTTTGTGCCAAATGAATTGAGACCGTGAATTTTTTAACCCAATTTTTGTATTCTTGTGATAGGCTAAAAATAAAAATGCTTGAGATGATCTTTTGATAGTTGATAATTAGCATGTGGTTCCTTGGATTTGTTTTTCTCATTGATTTTAAACTACTAAATGTGAGATTTTTGAGCCTAAAAGGGGTACTCACTAAATCTACCCCATTCTTTGTGATTGAGTGTTTTATTCCTCTTGGATTGTGTTCTGTAGAACTTGACTTGAAACCATTTTGAAACTTAAAAAAATTTTGAAAACATATTTGAAAATGATTGAGGCACTAGGTATTTTTCTGGCCTTCTGAGCTTTGACTAATTAAATGCTACTCCTTTTAAAGGATTGCAAAAAGGGCAAAAAGGTAGTTTGAAGAATAAATTGTGGGATAAAAAGTTAGAAAAATATTTCTCTTAAGTTGAAAATCTCCCATTCTCCAAATAAATAAAATAAAATAAATCATGGTTTGCATTGTTTGATATTTTGTTTAGCCTTCTTGAATTTTCCCTTTCTTGATTTCCCCACCTAACAATTAATCCCATGGCCCCATTACAACCAAAATAAAAGACCTCTTGATTCTTATGTGTTTTCATTAATAAAGTAGAGATTTGGTTAATAGTCAAGCTTATGGTAGGGTACCTTCCTTGAGGAAATTGAGTGAATTGTCAAATATCCTTAAACACTTGAGTGAGGTGAGAAGAGTGCCCGAATTAGTGAAAGTCATGAATCTAGAAAACCTAAGCTTCTAATTGGACTTGAAATTGATTGTCTCTTGGTTACTTATTTGAATATGCTTGTCAGTTGGATTAGTTACTCGAGTTCTTGGTTCACTGTCCATGCTCTGATTGTTTATCTTGTCTGGCCTTAGTGATTGCTTGAGGACAAGAAAAATCTTAAGCTTGGGGTAGTTTGATGAATGTGATTTCACCTCATATTTCATTGACATTTTGCATGCATTTTCATATAGTTTAGGCATTTTTAATTTGATTTTTGTTAGTTTTTACCTTGGAACGGGTAAGGCGGTTTTGTGGTGTTTGTGTGCAGGAATTGAGGATTAAAATGATCAAGATCAACCATGATGGAGCTTGCATGAAGACGGAGCTTGAAAAGTAAGGAAAATGAGCCAATCAGAGCCCATCACGGCCTAGCCATGACAGCCATCACGGCCGTGACGCGCAATATCTGGATTTTTAGAAACTGATTTGATCTGATTTTGTAATTGCTTGGGGATTCAAGTTACCCTAATCTATAAATAGAGCAATTAGGCTCGAAAATAGATCACTTTTGGGCTGCTACCTTAGGCAAAATTAGGATTTCTCTTCTTCTTCTTCTTCTTCTTCTTCTCCTTCTCCTTCTCCTTCTCCTTCTCCTTCTCCTCCTTCTCCTTCTCCTTCTCCTTCTCCTTCTCCTTCTCCTTCTCCTTCTCCTTCTCCTTCTCCTTCTCCTTCTCCTTCTCCTTCTCCTTCTCCTTCTACTTCTACTTCTACTTCTCCTTCTCCTTCTCCTTCTCCTTCTCCTTCTCCTTCTCCTTCTCCTTCTCCTTCTCCTTCTCCTTCTCCTTCTCCTTCTCCTTCTCCTTCTCCTTCTTCTCCTTCTTCTCCTTCTCCTTCTCCTCCTCCTCCTCCTCCTCCTCCTCCTCCTCCTCCTCCTCCTCCTCCTCCTCCTCCTCCTCCTCCTGCTGCTGCTGCTGCTGCTTCTTCTTCTTCTGCTCCTCCTCCTCCTCCTCCTCCTCCTCCTCCTCCTCCTCCTCCTCCTCCTCCTCCTCCTCCTCCTCATCTTCTCTTAGGTTTTCTTTTATGCTTTTGTTAATCAAGCTTGCTATGAACATGACAATGCTTGAGTAGTAGTCTTATTTCTAGGAATTGGGGCTATTCCCAAGATTTGTTTATGGTGATGATCGAATTGACGTTTGGTTTCTTGTTAATTTCGATTTGATTTCGATTTGATTCCTATTACTTTAATTACTCGTAAATTCGGTGGCCACTTATTTGCTTGTCGCAGATACTCTAAGGAGGAACCTAGCGGTGAACTTAGGTATCAGATCTATAGGAATCAAACTTAAGACTTAAATCACGAGAGTTAGAAGTGATCCTTCAAGGGTTAACGAATTGTCACAAAGCTTAAAGAGTTCAATTTAAATTCAATTACCACGAGAGTAGGGGTTGGTTTAATTGGGCACTGTTCTTCTAACCCGAGAGGGAGCATTAACTTATTGAGGATAAATTCACCTTCAAAGCAATTTTGATAATTAACAAGGGGTAGTCAATTTGGTAACATGAACAATCTTGTTGATAACCCAATTCCTAGGAATCTCTTTTGATTTGAAAACCCCCTAATTGATTTACTTTCCTATTTTAATTGATTGCGTTCTTAAATATATGATTTTATAGTTAATTAATTGATTTAATAATTAATTGTTATTTGAGATCACGGTCTCTGTGGGATCGATCTTTGAATTACTTGACGACGAAGCCGTGCACTTGCGGATTCGAATTCACACATCACAAAGCTTGTGTGTTAGTATGTGAAATCCCACAGGTGGAATGGGGACTGAATGTAGGTAACAGTGGTGGTGACTGAACCATGATAAATCTGGTTGTGTAGTATCTCTAAGCTCAGACTCTTTAATTTCTGTTTATGATCAAGAACCTGTGATTTTTATGTTTAAAGTTCAAATATAATTTTTGTTCTTGATTTGTATAAACTGTATTTTCTTATTACTGAGTTATTGAACCTGAACCTATTCGTTATTAATCTCTTTTATACTCATCGCCTTCTATTCAAGATTTTGTAAAAACCCTTCAGGTGGAGTGGGGACTGGATGTAGGTCACAGTGGTGGTGACTGAACCATGATAAATTTGGTTGTGTAGTATCTCTAAACTCAGACTCTTTAATTTCTGTTTATGATCAAGAACTTGTGATTTTGATGTTTAAAGTTCAAATATAATTTCTGTTCTTGATATGTATAAACTGTATTTTGTTATTACTGAGTTATTGAACCTGAACCTATTCGTTATTAATCTCTCTTATCCTCATCACCTTCTATTCAATATTTTGTAAAAACCCTTCATCGATTTTATAAAAGATCCTGAGAAAACAAATCCGCAACTCTGATTTATAAAGCTTTGTTAAAAAGTTTTAAGAGGGAAATATTTTCTTTGAAAACTCAATTCACCCCCCCCCCCCCTCTTGAGTCGTTGAAGCCAAAACAACAATTGGCATCAGAGCTAAACTCTTAAGTTTGGCTTAACAGCTATAAGAGCATGGCTTAGAATGACTGTTTAAATGAAGGGGCTTCCCTTTCACGCCCGCCTGCCTTCAATGGATCTGAGTATATCTATTGGAAGGAAAGAATGGTAATCTTTCTTGAGGCAGCAGGTGTTGACATATGGGATGCAGTAGAAAATGGAACATTTGTCCCCTCTATTGTAGATGCTAATGGTGCTCCAAGAAATAAGTCTAAAACTGAATGGAATGAGGATGATAAGAAAAAAGTTCAATATAATGAACGTGCTAAGAATATTATAACATCTGCTTTAAGCCGTGATGAGTTTTTCAGGGTTTCAAATTACAAATCAGCAAAGGAGATGTGGGATACATTGTAAGTAACACATGAAGGAACCACAAATGTAAAAAGAGCAAGAATGAACACCCTCACACATGAGTATGAGCTGTTCAGAATGAAGCAAGGAGAACCTATGACTGAAATGCAAAAGAGGTTCACACACATTGTAAATCAATTGGCTGGTCTTAGAAAAGCTATATCAAATGAGGATCAAATTAATGAGATGCTTGAGCAGGGAATGGCAACCTAAAGTCACTGCAATCTCAGAATCCAGAGATCTCTCATCAATGACCATTGCCACACGGTTTGGAAAATTGCAAGAACATGAATTGGAGTTGAACAGACTAAATGAGAGTGAATAAACTGATAAAAGAAAGAAGGGATTGGCTCTGAAATCACAAGTCAAAGAAGTATAAGACAATGATGATGATGATTCAGAACAAGAGGTTGAATCTTAAGAAGAGATGGGAATGCTAGTTAGAAAATTCAAGAACTTCCTAAAGAAGAAAGGAAACTTCAAAAGAAAGTCACCCACCTTTCAAAAGAGAAATTTTAGCAAAGGTGACAACGCTTCCAACAACATCACATGCTATGAATGTGGAAAGATTGGCCACATGAAGCTTGACTGTCCAAAACTGCAAAAGAAGGACAAAACAGAAAAGTTTGACTCAAAGGACAAGAAGTGGAGAAAGCCAAGAAAGGCCTACATTGCTTGGGATGATAATGATCTAGATCCCACTGAAGAATCTAAATCTGAGGAGGCAAACTTGTGCTTGATGGCCAGCAATAACAGTGATTCAGAAAGTGAAGTAAGTTCTAATTATCAACCTTCTTATGATGAATTGCAAAATGCTTTTGAAGAACTTCATAGATAATCCATTAGACTTGCTAGATTGCTAACTAATTCTAAGAAAACCATCACATGCTTAGAGGAGTGGTCGCGCTGTCGCGCACGCGCCAAAAAGAACGAGCGGTTTATAAAAATGTAGTTTAGGGCGACAACTTGGATGTCGTCTCACAAGGACTCTCGACTTGTTATTTATCACAAAAATCAGTTTTTTTTGGGGGGGGGGGGGGGGGGGGGGTTGGATTGAATGCAAATAAGAACAAGCAAAACAAAGCAATGAAAACAAGGCAGTTCAAAGAGATTATCAAATAGCAAAAAAAATGATTAATCTACTGTTCTCGAATTCCCAACTATCATCGGTTTATGTAAATTCCAAGCCCTAAGCAGATTCTAATCCCTTCCCGGTTGTAGCAACAATTTACAAGCGAAACCACTACTACAGATATATGTCCCTATTCCCGAATTAATCAAACGGGGTTAAGCCCTTCGTGAACTAAGCGAACACGAATTGAACACACGCGAATTAAACAAACGCGATTAATTATAGGAACATAACATCACCGAAAATAAATCAACATAACATAATATACTCCTGAATTAAGCAAATAGAAATATATAGCGTGGCATTGAAAAGGGAAAAGCATACAAAACAGGAATTACAAGAACCTCAAGTGTAGTGGAATTCGATTGCCGTAGACTAATCTAAGAAAATTAGTTCTCCATGGAAAAACGAAACACACAGAAAAATGTAAAAACAATGGAGAAGCAAAAGTTCCTTCCATCTGCCCAGAACAACCTTTTATAATATTCAGAAACAGAGCCCACTCGCGAGGCGAACATTCACTCGCGAGGCGAATATTGTGAAGAGTCAGCAACGTTTGGTCTTCTCGCGGGGCGAAGTATGTAACAGCCTGATTTTTAATTACGCTGTTTAACCGGTTAAAATATAATTAATTATATTTTAATCTGAGAGTTAGAAAGTGATTTTAAATAAGTTAAAATCATATTCATAGTCTCTATTATGGTAGAAGGTTACAGTGAAATTTTGGGTTGAAAATTCAGACGGAGCCCGGTCTGCATTTTTAACTGACAGTATAATTTTATACTGACAGAAAACCCTAATTTGACCCGAAAAATGAAATTTGTAGATTTTTTATATTTTGTCCGTGAGGAAGTCTACTTTCCAAATTTCTGATCAGAAATAAAATATTATGTTTATTCGGACGAATTTTGGTAAAAGTTCGGACGGAAAACAGTCGGTGTTTTCACTGACAGTAAGATTTTAATGATCAAAAAGCCTAATTTTGACTCGTGAACGAAATGGTTTATATTTAAATCATTTTTCCAACGAGTTTGGTTAGTTTGAAAATTTTCAGTCGAAAATGAAATATTACGTTTTACGGGCGTAAAACCCTAATCAGGGAACCGACGAAGTCGAGAAGGGAGGTGCAGAGACAAAACCGGACACCGGAGGAGCTAAGTCATGGGATGAGTCACCACCATGACTCACCAAGCATTTATGAGCATTAAATGCAAGTAATCATGACATTTAGGTAAAAAGACCAAAATACCCCCAAGCTTTCGCGGGTATTAACCAGACACATCTACGCACTCTCAACCACTCATTTTACGTGGTTGAAAACCTCCCACATCTCTACAATTTCGTGCATCCAACTCCAATAAATATTACCTATTTCATTTTGCTTTCGTTTCATTATTTTCCTCTCAAAATCGAAATCGGTAAACGCTGAGTGCGCGTACGGAATTTCCGGGAACCGCTAACGGAT
This sequence comes from Sophora flavescens, assembly GCA_030762895.1. Taxonomy (NCBI): domain Eukaryota; kingdom Viridiplantae; phylum Streptophyta; class Magnoliopsida; order Fabales; family Fabaceae; genus Sophora; species Sophora flavescens. Next base: position 77,290,746 of record CM061063.1, read on the forward strand.
AAGATCGGTGACTCATTAGTGAGTCACTTTGTGTGGACCAAAATCAGCCTCATCCTCAAAAAATGTGAGCCACATATTTAATAACCATAGTTAAGCAAAGTAACCCTAGTTAAGTTAATTAATAACTATGGTTAAGCTTATATTAATTAAATAATCACAAAACCCATTAATCTAAATGTTAAAAACCAAACAAGGCCTAATATTACTCCTATATATACCCCCCAAACCGTGGCCTCCCTCCCATTTCACTCATCTTCTTCATTTCCTTCATTTCTTCACTTTTTCTCCAAAAACACCATTGTTGATCTTCAAGAAACTTCAAGTGATTTCCATTAACAAGATTGCCAAGATCCTCATCAATTCTTCTTCTACTTTCTTAACTTAGGTAACATGATCATCTCCTCTCTTTTTAAGCTCTTGTTTTTCATATTTCTTGAGTTTTCATTTCTTAGATCTAGAACTTCAATTAATTCTAGAAAATTGTAGAAAAATCATAAAAATGTGAAACCAATTTCTATGATCTAGTTATGATCCCTCCTTTATTTATCCAAGAGCATGTGATCAAAATCATTTTCCTTCCCTATCAACCATTAATGGCCGAACCTAGGTAGGAAAATGGGTTTGGTGCTTTGTTGTTTGTTTTGAAAGTTAGTACTTGACTTAAGTTCTATAATACATGTATAGCTTAAATCCAAGAGCTTAGGTCCAACAAAAATCCCTAGCTTAAATTCCTAATATGGGCCGAAACCCTAACCGTAAAGGTTAGAGGATTTTGTTTCAAATTTTAGTCTTGTAATAAGTAATCTATGTTAGTTAAGACTCTAGTAACTAGGATCCAAAAGATGACATTAAGAAGATAATCCTAAACCTATTTTCTAAGTCTTGACCGAACCTAGCCCTAAAGTGTCATAGATGGGTGTTAGTTGATTAAATTATAATTATGTTGTTTGGTTGAAGGTGGGTGTGTTAACTCGTGGCGGAATAACGAGAATCGTCGTGTACGTGTTTCCGATGCTAACTCAGGTGGGGAAAAGAATCAACCTATCGTCGGAATCGATAAGTAGTAGATTATATGATAATTGTGTAGGGCGACCTAAACCCTACTAGTAGTTGAGTAATCGACAAGACCAAAATCATATTGGAAACCTTTTCTGTAAAACCAATGGTGATTTGGGGATTGTAGGTTTATCGACATTAGGATGATTTTATCTTATCTGAGGTTGATTGAATTTATTATTATTATTTCATTGCTTATGTGATATTTTGTGGTATTTGAATTATTTTCTGATATTGTGTTATGCATGATCTGCCTAGTTTTTAATATTGTGCTTAGCTGATTTTTAAGTAAGGATATGTGTTGTTCGGGAGATAATTGTTTGGGTGAGAGAATAAAGGTGATTTAGAGGTGCCTAGCCTAATTAAGTGGTTTTATCTAAGAGGAAAAAGGTGTTGAGACTTTGATGGAAGGTTGAGGCACTAGGTTGTTATTGATTTAAATTAGGGAGATTCATTTATCGAGGTATTGTTAGTCACAGCCGTGTGAGTGGAACACACGAGGTTAGGATATCCTATTTTGGGGATATCAGATATTACGGGTGAGTGCCCTACGGATGTGGATGCCGAGGTAGACTACCGTAATACTCTTTAGTTCTTGATGCGTTCGAATGTTCTTGGCACTGGACCGTTTTGGATTGATATTCCTTGACGAGTTCGTACGTTCTTGGCACTGGACCGTTATGGAAGGATGTTCCTTGACGAGTTCGTATGTTATTGACACCGGACCATTTTAGACTAATAAGTGTTTAGTCTTTGATGCGTTCGAAAGTTATTGGTACTGGACCGTTCTGGACTACTGACTAATGTGACAGGAGTGAAGATGGCCATATCAGTATAAAGTTTTAGTTGCATGGGCTGAGGGTAGAGGATGATATAGTGGATTGAGGATGATTGTTGATTTTGAGTGATGCGTGTCTGTGACAATTACTGTATAATATACTATTACTCTTTTCCGCTTTTTGATGATAGAACTGTTTCTTATTCCCTATATCTTTGTGTGTTGTATTTTATTTCTGATGTGATCGTACGAGAAGACCCGATGGAGGAACCAATTGCTGAGGAGTTAGATGGAACTCCGTATGAACCAGATGCTGGAGGTCGAGCTGTGATCCATGGCGATTAGAGTATAGACATTATGGCCAGTGTGTCTAAGGAGTATTTATATTTCCGCTAAGTATGTCTGTAGTGCAGTTTATGCCTGTGAGGGATCCTACTGAGAGGGTACCCTCAACAGTGTTTTGGTAATGTGATAAATAAACATATGTGTATTTATGTAATATAGTTTGGTGTGTTTTATATTTGTAGAAGTTATATGATTATTAATTAAGTTTTAATTTTTACGTATTTTCAACGATAAGCGTGCGATTAAGTAAATAAATAATAAGGTTCTAATTTAATAATACAATGGGGCACAGCGGGGTGTCTCAAAGTACTTCTCGCGTGGCGAGGAATGGAACAGTCATGGCTTCTGGTCTTCAGTCTCGCGAGGCGAGACATGTATCCACGAGGCGACACAGAACAGGTTGCATTTCTCTGGAACAGTTAGCTATCAGCGTCGTGAGGCGAGGTGTTATTCGCGGGGCGAACCAGAGAGGATGACATTTTTACTGTTCAGCTGGCTTTCAGGTTCGCGAGGCGAACACCTCCAGACTTGAAATTCCTCTGATTCTTTCTTCCCTTGACTTCTAACTTAACCTGAAAACAATAAAATAGCCATAAGTGCTTTATTTGACTCAAAACTGGCTAAATTAACCTAAAAATACTTTAACGACTCAAAATGTTGCTTAAAGACAATCAAGTCTAATTTGGGCGAAAATGATATATAATTTTCACAAAACCACGGTCATACTAGTCATAAAACTAGATGAGCCAGTGGCTGATCAAAATACCCCAAACTTAAACTTTGCTTGTCCCCAAGCAAACTAAAACTCAAAAATTTAAAAAGACTCAAGACATGACAAGCTTAAGGATTCAATCAACTTTGCACAAATTTCAAGCAATTTAACAAAATAGTTTTCTTCAATATTCCCCCCTTTCAAACAAAGTAATCCCCACAATCATTTATTCTAAACAATTGAGAATTTCATCATTCAAACAATCATTAATCTAAGCAGGGGATCCAAATCACACACAAGAGGGAGATCACCAAATTCAAACAATTGCCTTCCTCACAAGGGCATTTTTGTGTTTCACTCATTCGCTCAATTTTTGTCAGGCTAACAACATTTCACTCAATTTCACTTTTAAGAACACTTCCCATAAATTTGATTTTCATCACAAAAATGGTTCCCACAGAAAACATGCATGCAACATCAAAAGGTCTTTTATGGTTGTAATGGGGCCTGGCTAAGGGTAGGATATACAAAGGAACTAGGCTTAAGACCCTAGGAACTAAGAGAGCATGAGCTTTTTACACTTTGAATTTCCAATCAAGTTCCTTTTTTCATTTTTCTTTATGCTTTGGGTGACTACAACCATTTCTTCCAATACTTTTATTTTTATCATTTTTACACTTTTCTTCTTTTTTTTTTCTGCTTTTCTTTTTTTCTTTTTCTTTTACTCACCCCAGAATGACATGTCACATCCTTCTAGCCACCCCAAACTTAGTTTCTTACAACCATTCTCTTACTAAGATTCCATGCTCTCCTAATCCTAAGATCGGGTTAACATGGTTTTTCAGAATTTTGGCTTGTAACATAGGGTCATTAAGAAACAACAGGCTAATTAGGCTCAAGGGGGCAAACTAAGGAACATGCATTAGGGATGGTTCAATTTAGGCTAAGTAGTTATTTACAAAGAAAATGCCTAAATTATCTGAAGCAAACACATAAACATGCAAACCAAGAAGAGATTCAAGCAAATTCGGAAAAGTGCAACTTAAAAGTGATTTCACACAGTCAAGAACATGTTGGAGGCTCAAATCGTCACCTGGACATTTTTGCAAATTGTTTGACAGAGATTATATCCCTAGTGTGTGCTTCCCTTCACCCCAAACTTATCATAAATCATGCCATCACAACAAAATCTCAAAGTTCAGTTTTCAATCACATGGGGATCACTTTTCAAAAAATTTTAAAATCTAGGGGGAATCATCACATCAATCATGCAATCAATCTGTGCAAAATCAATCAAAATCAATCAATCTCACCGACCAAAGACTCACACAATTTATTCAAGAGCTAAAAGAAAGACAAGACAAAACAAAACTACAACTAGTTCCCTCCCCCAAACTTAGAACATACATTGTCCCCAATGAAACAACATCACTATAAAATCAGAGTGAGGGAAAGGAAAGGGTGCTCCCTGATCAAGTGTCAGTGTAGGTGGGAGTTTCCAAGGAGAGCTCCTCAACATTAGCATCCACAGGAACACCAGCATCCACACCATGGAATGGCTTCAGCCTCTGCCCGTTAACCTTGAAGGACTTGTTGGTACCTGCACTTTTAATCTCTACTGCACCATAAGGAAAAACGTTAGTGACAACAAAGGGGCCATCCCATTTGGACCTAAGTTTCCCAGCCATTAATTTCAGGCGGGAGTTAAACAGTAAGACTTGCTGGCCCACAAAAAAAAATTTCTAGTAATCATCCTAGCATGAAAAAGTTTTGTTTTCTCTTTATAAATCCTGGAGCTTTCATAGGCTTCTAGCCTAAGCTCCTCAAGCTGCTACAACTGTAGTTTCCTTTCAATACCAGCTTTCTTCATTTCCAAGTTACAGCACTTGACTGCCCAATATGCACAGTTCTCAACTTCCACAGGGAGGTGACATGCCTTACCAAATACAAGCCGGAAGGGGGACATTCCTATTGGCGTCTTGAAAGCGGTCCTCTGAGCCCACAGTGCGTCTTCCAGATGGCGGCTCCAGTCCCTCCTGTTCGGCTGCACCATTTTCTCTAAAATCTGCTTGATCTCCCTGTTTGATATCTCAGCCTGGCCATTGGTCTGGGGATGATAAGCAGTGGAAACTCTATGCACAACTCCATATTTCCTGAGTAAGGCTTCCTTGGTTCGGTTGCAGAAGTGAGTGCCCTGGTCACTGATAATAGCCCGTGGTATGCCAAACCTGCCAAAAATATTGGACCTAACAAATCTCGAAACAACTTTAGCATCGTTAGTCCTAGTGGGGATTGCTTCCACCCACTTTGAAACATAGTCAACAGCCAAAAGAATATACAGAAAACCAAAAGAAGCAGGGAAATGACCCATAAAGTCGATTCCCCACACATCAAAAACCTCACAAAAAAACATGGGCTGCTGAGGCATCTCACTCCTACGAGTGATGGCAGGGCCTGCTGTTTGACATTCCTTGAAATTCCTGTAGACCTCATAGGCATCTCTAAAAATTGTGGGCCAGTAGAACCCAGAATCCAGGACTTTTCTTGCCGTCCTCTGTGGTCCAAAGTGTCCTCCTACTTGAGAGGCATGGGAGAAGTGCAAGATGGACTCTGTCTCATGATCGGGGACACACCTCCGAATAACCTGATCACTGCAAAACTTCCAAAGGTACGGATCATCCCACACATAGTACTTTGAATCGCTCTTGAGCTTGTGGAACTTGGATCTACTTGTACCTGCAGGAACAACACCAGCAACAAGAAAATTAACAATGTCAGCAAACCATGGTGTTACCCCATACAGATGTAGAAGTCGCTCATCAGGAAAATCATCTTGGATGGGAGAAGTATCCTCATCCCTTGCTATTCGGCTCAAGTGATCGGCTACCAAATTTTCAGCTCCACTCCTGTCTTTTATCTCCACATTGAACTCTTGGAGCAAAAGCATCCACCGGATCAATCTTGGCTTAGCTTCTGGTTTCTTTAACAGGTACTTCAGAGCTGCATGGTCAGTGAAAACAATAACCCTAGAACCTAGCAAATATGACCTAAATTTATCAAGTGTAAACATAACAGCTAGCAGTTCCTTCTCAATGGTGGTGTAATTGGATTGTGCAGCATCTAATGTCCTAGAAGCATAATGAATGACATGGGCAGCCTTGCCCACCCTTTGTGCCAGAACCGCTCCCACAGCAAAATTAGAAGCATCACACATGAGTTCAAAAGGGAGGGTCCAGTCAGGGGGCTGGATGACGGGGGTAGAGGTCAATGCTCTTTTCAGGTAGTCAAATGCCATCTTGTAGTTGTCATCAAAATGGAACATGGCATCATTCTTCAGCAGGTTTGACAATGGCAGAGCTATCTTGCTGAAGTCCTTAATAAAGCGCCTGTAGAAACCTGCATGGCCAAAGAAAAGAACGGATCTCGCGTACGCAAGATGGGTAAAGCAATGAAGAAATCACATCAATTTTTGCAGGATCTACTGAAATACCCTCTTTAGAAATAACATGACTCAACACAATCCCCTGTTCTACCATAAAGTGACATTTTTCATAGTTCAAAATCAGATCAGTCTCAATGCATCTTTCTAGAACTAAACTCAGACTATGCAAACATGCATCAAATGAGGAGCCATATACAGTGAAGTCATCCATGAACACCTCCATGCAATTTTCAATAAATTCAGTAAAAATGCTAAGAATGCATCTTTGGAAGGTGCCAGGAGCATTACAAAGGCCAAATGGCATCCTCCTATAGGCAAACGTGCCGAAGGGGCACGTGAAAGTGGTCTTTTCCTGATCCTCAGGGGCAATATGGATCTGGAAGTACCCGGAAAAGCCATCAAGAAAACAGTAATGAGATTTACCAGCCAGCCGTTCCAGCATCTGATCTATGAACGGCAAAGGAAAGTGATCCTTTCTGGTGGCCTGGTTCAACTTCCTATAATCTATACAGACTCGCCAGCTATTCTGGACTCTAGTGGGTACAAGCTCATTATTATCATTTCTTACCACAGTGAGGCCGGACTTCTTGGGTACAACTTGCACTGGACTTACCCAAGTACTATCAGAGATGGGGTATATGATACCTGCCTACAGAAGTTTAGCCACCTCTTTCTTGACCACATCCAGAATCAATGGATTGAGCCACCTTTGGGCCTGTCTAACTGGTTTAGCCCCATCCTCCAATAGAATTCTGTGCATACATCTGGAGGGGCTAATTCCTGGAATGTCAGCCAAGGTCCACCCAATAGCCTTCTTGTGCTTCTTCAGAACCTCCAATAGTTTTGCTTCCTGGTCAGAGTCAAGGCTGGAAGAGATAATGACTGGAAGTTTTTCATTTGTCTCCAAGTAAGCATACTTCAGGTTCCCAGGAAGTGGCTTGAGCTCTAAGGAAGGTGGCTGCTCAATGGATGGTACATTTGGAGTAGCCATGATGTCAAGAACTTCTGCTGAACAGACAGCTTCACTCTCACTATCACCCTGCAAAGTTGAATCAAGAAACTCAGCACAAACAGCACACGGGTTAGTGTCAGTACAGTCAGTACATGAATATAAATCATCAAAACCAGAAATGAATGGAAAATCAGAAACAAAGTCCTCATGGGTGTCCTCAATAATCTCAGAAAGCAACTCTAATTGGAAAACAGAGTGCTCCTCCAATGGATGTTTCATAGCATCAAAGATGTTGAACTTTGCCACAATATCACCAAACTCCATAGACATAGTCCCATCATTAACATCAATCTTAGTCTTAGCTGTCTTCATGAATGGTCTGCCCAAGATTATTGGTGATCTACTGGAATTTGTCTCTCCTGCCATGTCTAGGATGTAGAAGTCAGCAGGGAAAATCAGCTCATCGACTTGTACCAACACATCTTCTACCGTTCCCATGGGGTTGGCACTGGTCCTATTGGCCAACTGGATGGTGAGACCTGTATACTGCAAGGGCCCAAGATCAATGTTATTGAAAATAGAAGTGGGCATGACCTTTATGGAGGCTCCCAAATCCAGCATGCAATTTTCAAATTTTCTGTCCCCAATAGTGCATGGAATAGTAAAAGTGCCCGGATCCTTGCACTTCTGTGGTAATGCCTGAGTAGGGGCTAAAACAACAACTCTTTCTGGTGCAGGCTTAGACTGGATAAGAGCTGAAACATTTCTTCCCAAATTAACTCTCTCATTATTCTTCAACTTCCTCCTGTTGGTGCATAGATCCTTCAGAAATTTTGCATACTTAGGCACCTGCTTGATCACATCTAGAAGAGGAATATTTACAGTCACCTTTCTGAACAAATCTAAGATTTCCCTCTCCTTGTCTTCAACACCAATCTTCTTATTTTTCTGTACTCTGTGTGGGAAGGGGATCGGTGGTATGTATACTTTCTCAGCTTCAACATCAACAGTAGGCTCAGGAGTTACCTCAACAGTTTCTTCATTTTTTTCAGAGGCTGCCTCAACAACTTTTCCAGATCTCAGAGAAATGGCACTCACATTAGGATTAGAGACATTGGGATTTATCACTGTTTGTTCCGGCAGTTGACTTGATCCTTGAGCTTGCTGTATGTTGTTTATGGATGTGGCAAGCTGTCCAATCTGTGTCCTCAAATATTTAATGATAGCATCTGTTCGCTGCTGAGATTGGCCAACTTGCTGCTGAAACTGTGTCTGTGAGGCCTGAAACTGTCCAATTTGCTGCTGGAAAAGTGTAGTCATTTGTGCAGTCAATTGTGAAGTCATTTGCTTGAACATGTCCTCCAGTGAAGGTCCAGAAGGTGCAGAAGTGGTCACTTGAGGAGGATTCTGAGGTGCCATCGGTTGTTGTTGGGATGAGTTCCCATACCGAAGATTAGGATGATTCCTCCAATTGGGATGGTACCTATTTGTGGAGAGGTCTGGAGTGCTGTACCGGTTGTGACTGTTGCCTTGATTGTAAGGATGGACTGCATAAGCCTGAGACAGATCAGTGACGAACTCTTCCTTCGGAATGGGGCATGCATCATATGGGTGCTCAGTAGAGTTGCACATGCTACACAACCTTGCAGGCTGAACCCTATCTATTTCCAATTGCCTTACAAAATAAGTGAGCTCATCCATTCTATTCTCAAGGGCCTGGTTGGACGAAGAGCTATGGACCTCATGCACACCTCTTGTCTCAACAGAATTTCTTCTGGTTGTAAACTGCTGGGAATTCAGTGACATATTTTCAATTAGTTGCTTGGCAGCAGCTGGGGTTTTATCAACAAGTTCTCCCCTACTAGCAGCATCCAAAATATTCCTATCCATCGGTAGTAATCCCTCATAAAAGTACTGGATAAGAAGTTGCTCAGAAATCTGATGCTGAGGGCAACTGGATACCAAATGCTTGAATCTCTCCCAATATTCAGCCAACGACTCATTTCCTTGTCTGATGCCACATATTTCCTTCCGGATTGATGCAGCTCTAGAGGCAGGAAAATATCTTTCTAAGAAAACCTTCTTCAATTCGTTCCAGGTGGTAATAGAGTTTGGCTCAAGATATAATAGCCAATCCTTTGCAGCGCCCTGGAGTGAGAACGGAAAAGCTTTCAGCTGGATGTTATCCTCAGTTACTCCCTCTGATCTCAAGGTTGTGGAGCAGACGACCTGGAATTCCTTCAAATGCTTGTGTGGATCCTCACCTGCAAGACCACTAAACTTTGGCAACAAGTGAATGAAACCAGATTTTAATTCAAAAGGAGTATCAGCACCAGGATATGCAATACACAAGCCATTATAATTTACATCAGGGGCAGCAAGCTGTCTTAATGTCCTTTGGTCACCCATATTGTCAAAAACAGTTTTGGAATTAGAATCACTACTAGTGCTAGCCCGAATTTCTCTATAGCGTGTGTGCAGTGTTCTTTCAATTTCAGGATCAAAATCACACAATTCAGGGCAAGTAGACCTAGTAGCCAGACCAATTCAAAACAAAAAAAAATAAAAGAAAAAAGAAAGAAAATAAAAAAAATTGCGAAAATAACAAACAAGAGTCCCCGGCAACGGCGCCAATTTTTTGGTCGCGCTGTCGCGCACGCGTCAAAAAGAACGAGCGGTTTATAAAAATGTAGTTTAGGGCGACAACTCGGATGTCGTCTCACAAGGACTCTTGTTATTTATCACAAAAATCAGTTTTTTTTTTGGGGGGGGGGGGGGGGGTTGGATTGAATGCAAATAAGAACAAGCAAAACAAAGCAATGAAAACAAGGCAGTTCAAAGAGATTATCAAATAGCAAAAAAAAACGATTAATCTACTGTTCTCGAATTCCCAACTATCATCGGTTCATGTAAATTCCAAGCCCTAAGCAGATTCTAATCCCCTCCCGGTTGTAGCAACAATTTACAAGCGAAACCACTACTACAGATATATGTCCCTATTCCCGAATTAAGCAAACGGGGTTAAGCCCTTCGTGAACTAAGCGAACACGAATTGAACACATGCGAATTAAGCAAACACGATTAATTATAGGAACATAACATCACCGAAAATAAATCAACACAACACAATATACTCCTGAATTAAGCAAACAGAAATATATAGCATGGCATTGAAAAGGGAAAAGCATACAAAACAGGAATTACAAGAACCTCAAGTGTAGTGGAATTCGATTGCAGTAGACTAATCTAAGAAAATTAGTTCTCCATGGAAAAACGAAACACACAGAAAAATGTAAAAACAATGGAGAAGCAAAAGTTCCTTCCATCTGCCCAGAACAGCCTTTTATAATATTCAGAAACAGAGCCCACTCGTGAGGCGAACATTCACTCGCGAGGCGAATATTGTGAAGAGTCAGCAACGTTTGGTCTTCTCGCGGGGCGAAGTACTTCTCGCGTGGCGAGGAATGGAACAGTCATGGCTTCTGGTCTTCAGTCTCGCGAGGCGAGACATGTATCCGCGAGGCGACACAGAACGGGATGCATTTCTCTGGAACAGTTAGCTATCAGCGTCGCGAGGCAAGGTGTTATTCGCGGGCCAACCAGAGAGGATGACATTTTTACTGTTCAGCTGGCTTTCAGGTTCGCGAGGTGAGAAGACTCTCGCGAGGTGAACACCTCTAGACTTGAAATTCCTCTGATTCTTTCTTCCCTTGACTTCTAACTTAACTTGAAAACAATAAAATAGCCATAAGTGCTTTATTTGACTCAAAACTGGCTAAATTAACCTAAAAATACTTTAACGACTCAAAATGTTGCTTAAAGACAATCAAGTCTAATTTGGGCGAAAATGATATATAATTTGCACAAAACCACGGTCATACTAGTCATAAAACTAGATGAGCCAGCGGCTGATCAAGGAGAAAACTTCTGTTTTAAACAAAGAGGTAGATCAATTAAAAATAGAAATTTGTGCTTTAAAAGAAAAATTAGCTATTGTCTTAGATGCACCTATATGTGATAAATGTCCTAAGTTGGAGAAACATATAAATCATTTGAATGGTGATCTATCTAGAGTTACTAGTGATAAAGAAATCTGGAATGCATCTAGCTGTACATTGACTAAAGAAGTTGAAAAACTGAAAAATGACTTAGCTAAGTTCACAAATGGTAAATATAATTTGGATGCATTGTTAGGACAGCAAAAATGTGTTTATGATAAGGCTGGAATAGGCTATAAACCTAAGATACATGAGGAATCTTTCAAGGAATTTTTTGCTGCACCTATGACATCAAACACACCATTTGTTAAATGTTATTTCTGTGCTAGAAAAGGTCACACAGCTTCTACATGTCATTACAAAAAATCTGCTTATAATGAGTCTAAATATATATGGGTACCTAAAGGAACTAATGCTCCAACTAACTCAAAAGGACCCAAACAGATTTGGGTACCTAAAGCAAAAAAATGATTATGTTTTGTAGGTGTGTTGGAAAGCCAAGAACAATGGCCGTTCCAAGCACATGACTGGAGCCAAGAGCAAGTTCATTTCCTTTACCCCTAAGTCGAGTGGTAGTGTTACCTATGGAGACAATAATAAAGGAAGAATACTTGGCATTGGCAACATTGGAAGTGACTCAACAACAATCATTGAGGATGTACTATATGTTGAGGGACTGAAACATAACCTGTTAAGTATCAGTCAACTATGTGACAAAGGCTTCAAGGTAAAATTCAATTCCAATAGTTGCTTAATAGAAAATCGGCATGATGAAAATTTGAAATTAATTGGACATAGGACAGATAACATCTATATGCTTAATTTAGATAATATCTCTTCAAATACTGCATGTTGTCTTATTTCAAAAGAAGAAGAGAATTGGCTTTGGCATAGAAGAATTGCACACATTCACATGAACCACTTGAATAAATTGATTCGTAAAGATCTTGTAATTGGCTTGCCTCAACTAAAATTTGTGAAAGATGGACTATGTGATGCATGTCAAAAAGGAAATCAAGTTAAGGTGTCTTTTAAACCAAAGAACATTGTTTCAACAACTAGACCCTTGCAACTTTTACACATGGATTTATTTGGTCCATCTAGAACCAAAATCTTTGGTGGTAACTCGTATGCATTGGTAATAGTAGATGATTACTCTAGATATACATGAACATATTTTCTATCTCATAAGAGTGATTCATTTGCTGCATTTAAGAAAATGGCAAAAATGGTGCAAAATGAAAAGGACGTAAAAATTGTTTTATAAGAAGTGATTATGGGGGAGACTTTCAAAATGAAGTGTTTGAAAACTTTTGTGATGAGCATGGCATTCAACATAATTTTTCTGCTCCTATAACTCCACAACAAAATGGAGTAGTGGAAAGAAAGAATAGATCATTAGAGGAGATAGCAAGAACTATGTTGAACGACTCTAGCTTGCCAAAACATTTTTGGGCAGATGCTGTTAATACAACCTGCTATGTGCTAAATAGAGTCTTGATAAGACCAATCTTAAAGAAAACCCCTTATGAGCTTTACAAAGGAAGAAAACCAAATATAGCACATTTTCATGTTTTTAGGTGCAAGTGCTTTGTTCTTAACAATGGAAAGAATAATCTTGGAAAATTTGATGCAAAGGCTGATGAAGGAATTTTCCTAGGTTACTCCCTATCTAGTAAAGCATTTAGAATATATAATAAGAGAACACAAACTATTGAGGAATCTGTGCGTATGACATTTGATGAGTCTCACCCCAAAAGGTTGGGAAAGAATTGTGTTATTGATGATCTTGCAGATTCAATTGAGAAAACTCTCCTAGAAGAGAAACAGGACAATGAAGAAGATGAAAGCTTAAAGAACGAATCGCTGCAGCAGGAGCAAGCAGAACAACAGCCAGACCTACCAAAGGAATGGAGGACTGCCAGAAATCATCCAATTGATAACATCATCGGTGAAATTACAAAGGGTGTAACTACTAGACAATCTCTTAGAAATGTTTGTAATCATATAGAATTTATGTCTCAAGTAGAACCTAAGAACATAGATGATGCTATCATTGATGAACATTGGATGATAGCTATGCAAGATGAGTTAAACTAGTTTGAAAGAAACCAAGTTTGGAAACAAGTGCCTAAACCCAAGAACTGTCAAGTAATAGGTACAAAATGGGTTTTTAGGAATAAACTAGATGAAAATGGTATAATTGTAAGAAACAAGGCTTGATTGGTAGTCAAAGGGTATAACTAAGAAGAAGGCATAGATTATGATGAACCATATGCACCAGTAGCAAGATTATAAGCTATAAGAATGCTACTTGCTTATGCTTGCATAATGGGATTTAAATTGTATCAAATGGATGTTAAGAGTGCTTTCTTAAATGGATTTATACAAGAGGAAGTGTATGTTGGTTAACCACCTGGTTTTGAGAATAATGAATTGCCTAACCATGTTTATAAACTGTCTAAAGCACTATATGGCTTAAAGCAAGCTCCTAGAGCTTGGTATGAAAGGTTAAGTAATTTTCTCATTGAAAAAGGATTTAAAAGAGGTAAAGTTGACACAACTTTGTTCACTAAGAAAAAGGCACACAACACTTTACTTGTACAAATATATGTGGATGATATAATTTTTGGTGCTACTAATGAGCAGTTGTGCAATGAGTTTGCAAGTCTTATGCAGAGTGAGTTTGAAATGTCAATGATGGGTGAGCTAAACTTTTTCCTTGGACTATAAATAAAGCAAACTGTAAATGGAATCTTTGTTAGCCAAACCAAGTACTGCAATGAGTTGATCAAGAAGTTTGGCATGGAAAAAGCTAAGGAGATGGCTACTCCAATGAGTACCTTCTGTTATCTGGACAAGGATGAGCAAGGTAAACCTGCTGATGTTTCTAAATTCAGAGGTATGTTAGGCTCACTACTTTATCTTATTGCTAGTAGGCCAGATATCATGTTTAGTGTATGCATGTGTGCTGGGAATCAAGCAAATCCAAAAGAATCACACTTACACCAGTTAAAAGGATCATTAAGTATCTGTCAGGAACAAAAGACATGGGATTATGGTATCCCAAGGGAGCTACATGTACTTTAATTAGCTATTCAGACTCTGATTTTGCTGGTTGTAAACTAGATAGAAAGAGTACTAGTGGAACTTGCCATTTACTTGGAAACCCATTAGTATCATGGTTCAGTAAGAAACAATCTAGCGTGGCTTTATCCACTGCATAGGCTGAATATGTAGCAGCTGGTAGCTGTTGTGCACATGTTTTATGGATGAAACAACAATTAGTTGATTATGGTGTGCAACTAAACCAAGTTCCTATTAGATGTGACAATACAAGTGAAATTAACCTAACTAAGAATCCCATAATGCACTCTAGAACTAAACACATAGAAATCAGACATCATTTCATTAGAGACCATATACAAAGTAGAGAAATTGAAATTGAATATGTTGATACAACTAAACAACTTGCAGATATTTTTACCAAGCCCTTGAACAAGGAAAACTTCTTCTTCATTATAAGAGAATTGGGCATAATCGATCAATCCTATATCTAATCTCTAAAGAAACAGGAGAAAATCTAAAAAAGGAGGAAAATTAATGGACGCACTTATTCTTTGATTTGTCCCTGCACCTATCCCTCTATCATGAACAATTTTATATGCTATGTTTGAATGTTTAAAATGCTTACCTTCTCTATTGCTTTGAATGTTTCTTTTCTTTACCTTTTTTATGATGCCAAAAGGGGGAGGAAAAAGTAAGATATAGAGAAAGGAGAAAATAACAAATTATACATGCATATGTTGAGGTGGAGCTAAGGAGTTTATAAGCTTACATGATTAAATCAAATTTTGCTCTGTTAATACTCTGTTAATATTTGTTTTGCTCTGATATACTTCTGCTCTGACTGCTTTGATACCATGATATAAATCTGTCAAAACACTAAGCGTCTGCTATACTTATATTTTGAGCTTATAATTTGTTAAAATGTTTGTCATAATCAAAAAGGGGGAAATTGTTAGACTCAATGACTGAGAGATTTTGATATATGGTAAATACAACTTAAATAGTATGCAAGTGTTTAGTGTCAAATTGTAAAGACAGGTATCAAGCAATATTCAACAAGTTCACTGAGCAATCAAAGGAGAATATTCAAGGAAGAACTTAGAGGAATCAAAGAGAAAGGGTGAAGATCAAGTAATCATCAAGACAATAGCATGAATGAAGAAATTAGTGTTAAGTCTTAGATGATTGTAAGAGATGAAATCTCTTATTCACAAATAGCTCAATTAAGAAAGATGCATGAAGAAAATCATTATTCATAACCTGCATTAAAAGGAATAAGTTTTTGTTAATGAAAATGATTTTTGGAAATAATAATAGAAGCGCTCGTCCAACACTGAAATAATATAAGCGCTCGTCCAACACTAGGAATAATAGAAGCGCTCCTCCAACAGTGGTAAAAGCTGGAGTCCAAGAAAGTGGCAGAAGCTCACGTCTACTAAAATGACAGAAGCTCACATCTACTAAAATGACACAAGCGCACGTCTACTAAAATGACAGAAGTGCTCATCCACTAAAGTGATACAAGCGCTCGTCTACTAAAGTGATACAAGCGCTCGTCTACTAAAGTAATACAAGCGCTCGTCCACTAGTTGTAGCACGTCCAATTACTTTGTGTTAGTACTCCCGTCTGCTGACGTGTCAAATGGATGCGGCTATTTTTTTTTAAGATGGACGCAGCTATTTTTCCAAATGGACTTGTTATTTTATGGACGTGAATTCTATAAGAACTATCAGAATCTTATCTCAAGAACGAGAATCAAGAAAACTGATTCCGTTAAATCAGATCCAAATCTGTTTTGATTGATCCCAACGAATGTAACTTGTTTTCTATATAAAGAGGGAGCAAAGGAACACTTTAATAAGAATCATAACGAATAACAAAAGAATTATAACGTTACACATATCATTCATCATCTTCATTGAGATTACTGTGAAAAGAGTGTTTCAATACTCATAAGTGCTTCAATTTGTTTTATCTGACTATTGAGAGTTAGAAATCAACTTTTGTTTTTACTTTTCGATTGTAAATAGAGAGGGAGTCTTTTTAGGTGATTAGGGTGAGGTATCCCTAAGGAAGAACTTTGAGGATCTTCACAAGAGTGTCGTATCTCAAGGTGAAGGAGTGCTCTGTGGTGTAAAGGTTTTTCAAGCTACCTGGAAAAGTTTGTGTTAGTGTGTGAAATCCCACAAGTGAAGTGGGGACTGGATGTAGGTCACAGTGGTGGTGACTGAACCAGGATAAATCTGGTTGTATAGTATCTCTAAACTCAGGCTCTTTAATTTCTGTTTATGATCAAGAACCTGTGATTTTGATGTTTAAAGTTCAAATATAATTTCTGTTCTTGATCTGTATAAACTGTATTTTGTTATTACTGAGTTATTGAACCTGAACCTATTCGTTATTAATCTCTCTTATCCTCATCACCTTCTATTCAATATTTTGTAAAAACCCTTCATCGATTTTATAAAAGATCCCGAGAACATAAATCCGCAACTCTGATTTATAAAGCTTTGTGAAAAAGTTTTAAGAGGGAAATATTTTCTTTGAAAACTCAATTCACCCCTCCCCCCTCTTGAGTCGTTGAAGCCAAAACAACAGGGTTCTTAAGGGTTTTGGGAAAGGAGCACCAAGGGAAATGCCATCATCTGGTTGATTGAACCAGGGATCATCGGTAGGGATAATTGGTTGAAATTGCGGTCAAGATGAGGTGGCTATTTGTGAGTGAGAAGGTGAAGATGTAGGCAAGTTTGTCGTTTGGTCAATTTGTGTTGGTTGGGGTGAGAGTGGTATGGGAATGTATACACCATCAGTTATGGTTTGATTTAACACATCATTTGGAGTAGAGACAACAATGTTATCATTAGAGGTAACAGCAACATGAACAACAACAACTTTATTTTCTAGACTAGACACTAAGGTATCTGCTGCTAATTGAACAGGATCACTAGCAGGGATGGTTACCTTAGAAGTCTTAGTTGTTCTGGTCTTTCTTGCTGGTTGCCTTCTGGGTTTTGTTGAGACAGGCACAACGACCTCAACAACAGCAACAGAAGTTTTCTGCATCTTCAGGATGGTACTGATAGGAACTCTATCCTCATCAGCTTCCTCTTCCTCATTGTGTGAGAAGATAACTCTTATTTACTTCTTCACAACATGAGCATCAGAAGGTTCCCTGATCACAATGCCACCAGCTGGCCTGTTAGGGGTAGGCTTCCTTGCTGCAGTGGTTTTTTGCCTACTTACTCCTTTTACTCCTAGGACTTTAGCATTATTTGCTCCAACCATTTCCTCCTTGATTTTCATCAATTCTTCAGTTTTGACCATTGCAGCAGCAGCATAGGTACTGAGGTTCATGTTAGCTATATTCATTTTACCAAAGTCTGCATCTGATATTGGTTTTTCAGATAAGATTCTAGCTTGCTCTCCAAGAGTCCTTGCAGCAAGAATTTCATGGATTCCTTAAGCCTTAAAAATCTTAGACAGAAGATGGCAATAGGGAAATGTCGAAAGTTTGGTCTTGTTGATCACAGCATCTCTGAATCTTACATACAAGATTCTAGGAAGATTGATTTTTGTCTCCGTAAGAAGATGGCAAGGGCATAATTTGTGCAGAGAGGAGAGGTTGTCCTTAGATCCAACCTTATGAAGAACCACCTTATTAAGAATCTGATGAAGGATGTGAACAATGTCCTTCATTTCAACAGCTTTCCAAAAGTGAGTTCTGACTGTGTCTTCTTTCATGAGATAGACTTCAATGGTCTCAGAGCCACCCAAATTAGCTTCCCATGACTCAGTAAAAACCAAACCTTCCTGAGCACAGAAAATGGCATCAGCAATAGTCTTCTCTGAGACTTCAATCTTCTTTCTCAACACAGTAGAGAAGAAGTCAGTATCAGTCACTTGAATATTCCTCCAGAAATCCCTAATCAGGTTGGGAAAGACATAGACTTTCTCTATGAAGAGTCCTCCCCACCCAGCTGCATTAACATACTTGCTTATGTCTAAGTTGTAGTCTTGCAACACTCCAAAGTTGAAATGATGCTCAATTGCCAAGTTAAGCTTGCCCACGTTGAAGATTGAAGAAGAAGCCATTTTGGTGAGAGGAGTTAGGGTTTGGAAAACAGAGAGAAGAAGAGCTCGAGATTTTTAGGGAAGTGTAAAGTTTTTATCAGAGGGAAAAGATTACTTTTAAAAGATTTTTTAATCCCAAAGGTTTAACAAAAAAACTTTTGACATGACATGTCATTATGGATAAAACGGCGTTGGTAACTTGGAACTATAAAAAGGTCTTGATGGGATTGATGAAAGTACTAACTCGGCAAAGAGAATAAAGGATAAATTTGTCATTGAGACAAAATAAATACATTTAATAAAAATAAAAAATATGCTTAAACACAAGCAGATGTGGACTCGTATGAAATTATACAATGGACGCGGTAACCAACAATAGTGGACGCGACATATAGGTGTTCAACGCAACATGCAATAGACGCACAACTTTTAATAGGTATTAGACGTGCATAAGTAATAGACGCAAGATTAACAAAACAAATTTTTCTCAAGGCTGGACGCCTAAATTAATCCACACATATCATACTAAGATGCTTCCTAATAAAGATAAATTTGTCCTTTGCAAGAGGTTTAGTAAAGATATATGCCCATTGATGGTCAGTATCAACAAATTGTATATCAAATACACCTTTTTGCACATAATCCCTAATAAAATGATGTTTAATCTCTATGTGCTTAGCTCTAGAATGCAAAATTGGATTATAAGATAGATTATTGCAGCAGTATTATCACACATAAGTGGAATAGGACTTACAAACACATTGTAATCCTCCAAATGATATTTGATCCAAAGAAGTTGTGAGCAACAACTTGCAGTTGATATATACTCAGCTTCAGCAGTTGATAAGGCAATGGTACTTTGTCTTTTGCTTGACCATGAGACAAGATTAGCTCCAATGAAGTGACATCCTCCACTAGTGCTATCTCCAACATAGTCAGCATCACAGAAACCAGCTAATCTGTAATCTTCATTTTTCTTAAAGCACAAACCAAGATTAGTAGTACCTTTTAAATATCTAAAGATTCTCTTAACTGCTGATAAGTGAGATTCTCTAGGATCAGATTGAAATTGAGCACACAAATATAAGTTGAACATAATATCAGGCCTAGACGCAGTAAGATATAAGAGAGATCCTATCATACCTCTATATACCTTTTGGTCTACCTTTTTCTCTTTATCATCTATGGTCAGTATGGAAGTGGGGTGCATAGGAGTATTCATTGGCTTACAATCATCCATCTTAAGCTTCTTCAAAAGCTCTTTTGTGTACTTAGTTTGGTGGATAAGCACCTCGTCCAAGGTTTGTTTTACTTGAAGTCCAAGGAAGAATTTGAGTTCTCCCATCATGCTCATTTCAAACTCCTTCTGCATTAACTTAGAGAATTCCTTGCATAGAGACTCATTAGTACTACCAAAAATAATATCATCAACATATATTTGTACAACTATGAAATTAGACTTAATGGATTTTTTAAATAAGGTTGTGTCAACCTTTCCTCTATTGAATCCATTTTCCATAAGAAAGGAACTTAGTATGTCATACCAAGCTATAGGAGCTTGCTTAAGTCCGTACAAAGATTTCTTAAGCTTGTATACATTTTCAGGATGGGTTTCACACGCAAAACCCGGAGGTTGAATAACTTAAACTTCTTCATTAATAAAGCCATTTAGAAAAGCACTTTTACATCCATCTGAAAAAGTATAATACTATGATGTGCACCAAATGAAAGTAGAATTCTAATAGCTTCTAATCTAGCAACAGGTGCAAAAGTTTCAGTATAATCTATACCTTCTTCTTAAGAGAAACCTAGAGCAACAAGTCTTGCTTTGTTTCTTATTACCTTACCATTTTCATCAAGTTTGTTTCTGTAAACCCATTTTGTTCCAATCACTGATTTGTCTTTGGGCAGGGGAACCAGAGTCCAAACATCACTTCTTTCAAACTGATTGAGTTCTTCTTGTATAACTAGAATCCAACCATCGCCCAGCAGAGCCTCGTCTACTGTCTTTGGTTCCAACTCAGAGACTAGTGCAGAAATATCTTGTTCTCTAAAGGTTGATCTGGTTCTTAGCTTGTCATTGGGGTTTCCAATGATATGATCTTGTGGATGATAATTCTTGAAGTACCGAGATTTTTGAACTATATCATGTTGAGAAGTGGAAGTTTCTGGTTGTTGAGTGGGGTCATCCGCTGGTGAGTCTTCTGGGATGTTTAGATCAAGATCTGCAAAAGCTTCATCTAGCTCTGATAATTTCTTATCAGGCTGTTTGTCATCAAACTTGACATGAATACTTTCCTCTACTATCAGACTCCTAGAGTTATAAACTCTAAAGCCTTTAGATGTTTCAGAATATCCTAATAGTATTCCATTATCTGTTTTAGCATCAAACTTACCAAGTTGATCTTTAGTATTCAGTATATAGCATTCACAACCAAAGGGGTGAAAATAAGATATGTTGGGTTTTCGTCCTTTCCACAATTCATAAGGAGTTTTATTCAAGATAGGTCTAATGTATAGTTTGTTCTGAATGTAGCAGGCAGTATTAACAGCTTCAACCCAGAAGTGTCTACGGACAGAGTTGTCATTGAGCATAGTTCTAGCCATCTCTTGAAGAGATTTGTTCTTTCTCTCTACCACACCATTTTGATGTGGTGTTCTAGGTATTGAGAAGTTGTGAAGGATACCACTTTCTTCACAGAACTTATGAAATAGCTCATTTTCAAACTCTCCCCCATGGTCACTTCTGATTGAAGTGATACACATGCCTTTTTCATTCTGTACACGTTTGCAGAATACAAAAAAGACCTTAAAAGACTCATCCTTGTGAGTTAGGAACATAACCCATGACCATCTAGTGTAATTGTCTACTATGACAAGACCGTATTTCTTACCACTGATAGAGGCAGTCCTTGTTGGACCAAAAAGATCAAGATGTTGCAACTCTAGTGGTCTATTGGTACTAACAACATTCTTATATTCAAAAGAACATTTGACTTGTTTTCCCTTTTGACATGCATCACAGAGAGCATTAGATTTGAACTTAAGGTTTGTTAGTCCTTTCATGAGGTTATGCTTATTTAGCTTTGAAATTAATTTCAAGCTTGCATGACCTAGCCTTTTGTGCCAAATCCATTGCTCATCTTCAATGGACATTAGACATGAGACACTTTGATTTGAGAGGTCCTCCAAGTCAATCTTATAGTGATTGTTTTGCCTTTTAGCAGTGAATAAAAGTGATCCATCATCTTTCTTGATAGTACATATGTTCTTATCAAAAGAAACTGCATATAATCTGTCACATAATTGACTTATGCTCAGTAGATTGTGCTTCAAGCCATTTACTAAAAGAACATTATCAATGGAGGGAAAAGGATGTTTATCAATTTTACCTATACCAATGATTTTCCCTTTCTGATTTCCTCCAAATGTGACCCAGCCACCATCTTTGGGCTTAACGCTTTGGAACATAGACCTTTCTCCCGTCATGTGTCGTGAGCAGCCATTGTCCAAGTACCAAGACATCTGTTTTCTTCCTGTTGTTAAGCAAATCTGCAACAGGTATTATCTTGTCTTTAGGCACCCAAAATGACTTGGTCCTTTCTTGTTAGTTGTTACTGGATAAGTATGCTTAGCATGCTTATTGTGTATGCATCTAGATGTAATATGCCCACTTTTTACACACACTTTGCAAAAGGTGTTGGATGAGCTACACTTAGCTTTAGTATATTTATTTGGAACTTTTGAAGCTCTATGCTGTGTAAGTGGTTTTGACTTTTTGTGAGATGCATCTTGCTTCTCTTTGTCATAACCAAGGCCAGATTTATCATGAGGTGACCTAGAGTACCTTAAAATGAGACTAAGCTTATCTGAGCCACCTATAAGCTTTGACAGAGAATCTGTCAGATATGTTACATCTTGTTTCAGTTTTGAAACTTCACAAGAAACATCAGGTTCACACACCATTTTGTCAGCTAGACTAACATTTACTAATTTTAGTATGTCATTTTCATCTTTAAGGTTTTGTTTCTCAGTGCAGAACCTATCATCTTCTCTAGTCAGTTTAGGAAATTTGTTTTTGAGACTCTTATATTCTCGTGATAGTATAGATGATTCATGCAACAATTCGTCAAAAGCATTTTGAAGAGTGGACGGGTCAGAGTCCATTACCTCGGCATCAATGTATTCACTTTCTGATGCAGTGTCTGCCATGAGATAGATATTTGCCTCTTCCTCAGCTTCATTTTCTTCATTTGATGAAGACAGATCAAGATCCTCCCATGTAGCCATTAAGCCTTTCTTCTTTTTGAAGAATTTCTTTTTATGCTTTAGCTTAGGGCAGTCAGCTTTGAAATGACCAGGTTTCTTGCATTCAAAGCACAAGGGTGGACCTTTTTCCTTGGAGCCTGACTCTCCTTGGAAAACTTTTTGTTGAGTTGTGTCCTTCTGAAACCACCTTTCTTTCTCCATATATGTTGAATCTTCCTGGAGATGAAGGACAATTCATCCTCATCTGATCCTTCATCATTATCAGAAGATTCAGACTCATCTGATGACTGAGCAGCTTTGAGAACTTTTGATGAACTTGCTTTCTTTGCCTTTAGGGCAATAGATTTTCCTTTTATGGAATTTTCTTCTTCATTAAGTTCAAGTCCATGAACCTTGAGAGAACCAAGAAGCTCTTCTAGAGAGAGTGTATTCAGGTTTTTGGCTTCCTGAATAGCAGTTACTTTGGGTCTCCATTGCTTGTATAGACTTCTCAGGATTTTTCTGATATGACCTCTATTTTCATAAACTTTTCCAAGAGATCTGAGACTGTTGGTGATGGTTTGGAATCTTCCAAACATTTGGTCTATTGTTTCATGTTCACCCATCTTGAACAACTCATACTGATGAACAAGCATGCTGATCTTTGATTCCTTAACTTGAAAGGAACCCTCATGAGCTAGGGCAAGAGTATCCCATATTTCTTTAGCAGTATTGCAGCTGTGAACTTTATCATATTCATATCTGGTTATAGCACACATGAGATAGTGCTTAGCCCTCAGATTCAGCTGATGTTGGTTTTTCTGCTCTTGAGTCCATTGGACTCTTGGAATAGCAACTCCGGCTTCATCTCTTGGTTAAGTGTAGCCGGTTTTAATCAGCTCCCAAATATCTACATTCTGTGCATCTAAGAAGGCCATCATTCTCTTCTTCCAGTAGTCATAATCTGTTCCATCAAAGAGAGGAGATCTGTTGATAGCTTGTCCTTCTGTATCCATGGTTGTTGGATTGTACTCCCTCAGCACTTGTTAGATGCTCAACCCTTTCGAGGCTGAGTTCTGATACCAACTGAAGTTGACACAGGCAAACACGGGGGGGGGGGGGGGTTGAATTGTGTTTGTTAATAATTTTCGAAAAAACCTTTAAAACTATTTTTGCACACAAGAAGATTAAATCAGAAGCAAGCACAAAGAAATAGATATTTTAAAAAGCTTTAACAAAAGCAATACCAAAAACCCCTCAGTTAGTGAGAAACAAATAAAGCTGTAAGAGTTTAGGAATAGAAGATTCACTCAAGATGTTTTATCCTGGTTCACTCTCTTCCAACCAAGAGCTACATCCAGTCCCTTCTACTTGAAGGTTTTTCTCCACTATTTTCCAGAATAGATTACAACCAAGTATTCAACACTTCTCCAGGCTTACAAGTATTTCTTTCTTACCAAGCCTCTTCAGGCTCTAACTCTAACAAAGAGATTTAACGTTTGATCTTCTTAACTCACTATGAGTGAGGATATGAAAGTTTAAGATCAGATGAATATTTTCACAATATTCAAACTCAAGAATACAGACTCTTGCTCTTTAACGAATATTAAAATGAGTGATTATCGATTGGCAAAAACTGAGCTAGCAAGGTTGTGCTGGTGATGTCGTGCGGATGCACGCGCTCGTGCGATTCCGGCAAGTGTACCGGACTGCCGTCAAGTAATAAAAGATATCGAACCCACAGAGACTGTGTTCTCGAATCGCAATCGGTTTTCGAATCGATTAGATCTGGACTTTGTAAATGGTTTTGAAAAATGTTTGAATTGGAAAATTAAAAGATAGATGAGCAGAAAACAAATGTTTTTGGGATTTTCGATTTAAATGGATTCCTAGGGATTTGGGTTACCTTTGAGATTGTTTATGTTGCTAATCTGATTTACCTTTGTTGATTACCGAAATTGCCTTGAAGGCGAGTTTATCCTCTAATAGCTTAAGCTCCCTCTCGGGTTACAAAAGCCGTGCCCAATTGACCCGACCCCTACTCTCGTGGTAGTCGATCCCAGATTGGACCCTTTGCGTTCCGTGACAACTCGTTGCTCCTCGAGGGACGGCTTCTAACTCTCGTGATTTCAGTCCCAAGTCTGACTTCTATAGGTCTGACACCCAAGTTCACCGCTAGGTTCCTCCTTGAAATGTCTCAGTCATGCAAATAACCTAAGTTCACCGCTAGGTTCCTCCTTGGATCATTCACATCTCACAAACCAGTGGCCGCCGGGTTTTACGAGTTAAACACCCTAGAAATCCTAAGTTCACCGCTAGGTTCCTCCTTAGAACGTCTACGTCACGCAAATAACAGTTGCCGAAATTTATGAGTGATTAACACACTAGAAATCAGATCTAAAACAATAATGAAATCAACAACGATTTTTACATCAAATCAACATCATTTACAAAACTCGGGCAGAGCCCTAGTCCCTAGAAACTAACTACTACTCCAGTCTTGCCATGGAGATGACAAGCTGGGTTGACAACATAGTGAAAATCATAAAAGAGAAGAGAGGAGAAGAGGAGAAGAGATCCTAAATCTATGCCTAGAGTAGTAGCCCCAAAGGTCTCATCCAATGTGTTTTGTATCTGATGCCTTGGTCCTTATTTATAGAAATGGGGAAGTTAGAGTCCCAAACCAACTCAAAATATGATCTATTTCGGTTTCTTCAGGTCCAAGTAATGCGCGTCACGGCCGTGATGGCCATCACGGCCAGGCCGTGACGGTCTCTGCCTCTGGCACCTTTGCAAAACTCCAGTCATTCGCGACGCGAATATACTGCTCGCGACACGAGCCTCTGTTTTGGCCCGTGATGAATTTCACGGCTGGGCCGTGATGTGCTCTGACTTGTGGTGGTTTTGGGTCACGGCCGTGATGGCTATCACGGCCAGGCCATGACAGACTCTGACTTCAGCCTTTCTTCTTTTTCAGTTTTGCTCGATCATGGTCGTGATGGGCATCACGGCTAGGCCGTGATGGGCTCTGTTTGGCTCATTTTCTTCAGTTTTAAAGCTCCATCTTCATCCAAACTTCATCATGGTTGATCTTGAGCAATTTACCCTTGATATCTGCAAAACAACACACGAAAACCGCCTTACCCGTTCCAAAGGAAAATTAACCTAAAATCTAATTAAAAATGCCTAAACTACATGAAAAATGCATGTGAAATGATAGACAAAGATGATGTGGAATCACACTCATCAAATCACCCCAAGCTTAAAACTTTGCTTGTCCTCAAGCAATTACTCAGGCCATAAGATAAATCAATCAAAGCATGGATAGTGAACCAAGAACCCTAGAAGCTAATCCAAGTAATGGGCATTTTTTAATAAGCACTCAAGAGATAATCAAGTTCAAGTCCAATTAGAAGCTTAGGTTCTTCAAATTCATGTCCTCACTGATTTGGGCACTCATCTCACCTCACTCAAGTGTTTTAGGGTTTATGACAATTCACTCCATTTCCTCAAGGAAAGTATTTTACCATAGGCTTGACCATTAACCAAATCTCCACTTTATTAATGAAAACACTTAAGAATCAAGAGGTCTTTTCCTTTGGTTGTAATGTGGCCATGGGATTTATTGTAAGGTGGGAAAATCAAGGAAAGGGAATTTCAAGAAGGCTAGACAAATCATCAAACATTGCAAAGCATGACACCTTCTAAAATACCCCTTTTTTGGGCTTTGGTTTGCTTTTCCACCTTTCTTCCTTCTATTATATTTTTTTTTTCTTTTTCTTTTCATTTCTCACTTTCTTTGTCATCCCCTTCTCCATTTTTTTCTGTTCATTTCATTTTTATTTGTTTGGAGAAGGGGAGATTTATAGCTCAAGAGAAATATTTTCATCCCATTCTTTTTCCAACTACCATTTTGCCCTTTTTGTAATACTTTAAAAGGTGCCATACCAAGCATTATTCATCAAATTAATTCATGGTACCAAGAAAAGTATTTTTTTTCTTTAGGCTCAAAATTGGGCAACTAAGGGGTAGCATTTATCATTCAAAGCTCGGGAGGCCGGAAAAATACCTAGTGCCTCAATCATTTCCAAAAAATGTTTTCAGAAATTTTTAAGTTTTGAAATGGTTTCAAGTCAAGTTCTAGAAAATACAGTCCAAGAGGAATTACAACACTCTATCACAAGAAATGGGGTAGATTTAGTGAATACCCCTTTTGGCTCAAAATCTTACATTTAGTAGTTCAAAAATCAGTGAGGTACACAAGTTTAAGGAACCACATGCTAATTATCAACTATCAAATGACTATCTCAAGAAATTTCATTTTTAGCCATATCACAAGAATAATGAAAAATTGGGTTCAAAATTCACTATCTCAATTCATTTGGCTCCAAGTTCTTACAATTGGATGCATGTTCTAAGTGAGGGGCAATCTAGAGAATGTGATCATACCAATCTATGCCTATGTGAATGCAATATGAATGCAAGAATGCAAATGCAAAAATAAATAAATACCCCTACCCCAAGCTTGATTACTTACATTGTCTCCAATGTAAATAATCAAGTCGGAGAGAGGAGAAAAATGGAACAACTTACCGAGTCGGTAGCGGGTGTTGGCTCACATTTCAGTCAAAACTTGGGTAGAAATTTCCTCACGGCCGTGAGGCTCATCACGGGCAGGCCGTGATCGTTTCTGGTCCTCAGGAGTTGCCCTGTCACGGCCGTGATCTACATCACGGCTAGGCCGTGATGCTCTCTGGCTTTGGCATCCTACTCATCACGCCCGTGATGGTTGTCACGGCTAGGCCGTGATCCTTTCTGTGCTCTTGTTTATTTCATCACGGCCGTGACCACTGTCACGGCCAGGGCGTGATGGCCTCTGACTTAATCTTTTTTATGCTCTTCTTCTCTTTCTCAACCTGAAAACACTAGACAAACCTATTAATGATATTTTTGCCTCTTGATCTTCTCAAATTATTCAAGAGGTTAAATCAAAAACAAAAGGAAAAAGGGAAAGAAAACTTGGGTTGCCTCCCAAGAAGCGCTTATTTATGGTCTTAAGCTTGACCATACTTCCTCAAGTCAACCGGGGTCGGCTGGGCGTAGAAGTGCAGGCACACTTCTTTTCCAAGGAACTCCTTCAAAAAGCCGTTTCTGCTCATACGGCCAATAACGCTTCCGCTTTGCTCTTTTCTCTCGGAGCTTCCTAGCCTTCCTTCCTCCCGGCGGAAGTTTTGTTTCCGCATGGACAGCAACTCCAACTTCACCACTACTGGGTGCATCATTAGCCTTGCATATCTTTGGGGTTGCTTCCATGCTAAGTTATTTCTCTACCGCTGGAGACGTTACATCAATTCTGCACACATGGCTCTCAAAAGGCGGGTTGTTACAAGAGTTAGTCAACTGAAAATTTACCCTACCTTCCTCTACATTTAGAGAGAGTTTGCCATTCCTTACGTCTATTACCGCTCCAGCGGTTGCCAAGAATGGCCTTCCTAAAATGATGGGGAATTTAGAATTCCCTTTCATGTCCAATACCAGGAAGTCGGTAGGGATGAGAATTTTCCCTACATTTACAGGAACATTCTCTAGTATGCCTAGAGGAGTCTTAGTTGAGCCATCCGCAAATTGTAAGGGGAATTTGAATGGTCTCAACTCTTTGCTTCCCAACCTTTCCATGATAGTGAGGGACATCAAGCTCGTGCTAGCCCCTAAGTCACATAAGGCTGGGTCTATTTGCACTTGTTCGATCGAGCAAGCGATGGAGAAACTACCTGGGTCTTTCAGTTTAGGAGGCATATTAGATTTTTCCATGATAATTGGCTCCTCGGTTAAGCTCTTAATTTCTTCTTCCACTTGCTTTCTCTTGACCAACCTTTGTGGGAAAGGTATCGGGGGTTGGTACGGTGGTGGAGGGACATATTTCGGTTCTGGCTCTCCTTTTTCGCTCGT
The DNA here is from genome assembly GCA_030762895.1 of Sophora flavescens. NCBI lineage: Eukaryota > Viridiplantae > Streptophyta > Magnoliopsida > Fabales > Fabaceae > Sophora > Sophora flavescens. The sequence goes on from CM061063.1 coordinate 77,319,367, forward strand.
GTCCTCCTCCAGTTCCACCTCCATTTCAGCTACCCCCACCCCAAGCTTATCATCCCTCAAGTGTATGACATTGCAATGCTCATTGGGATTTGCTTCGGGTTGCCCCGGGAATGCACCCTTAGGTCTCGAGTACGTGCTGGCTTGTTGGGCAATCTGGGTTTCTAGCATCTTGTTATGAGTTGCTAAGTTGTCTACCTTAGATGCTAGCTCCTTTATTGCTTCACTCACTGCCCTTCCTTGTTGTCTAAACTCCTCATTCTGTTTTGTCTGAGTTTCAACAAAACTTTCAAATAAAGTCTCGAGTTTAGATCTTTGTACCTGAGGGTACCCCGGTGCGGCTCTCTTATTACCTTGACCCTCTTGGAACTCATGATTAAGCGTGTTGCTGTAGTTGCCGTAGGAGAGGTAAGGGTTGTTCCTTCTTTGATTGTAGGGATTTGGGGGAGCATAGTTGGGCAGCTTCGGGTTCGTATCATAGTAGTTGTTACAAGAGTTCACTTGTTCACCCGAAGCGCTGGATCCATGAGCGATACCACGAGGGCATTCGATCATGTCATGTCCCTGCATTCCACAAATCTCACAAATAGTGTTAGTAGCACATATTGCACTCACATTAGCTCTTTCAATCTTATCTAATCGTTTATTTAGTGAGTCAAATTTAGAGATAATCAGATCAATGCTACTTACTTCAAACTTACCCCCCGAAATCTTGTTCGGGTTATTACCTCTTTCGGATCCCCATTGGTGGTAGTTGGTGGCGACATTCTCGATGATGTTGAATGCCTCAGTGAGAGGCCTATTCATAAACGCTCCACCGGCTGCAGAATCTAGTGACACATTCGAAGAGTAGTCTAATCCGTTATAGAAGGTGTGCACTATTAACCACCTCTCGAGTCCGTGATGTGGGCACGACTCCAGCAGTCCCTTGTAACGATCCCAAGCTTCCGATAATGATTCTCCGTCTTTCTGGAAGAAGCCGGTGATCTGGGTTCTTATGTAGGCCGTCTTGGATGGAGGGAAGAATTTCTCCAAGAACGCCTGCTCCAATTGGTCCCAAGTGGTCAAAGTGTTAGCGGGGATTTGCTTAAGCCAGGCCTTCGCCTTTCCAGTGAGAGATGAGGGGAACAGTCTCAAACGTACAACATCGACTGAGGCTCCATTAATCCTGATTGCGTCGGTGAACTCTAAGAATGTTTCTATGTGATCGGTCGGGTCCTCCGAAGGAAATCCTCCGAATTGATGTTGCCTAATCATGTTGATTAGCATAGGCGGTATGGTATAGTTTTCCGCCTCAATCTCTGGCCTTGCAATCCCAGTTCACAAGCCTCTCGCATTTGGGGCTGCGTAGTCCTTCAAAGGCTTTGTATCCGGTTGATTCCCCATGAGTGGAACGGGACTCAACCTTTCTCCCTCTCTTTGTAGTCTTCTACGTCTGTGGAAGGTCCTCTCGATCTCCGGATCAATCTCACTAAGGCTCCCAAGACTTAGGGATCTTTGCATATAACACACAGAGAGATGGATACAATAGAAGGAAAAGAATTTTTTATTTATTTATTTATTTATTTATTTCAGAAATAAAAATCAAATAAAAAGAAAAGGGTCCAGAAAAATCAATTTAAAAACTAATTAAAATTCGAAAAGGCACAGTCCCCGGCAACGGCGCCAAAAACTTGATGTTGTGCGGATGCACGCGCTCGTGCGATTCCGGCAAGTGTACCGGACTGCCGTCAAGTAATAAAAGATATCGAACCCACAGAGACTGTGTTCTCGAATCGCAATCGGTTTTCGAATCGATTAGATCTGGACTTTGTAAATGGTTTTGAAAAATGTTTGAATTGGAAAATTAAAAGATAGATGAGCAGAAAACAAATGTTTTTGGGATTTTCGATTTAAATGGATTCCTAGGGATTTGGGTTACCTTTGAGATTGTTTATGTTGCTAATCTGATTTACCTTTGTTGATTACCGAAATTGCCTTGAAGGCGAGTTTATCCTCTAATAGCTTAAGCTCCCTCTCGGGTTACAAAAGCCGTGCCCAATTGACCCGACCCCCTTTGCGTTCCGTGACAACTCGTTGCTCCTCGAGGGACGGCTTCTAACTCTCGTGATTTCAGTCCCAAGTCTGACTTCTATAGGTCTGACACCCAAGTTCACCGCTAGGTTCCTCCTTGAAATGTCTCAGTCATGCAAATAACCTAAGTTCACTGCTAGGTTCCTCCTTGGATCATTCACATCTCACAAACCAGTGGCCGCCGGGTTTTACGAGTTAAACACCCTAGAAATCCTAAGTTCACCGCTAGGTTCCTCCTTAGAACGTCTACGTCACGCAAATAACGGCTGCCGAAATTTATGAGTGATTAACACACTAGAAATCAGATCTAAAACAATAATGAAATCAACAACGATTTTTACATCAAATCAACATCATTTACAAAACTCGGGCAGAGCCCTAGTCCCTAGAAACTAACTACTACTCCAGTCTTGCCATGGAGATGACAAGCTGGGTTGACAACATAGTGAAAATCAGAAAAGAGAAGAGAGGAGAAGAGGAGAAGAGATCCTAAATCTATGCCTAGAGTAGTAGCCCCAAAGGTCTCATCCAATGTGTTTTGTATCTGATGCCTTGGTCCTTATTTATAGAAATGGGGAAGTTAGAGTCCCAAACCAACTCAAAATCTTATCTATTTCGGTTTCTTCAGGTCCAAGTAATGCGCGTCACGGCCGTGATGGCCATCACGGCCAGGCCGTGACGATCTCTGCCTCTGGCACCTTTGTAAAACTCCAGTCATTCGCGACGCGAATATCCTGCTCGCGACGCGAGCCTCTGTTTTGGCCCGTGATGAATTTCACGACTGGGCCGTGATGTGCTCTGACTTGTGGTGGTTTTGGGTTACGGCCGTGATGGCTATCACGGCCAGGCCGTGACAGACTCTGACTTCAGCCTTTCTTCTTTTTCAGTTGTGCTCGATCATGGCCGTGATGGGCATCACGGCTAGGCCGTGATGGGCTCTGTTTGGCTCATTTTCTTCAGTTTTAAAGCTCCATCTTCATCCAAACTTCATCATGGTTGATCTTGAGCAATTTACCCTTGATATCTGCAAAACAACACACGAAAACCGCCTTACCCGTTCCAAAGGAAAATTAACCTAAAATCTAATTAAAAATGCCTAAACTACATGAAAAATGCATGTGAAATGATAGACAAAGATGATGTGGAATCACACTCATCAGCTGGCAAGTCTCGTTCTTCAGTATCTTGGGTCTTCTATTTTTAGTGACATTCTGCTTCACTTGTATTTCTTTAACGGTTATTTTGAATAATCCCGTTTAGAGATAGCATTAAATGCATGATATCCATTGTGACTGATAGATTGATTGTGGCAAGCTGAATAGTACTCTTGGTTATCGAGGTAACATGAAATTGGAGACTCACTGCTCTGAATATTGCAGCATGAGAACTTGTTGTTCCTCCTTTGTGTAGCCATAAAGTTGTCATCGTACAGATCGTTTTGCAGTATATCATTGTACGATTCTTCATTTTACATTTCTTGATGGTACTATGTTTCTTTTACAACAAGGTAAAACATTAAAGCAGATAAAACAAATGTGAAGAACAAATATTCTATTGAAATAAATATCAATCATTTGAAATAAATTCAAGAGATTCGGATTTTATTTATTCAAAGATGGAGCTCGTCTACTTTAAAAACTCTGTCTACTTAGTTATATGTGAAACCAAGTCTGTTTCAACAAATTATTTTGCTCGTCCGATGATGCGTGATTTTTAGATATATAAAGGCAAGTGTACCTCGTCGCAATCAAGTAATACGGTGGTAAGACCGGTTATCGTATCCACAGGGATTGGTTGTCAATTACCAATTCACAAACTCAACAACTATCTAGACTAAACTATGGTATGAGATATCAAAACAGAAAACAAAGCAATACAATATTTTTGGTCTTTTTCGACTTTTAACAAACACTTGGAGTGCAGAATTTACAAATGGATAGATTGTCAGGTTTAGACTACACTAATCCTCCCTTGATTGCAATGAAATGGCTAACAACACAAGTCCTAATTCAATTATGCCAATCAAGCCTTTTCTAAAGTACTCAAGCCTAATGTCTTAGGTGCATTGAGCCTAAAACCCCAAATTAAGCCCTAATGTCTTAGGTGGAATAACCTGGGATTTTGCATTAAGTCAAGACTTATAAGATTGCAAGCATCCAACACCTATGTCTAGATTCTTGAACTACTTGGCATATGATTCATGAGCATGCCTTAACACCAACCTTTCAGTCATCTATCAAAGCAACATATCATTCCTATGGGTAGCTAATCCAAGGAAAGCATTAAGCACAGAATCACATACTCATAAAGAAATAGAATCTTGCATTGAAACCAAATCAATTAACAATCAAGTTCATAAACGCTACATCTAAACCCAACAATGGGGGAATTAGCTATACATGATAAATTCTACAAAAGAGAAAGAGAGAAGAGAGGAAGAAAACTTCATGACGAATCCTTCAATCTCCTTCCAATCCAAGAGCATAGAAGATGTCATCTTTAAGGTCCTAGCCTTCCCCCAACCATCAGCCCTCTTTAGGGTTTCCAAGCCTCTGCCAAAAGTCCCTTTTTTCTGTCTGATGTGCTGTTATTTATAGATCCGTCGCGCGTCACGGCCGTGATGTCATTTTCTGGTTGATCACGGCCGTGATGTCTGTCACGGCCAGGCCGTGACAGTCTCTGACTTTTGCCTTCTTCTCTGCTTGATCACGGCCGTGATGGTCATCACGGCCAGGCCGTGATAGGCTCTGTTTGGCTCATATTCTTCTCTTTTTAAGCTCCAAAATCATCCAAGCTTCATTATAGCCAAATATGCACAGTTTTCCTTCAATTTCTGCAAAACAACACACAGAAACCACCTTCACCCGTTCCAAGGTAAAAACTAATAAAAACAAACTAAAAATGCCTAAACTATATGCAAATGCATTCAGAAATGTACATGGAAAATGAGGTGAAATCACACTCATCATCCGATGACGTGGCATATCCCCTCGTCTATCAAGTCTTTGGACTTGCTATACCTCAATGAGTTATAAAGATCTCTATCTAGTGACGTGGCAGATAGAGCTCATCTACCTGACTATTTTATTTTTCAATTCATTCAAATCTACCAATTTTTTCGTCTGCTGACTTGGCAGTTAGAGCTTGTCTACTATAAAGTCTTTGGACTTGCTGAATCTAAGAGGTTATTTTGATTTTCGTCTAGTAAGCATTTAGAGCCTCGTCTACTTAAGAAAACCAGTCTACTCAAATAAATAAATAAATAACTTTTACCAAAACATTGAGCATCCCGTCTACAAGGGTGGACGCGTATTTTTCTATGAAAACTTATCCCAAGTTTCTATTACGTATATTTAAATATTCCTGCATAACTGAAAGCACATGTTAGATCTCAACTAACACTTTGCCAAGTAAATTTAATCTTTTTGTTAACATCAAAACATAGAGATTATTTAGTCCAAAACCACTTTGGTTCCAATAATGCACTAATGCAAGTTCTTGAATTATAAACTCTAAAAGCTTTGGACATTTCAGAATATCCTACGAAAATACCTTTATCTACCTTAGAATCAAACTTTCCAAGATTATCTTTGGTATTCAGAATAAAACATTCACATCCAAAAGCATGAAAATAAGATATGTTGGGGCTTTTTCCTTTCCACAATTCATAAGGAGTCCTTTCTAGAAAAGGCTTAATAAGTATTCTGTTTTGTACATAACAAGCAATATTTACAGCTTCTGCCTAGAAGTACTTATGGAGATTATTTTCATTGAGCATAGATCTAGCCATCTCTTGCAGAGATTTGTTCTTTCTCTCAACCACTCCATTTTGTTGTGGAGTTCTAGGTGCAGAGAAATTGTGAGAGATCCCATTCTCCTCACAGAACTGTCTAAACTGCTCATTTTCAAATTCTCCCCCATGATCACTTCTAAGGGTAGAAATACAGAAACCCTGCTCATTTTGTACTCTTTTCCAAAATACCGAGAAAGCCTTAAAAGACTCATCCTTGTGGGTTAAGAAGAGTACCCATGTGTATCTAGAATAGTCATCAACTACGGTAAATCTATATTTTCTTCCAGCCAGACTGGCAACACTAACTGGTCCAAACAGATCCATGTGTAACAACTGAAGAGGTCTAGAGGTTGATACTTGGTTTTTAGATTTGAAACTTGATTTTATCTGTTTACCTCTCTGACATGCATCACACAAGACATATTTCTTAAAACTAATATCAGACAATCCTCTCACAAGATTATTCCTTTTTAATTCAGAAATTAGTTTCATACTAGCATGTCTAGTTTCTTATGTCATAACCATCTCTCATCCTCTTTAGACATCAGACAGGTTACACTTTGATCTGAGAGATCAGACAGTTCAATCTTATAAAGATTTTGTTTCCTTTTAGCTGAAAAGAGGGTTTTGCCACAACAGTCTTTAACTATGCATACATCCTTGGTAAAAGAAACATCAAATCCACTATCACATAATTGACTTATGCTAAGTAAATTGTGTCTTAATCCTTTAACCATAAGAACATTAGATATAGAGGGAAGGGGGGTTTACCACCAATAGTAGCAATTCCTATAACTTTTCCTTTCTGATTCCCTCCAAAGGTAACGTGTCCTCATTTCTTAAGTTGGAGGTCTAGGAACATAGACCTTTATCCTGTCATATGACGCGAGCAACCACTGTCCAGGTACCAGCAGTGGTGTTTTCTTTGTCCTATTGGGGACATCTGCAACAAAAATTATTTGATCTTTAGGTACCCATATTTTTCTGGGTCCTTTTCTGTTAGTTCTAGGAGTCTGTGAAGACTTCCTTCTCTTCTTGTGGATACACTTAGACATAACATGTCCAGTTTTTCCATTGAAGTTACAGACAGGTGTAGACTTGGTTACAGTTGACTTAACAGATACTGTAGAAGTTTTAGTTGATACTTTATGATGTGTCTGATGGACATATCCAATACCTTCTTTGTTAAGAGAGTGCCTCCAGAGCCAAGTAGCTTAGTCAGATTATCTCTACCATTAACAAATTTTTCAAGATCAGAAGTGAGCTCTTCCACTTTCTGTTGAAGTTTTCAACTTCTTCAGATGGTGATGTTTCACTTGAGATCTTAGCTTCATTAGACTTTTCAGTCTTAAGCTCACTGTTCTCTTTAGCCAGCTTCTCACACTCTTGAGATTTATGTTTATGCTCACTGGTGAGCTTTACATACTCTCTCTTGAGGGATTTGAAGGCCATAGATAAGCAGTTGGATTCCTCCAGCAACTCCTCATAGGCATCAAGTAATTCCGCATAGTCAGGATGTACCTCATTATCTGAGTCTGAGTCAGTGTTGGCCATCAAACAGAGATTGGCTTCTTTCTCTGTTTCTTCATCGGAAGATGTTGACTCCAGATCCTCCCTAGTAGCCATCATTCATTTCTTCTTCTTCTTGAAGAATTTCTTAAAAGGGGCCTTCTTGAGTTGAGGACATTCAGCCTTGATGTGACCAGGCTTCTTGCACTCATAGCAGACAATTGGACTTTTGTCTGTTGGAGTGGATTTTTTGAAGTTCTTGTCCTTGTTGAACCTTCTGAATAGCTTATCCCTTTTGAACTTTTTTTCTGTAGGATAAGTGATAATCTGCCGGCATATCATGTTTTATCTATTATTTTAGAGTCGATTTTTTCAATCAAGTTGAGTTCAATGTTTGATTTAGCCCAAATTAGACTTTGTTTTCCTATTTTTGTTATTTTAGAGTCAATGTTTGCATTTAATTAATTTTATTTAGATTTTAGTTAATTTCTTATATTATTTTTATTTTGATCTTTAGGAAGGTATTAAGGACAAAGGAGAAGCATCACTTAGGGAAGTCAAAAAAGAAAAAGAATCAAATAAGATATAAATTCAAATTATTGAAGCTGCCAGCACGAGGAAGAATTGGAAGATCTCGTGTAAAACAACTAAATTGAAAGATTTGAAGTCCAAGTGAATTGATTTGGCTGAAGGAAAGTACATGGAATTAAATAATAGTGAATAAAAATAAGGGTCTATGGTCATAATTGAAAGAAAGAAGAATTGGCAAGGCAACATTAACCTTTGGATTGAACGTGGGACCCATGGCACTAATAAAGCAATTAAATTGGCAATTTGAAATTGAAAAGCAGATCATGATAATAGTATGGAAGAGCAAAATTCTCGAGAAATAATTTCAGCGAATTAATAGCCAAGGTCGCATTGTGCTTTCTTATCCATGAACAAATCTGTTAAGATATTTTTTTTATCTTAAATTGTGGACGTTGACATAGGAACGATACATATAAAAAGCCACAACAACGAGAGAAAAAGGGGAGCGTCGTTCAGGAACGAGCAGAGTGTAGCAACACAGACCGCAAGAGCTACAGTCCAGCAATGGATTTTGCTTGTTATTCTTTTCTTCTTGTTATTTCTTTGATGCTTGAGTGGTTGTTTTGTTTTTAGGATTGGGTAATGCCCTTTAACATTATTATGATGAATATTTGATTTTTCTCTTTTGTTAATGTTTGATTCATTGATTTGGTTCTTATTGTGCTTTATCCATGTGAATTGATTGATCACCTTTTTGCATGTCTTAGATATTCTAGGGATGAACTTAGCAGTGAACCTAGGTATTAGATCCATAGGAATTGAACTTAGGACTTAAATCACGAGATTTGGAAGCGGTCCTTTGAGGATATCGTTGAATTATCATAGATCGTAATGGGTTCAATTTAAATACAATTACCACGAGAGTAGTAGTTGGTTTAATTGAGCACGGTTCCTGTATCTCGAGAGGGAACATTAACTAAGTTAGGATGATTCACCTTCAATTGAGTTAAATATTAATAAAGGGGTAGTCAATTAGATTTCATAATTTGTCATTGTGGTAGCCTCAATCCTAGAAATATCTTCTCATATTTAAAAACAAAAAATATTTGATTTTAATTTTTTTATTTTTTCTTTTATTTTCTTGAAATCTATTCACACCTATTTCTCAGTATAAATAGTTGTTTAATTTGTGAAGTGGTACTTGGTTTCCCAATCCCCGAGTTCGATACTCGGTAATTTACTTGCTGTTTTAATTATTACTTGCTTCGATCCGGTACACTTGCCGGAGCCCGTCAAGAAGCTTTATCTTCCGGTCAGGAGAGACAATTCTTCATCACTCTCAGAATCCTCGTGTTTAGACAGGTCAGCATCACTGGATGACTCGTCTGCCTTTAGAGCCTTAGAAGCTTTTGCTGACTTTTGATCAGCTTTCAGAGCAATTGACTTGCCCTTCTTTGGTGTAACTTCATCTCCAAGTTCTTGATCATGGACAGTGAGTGTTCCAAGAAGTTCATCCATAGTCAAGGTAGTGAGATCCTTGGCTTGAGAGATAGCATTGACCAAAGGTCTCCACTGTTTAGGTAGACTTCTCAGAATCATTCTAACCTTCTCAGCCTTGGTGTAGACTTTGCCAAGAGATTTTAATCTGTTGACTATAGTTTGAAATTCTCCTATCATTTGAGCAACAGATTCTCCTTCCTCCATGATAAACAGTTCATACTTTCTGACAAGTATGACAATATTTGACTCTTTGACTTTGGTTGTTCTTTCATGTGTGACAGCTAAAGTGTCCCATATTTCTTTGGCAGAGTCACAAGCACATACCTTCTCAAACTCCTCAGGAATGAGAGCACAAATGATGTTATATCTAGCTTTGTGGTTCAGTTCCTATTTTGTCTTTTCTGCAGTAGTCCACTGAGCTTTTTGTTATACTCAATGATTTAGAGATTTTGATATATGACAAATACAACTTAATGTGTATGCAAATGTTTTAGTATCAAATAGCAAAGACAGGTATCAAGCAGTGATCAACAAGTTTAGTGAGCAATCAAAGGAGAGTATTCAAGGAAGAACTTGAAGGAATCAAAGAGAAAAGACAGAGATCAAAGGATCATCAAGACAGGAGCTTAAAGGAGAAATTAGATTTAAGTCTTAGATGATTTGTAAGAGATAAAATCTCTTATTCACAAAAATCTCATTTGAAAAGATGCATGAAAGAAAATCAATTTTCATAACCTGCATTAAAAAAAATAAGTTTTCGTTAAATGATTTTTGGAAATAAGATTTCAGAAGCGCTCGTCCAACACTGGAATAATATAAGCGCTCGTCCAACACTGAAGTGCTCATCCAATAAAGTGATAAAAGTTGGCGTCCAATAAAGTGATAAAAGCGGGCGTCCAATAAAGTGATAAAAGCGGGCGTCCAATAAAGTGATACAAGCGCTCGTCTACTAAAGTGACAGAAGCGCTCGTCTACTAAAGTGACAGAAGTACTCGTCCAATAAAGTGAAACAAGCGCTCGTCCACTAAAGTAGCATATGGAGATCATCTACCATATGGAGCTCGTCTACTAGCCCATCCAAATGTAAAATCTTAATGGCTAGATGGACTCGGTAATTTTATGGACGCGAATTCTACAAGAACTATCAGAATCTTATTTCAAGAACTAGAATCAAGAAAACAGTTTCTGTTAAATCAAATCCAAATCTGTTTTGATTGATCCCAACGACTATAACTTGTTTTCTATATAAAGAGGGATCAAAGGAACACTTTGGAACAGATCGAAAAAACACAGAGCAATAACGTATCACAATTTTACGAAATTATTTTGAGAAATCAATTGTGAAAATCATTCATCATCTTTCTTGAGCTTACTGTGAAAAAGAGTTTCAATACTCCTAAGTCCTTCAATTTGTTTATCTGACTATTGAGAGTTAGGAATCAACTTTTGTTTTACATTTTGATTGTAAAGAGAGAGGGAGTCTCTCTGAGTGATTAGGGTGAGGTATCCCTAAGGAAGAACATTGAGGCTCTTCACAAGAGTGTGGTATCTCGAGGTGAAGGACTGCTCTGTGGTGTAAAGTGTAACACCCCGATTTTCGCTGTTTTGTAATATCGGAAATAAATATATAAATATATATATTTATCCGAGACTTAGAAATTGATTTTGGATAAACCAAGGTCATTTCCTTGTTATACTTATTTTTATAAGGTTACAGGGAAGTTTTTGGTTGAAAACTCAGACGGAAGGCTTGATCATTTTTTTCCGTGTTTGTCTTGACANTAAAAGTTTACTGCTCAGAAGATCTAATTTTGAAACGTTAACGAGATGAAAAATATTTTTATCATATTTACTATGATACTAGGAGTTTTGAAAATTTTGGAAAAAAATTAACATATTATGTTTGTTGCGGGCCTATACGACAAGATGTCTCTAGGCAGAGCCTGAGTCAGATGGATCGGGAAGTCGGCAAAGTAGCAGAGACATTGGATTGACCAACTTGACAAGCATTCATGACAAGTTTATCCTATCATAAATGGCAATTAATAGCACATTTATGGCAACATTGAGTTTTGTTATGAAATGACCAAAATACCCTTGTCTTTTTATGACAATTCCTACAAAATGCCATTTGACAAATTGACCCAAAACTCTTGCCAATCCACACGGCTCCAACCTTGTCTTCTTCTCCAAGTATTTGAATTCTTCTCCATCAAGTTTTGACATCTTCTTCATTAAGTTTTGACTTCTTCTTTAGGAAGTTTTGATTTCTTCTTCTCCAAGTTTTGACTCCTTCTTCATTAAGCATTTGTTTCTTCTTCAATAAGCTGGTTGCTTCTTCATTTAAATAGGATATTTTCTTCCTTAAGTCATTTTTTTTTCCAAATTCTTGATTCTTGCTCTAAAGAGTTCATAACTCGTCCGATTTTGCAGAGCCATTCTGATCAGTTTCTATTTTGAATCTCGAAAAGATCATCCAAAACGGACAAGTATGTTGAGAGATATACCCAAAATACCGAAACTGTTCTAAAACCCTAACTTGGTTCATCTTCTCCCTTAAGTTCTCAAGAACACCATGAGACATTCTTGAAGAACATCATCCAAATCATCATTTTCTTTGATCATCAAGAGGTAGTCTCTCTTAATCTTGCTATTCTAAGCTTTTCTCATCATAAGATTCTTGAGTTTATGCCTTTGATCAACATGTTCTTCATTTGTTTGAAGTTCTTGAAGCTAGATTGAAAAATTCATAACTAATTCTAGAAAAATCCTTTTTACATGAAACCAATTGCTATGATCTTATAATCATCTCTATTTTCATTATCTAGAAGCACAAGAGCATGTGAAATTTCTTTCCCTAAATTCTGGTCATGGCCGAACCTAGGTTAAGTTGTGTTCTTAGGTTTTGTTTCAATTTCATGTCTTGATTCATAATTATATCTTGATAGTTCTTGTATTTAAGTATATAGAAGATCAAAAATCTAACTTTAGCCTATTTGATTCTTCAAAAACCGAAACCCTAGGTATGAGCACTTATTGGTTTTATGATTCAAAAGTTGTTTGTAACACTTGAATCTAACTCTAGGTTTTGTATGTTGATTAAATCCAAGAGTTTAGAAATTTTAGAGATTTCTAACTCCAAACTCAGTCCTTGGCCGAAACCCTAGTTCTTGGAACTAGATGAGTTTTAGTTCATGTTCTTGGTTCATAATAATGGTTAAAGTGATTAATCATGCTTAAGTAACTTATGGATCATTAATCCCTAAGTTAATCAAATTTTAAGTTTCCTAACCTAGAAAATGGGGTAAAGCCGAACCCTAACCCCCATTGATTTAAGTGTGTTGTTGTTTGATTTGATTTATTTTGATTGCAATTCGTTTGAAGGAACCTACGGAGTTAGCTGATTTACACTAACGAAGAGGAATCGAATCGAGTTCGGGAGATTATTTAGTTCGAGTCTTCAAAAGGTAAGGGGAGCCGCCTGATGGATTTTTCTCAATAACCATTTGCTTGTGACCATTTATTTGTTGTGTATTCTGTATAATTGATGTGGTTGTGGTTATCTGATTATGTGGTTTATGTTATGTTTTATATCTGAGTATCAGTGTTTGATTTGTTTTAAATTATTTATTTGTATATGATGTCGTTATGGTACATGATCTGTTTAGTGGTTTGTTGTTGAATATTGCTTGTGAGTGTTGTTTGAGAAGCCTGACTGTGGTCAGTGCACAACCGACTAATCAGATAAAAGCTTTAATAAGCAGTGTAAATTATATTCAATGTTTTATGGGAAACGTTGGAATATAATAGTGGTGAAAAGTATTATTTTGGAAAAATAAGGAGTTTTGATGATGATAATTTATTAGTGTAAAAGTAACTCGAGTCACAATGAGAGCGAAATTGTGAAAATGTTTAAGTAATGCTAATTTTTATGTAAGAAAGTTTGTAATACTATACAAAGTTATGTTATGAAATTAATTGTTGAAAAGAAGTTAAGATAATTTTAGAAAATGTTTTCAGTGGAAAAAGTTAAGTATTGGTTTGAGAAGCTTTAAAAGTGATAATTGATGAATGATTTGGAAAAGAGTGAGGACAGATTTGGAAAATCGTAGAAGGCAAGTATTTTGAAACGGCAGTACATATTTTAAGGAAGTGAAAACCTCACGTGACTCATATTTGTGAAAACCAAGTTTTATTATTTTAAGGATTTTATTGATGAATTTCCAATTTTTGGAAAAAGAATTTATGAAAGCAAAACTGATTTCGTGTTAATAGTGGTGTGGAACTTAGTAACCGAGACGTCGGGGTACTAAGGTTCTGTATTGTGATGGACTCAGTCATTTGGACTTTGAGGGCCTATATTGTATACATGAGGTATACTGTGATGAATTGTATACATGAGGTATACTGTGTTGAAACATTGAAGATGTTTCTAGTGCCACGAACCTACGATTGGTGCACCGGTCGAGAGGTGTCGTGATTGAGCACTTGGACTGTGAGGTCCTATGTTTTGATAAAGGTTTTATGGACAGTGAGGTCCTACGTTTTGATAAAAGTTTTATGGACAGTGAGGTCCTATGTTTTGATGAAAGTTTTATGGACAGTGAGGTCCTATGTTTTGATAAAAGTTTTATGGACAGTGAGGTCCTGTGTTGTGATGAAAGTTTTAAAAAGTGTTTTAAAACTATGTGAGTCGTAAGCCATTTTGAGCTTCGGCAAGAGAAAGATTGAGCACAAAGAAAAGAACAAAACAAAAGTGTTTTGCATGCATGTGGCAGACGTGCCTGCGATTTGTGGTTTAATGCATTAATTACCGGCGGCTGAGGTAATTACGATATGCATATCTCATTGTGCCTTGGAGGACATTGGGATCCCCATCTTACTTGCTAATGGTGGAGCCACTGGTTGTGGACATTAGCAATGTTTGGCCTTGTGAGTGCCTGGCTGTGTATGCCTTTGTTGTTTTCAAGATGGGAAGAGGTCGCGGACCTGTTGGCAGTTGGCCAAGTTAGCCAGTGTGGCTTTGGAGTCTGATCAACTCATATGATGTTGGGATATCTCATGAGATTAGGACGAAAAGTAGATGATGAATAGAAGTGTCATGCATAATTTTATGGATGATGTTTGGGGTGTTAAACCCACTGATAAACTATTAGCTTATAAATGTTCGTGTGATAAATGTATATGTGTTATGTGGTGTCGAGCATTTAGTTATTGGGTTAAAACCATATATTGGCGTCTCACCTTACACACACATTTCAGGATTATTCTAAGTTAGATATTGTACCTTGGGTACTCTATCACAGATGGTGCAGAGGAGTCTGTCTAAGTCATTCCGAGACTTAGATCTAGTTGATTGATAAGGTATTACTAGCGGAATAACTCTTAGAACGACCAGCTTAGGGTTAAGACTTAGATTATTTTGACAGTATGTATGATTTTGGCTTAGAGAGCCTTTATTTTATAATGGAACTTTTGAGGCTCGGAGAGCGTATCTTTTGAATGAAAATCTAAGCTATTTCTTTTGGTTTTGTAAAGCTTATGGCTATAACTATTATGTTTATGTACTGATGTCTGGTTGAATTTAGTGTAGCTAGAATTCTGGGGTGAAAATGTAATCATTTTAACAGGTGTTATTTTATGTGGAATGTCCGAATTACAGAGGAGACTCTGTCGAAATTTTTGTAAAACTACTATCTTGTATTTAAGTATATTCTTTAAATAAAATAGGCCTGCCAAGCTATGATAGTAAGGTTGTGTGTTGATTATGGCTTAAGTGCGGAGTCATGACAAAGAAAAAAAAAATTTTATACCCAATTTCAGAAACTTATGTACTTATATATATTATTTTCCGAAAGCACCAGCAAATTATCTTTTAATTTTATTTTCAAACGAGATTAGACAGTAATGCCCAAGGGAGGGTGTTACATAAAGGTTTTTCAAGCTACCTGGCTAAAGCTTGTTGTGTTAGTGTGAAAAAACCCACAGGTGGAGTGAAGACTGGATGTAGGTCACAGTGGAGATGACTGAACCAGGATAAATCTGGTTGTGTGGTATCCCTAAACTCAAACTCTTTTACTTTCTGTTTATGTTCAAGAACCTGCAACTTTGATGTTTAAAGTTCAATATAATTTCTGTTCTTGATCTGTATAAACTGTATTGAAACCTGAGTTCGATTGTAATCAAGACTGTGTTATCTACGTTTAAAACTGAGTTGATCAAAACCATTCTTGATTACTAAAACTGAACTATTAATGAAACTGAAACTTGCAAGTTTGTTTTTTATTGTTAATGCTTATATCTGAAACTTGCATAACTTGTTCTTAATCTTTAAAGGTTTAATCAGTTTCTGT
The DNA here is from genome assembly GCA_030762895.1 of Sophora flavescens. Taxonomy (NCBI): domain Eukaryota; kingdom Viridiplantae; phylum Streptophyta; class Magnoliopsida; order Fabales; family Fabaceae; genus Sophora; species Sophora flavescens. Next base: position 77,335,123 of record CM061063.1, read on the forward strand.
ATTTTGTTATTACTAAGTTTTGAACTTGAATCTATTCTCTATTAATTCTGAATCAACCTTTCTTATCCCATCACCTTTTATTCAAGATTTTATATAAACCCTTCATTGATCTTGTAAAAGATCTTGAGGCCACAAATCTGCAACTCTGATTTGAAAAGTTTTGTGAAAAGTTTTTAAGAGGGAAATATTTTTTGAAATCTCAATTCAGCCCCCCTCTTGAGTCGTTGAAGGCAAAACAACAGTTTTGGCTTGTCAGTGTCATCATCATTCTTGGGAATGAATGGACCATCTTTAACGACATCCCAGAGATCAGAGTGCGTAGATAGAATGAACCATTGAAATCTATCCTTCCAATAGTTGTAGCTTTCTCCATTGAAGTAAGGAGGTCTGGTTAGGGAAGCTCCTTCAGTCTGGTGACTTCCACTTGAACTAGCTACAGCAGTCATGTATATTCTTCAGGACCTTTTACCTCTACACTGTTAGATGCTCAACCCAGAGGCTGAGCTCTAATACCAATTGAAATGAACAACTATAAACATGAGAAGGGGGGTTGAATTGTGTTTATCAGAAATTAAACAAAGTTGAAAACTATTCACATACAGAAGCTTGGTTCGGACGAGTGGAAAGATACAGGACAGACAGGTGACCTGTATGATGAAGTTTTAACAGTGACTTAGGCAAACACACCACTTGATAAACGGATAAGAAAACTAAAGTAACTAAAGCATTTATAAGGAAAGAGAGATTGACACAGTTATTTATCCTGGTTCACTCTTCAAAGCAAAGAGTTACGTTCAGTCCTTGGCAGCACCAAGATTTATCCACTATAACTGATCAGGTTACAGACTCCAAGTATTATTTGCACACCTAGCCTCTTCAGGCTTCAAGACAAGTATTATTTGCACACGTAGCCTCTTCAGGCTCACTCAGATTTGTTTGAGAAATTTGTTTTGTAATAAATACAATTTCAGACAGACAGATCTTTCACTAACACTCAGAGTGGTTTAAATGTAAAGCCTAGGAAAGTCTGTGTCATAACCTCAAATGATTGAAGAATACAGAATAAAAGAATGAAGAAATTAATGCGCAGAGTAATGGCTCTTTAATGCCATGTGTATTCTTCATGTCTTCATCTTCAATGACTTCTGTATTTATAGTCTTCAAGCATTCAAGATCCATTAGAGACATTCCCTCAGATGTTGGCTTCAAGCAGAACTTCATTAAATGGAATAGAGTTGTTTTGGGCAGCCATTAATGCAATAAGAACGTTGGTTGTACTCTAACTTGAAGGATCCCGGCTTTATGCATCGTGAAACAGCCATATCAAAGTTGTGTAGAGAGCTTTTTGTACTTTGCTTCCCTTTTCGTGTAAAGGACCAGAGGTATTAGGGATTAAAGTACGTTGGAAGCATTCTCTAACTGGTCTTTGGTTCTGATATCCGAGGTTGCTTGAGAGAGTAACTTCTGACTTTTCTTGATAAGCGTGAGACTAAGTAAGAGAGAAGGCTTCAAGTCTCTTTCTGATAGGACAGCTCACAAAAGCTTGTTAGGTCCTTGATTCTTCAACGAGTAACCTCAGACAAGTGTAGGAACTCGTGGAGAGACAGGTTGAAAACGTCTCTTGAAAGAAGTCAATAATTCTAATCAGCGGACAGGTTGACTTTCGTTTATCCAGACAGGTAGTCATCTATATGAGCAGACAGATGATTCTTACTGTTTTAATCTGCACACTAGATAGACAGGTTAACAACCAATATGTAGGTTAATTAAATCATTAACAAATGTTTAGTTCTCATCAAAACTTTAAGGAAATGCACATCAGACATTTTAGAGACTTAACACTATGCACATTGAGGTGCCATTAGTGAGGGGAAGGATTCTTAGTGGACTATATGTAGAGTTAGGACAATGTTTTATGGCAATAGATTCCAAGGAGCATGAATAATATAAATGTATGGGATTTATGCTAGTCATGAAGGATTATAGAAGTGAGGTTAAGGCATTGGATAGGAATCGCCAATAAGACCAAATGTTGAAAGTATAAGATATGATGAATGGTAAAGGAAATAGGGTATAGGGATGATACGGGGAAATAGTGGATACATAAGAGTTTAGTTGAAACTATAGATGGTGATGGAAGAAAATATTTTGTGCTAGTTAGACTATAATGATTGAGTTAAAGTATTGGATCAACTTTGAATATCAATATTTTATATTAATTATTTGCCAATGACATATTTAAATGGAGCTCACGCCTCCTTGTGCTATATTATTTTAACAAGTAATTATCTTATTTTATGATGCGGTTTCCCTTGCGAATTTTTGGATAAGGTTCGAATTCGAGAACCTTCCTTACTCTTGATATTGGGACGTTGAGCGCCAATTCGGTTCCGTTATAATTAGGCTCTAAGTGTAAGCCTATCAGTATAATCGTTAAGTTGTTTAGGGACTTGTGTGAAGCGCATTTGTTTCCGAACTTAGATTCGAGAGGTGTTATAATGTTATTATTAGTTGGTATCAATTATTATTTATTGAATTTATGAATTTAATTTCAAGGTTCATCCTTATTCATATTTTGTTGTCTTGGGCTCGAAGTTAATATGATATATGGTGTTTTGGAATGAAATGAATAGACCATATGTTGGAAAGTTAAAGACTTTCAAAATATTAGTCTTATGACATTTTAAATCTACAATCTGTATTTGATTTTAGGTATCAAATGTTAATTTTAAATATTATAAAGTTAATTCTAGCCTAAGTATTCTTTACTAAGTTCTAGATGTTCAAATGAATTTGCTTTGAAAATAATGATTTTGGTTAATGGTCTATTCGAGCCCAATTCTTAAAATTAACTCTTTTTAAATTGATCGGCGCTTTGGAACTTTTAGTTCCACCTTTATTTGTCTTCGGACAATATTCCAACCTAATCATAGTCGTTGTCATTCTAGAGGCAAAGACACCTATTTATAGGATATTAGGGGACTGTGTGGGGGACACGGAGACCTCGTGGATAGTCAGGCGTGGATCCTGCCAATGGTTCAGTGTACAACTGCACTGCGCCGGTGGAGACCTGGACAACAAGGCTATCTCGACACTCCACTGAACTAAATATTATTCAGATGTTAAGTACTCTCGTGTGAAAGGACCGCGGAGATGGCCGTTAGCGTACTCCAATCGGGACTTGTGCATCGAGGTGTTTACGCATATTACCTGGATACTATATCGACAGAACATTATGACAACAATAGTCTCCATGAAGCAGAGTTAGGTCTAGTTCTAGGCATGCATTTGAGTCTCAGCCTTTTTTTAAACTATATATATTTTATAAATATCCTTTGATGTATATTTGTATATATTCACTTGAATGCTTGTTTGTTTACCTGCATCCATATCTACATTGCTAGCCTATTGTGGAATCTTACCTCCACTTTTTTTCTTCTTTTCCTCTTTGTCCCCTGTTGGCAACGATTAGTTTCTTTCGAAGAGCGTAAAAGAGAGGAGGAAGGACTGAGCGCTACTGAGGAGATGACAGAAGCAAATCAAGAAGATTTCAGAATTTAGATGTCATGTATAATTTGTTGATGTATGTTTAAAGTTGTTAACTATTTAAAGCACTTTTAAAATGTTTATTTTTGTAATTGTGGGAGAAGTTATAAGTTTATTTAGTTTTCGAACATTTAAAGTATGTAATTATTTCACATACTTATACATATGAAAATTCATTGGGGACCATTGTATTTAATTATTTTAAGTTTCTTGTATATGAATGGAATTTTATTTCTTTTCTCTGCTGGCAATTGATGTAAGACCATTGATCAAATTTTTATTTGAAGAAGCTTTAAATTTATCAAATGTTTACTAGGTAATATTTTGACGAATACAAAGTTCCAAACTTTTAAAGAGGTTATTTCGAAAGTAATTCTAAAAATCCTCATTTTATTAAGTTAATCAGTCTTAAATAAAATATGGTGTTACACTAAGAAGTCTGTGGAGAATTTGGGACTGGGGTATTTGAAAATTGATTGTTGCCCAAATGGATGTATGTTGTACTACAAGGATGATTCAGTGGAGAGCATAACATGTTGCTTTGTGGTGCGGATCGATACATGACAACCACAAGGAGGGCCATTGAAAAGAAGACTGCTCTAAAAAAGATGTGGTACTTTCCGCTCGTCCCAAGACTTACCAAATTGTTGGCGGACGTTACTAGCGATGGGGAAGAAGTTGAAATAGAGTTAATGGATCAATCTGAGTTGGATGAATCTAGCGAATGCACATTCCAATCAAGTGAGACTGAGAGTGTGAGTGAATTTAGTGATGCAGATTCTACTTAGGTAATTTATGTAGTATTCATTGTGCAATGTTTATTCATTTTTAAACCTATTGATTAAATATTAGTTAATATTTATACAATGATGAAATAATTTTATCATTTTTTACACAGATGGCAGATTCCTCCAGAGGCAGGAGGCAGTGTGGTGGTCGTGTGGCAGAGGTTGTGATGCGAGAGATCCTCCCCCGACTGACCCACCACTTCTGATCGAGACCACCCTGCTAGTACCTCTGTGGACGGGACTCATGGTAATGGATCAACACCCATTACGCAGTGTAATACCCAAAAATTTTAATCAATTAACTAAAGGTTTTAACAGACATTGTTCTGGTAATTTACAATTTCTCTTTGTATAGCAATTCTACATGATAACTTTTTATTTTTTATAAAAAAAAAAGGGATAAATATGTTCGTAATTAATAAATTATGCTATGAATGGAAATGTTTGGGGACAATATTTAAAAATTAAATTAGATGAGGGTTTTAAGGCATAAACATGATAGTGTTTATTTGACCCACCTTCTAGTAATTGGATTAATTAAATTAATGTCATCAGAAATTTGATGGTTTTTATCCACCTTAGGGCTCAATGTTAAGTTAAAAAGAGAAGTCACCCACTTCCTCCATCATTCTTCTTCTTTTCAAAACCCCAGAGAGAGAGCTTAGAGTAAGAAAGTGAGAGAGCTTGGAGGAGAGAAGCCATTGGAGAGCTTGATCTTCACACCTCATCTTCTTCATTTTCATTTGGGATCCTAGAGAACCACAACTTTCATGACAAGGTGAGGGATTTGTGTGTTATTGGGTAATTTTCGTGGGTTTTTTTTGAAGGATACGAAATGGGTTAGTAATGGTTGAAATAATGATGTTTTTGAGTTGTTTTTGGTGAATCTCTTTCATGAAAATTATTTGGAACATGTTTAGGTTGAGTATTCTTTGACTTGCATGTTATCGGTGAGTTGTTATACCAATTTAGCTGAACCCTAGAAAGTGGGAAGAGGAAACTCCATTGTTAGAGCTTGAGGTTTTATGTTTTCTTGGGGGAATCTCAGTTTTGGTTTGAAATCCTGACATATATGTAATGAAAAAATTGTAACTAGAGTTGCAGATATCGGATTGAGATAAAAATAGGTCCCGTTGGAAAGCTAAAATTCATAGCTACATAGTATATAAATTTCATGATTTTTGGAAACCTGATCAGATAAATTTTGAAAACAGGGCTAGGGCTGTCCAGAATGCACCCTGACAACCTGCATTCAAAAAATCATATATTGGTTTATAAAATTTGTATTGAGATGATACTTGTTGCGTTTGAAAACTTAAATATAGAAGTATATTGTGGAAAAATTTCGTGATTTAAGGATACTTTACGAAGTCCCAGCTTAATTTTGAAAATAGAGTATTGTATATCTAGAATGTATTCAAACATGTTTTATTTCAAAATCTATATTCGGAGTTGTAGACCTTATTTTTAAGTGAAATTAGTGTCATTTGAAAATAGGTATCTAAGTCTTGTTGTGGTTAAAATTTCGGAATTTATAGACCTCTATAGCATTTCCGATTTTCGTTTGAAGTTGGTATAGGCTTGCTGGATACTTTATCTTTAGTCATGTGTTGCTGAATTCATGAATATGCTATGATATGTGGATATTATGGTAATTATTACTCTTGTTTGTTTTGATAAGTTAAATTTGAATATGTGGTTAAGAAATGCTAGTTAAGAATGTTGAGATTAGTATTTTATTTTGATTGAGAAAATACTATGTTAAATGCTTGATATGAAAATTTATGAATTGGTTGAGTATACGTATAAGTAAATATAATGATGTAATGAGTATAAATGATGTTGAACAAGTATTGGAAACTTGACTTGGAAAGTGTCGTGAATGGTCTATATTGGTTTAGATGGTTGATTGGATGTTGTGATAGGAAACACTAGATTTAAAAAAGATATAAATATTGATATAATGATTAGACGGTTTTTTTTCTTTTATTTTTTTTTCTTTCTTCTTCTTCATTGTTTTTTTGCACCAAGTTTTGCTTGTATCATGTAGTAATGGCCAGAATTTTGCAATAACATGATTCATTCACATTATTTATTGCAATATAGTGTTAGAATAGTTTTACCTTCTTTTATCATTTGGACTAAGTAATCCATTTTTACTCTATGGCTATATCCTGCTTCGTTTTGCTTGTAAAATGTTTATGGGAATTGGTGTTAATCTTGATGATTGGTTCAAAGGTTCATCTAGTTTATTTGATTGCTTCTTATTATCGAAAGTGGTGTTCATTGAAGCTACAATTGTTTATCAGTTATTATTCTCTCACAATTATTCTCCATTGTTAGTTGTTACTTGTCAGTTATAATGGTTGAAAAGAATATTGACTACTTCTTGATTGAACTTTAATTAAATGATCTTGATGGCTATATGGTTGTCTATGCCTGTATGATTGTGTTTAAATATTGAAATGAGTACTTGGTGGAATGAATTGTCAAAGAAGTTATGAATCTTTGGGTAGGCCAACCGGGGAGTGAAAGGCTCTGGTATATAAATATCACCGTCGGGGATGATGGGACCTCGTTAGATACCCCAGGCGTTGAGGAGTAATGTTGATGTTTGCCGAAGGGTGCGGTATCCCCGGGGTACGAGATTAAAACCGTCGGGGTGGGGGTTAACAACCCCATGTGGACCCAAAGACTCAATATATAAATATATGACAAGTATCCCCTTATAAGTGGGACACTAGTTATGGAAAAAAGAAATGTGAGATCAAGTCATTCCACAAGTACTCTTCCAGGGGACAATATGTCCAGCTTATGCTTTATTTGGTTATGACATTGTTGTATATGAATGGATATTGTGAAGTGTATTCTGAAAATGTTCATTCATTTATTTGATATAAAGCTTGCGTAATTGTGAAATTGTATCTTCGTACTTGACTTTGTGTGTTTGTATGTGTTTGGGGGAAACTCTCTCACTGAGCCTGTGGACTTACCCCACGTTTAACATTTCAGTTGCAGGTCTCTGTGAAGCCACCGGTAGCTTTGAATGCCATGTGGATAGCTTAAGGAGTTGTACCTGTAGTCTTTTTGGTTATTTATTTACGAAGGACTTTGTAATTCTTTGTGTGTTAGTCACTATGATGTATTATATTCCTTATGTAAGTAATGAATATAATCTTTTACTTTGGATGAGACGAATTTGTGTATGCTTATGAGGCTGCGGAGGGGTAACGTGACGTCTTCCCTTTCGACTGGTCATGACTACGAAATTCGGATCATGACAAAGTTGGTATGAGCTTAGGTTACAAAGTCCTAAAAAAATGGAATTAGGCGCTGATAACATTTGTGGTATGATCTCGAACCCGGGGGAGGCCTAGGACATAGGTTATTACGGCTTGATTCCGGGTTTGTTTTCATATAAAGACTTAAAACATGACTCCACCTGACAGCAAGGCGGTGGTGTGAGATGGACTAGCTAGTGTGTCTAAATCGCTTATTATAAGTTTGATGATATTATCTTTAAATTTATGCTTATCATAAAGGTTTACAATGTGAAGTTAAATAAGAGATAGGTTTTTCAATAATGACATAAATATGATGCTTGAAACCTAGAAAGAGTTGTAATTAAGGATTGTGAAAACTCATAATATGAGAGAAAAGTTCAAATGAAAAGTTGAGAATGTACAATGATGATATATTGGTGTTCAAAATATGGTTGATATAATTTATGGCACTATGATAAAATAGGTTTACGTTATTGATGTTGTTGAAATGTTCTTAAAGTATGTTATGAGAAAGTTATATGTGATGTATGCTTGATATGAATGATGGTGATGAGTATAAAAAGTTGAATATGATATATATATATATATATATATATATATATATAATTAATCGTTTACAGTATAAAGATGATGTATTGTGATAATATGTTAGAAATGGGTAAACTAAGAATACGTAGGTTTGATATAACCACCCTTGATTCTGTTGAGAATACATGAATTTGTTTGTTTTAAGTATGAAAATGTATTAAACTTTCTTGATTATGAACTGATCCATAATTTTGTTTTGTTTTGTGGGTAATAGTATTGAAATTTTTTTGTGAATGAGTATTGCAAGATGTGTTTGAGATGGTAAATATTTGATGAAAATGTCACGTTATGAGTTGTGTCACGGGGGCTAGTATGTATGTTATGAAGATAAATAATAGATGATGACCATGTATGAGAATTAATTATTATTACAAGTATGCACTAACTTTGGTTATATCATTAAAGTCAAGATCAGAGTTAACTAAAGAAAGAATAAAGAAGGTGAATTATGTTGATAAGGTAATAAATAGCTATTTTTGAAGAACATTTTGATATTCTAATTGGAAATAATTATTCTATATTTGGTGCTCTTACAAACTTATGATATCGGGTGTTACATTTTTATTTAAGTTGTGTTTTAATCATATGATGGTGATAAAAATGTTTAGTAGTGATTATAGTTCTTGGAAATAGTTGATGTTCTGTGATATGTATGTCTAATAATATGTTTTGAACCATGAGATCCCTTAGCTTGATGTTGTGTAAATGTTTTAATTAAGATTCTTAGTTATAAAGGAAAGCTGAATTTAAATATATTTTTTTAGTTGCAATGCATGAAGTAATCAAGACAACTATGAACTTAGTAAAACGATAAATTTATGAAACTTTATTGAAATTCTAGAAATAAGTTGTTGTGCTTGGTGTTAATTTATGCATGCTAGGGAATATGCTATGAAGAATAACTATGGAAGGTTAGTATTGTTGCCTTGATTCTATGATCCTTGACAATAAATGGAAAGATACTTTGATACAAAAATGCATGTATATTTTATATAAAGCATGAACGATTGTGAAAGCATATGGTATAAATATAATGTTGATGTCATATATTGTGCTTGATATAAAGAGAAAGTTTGTGACAATTTGTTGGAAATGGTTATAGTGGGTATGTATTTTCTTAGTATTATCATGAAATGATAGAAGTAATGTTTAGAAATCAATTATATGGTTTATTAAACCGTGCTTGATTTATGGTTGCTTCTAAGATATGGGTTTGCATGATAGACTAGTTTATGTATCCATGATATAATGTTTTTTTATGTGCTTAGTGAACTATCTAAATACATGTTATAATTGTTTTGTTATAGTTTTTGGTATGTGTCCTTGGGAATTCGAGGACTAATTTCTTTTAACGGGAGTAGAATGTAATACTCGAAAATTTTAATAATTTAACTAAAGGTTTTAACTGACATTGTTCCAGTAGTTTACAATTTCTCTTTGTATAACAATTATACATGATAATTTTTTAAAAAAAAAAAGTGATAAATATGTTCACAATTAATAAATTATGCTATGATTGAAAATGTTTTGGGACAATATTTAATAATTAGGGTTTTAAGGCATAAACATGATAGTGTTTATTTGACTCGCCTTCTAGTAATTTGATTAATTAAATTAATGTCATTAGAAATTTGATGGTTTATGGGCTTTAATCCACCTTAGGGCCCAATGTTAAGTTAAAAAAAGGAGTCACCCACTTCCTCCATCATTCTTCTTCTTTTCAAAACCCTAGAGAGAGAGAGAGAGCATAGAGTAAGAAAGTGTGAGAGAGCTTGGAGGAGAGAAGCCTTTGAAGAGCTTTGAGCTTGATCTTCATACCTCATCTTCTTCATTTTCGTTTGGGATCTTAGAGCACCACAACTTTCATGACAAGGTGAGGGATTTGTGTTTTATTTGGGTAATTTTCGTGGGTTTTTTTGAAGGGTTGGTAATGGTTGAAATAATGAATTTTTTGAGTTGTTTTTGGTGAATCTCTTTCATGAAAATTATTTGGAACATGTTTAGGTTGAGTATTCTTTGACTTACATGTTATCGGTGAGTTGTTATACCAATTTAGTTGAATCCTAGAAAGTGGGGAGAGGAAACTCCATTGTTAGAGCTTGAGGTTTTATGTTTTCTTGGGGGAATCTCAGTTTTGGTTTGAAATCCTGACATATATGTAATGAAAAAATTGTAACTAGAGTTGCAGATATCGGATTGAGATAAAAATAGGTCCCGTTGGAAAGCTAAAATTCATAGCTACATAGTATATAAATTTCATGATTTTTGGAAACCTGATCAGATAAATTTTGAAAACAGGGCTAGGGATGTCCAGAATGCACCCTGACAACCTGCATTCAAAAAATCATATCTTGGTCTATAAAATTTGTATTGAGATGAAACTTATTGCATTTGAAAACTTAAATATAGAAGTATATTGTGGAAAAATTTCGTGATTTAAGGATACTTTAGGAAGTCCCAGTTTAATTTTGAAAATAGAATATTGTATGTCTAGAATGTATTCGAACATGTTTTATTTCAAAATCTATATTCGGAGTTGTAGAACTTATTTTTAAGTGAAATTAGTGTCATTTGAAAATAGATATGTAAGTCTTGTTGTGGTTGAAATTTCAGAATTTATAGACCTCCATAGCATTTCCGGTTTTCGTTTGAAGCTGGTATAGGTTTGCTGGATACTTCATCTTTAGTCATGTGTTGGTGAATTTACGAATATGCTATGATATGTGGATATTATGGTAATTGTTACTCTTGTTTGTTTTGATAAGTTAAATTTGAATATGTGATTAAGAAATGCTAGTTAATAATGTTGAGATTAGTATTTTGTTTTGATTGAGAAAATACTATGTTAAATGGTTGATATGAGAATTTATGAATTGGATGAGTATACGTATAAGTAAATATAATGATGTAATGAGTATAAATGATGTTGCACAAGTATAGGAAACTTGACTTGGAAAGTGTCGTGAATGGTATATATTGGTTTAGATGGTTGATTGGATGTTGTAATAGGAAACATTAGATTTAAAAATATATAAATATTGATAAAATGATTAGATGGTTTCTTTTCTTTTCTTTTTGTTTTCTTTCTTCTTCTTCTTTTTTTTTTTTTTTTTGCACCAAGTTTTGCTTGTATCATGTAGTAATGGTCAGGATTTGCAATAACATGATTCATTCACATTATTTATTGCAATATAGTGTTAGAATAGTTTTACCTTCTTTTATCATTTGGACTAAGTAATCCATTTTTACTCTATGGCTATATTTCGCTTCGCTTTGCTTGTGAAATGTTTAATGGAATTGGTGTTAAACTTGCTGATTTGGTTCAAAGGTTCATCTAGTTTATTTGATTGCTTCTTATTAACCAAAGTGGTGTGCATTGAAGCTACAATTGTTTATCAGTTATTATTCTCTCACAGTTGTTCTCCCTTGTTAGTTGTTGCTTGTCAATTATAATGGTTGAAAGGAATATTGACGACTTGTTGATTGAACTTTAATTATATGATCTTGATGGCTATATGGTTGTCTATGCCTGTATGATTGTCTTTAAATATTGAAAGGAGTACTTGGTGGAATGAATTGTCAAAAAATGTTTATGAATCTTTGGGTAGGCCAATCAGGGAGCGGAAGGCTCCGGTATATAAATATCACCGCCGGGGATGAGAGGACCTCGTTAGATACCACGGGCGTTGAGGAGGAATGTTGATGTTTGCCGGAGGGTGCGGTATCTCCGGGGTACGAAATTAAAACCATCAGGTGGGGGGATTTTGAGTTAACAACCCCAAGTGGACCCAAAGACTCGATAAGTAAATATATGACAAATATCCCCTTATGAGTGACACACTAGTTATGGAAAAAATAAAAGTGAGAGCAAGTCATTCCACGAGTACTCTTCCAAGAGACAATATGTCCACCTTATGCTTTATTTGGTTATGACATTGTTGTGTATGAATGGATATTGTGAAGTGTATTCTGAAAATGTTTATTCATTTATTTGACATAGAGCTTGCGTAATTGTGAAATTGTATCTTCGTACTTGACTTTGTGTGTTTGTATGCGTTTGGGGGAAACTTTCTCACTGAGTCTGTGGACTCACCCCACTTCTAACATTTCAGTTGCAGGTCTCTGCGAAGCTGGCGGTAGCCTTAGATGTGATGTGGATAGCTTAAGGGATTGTACCTGTAGTCTTTTTGGTTATTTATTTAAGAAGAACTTTGTAATTCTTTGTGTGTTAGTCACTCTGATGTATTATATTCCTTATGTAAGTAATGAATATAATCTTTTACTTTGGATGAGACGAATTTGTGTATGCTTATGAGGCTTCGAAGGGGAAAGGTGAGGCTTTCCCTTTCAGCAAATCATGGCTACAGAATTTGGGTCATGACACGCAGGCCTTAGATGTCGGGACACATGTTGGACCGTCATCATTCACACCCGTGCCATGACCATCATCATCAGCATCGTGGGAGAGCCATGATTCATCCGACCAGAGGACTCTTCTTATCCCCAGGAGGATAACGAGTAGGCTATTTTAATTTTTTTACACATAAATATCATTAATTTCAATATTAGTAGTTTAATTATTCATAACATTTATTAATGCTCTAATTTTCCTGCAGCTTTCTGCCCACGAAGGGCCCTTCTGATTCGATCTCTAAAATCATAAAGCAGAAGTTTGATGGTTCATAGCCTACCTGGAAGGGCATCCCTCTGGACCATAGGGACCAACTGCTTAAATAATATAAGGTAACAATTTATTATATTATTTAAATTACATTTCCTATTATTTTAATATTAATTTTAATATATATATTAAGAATTGTCTAACAGGTGTTTGTTGCAGAAAGAGTATTGGTGGGCTCCACATTTGGAGAACATCATCAGGGTCGGCTTTGAGCATAAAGGTACATTGACCATGAAGAACGCCATGAACAAGCTCAGGAAGGGTAAGGATAAGGGGAACTGGTTGGATCCTGAGGTCAGGAAGGGGCCGGAATGTACTGGGCTACTGAGAAGTTCCAGGAGAAGGTTGCCAAAACTCGGTGTAATCGAGCTGCTTATTGTAACATCCGGTATTTTATGTATGGTTTATGTGTGAGGATGAGGTTTAGGGCTTGGATTATATAGTTGAGATTGGGCATTTTTGATGGTTTGAGGTTGTTTATCAGGCCTTTATGAGTCTATGTTTCAAATTTGAGTTCAATCGGACTTCAAATGAGGTCGGAACGCAACGAAAAGTAAGAATCAGGGTTTGTTGGATAGTAGGGTGCGTCGGGCACAAGTTTTGACCGCCGGGCGCAGCATGGCTGCGACACGTGTCACCCGGAGACGCAACAAAAGACACGCGGAAACGAAACTTCATGCAAAAGTTTTCAACAGTAGGTCGGGCCTAACCTTTTTAGGCCGGGCGCAACCCTAAAATTTTAGAAAAAAAATAAAGTGAGCAAGAGGTAACTTAAGTTACCTAGATAAGAAAAAAAATTGCAGAGTTAGAAGCAGAAACATAGAGAGAACTCAGAGAGGAGAAAATAGAGATTTTAGAGTGAGAGAGAGAGAAATAGAGAATGAGAGAGGAAGGCTACCAAAGAGCCTCAAACCACCAATTTTGAGAGTTTTGAAGCTGTAACAGCTTCTGTAAATCCATCACCACACCTTCTTCCAATGGTTGCCATTTCTGTATGTTCCCCAGAGTGAGAGTTATTCAACTCAGAAGAACGAGGGAAACTCAACCCGAGTAACTCATGACCAGTCGCATTGGAAGGTTCGAACAAGGCTCGTTTACCATTGGATCGAGCTGAAATTTGTGGAGGAGGTAAAGAAAAGGTAGTTATTTAAAATCAACGGTCAAATTGTTAAAAAAAGGTCTATATTTTGAGCTATTGAGTCAGAACAGTGGCGGATTTACCAATGTTACTGCAGTTTTTGAGTCCCTTACTTTGTGCCTTTCAAATGTGTTACAAGAGGAATATCAGAGTTTTGGGGACCTCTTTAGGTGTGACAAAGAATCGAGAGGAGTCGAGCGAGAGTGATCTCGTTAGGGCTGATCATCAACCCGTGACCCGTTCGAACTCGAGCTAACCGATTGTCATTTTTTTTGAAATGGGTGGGTTCGGTCGGGTCGGCGGGTTGATCGGGTGAAAAAATAGGATAAGAATAGGTTCATCGATCGGGTTCGGTTTCGTATAATGCAACCCATCGGTAACCGAAACCGACCGAAACTGTAAAAATTTTGAAAATTTCAGTTTATCCTCCTATTCCCTTCGTTCCACAGCAAAGACCCACACCACCAAGTCACCATGTCCCAACCCCAAATCACCAGCTCCCTCACCTCATCCCTCACAACCACCACCCAGAACCGCACCTCCTCCCTAGCTTGCCGGCGGTCTTCTCCTTCCTCCAACCCGCACGACCACCAGAGTCCAGATCTGCTTCTCCGAGCCCAGAACTAGCGAGCTCAAAGCAGTGACAAATCTGTGACAGATCTAACTTGTGCCTCGTGGGGTGGTCTTCTCCTTCCCCCAGATGCTGCCAGAGCTCTCTTCCCCCAGATCTGGAGGCACGGCAGACGCGAGGCGGCTCTCGTACGGTAGACGCGAGGCGGACGATGTTCATGTTTGCACGACGTTCATCTAAATTCGGGAGGTAGTCGGGCGGCGAAGCGGAGATAGGACGGAGTGAGCGGCGAACCACGACGGCCAATTGTGATGATTGACGATGGCGGGTCTTCCTCTTCCTCAGATCTAGTCAAGGTCGACTGATGCGTTCCTTAGGTCAGGTCGAGATCGATGATGTTCTTGCATTTTTTCTTTTTTCTTTTTTTAAATTTTTTAAATAATAAATAAAATAATAAAATAAGCATGGACCCGTACAAGTCCACCCGCCCAACCCGCACCCGCCTAACCCGTTGTATGTAGCGGACAGAAATGGATTTCATTTTTCTTGCACTGAATCCACCTGAACCCGATAATCCCAACCCGAATCCGCCCGAACCCGCCCGATTCTCACCTCTAGCTCTCGTAGCGTTTCAGAGGTCGTACATTTTTCAGGTGGGGGAAAGAAATTATTTAACGTCGGAAACAGCATGGTGACATTTAATTCGATAATGGCGTAGGGCGACCTAAACCCTACATGATAGCGAGTAAGGGACAATGTCCATATCATGTTGGGGACTACTTAATGGTACCCGTGATGATATTGAGATTGTACATTTATCGTTGTTACGTTTAATATATATTATTTTATTATTTAATGATTGCGTGCTTGGACTGTTTGACTGGCTGAATTGATATTGGTGATTGATGATGATGTGAGTATTGAAATTGTTTTTGTGATGAACATGTTTATATTATTTTAATATTATTTATTATAAATTTTGTATTGATTATTATCTTGGAAAATGTGAATATGATGATATGATGGCATGATGTGATGAGTGTTATGAATTATGCTTAGAGGTTGAGTAAGCGAGAAGTTATCTTGATACTATGTGTACTAGCAGTGCCTAACCGAGATAATTACTGTGAAATGATGATGATGAGATTATTATTGAGGTTATCTATGAGATTATGATGAGCGGTTAGGGCACTAAGGGGTGACCTGAAACATGGCCTGGTTGACCTGAAACATGGTCTTTGGGGCCTATTCCTCAGAGGGAGAATTCCCGGGGTTAGGCTAACGGCGGACCGTCCCAGACATTATTTCATTTTAGTTGCAGCTATAGTTCATGCTTTGCATGAGCTCCCTGGCCGTGGTTCAGAGGTGTGCACCGGATTGTGTAGCTATAGTGCCATTTCTTTGCATGGGAATCCTCCATCCGCGAACAAGGGTGTGCACCGGGACCTCTGGGACATGTCATTGGTTGGATATCTGGATATGGCCGAAACCTGATGAGATGATTCACACAGCATTTGCATTGCATCAAGATGGAGGGTAGAGGAAAAATCCTAGATGTGGATTGAGGATGGTTGTGTTATATATATATATATACACACACACACACTTATACTTTTGGAGATGTTTAGTGTACTGTTATAGAATTAAATGTTACTAAACCCTCTCCACGTTTGACGTTATATTGTTTCTTATCCCTTTTCTTCTTGCTGTTGTGTATGTTTTATTTATGTGATCACTATAAGAAGATTCGGTGGAGGAGCCAGCTATGGAGGAGCTAGGTGGAACCCCTTATGAGCCAGATGCTGGAGGACGAGCAGTGGGCCCAAGTAGTTGAGTAGAGAGTCTATGGCCAGTGCGTCTTTTTGAGGCTTTTTATCTTCTGTTTCAATCTTTTTGATGTATTTTATTTTCTTCCAGTTTGTACATATTGGGATCCTACAGATGGGAATCCCTTGACAGTACAGTACCAGGAGGTTGTGTATATATAGTTATGTTTATGCATGTATGTATATATGTTGTTTATATTTTAAGATTTTAATTTTTCACTGTTTTAATATAGCCGTTCAACGATAATAACGTGATTAGGCCCTAAATAATATGGGTTTTCTTAATGGGACGTCGGGGCATCTTATTTGGTGGTATCAAAGCAGTTCGGTTCTGAAACGGACTATGAGAACTGTGATTAGGTGAACTGGCCATTTAGTTGAATCCACATCGGTTAACGACTATGCTTAGAAGTTGGGTAGTGAGTCTGGCATGACATTTCTATGATATATACTATTTATATTCTAGTTTTATGTAGTATTATGTGTCATATTGATGTGGGCTAATGATTTCTTTTAACGGGATCATGGCTCGAGGCAGAGGTCGAGGACGTGTTAGACGGGGTGGTAGAGCTATAGAAGGTGTCGAGGATGAGCAACATCAGCCAGAGGCAGGGATTGGAGGTAGAGGAGAATCCTCCGAGACTCTTCGGACTATCCGCGAGTTGGCATCCGTACTGTTGCAGCAGGAGCAACAGAATACGCATAAGGTACAGAGAGAAGCCGAGTTGCAGGAGCGGCAGGATAGAAGGAGAGCCGTAAAGACTGAGGATGCAGGGCTGGCTACCTTTCTCAAAGGTAAGCCACCACAGTTTCGAGGAGAGTATGATCAAGAGCGAGCAGAGTGGTGGATACAAGAGCTCGATAAGATCTTTGACACTATGAGATGCAAAGATGACAGGAAGGTGACTTATGTCGCCTTCATGCTGACCGGAGGGCCTGAGTCATGGTGGAGAGGCAAGAAGAGATTGCTTGAGGCTGAGGGAAGGTTGATCAATTTGGAGTTGTACAGAGAGTGTTTCTTCAAGAAGTACTTTCCGCGGTTAGTCAAACGCGAGAAGGAGGGAGAGTTCATGAGCCTCCAGCAGGGAGACAGGTCTGTTGGTGAGTATGCGGCCAGATTCGAGGCCCTGATTCAGGTTTGAGCTCTACCAAAGGTTTCTAGATGAGGATTGGATGTGCCGGAGATTCAAGGAGGGTTTACGGCATGAGTTGAGGAGGGCTATAGTGCCCTTGGATATTTTGAGCTTCCCAGAGCTTGTAGACAGGTGCAGTGCCATTGAGAGTATGGATCAGAGGCAAGCCGCAGAGCAGAGACAGCAGCGTAGTTGGGGTCCTACCCGAGCAGGCCATCAAAGGAGAGGGGACAGAGGTTTGATGAGTGTGATTACACCTCATATTTCTTTATCATATTGCATGCATTTTCATGTAGTTTAGGCATTTTTAATTTAATTTTTTTAAGTTTTTACCTTGGAACGGGTAAGGCGGTTTTGTGGTGTTTTTGTGCAGGAATGGGAGATTAAAATGCTCAGGATCATTTATGTTGGAGCTTTCATGAAGACGGAGCTTGAAAAGTAAGAAAAATGATCCAAACAGAGCCCATCACGGCCTAGCCGTGACAGCCATCACTGCCATGATCGAGCAAGGCTGAAAAGAAAAGAACAAAAAAGTCAGAACCTGTCACAGCCAGGCCGTGATGGTCATCACGGTCGTGACAGGCCATCAGTGCCAATTTTTCCAAGACAGAATCTGTCACGGCCTGACCGTGACAGGCATCACGGCCGTGACGCACAATATCTGGAATTTTAAAACCTGATTTTATCTGATTTTGTAATTGCTTGGGATTCAAGTTAACCTACTCTATAAATAGGGCAATTAGGCTCGAAAATAGGGATCCCTTGGGCTGCTACCTTAGGCAAAAACTAGGATTTCTCTTCTTCTCCAATTTATTCTCTTCTCTTAGGTTTTCTTTTATGCATTAATCAAGCTTGCTATGAACATGGCAATGCTTGAGTAGTCTTTTTATTTCTAGGAATTAGGGCTATGCCCAAGACTTGTTTTATGTTATGATTTGACATGTTACTTCTTGTTAATTTCAATTTGCTTTCGATTTGATTCCTATTGCATGAATTACTTGTGAATCTGGTGCGCACTTATTTGCATGTCATAGATACTCTGAGGAGGAACCTAGCGGTGAACTTAGGTATTGGATCTATAGGAATTAAACTTAGGACTTAAATCATGAGAGTTAGAAGCGGTCCTTCAAGGGTTCACTGAATTGTCACAAAGCTTAAAGGGTTCGATTTAAATTCAATTACCACGAGAGTAGGGGTTGGTTTAATATGGCACGGTTCTTGTAACCCGAGAGGGAACATTAACTTAATTAGGATAAATTCATCTTCAAAGCAAATTTCGATAATTAACAAGAGGGGTAGTCAATTTAGTAACATTAGCAGTTTTATTGGTAACCCAATTCCTGGAAATCTCTTTTGATATTAAAAAATCTCAGATTTATTTTGATTGCGTTTTATATATTTGATTTGTTAGTTAATCTTTTAAAAACCAAATCCTTTTTTTTTTCTAGTCCAGTTTAATTGATTTAATAATTGATAGTTATTTAAGATCACGGTCCCTGTGGATTCGATCTTTTTATTACTTGACGACGAAGCCGTACACTTGCGGATTCGCGAGCACATCAAGGTTCTCAGTAGAGGAGAGGATCATATACTAGACCTGGGCAGAGCGCTCAGATATCTGCACCACCAGCACCAGTTACCAGAGAGGGCCAGTAGCAGAGGGCCCCAGTATGTTTCAGATGCGGAGGTCCGCATTATATCAGAGACTATACAGATATATCTGGTTGCTACATTTGTGGCAAACCAGGTCATTTTGCTAGAGATTGCCGATAGAGAGTAGTACAGTAGCAGCCAACTACCGGTAGAGGAGCCAAGGTTCTAGAGGTGGATCTGGGAGAGGAGTTCCGGCGGCAGGACGACAGACGGTCAGACCTCAGGCCACGGGGAGAGTGTTTACAATGAGAGGATCTGAGTCCTCTCAATCTGCAGATCTTATTCGAGATATGTGTTTAATATCTGGCAGACTCTTGTCTGTGCTGTTTGACTCAAGCGCTACACATTTGTTCGTTTCACATGAGTGCGTGGATCATTTACATTTTCCCGTTTCTCAATTATCATATACTTTGACAGTATCTACCCCTACCAGTGATCCTTTGATCACTATGTCTGTTTGCTTACACTGTCCTATAGTTGTTGAAAATAGGACATTTTTTGTAGATCTCAACTGTTTGCCTATGCAGCAAATAGACGCTATCCTTGGCATGGATTGACTTTCGTCTAACCATGTAGTGTTAGACTGTGCTCGAAAGACCTTATCTTTCTTGAGCCTTCTAGCATAGTATCTGCCAATGAAGGAGCAACTATGAGGAGTGACGATTCTCGGCAGTATGTGATGCTTTTCTCTTTGGAATCTAAGCAAACTTCGAGTATAGATTCTTTGCCTATCGTGAGAGAGTTTCCTGAGGTTTTCCCTCCTGATGTTCCAGGTTTGGCACCAGAGAGGGAGGTGGAGTTCGCTATAGATTTCATAACAGGGACCGGACCTATATCAGTAGCTCCTTATCGGATGTCACCCGTGGAGTTAGCAGAGTTAAAGAAACAGCTAGATGATATGATGAAGAAGGAATTCATCAGACCGAGTGTTTCGCCTTGGGGAGCACCGGTATTGTTTGTTAATAAAAAGGACGGAAGTTCTAGGTGCACGGATTATAGGAAGTTGAATAAGGTTACAATCAAGAACAAATATCTGTTGCCTAGGATAGATGATCTGATGGATCAGTTGAAGAGAGCTTCGGTGTTTTCTAAGATGGATTTAAGATCAGGATACCATCAGATTAGGGTCAAGAAGGATGATATACCTAAGACCGCATTCAGGACGAGGTATGGACACTATGAGTACCTAGTTATGCCTTTTGGTGTAACTAATGCTCCAGCGGTGTTCATGGATTATATGAACAAAATCTTTAGACCGTTCCTCGACAAGTTTGTTGTGGTGTTTATAGATGATATTCTCGTCTATTCCCATAGCCGGGAAGAACACGAGGAACATCTGAGAGTCGTGTTACAGGTGTTGAGAGATAGGCAGTTGTATGCTAAGCTATCCAAGTGTGAATTTTGGTTAAAGGAATTACAGTTCTTAGGTCATATAATCAACATGGAATGGGATAGCTGTTGATCCAGTTAAGGTAGAGGCAGTGATTAAGTGGGAGAGGCCTAAGTCGGTGAGTGAGGTGAGGAGTTTCCTAGGTTTAGTTGGTTATTACATAAGGTTTATTGAGGGTTTCTCGAAGATTGCATTGCCTATGACACTGTTAACGAGAAAGGGTACAACATTTGTTTGGATGGAGAAGTGTGGAGAGCGTTTTCAGAAGCTATAGGAGAAGTTGACTACATCTCCAGTGCTGATGTTACCAGATCCATTTGGATAGTTTGACGTGTACTATGACGCGTCATATCAAGGATTGGGTTGTGTTTTGATGCAAGAGGGAAGAGTTGTAGCTTATGCTTTCCGACAGTTGAGGGTTCATGAAAGGAATTGCCCGACCCATGATCTGGAGTTAGCAGCCATAGTGTTCGCATTGAAGATATGGCGACACTATCTTTATGGAGCTAATTTCAATGTGTTCAGCGATCACAAGAGTTTGAAGTATTTATTTGATCAGAAGAAGCTGAACATGAGGCAGCATAGATGGATGAAATTCATTAAGGACTGTGAGTTTGATCTACAATACCATCCAGGGAAGGCTAATGTTGTGGCGGATGCACTAAGTCGGCAATCTTTACACGTATCCGCGATGATAGTGAAAGAGATGGAGTTACTTGAACAGTTTAGAGATATGAACCTAGGTATGGATCTGACTGAGGATAGAATATGCTTAGGAATGATCACCATCAACAGTGAGTTTCTGAGAGATATTAAGGATAAGCAGGGTCAGGATGAATATTTGCGAGAAGTGAGTCGAGGCATAGATGAAGGAAAGGTTTCAGAGTTTAGGAAATGATCAGATGGTGTGTTAAGGTTTAGAGATCGGATATGTGTACCAGAGGACTTAGAGATTAGGAAGATGATTTCAGAGGAGGCACATAAGAGTAAGCTGAGTTTCCACCCAGGAGCCACCAAGATATATCAAGACTTGAAGAAAATGTTTTGGTGGCCCAAGATGAAGAAAGAAGTGGCAGAGTATGTTCTATCATGTTTGGTGTGTCAGAAAGCTATGATAGAGCATCAAAAGCCAGCAAGGTTGTTGCAGTCCTTGGATATCCCAGAGTGGAAGTGGGATAGTATAGCAATGGACTTTATAGTTGGATTACCGTAAACTCCAAAGAGGCTTGATGCGATTTGGGTTATCATTGATAGGTTAACGAAGTGCGCTCACTTCTTACCTATTGGTGAGAGTTATAGTCTTGAGAAGTTGACCCAGATCTACAACAAGGAAGTAGTGACGTTGCATGGTGTGCCGTCAAGTATTGTCTCCGACCGAGATCCTAGGTTTACATCTAGATTTTGGAGACGGTTGCACAATGCTCTAGGAACACAGTTGAGGATGAGTTCTGCTTATCATCCTCAAACAGATGGACAGTCATAGGGAATTTTTCAGTCATTGGAGGATCTTCTAAGAGCTTGTGTGTTGGAACATGTTGGTATAGTTGGCATGAATTCCTACCTTTGATTGAGTTCACATACAATAACAGTTTCCACGACAGTATCGGGATGGCGCCGTATAAGGCTCTGTATGGGAGAAAGTGTAGGACTCCGTTGTGTTGGTATGAGACTGGCGAGAGCCAAGTGTTGGGTCCTGACATGGTACAATAAACAACGGAACAAGTAAGGAAAATAAGAGAGAAAATGAAGGAAGTGCAAGATAGGCAAATGAGCTACAGTAACAAGAGGAGGAGACCCTTAGAGTTCCAAGAAGGTGATCACGTGTTTTTGAGAGTCACTCCGAAGACCGGAATTGGCAGGGCTATAAAGTCTAGAAAGCTCACTCCCCGATTCATTGGACCATTTCAGATTTTTCGACGAATTGGTCAAGTAGCTTACCAGATAGCCTTACCGCCTAACCTTTCCAACCTTCACGATGTCTTCCATGTTTCCCAGTTGAGAAAATTTTACCCTGATCCTTCTCATGTCATTGAGCTTGAGTCCATACAACTCCGAGAGAATCTAGAATATGAGGCTTTACCGTCTAAGATTGCAGATAGAAGGATTAAAGAACTCCATTGTAAACAGGTTCCCCTAGTCAAGGTCATATGGGATAGTGTTACCGGAGATGCTACTTGGGAGCGTGAGGCAGACATTCAGCAGTAGTACCCTCAATTGTTTTCAGGTATGTAAATTCTGAAGACGGAATTTCTTTTAAGGGAGGTAGAAATGTAACATCCGGTATTTTATGTATGGTTTATGTGTGAGGATGAGGTTTAGGGATTGGATTATATAGTTGATATTGGGATTTTTTGATGGTTTGAGGTTGTTTATTAGGCCTTTATGAGTCTATGTTTCAAATTTGAGGTCAATCGGACTTCAAACAAGCTCGGAACACAAAGAAATGTAAGAATCAGGGTTTACTGGATAGTAGGGTGCACTGGGCACAAGTTTTCACGGCCGAGCGCAGCATGGTGGTGACACGTGTCACCCGGAGACGCACAAAAGACACGCGGCGACGAAACTTCATGCAAAAGTTTTCAACGGTAAGCCGGGCCTAGCTTTTTTAGGCTGGGCGCAACCCCAAAATTTTAGAAAAAAAAATAAAGTGAGCAAGAGGTAACTTAAGTTACCTCAGATAAGAAAACAATTGCATAGTTAGAAGCAGAAACATAGAGAGAAATCAGAGAGGAGAAAATAGAGAGTTTTAGAGTGAGAGATAGATAAAACTAGAGAGAGAAATAGAGAATGGGAGAGAAAGGCTACCAAAGACACCCAAACCACCAGTTTCGAGAGTTTTGAAGCTAGAACAGCTTCTGTAAATCCATCACCACACCTTCTTACACCGTTAGATCGCGTTCAACTTTGATAGGGAGGTTCTGGACTTGTATTATTTCATATCCAACGGTTAAATTTCTGTATATTCCCCAGAGTGAGAGTTATTCAACTCAGAGGAACGAGGGAAACTCAACCCGAGTAGCTCCTGACCAGTCACATTGGAAGGTTCGATCCAGACTCGTTCACCGTTGGATCGACTGAAATATTTGGATAAGGTAAAGGAAAGATAGTTCTTTAAACTCAACGGTCAAATTTTTAACCAGAGGTCTAGATTTTGAGATATTGAGCCAGAATAGTGGCGTATTTACCCATGTTACTGCAGTTTTTGAGTTCCTTACTTTGTGCCATTCAAATTTGATGTTTAGGAGGAATATCGAAGTTTCGGGGACCTCTTTCGATGTGATCTAGAATCGAGAGGAGTCGATCGGGAGTGATCTCGTGGCGTTTCTGAGGTCGTGCGTTTTTCAGGTGGGGGAAACGACACGGTGACGTTTAAGTCGATAATGGCATAGGGCGACCACCATACACCTGTGATGATATTGAGATAATGTGTTTATCACCGTTACATTAAATATATATTATTTTATTATTTAATGATTCCCTGCTTGGACTATTTGACTGGTTGAATTGATATTGGTGATTGATGATGATGTGAGTGTTGAAATTGTTTTTGTGATGAACATGTTTATATTATTTTAATATTATTTTATTATAAATTTGATAATGATTATCATCTTGGAAAATGTGAATATGATGATATGATGGTATGATGTGATGAGTGTTATGAATTATGGTTAGAGGTTGAGTAAGCGAGAAGTTATCTTAAGACATAATGATGTATTGGGGAATTCATACTATGTGTACTAGCAGTGTCTAACCGAGATAATTATTGTGAAATGATGATGATGGGATTATTATTGAGGTTATCTATGAGATTATGATGAGCGGTTAGGGCACTAGGGGTGACCTGAAACATGGTCTGGTTGACCCTAAACATGGTCTGGTTGACCTGAAACATGGTCTTTGGGGCCTATTCCTCGAAGGGAGAATTCCCAGGGTTAGGCTAACGGCGGACCGTCCCAGACATTATTTCATTTTAGTTGCAGCTATAGTTCATGCTTTGCATGAGCACCCTGGCTATGGTTCAGAGGTGTGCATCGGATTGTGTAGCTATAGTGCCATTTCTTTGCATGGGCATCCTCCATCCGCGAACAAGGGTGTGCACCGGGACCTCTGGGACATGTCATTGGTTGGATATCTGGATATGGCCGAAACCTGATGAGATGATTCACACAGCATTTGCATTGTATCAAGATGGAGGGTAGAGGAAAAATCCTAGATGTGGATTGAGGATGGTTGTGTTATATATATATATATATATATATATATATATATATATATATACACTTATACATTTGGAGACGGATGTTTAGTGTTCTGTTATAGAATTAAATGTTACTAAACCCTTTCCACGTTTGACGTTATATTGTTTCTTATCCTTTTCTTCTTGCTGTTGTGTAT
Source organism: Sophora flavescens (assembly GCA_030762895.1). Lineage (NCBI taxonomy): Eukaryota > Viridiplantae > Streptophyta > Magnoliopsida > Fabales > Fabaceae > Sophora > Sophora flavescens. The sequence continues at coordinate 77,360,119 of CM061063.1, forward strand.
GTTTTATTTATGTGATCTCTATAAGAAGACTCGGTGGAGGAGCCAGCTATGGAAGAGCTAGATGGAACCCCTTATGAGCCAGATGCTGGAGGAGGAGCAGTGGGTCCGAGTAGCTGAGTAGAGCCTACGGTCAGTGCGTCTTTTTGAGGCGTTTTATCTTCTGTTTCAGTCTTTTGATGTATTTTGTTTTCTTCCAGTTTGTACATATTGGGATCCTACTGATGGGAATTGCTTGACAGGATTAGGTCCTAAATAATATGGATTTTCTTTAATGGGACGTCGGGGCGTCTCACTTATGGTGGAACATATGTCTACACCGACGGCTCTAAATCAGCCACTGCTCACTTCGACGAGTTGGTAATACTTTAAACTTGATTATTTTAGTGTACTATTTAATTAGTTTTCATTTTTTTACTATTCTAATGAATTTAACTTTTTTATGTAGAAAGCACGGAAACAACGACTCCCCACCGCTATGGAGTTGGTGGAGAGGACGAATAAGTTGAAGTTGGGGAAATTGGTCAGCGACAAGGCCCGTAACTATATTGTAAGTAAAAAACCATTTTAGTTAAAACTATTAATTTATTATTATTAATTTGTTAATATTGGTTATAAGTGTAACTAAATCTCTTCAACTTTACTTCGCAGGTCAACTTTAACAAGAAGAAGGACGATGTCATATCACGTGCCTCCCAAGATGAGACCTTGACTGGTGAAGGCCCCCGCTTTCCTGTCTCCATCAACGACAATGTCAAATATTTGGAGGTCGTCGGGGGCAGGAAGAAGAAGGGGCACGTGTATGGCCTCAGACACTTGGGCAGCGAGTTTAGTGCTTCATCATTCGGCACGCCTGCTCCTTCCTACGCGGATACCATCCCTCCAGAGCAATTCAACTAGATCCAGGACACCATCACCCAGCTGAACGCGGAGCTTGGGGAAAAGAGTGGGAGAGAGAGACTGTTAGCGAAGCAGATTGTACAGTTGATGCAGGTGCACCAGCAGCTGATGCAGACGACCATCGAGCAGGGCCAGACATTGCGGTTGGTGTTGGAACAGATGAGGATCCAGTCTCCAGTTGCTCAGGGTGCTGCTCCAGATGTTGTGCCGCTTGTTGCTCCTCCAGTTTCGTCGCCTCTTGCTACTGATGATGCTGCTCCAGATGACGAGGACATGGCAGACATTGGTGGCATGGACGATGAGGATGGTTGGTCGCCTCTGCCTTCGCTTCTGCATCATGTCTGTCCTTCATTTGTATTTTTTCACTTTCTAGAGTTTACAGACTTTTCTTGTATAACATTTATATTTATTTATATGATACTGTGATTATTTGTATATCTGATTTTAATTGTAATTTATATTAATAAATTGAAGAATCTTAAAGTAAAAATAATAATTAAAAATTAAAAATTAAAAAATATTTTAAAATAAAAACCAAAAATAAATAAATTTATTAGCGATCGAAATAGCAACCTTCATATCGGTCGCTAGGTGTGAATAACAGTCATTAATAAAATAATTTTTAAATTAATTATTGTTTAGTGACCGAATATTCAGTCACTAAATTGGTTAATTTAACCAACGTTAGCGATCGAATTGGGGACTAAAATTCAGTCACCAATTTTGGTTAACCGGAGCAGGCGACCAACCCATTTTGCTACCGAATTGTATTATTTTGAGATCGAAAATTTGGTCGCTCTATAGCGACAGGAAATTCGGTTGCTAAATCCTTAGCGAACAGGGTTTCTGCTACACGCATATTTCGGTTGCTAAACTAGATAGTGACCGAATTTGTATGTTTAGCGACCGAAGCTATTTTTTTATAGTGTTTTCCCTTGTCTTCTGCTACAACTGTGATTAATGTTTTAGTTGATCCAATGCTACCCATAAATATTCCTTTTCCTCTTTCATGGCAAAACTTTGAACTTCTTGTATTTACTAATGAATGCAATTTCAATTTACAGAAGTTAGGTTAGGAAATGAGATTGGGACGGAAAACTCATTGACCTCAACATAGAAGTAATGGCCAGCCAGGCAGCGGTTTCGACGAGAGACGAGGCTGCTAGTTCCGACGAGAGGCAAGGATGATAGTACCTTTAGTGGCCACTCATGATTCTGGCAAAGGTCTATGACTTGTATTGATGAGCACGACGTTGTCGACGAAAAAGATGTTGTCCATGGTGGTGGTGTTAGGGACGGTAACACCGGAAGATGATGATACTTTTTTTTTTTGCCTAAAATATATCAATTGAAATGCTTATTTAGAAACTAAAAAATGAACAAACTTGCCAAAGTCCGCATAACATACCACATTGTAAGGTTTTGTCATGTTATGGGTCAAGGAGAAGAGTTCACAGCCATGTCAGCTTATACTAAAGTCATTTGTAAGGGAGATGACTAAAAGGACGGGTTTATGTAACATTTAAGAGATAAATGACCAAAATGAATCTTTTTAAATATAAAGGATCAAAATGAATTCTGACTAAACAGTTGTTTAATTTGTACAACCATTTTGGGACAACATTAGGACAAATTTCGACAATGGCTAATGATATTTAAAATTGTGATTAATTTAGTTTAGTGGATGGTTAATGAGTTACCCATCTCAGTGTACCCGTTAACCAAGTTGAACACACCATTAATCACAATTTTGAAAGTAATTAATTGTTGCCACTGAGATGGGTAACTCATTAACCATCCACTAAGATGCATTAAACACGTTTTTGAATATCGTTAATCGTTATCACCGAGATAGGTAACTTATTAATCATCCATTGAGCTGCATTAACCATCCACTAACTTGATCATTAACCAAGTTATCAGTTAACGAGTTACCCTCTAGTACATGTGTATCCATTAACCAAGTTCAACAGACCATTAACCACACATTTGAACATCATTAATCGTTGTCAAAATGTTGTCCGAAAGTTGTCACTGTCTCATTTTGATGGCACGAAATTTTGTGCATGTTTTTCATTTTTTATTTGTTTTCCACTTCGAAAATTCATCATAAGCCACACAAGACCCCTAACGGGTCAAGTAGGATGGTTAATGTGCCCCATGTTTGAAAATTTGAAGGACTAAATGGTTAATTTACATTTTTAAAGGACTAAAAGTGGGTCCTCAAAATTTTTCAGGGATCAATTTGAGCTTCACTCAAAGATAAAAGGATAAAAACTCAAATGAAAAGAAGAGCTTCTTTTTAGAAAATCCGTAACGTAAAGAAGCAACAGAGATGGCTGAAATACGAAGCAACGCACTACGAAGACTGGTGAGAGGCGGACCGAAGTGGTGAGTAGCGATGGCGGGCATGCGTCTGGATGGTGACTCGGTAACACAAATGGCGGATTTGGACGACAGTGGTGCGGAAGTGGATATGAGTAATGATGGGGACTATGACGACAAGACTGGCTGGAGTTCGTACGACGCAGTGGCCTGTAGGGACGACGATGACAGATGGTGGCTGGCATGGTGGTTAACTTAGATATGATTTGTGGGCTCGTAATAGGGTGAGATGGTGTTGTGTGGTGGCTGAAGGTGATGGTTATGTGGGGAGCAAGAAAATGACTTGGGAGAGATTGGGTATAGAGGAAACTAGGCAATGGTGGTAACAGAATGAATTAAAAAGAGAATGGAGTGAAGGAAGAGGGTGATAAAAACAAGATATCATAATTCTGGTGTTGAATTCGAAATTTTCCTCCTCCTTTACTAATGCATTTGTGCTTTATTTATAGAAGAATGAGTAACAGTCTGAGGCTATGTTTGGGAGGATGAAGTGAGATGCTTGGTAATGGAGTGGAGTTGTTAAAATCCATTAACCCATTGTTTGGGAGTCTCTTCATTAATGTAGTGGGATGATTGGGGATGGTAACCCAAACCACTCCACTCCATCCAAAACCTTTCATTTTCATACCCTCCAAATTGGGGGGTTTGAAATTTTCATTCATTCCATCATTAAACTTCCAAACAATGGAGTGAGATGTTCTTACCTTTCCAATCCACTCTATTACTAACCACTCCATTATTAAGCACTCCACCCCATCCTCCTAAACACTTCCAAACATAGCCTGAGTGTGTTTGTGAAAGCTAAAAAAAAATATGATGGTAATCGATTTTTGTATAATCGATTTTTATGATAATCGATTATAATTTGAATCTATTTTTGTTTGGGTCTATTTGTAGAAAAATGATTTTAAGATAATTTATTTCGTATGGAAAGTGTAAAAAATCACTTTTATATAGTAAATTACGAAAAATGGTATGAAGTTATTTGTATAATTTAATAATATTTGTTTATAAGTTAGTTTGTAGGGGTAAAGAGAGAAGAGAGATTTGAGAATGAAAAACAATGAAATAACAACAATCTTAAGCTAAAACAAACTAGATAACATAAAATGATTTTTTTTCCTCCAAATTTTTTTTTTTAAAATTTAAGCAAGGTGTCAAACAATTTTTTTTTTTTACAAAATAAAAGTTAAGTCATTCCATTAAAAATCAAAACCGCGATACATCTGGTAACTTCGTCACAATTTTGGAGGATAGTAATATATGCAGCCACCCTTAAAGAGAGATCAACTACATGGACTTCCCACCCAACAAACTCTGGCAAAAAGTTGGGAACAATGGATGAAAAAAGACTCCTAAGATTTTAAATAATAACCCTAAAATTAGTATGGTCCTCTTGAACATTTTTTATGCTATCCATTACAAACTTTGAGTCAAACTCGAACAACACCTTTGTTGAAGCAAGCACAATTAACCATCGAATAGCATGAAGAAGACCTAGGGCTTTCCTTTCTTGCATCTGGAGTCTGGGGGAGTGATCGTAAGATTTAGCTATGAAGAAATGTCCTCTCTTATCATAAGAACTAATGCAATAACAGATTGTCGGTTCACCGAGACTTAGTGCGTCCTGCAAAAAAAATCACAATGCACTGCCAATAGATTTCTATTGCTTTATTTGATTGAACTAAAAATTTAAAAAGAAAACAGAAAAATGAAAACATGCGTCTGATCAGTAACACTAGAGAGGTAATTAAGGGTGGGAACTGCTCGCAGGTTGCCCATGCCTCGACAGTTCCAGCTAAAAATATGTATGACTTCTGACAGGCCTGATAACCAGACCCTACCGATAAAAATACTTCTGGATAGAATTATTCATGGGAGACACAAGTTGCATGGCTTCATTTTGGATTGTACTCGGCTGGCCATCAATGAGTGTTATTCTGCGCTTCCGGTCCTGATTTATTGGATCTTCACCGTCAATGTTTTACTCCATGTGCATCTTGTTAAATGGAATTAGGCAATTATCGCTAATAGCTAATCCTATGGGATTTGTCATCATAATTGATTTGTTTTTAGTGGCTCCATCAGTTACGTGCACCGCTAACTCCATCAACTCCACTGCCTTTAAAGACACATTTATAACAACATTATCCTTGTCATTTGAATTTGAATTACTAGTAGGATCATAACCGAAATTTTCACCATGATTCTCGCCCTCTTCCTCTCCCGAAACCACTGTATTGAATTCACCCTCTTCCTTCAATCATTTGCTTCCCCCCGATCTACCTCCCCTCCGCTGCTCCGCCATTAGGTCAGCACCTAAACCTCTCACACCATCATCCAATTCCAACTCAAACAGTTTGCCAAATCCTCTAACTCTGTCGTCCTGATCCCTGGAAAATAGTAAATCCCAAAACTGGTCTCTATGACCAAGACAGCCACACAAGAAGTAGAAAATGCCCAGCTTCAAGAATCATCCCAACCAAAGTTGGAAATTGACGCTCACATTATGATCTTGATCGACATTAAAAACCATCCCATCCTCCTCCTCCTCATTAATATTCATACCTTCCAAGTTACCTTCTATGGACAAAACACGATTGCAGCCACCCACCCACCTTCTCACAAACGGAGAGAAAACAAAGACTACTCACAATCAGAGAGAAAAAAGACTAGTGTCAAACATGTTAGATTGTTTTAAAAACAACATTTTGGGATAAAACAGCTAAAATGGGAAGAAAAAAAATTTCAGCTTTCCCAAACATGTTAAAAACTCCTTTTTAGAAGAGATAACAAAGTCAATATGCTTATCATGAAAAATATCATTATCCTAATCTGATTATGCTATAAGAAGAATGATGGCCTTAACTGAATCATTATTTCTTTTTATCTAAAATTGAATCCAATTTGAATCATCCTTATCACCTTTTATCAAACTAACTCACCATTATCTTTTTCTTCTTTTTATTTTTATTCTACCAGTTTTATTTATTTATTTATTTTCTTTATTATTTTTATTAATTAAATAATAAAAAGACCGGACAAAATTGGATGTTCACAATACACAATGGTCAACTGAACATTCTTAACATATAATATCACATATAACAATCCTATTTTTCATGTCATCATATGCTAGAATAAATACACAATTAAGCCAATTTTCATCTTAATTGAAAACCCCCCAATTTTAGAAAATTAGGTCATTGCCAAACATGCATACTTTCATTGAAATGTCCCAAGAACTATGTGGTAAACCCTTTCCTGAAGTCCCAAACATTTATACCATGGAAAAGGTGCACGAACGTATTGTTACTCACCTCTTAAAGATCTCCAAAATCTCCAAGTGTTTTCTACGACGAATCCCAACGTTTGCCAAATGTTCACTTCTTCTTCCTCTTTCTGGACCCTTCTTCCGCCAAAGGTACACGAACGTATTGTTACTCACCTCTAGAAGATCTCCAAAATCTCCAACTATTTTCTACGACGAATCCCAGCATTCGTCAAATGTTCACTTCTTCTTCCTCTTTCTGGACCCTTCTTCCACCAAGAACTATCCCCCCAAACCTTAGAATCCCTCCTCAGTCGCCTCTATCAGAGTTTTGAGTTATTAGGATTCAATTTTCACACTCATAGGCTTTTATATTGAGCCAAAAGGTTCCCCAGGTGTTTTAAGTAAAATACGTGTGTTTTGAATTTCTGGCACGAGACACGGTTGTGTCAAATTGAGACACAATTGTGTCTCTATAAAAAAAATGTTCTTTTCGAAAATAGACACAATTGTGTCTAATTGACACACAATTGTGTCTAATTGACACACAATTGTGTCTATGTGACACACAATTGCATGTGTCGAATTGAGACACAACTATGTCTCCACTAAATAGACACTCTTTTGGAAATAAACACGGTTGTGTCCAATTGACATAGCTATGTCTTCTACCAGGTGGATTTTTTTTTAAACATATTTTAGCATAAAAGCTATTTTTGGAATATTTAATCATTTCTAAACTTCGAGATCAATTATCTTAGTTTCTTATAGCCTAACTGTTCCTCGGTCTAGATTTTGGGATGTTACAAGCCACCAGCCAAAATCAACAAGAGACTTGCGAAGGGCAGTGTACAGGCCCACGACATATTGTAATGCCTCATATTAAATAATACAAACTTGTGATGCGTATTTTTAAGATATAAAGGCAAGTGCACCTCGTCGCAATCAAGTAATACGGTGGTAAGACCGGTTATCATATCCACAGGGATCGGTTGTCAATTATCAATTCACAAACTCAACAACTATCTAGACTAAACTATGGTATGAGATATCAAAACAGAAAACAAAGCAATACAATATTTTTGGTCTTTTTGGACTTTTAACAAACACTTGGAGTGCAGAATTTATAACTGGATAGAATTGTCAGGTTTAGGCTACACTAATCCTCCCTTGATTGCAATGGAATGGCTAACAACACAAGTCCTAATTCAATTATGCCAATCAAGCCTTTTCTAAAATACTCAAGCCTAATGTCTTAGGTGCATTGAGCCTAAAACCCCAAATCAAACCCTAATGTCTTAGGTGGATTAATCTGTGATTTTGCATTAAGTCAAGACTTATAAGATTGCAAGCATCCAACACCTATGTCTAGATTCTTGGACTACTTGGCATATGATTCATGAGCATGCCTTAACACCAACCTTTCAGTTATATATCAAAGCAACATATCATTCCTATGGGTAGCTAATCCAAGGAAAGCATTAAGCACAGAATCACATACTCATAAAGAAATAGAAGCTTGCATTGAAACCAAATCAATTAACAATCAAGTTCAGAAAAGCTACATCTAAACCCAACAATGGGGGAATTAGCTACACATGATAATGTCTACAAAAGAGAAAGAGAGAAGAGAGGAAGAAAACTCCATGACGAATCCTTCAATCTTCTTCCAATCCAAGAGCAGAGAAGATGTCATCTTTAAGGTCCCAGCCTTCCCCCAGCCATCAACCCTCTTTAGGGTTTCCAAGCCTTTGCAAAAAGTCCCCTTTTTCTGTCTCCTGTGCTGTTATTTATAGATCTGCTGCGCGTCACGGCCGTGATGTCTATCAGGGCCAGGCCGTGACGCTTTATGTCCAAGGCGTGTCTTCAAGTTTTTTTGACTCTCGCGAGGCGAGAGAAGTGTTCGCGACGCGAGCCCTCATTTTCTGGTTGGTCACGGCCGTGATGTCTGTCACGGCCAGGCCGTGACAGTCTCTGACTTTTGCCTTCTTCTCTGCTTGATCACGACCGTGATGGTCATCACGGCCAGGCCGTGATAGGCTCTGTTTGACTCATATTCTTCTCTTTTTAAGATCCAAAATCATCGAATCTTCATTATAGCCAAATATGCACAGTTTTCCTTCAATTTCTGCAAAACAACACACAGAAACCACCTTCACCCGTTCCAAGGGAAAATCTAACTAAAATCAAATAAGGAATGCCTAATCTATATGCAAAATGCATGCAAAAGTCTATAGAAAACATGATGTAAAATCACACTATCAAATCACCCCAAGCTTATTCAATTGCTTGTCCTCAAGCAATCACTAAGGCCAGAAGAATAAACAGAACATTGATAGTGAACCAAGAACCCGAGCAAATAATCCAAGTAATAGGAATTTCAAACAATTCAGTAAGAGACAATCAATTCAAGTCCAATTAGAGGCTTAGGTTCCTTAGACTCATGTTCTCACTGACTTGGGCACTCTTTCTCACCTGAAGCTCACCCCAAGCTTATTCATTTGCTTGGCTCTCTTTCTACCTCACTCAAGTGTTTAGGGGAATAAGACATTTCACTCAATTTTCCTCAAGGAATGAATCCTACCATATGCTTGACTATCAACCACATCTCTACTTTATTAATGAAAATAATTAAGAATCAAGAGGTCTTTAGCTTTGGTTGTAACATGGCCATGGGATTAATCGTTAGGTGGGGATAACAAGAAAAGGAAATTTCAAAAGGGCTAAACCAAGTATCAAACATTTCAACATATGACACCTTCTAAAATACCTTCTTGGGTTTTCAATACATTTTTCCACCTTTCTTTTCTTTCTTTTTCTGTTATTTCTCACTTCTCTTGTTTTTGTCATCCCCATCTCTTTATATTTTTCTTTTCTTTTCTTTTTTCTTTTTTTTTCTTTTTCTTGGAGAGGGGAGATTTTTCAACTCAAGAGAATTTTTTTTTTTTTTTTGATTCTTATCCCAAACTTTCAACTACATTTTTCACCCTTTTTGTAATACTTTAGAAGGTCCCTTATCAAGCATCTTTCATCAAAAATTTTCAGGGTACCAAGAAAAGCATTTTATTCATTCAGGCTCAAAATTGGGGCAACTAAGGGATAGCATTTCATCATTCAAAGCTCAGAAGGCCAGAAAAATACCTGTTGCCTCAATCATTTTCAAAAATGTTTTCAAAAATTTTTTTTAAGCTTCAAAATGGTTTCAAGTCAAGTTCTAGAGAAATTCATCCAAGAGGAATAACACTCTAACACAAAGAATGGGGTAGATTTTAGTGAGTACCCCTTTGGCTCAAAATCTCACATTTTAGTTCAGAATCAATGAAAAACACAAATCCATAGAACCATATGCTAATTATCAACTATCCAAGATTATCTCAAACATTTACATTTGCAGCCATATCACAAGAATAACAAATTGGGTTCAAAAATTCACTATCACAATTTAATTGGCACTTAGTTCTCACAATTGGGTGCAAAATCTAAACAAGGGCAATCTAATTGTGTGATCATGCAAACTATCATACAAAACTATATGAATGCAACATGAAGAATGCAAATGCAAAATACCCCTACCCCAAGCTTAAGAATTTACATTGTCCCCAATGTAAACAATCAAGATGGAGAGAGGGAAGAAAAATAAAATAAAATAAAATAAAAAATTGGAACGGCTTACCGAGGCGGTAGCGGGTGCTGACTTTGCTTTTCTAGCTTTGTTTCTCCCTGCCCTTGCTTCTCCTTCCTTATTAGCCTGAAAACACTTAACAAATTTATTAATAGAAGAAAACTCTTGATCTTCTCAAATTATTCAAGAGTTAAAAATCAAAAACAAAAGCAAAAAGGAGAAGAAAAATTGGGTTGCCTCCCAATAAGCGCTTCTTTAACGTCACTAGCTTGACTCATTAAGAAGCATCCACCTGGATCCCATAACCTGTGGTATAAGGACCAAGGGATGCTAACCATGTGAGATCCTTCACCTGGATCCCACGGTTTGCAGCAAAAATGTGGAAGTGAGCGCTCGAAATTCATGCTGACTTCTTCAAATGGGAAGTGCTTTTCAATTCCTCTCGGGTCAAAGATGACCCCTTTATCAACAAAATCTTCCCAATAAAAATGGGGTTCAACCTCTTGGACTGGCCATGGTGCCTGCATTTTTAAAGATCCAAAATCTGGTTTCTCAGGCAGAGGCATGAACTCCATTGTTGACTGCTTTAAAATGTGAGGTGGCAAACAAGTCGAGAGGATCATTGGTGCTGTTCTGGCTTCTGTACAATCTTCACTCTCAGCATTGCCAAATCCATCACCTTCCAAATATGCAGAAATCTCAGCACAAACCACACAAGTGTTTCTCCCATCACATTCCACACATGCATTGGAACTAATAGCATCATCTAATTCCAAAAGTTTTTCATCATCCCCAAGCATGGTGAAATAGATGTCCTCCAATTGCCTCTTCCTCTCAATCTCTTCAGTCAAGGGTTCAATGGGGGATGGTGCAACTATGTTCTCACAAACAGGTTCTTCACTTCTTGACTCGGTTGCTCCCACTTCTTCTTCTTCCTCATCATCCATTTTGGCATCATCTTCATCATCATACTTTATTGCATCACCTTCATCATCATCCATCAAGTTCCCTTTTGACATTCCGGATAGTTGGTTAGAGATTTTCTCAATACTTACCCCGAAACTTCGAATGGTGTCTTCTTGATTTTTTAATTCTTCCATTGTTGTTACCATGAAGTTCTCCAAAACAGCCTCTAAGTGAGGTCGACTATCCGGGATAGGTTGCTCAACCTCGACTGGGAATGCGGATTTGAAGTTCTCCCAAGTAACTTCCAATGGGGATGGCTCATCATACCATTGAGATGGTTGTGGTTGATATGAAGGTGTGGAAGATTCCCAATGTTCCTCTTGATCAATCCAAGTATTGTTTGGAGGGTTCCCCCACCATGGAGTAGAAGTGTTGGGAAATTGATTTCCCCATTCAGAATAGCCTACCGTTGGTGGAGGAGAGATTTGTGCCCTTGACAGCTCATCACTCACTTGTTGGATGTTTATGGCTAATTGCAGCATATCTGCCCGAAGCTGCAGCTCGGATATCTCAATTTCTGCATCAGATGGTTGATAGCAATTGTAGTCCATGATCCTGTCAAATCAATTTTTCACCCCACAGACAATTAAGCCCAAGATCAAAGAAACACAAAAACAAATATATACAAAACTAACAAAAGAAAGATATCAATTATATACAGAAAAATAAAATAAAAAATGTCTAAATTAGTTATTTCATTTGTTACTACTGATATTGACAAAACCAATCCCCGGCAACGGCGCCAAAAACTTGATGCGTATTTTTAAGATATAAAGGCAAGTGCACCTCGTCGCAATCAAGTAATACGGTGGTAAGACCGGTTATCGTATCCACAGGGATCGGTTGTCAATTACCAATTCACAAACTCAACAACTATCTAGACTAAACTATGGTATGAGATATCAAAACAGAAAACAAAGCAATACAATATTTTTGGTCTTTTTGGACTTTTAACAAACACTTGGAATGCAGAATTTATAACTGGATAGAATTGTCAGGTTTAGACTACACTAATCCTCCCTTGATTGCAATGGAATGGCTAACAACACAAGTCCTAATTCAATTATGCCAATCAAGCCTTTTCTAAAATACTCAAGCCTAATGTCTTAGGTGCATTGAGCCTAAAACCCCAAATCAAACCCTAATGTCTTAGGTGGATTAATCTGTGATTTTGCATTAAGTCAAGACTTATAAGATTGCAAGCATCCAACACCTATGTCTAGATTCTTGGACTACTTGGCATATGATTCATGAGCATGCCTTAACACCAACCTTTCAGTTATCTATCAAAGCAACATATCATTCCTATGGGTAGCTAATCCAAGGAAAGCATTAAGCACAGAATCACATACTCATAAAGAAATAGAAGCTTGCATTGAAACCAAATCAATTAACAATCAAGTTCAGAAAAGCTACATCTAAACCCAACAATGGGGGAATTAGCTACACATGATAATGTCTACAAAAGAGAAAGAGAGAAGAGAGGAAGAAAACTCCATGACGAATCCTTCAATCTTCTTCCAATCCAAGAGCATAGAAGATGTCATCTTTAAGGTCCCAGCCTTCCCCCAGCCATCAGCCCTCTTTAGGGTTTCCAAGCCTTTGCAAAAAGTCCCCTTTTTCTGTCTGCTGTGCTGTTATTTATAGATATGCTGTGCGTCACGGCCGTGATGTCTATCACGGCCAGGCCGTGACGCTTTCTGTCCAAGGCATGTCTTCAAGTTTTTTTGACTCTCGCGAGGCGAGAGAAGTGTTCGCGACGCGAGCCCTCATTTTCTGGTTGGTCACGGCCGTGATGTCTGTCACGGCCAGGCCGTGACAATCTCTGACTTTTGCCTTCTTCTCTGCTTGATCACGGCCGTGATGGTCATCACGGCCAGGCCGTGATAGGCTCTGTTTGGCTCATATTCTTCTCTTTTTAAGCTCCAAAATCATCCAAGCTTCATTATAGCCAAATATACACAGTTTTCCTTCAATTTCTGCAAAACAACACACAGAAACCACCTTCACCCGTTCCAAGGGAAAATCTAACTAAAATCAAATAAGGAATGCCTAATCTATATGCAAAATGCATGCAAAAGTCTATAGAAAACATGATGTAAAATCACACTATCAACTTGCTATTAACCCGGGAAGCCACCATATTTTTCATACAATTTTTAACTAAACCACACTTTGTAATTAGTAATAAGGTTGTTAACCAGACATGAAAGCATAATTAAATAACAATATTTTCATAACAAAATTACTATTGTTACTTTTGGCTAAAAAATGTATTTTCTTTAAGTTACCACGGTTAACCGCAGTTAAAACAAATATAGTTTTTTATCCATTATCCTCGTCATTTGTCGTAGTTTGTCATTATTGGTAGAAGGTTGAAGTAATGGCGGATCGAACTATATATGGCTGGTAAAGGTGGAAAAATGAAGCTTTTCATGAAGTAACCTTTAAATACACATTGATTTTGAGTGAAAAGTTTGGCAGTCGTGCCACCACCTCAGCGCAGCTCCGCTGCTACAGTCACACCACCACCTCGTCCGAGCTACCATCCCACGGAGTTGAAACTAGAGGGTTATGGTCATTGGGTAAGAGTTAGATGAGAAACAATTTTCTATTATATACTGCTTGTTTCTAACCCAGATCCACCCATAGGTTAAAATTTTTAACTAACGAGTAGGCTAAGGTAAAGAACAAGATAAGATTATCCTGTCATCTTGACTCATCAAACCAAAGATTAAAAGAGGATAAGATAGCATATTTTATCATATCTTTCTTATTTTACCGAGAGGCATTGCAATTAAAACACTAGATTTCCACTTCCAAATAATATTTAGTCGAGAGAGTGTTCTTCTGATATAGACATTCATTAAAAAGTCCTAAAATAAAAATCCTAAAATAGAGCATGCACATCATATTAAACAATGGTGCTAAAACAACTATAAAAGATGGTTTACGGTGTATCAGCAAAATTTTATGTAGGTTGAGACTAACTTATGCATCAAAATCTTATTGCTATCAAGGAAAAAAATGAGACAATCAAATACTGAGAATCATTTTCTAGATCAAAAGATGGAGTGTGATCGACAAAATTTTAATTTACCATTGAGTCCCAATGCCAACACCACAACTTCTAACTTCTGGCACAATTTTGAACTATTAAATGTCTATTTCAGTGCTTGGAATCTTCATGAAAGTTGTGAAATCTTTCTTTTATCTTTCCCACAATAAAATTCATTCAAAACTCTCCAAGAACAACTCCTTTTTCCCAAATTCGTGCAGCAACCACTGAACTCATAAATTCAGCAACGAACAAGGGAAACATGTGAGATCCTTGATTAAATACTTAAAAATATAATAAAAATTCACTCAATTTCACACCACCACCACCACCCCACCCCCCCACCCCCACCCCCAAAATAAATAGGCAAAATGATGATTTATCAAGGTGAGAAATTGTACTAAACTAACTTTGGAACAAACAATGATATTCTAAATGAAAATTAAAAAACAAATTGTGTTAAACTAAGGGTGCGTTTGATGACTGGTTTCAAAATTTTCTATGTTCAACTATTTTCCTTAGGTTACTCATTACTTTTCATGACTTTTAAAAATGTTTTCCCTCCTTCGCTCCAAGACTCTGGTTCTTGAATGAAAGTTCCTTCATGGATCCTTCTTCTTATTCTGCAATTTGTCCATGGAAGTTCCTTACTTCCGATTATGGCATTCCTTCTAACAATCCACAGAGGAAGTCGTTTGTGCAAGCTCTTAATGGCTCTTTAGATATCAAACTGAGCCAAATTCCGAAGCCATGTGTCAAAGGTGATGCTTTGACAATTAATATTTCGGAGGATGAGTATCAATTGGGTCTTCAATCGTGCAAGAATAATCTTCATGCAAGATTGTTGCTATCGAAGGGTGAGGCGCCTATCAAATCTTCCGATCTTTACTCCAAACTCTCGAGTCTCTGGAAGCCGATTGGAAACTGGAAGATGATTCCCCTGGGTAGAGGCTTCTGAGTTTAGCTTTGCATCACAGGATGATCTGCAAAGTGTGTGGTCTGTTGGGGCGTGGAATCTACAGCCAGGGTTGCTTCTCTTGTCGCAATGGAGCCCGGATTTCAACCCTCATACACTGAAGCAAACAAATGTTCAGTGTTGGGTAAGGGTATCAGGGTTGCCTCAAGAGTATTGGCGGCCAAAACTGCTTTTCGAAATTGCCAGTGCTATTGGGACATCAATCAGTCTTGATGAGGCAACAAGAAAAAGGGTTTATGGTCATTATGCTCGGATCTTGGTAGATGTTGATCTGACTGGAACCTTTCATGGTGAAGTTATGGTAGAAAGAGGGGGATTTTCTTTCTTTGTGTATTTTGATTATGAAAAACTTCCCTCTTTCTGCACAAAATGTAAGGTCAAAGGGCACATGGTATCTGAATGTAAGAAAAGAAACATTGAAAAAAAAGCCTTCAAAGAATGATCAAAAACCAATTCATGTTCCAAAAAGAAACTCTGATAAATAGGAGATTTTAGCTCCCAAAGGAAATCAAGAAATTGGTGATAAGTAAAAGGATAAGGAAGCTCAGGATGCAGAGGATAATCTTGAGGAGCAATCTAAGGAGAATAAAATCCCAGAGTAAGAGAATGTAATTGTGGAAACAGAAAAGGATGATGTTAGTAGTATCCACACTGATATTGAGGCAGAAAAACAACCCGAGATCAGGGATGGAGAAATTCAAGGTGAGTAGGAAATTCATATTCATGAAAAAGAGGCTTGTGAAACTCCTGTGCATTTAGAATAAGAGGTCAATTTGGAGGAAGAAACCTCTGCAAATAATCCTCTGGAGAAATCACAGGGAGATTCGATTAATCATGTCTCAGAAACTGAAGGCAACGAGGGAAATTCTGTAACACCCCGTTTTTCATAAATAAGCTTAGTGCTTCCATATATGTTATATATATGTTTGTATATGCTTGTTATGTTTATTTTTGATGCCTAAGTTCATATTTGAGGAATTTTAGCCATAGAAAGGTTCAATCCTTTTAGAGTCCAAGTAACATGTTTCACCGTTTTGGCCATATCTTGAGTTCTAGATGTCTGATTGAGCTGGTCTTTGTGGCGTTGGAAAGCTAAGAGAATTATCTACAAGTAGCATTGCAAGTGTTTTTGCCCAATTCGGCTTTTTAGTCTTCATCCCGTGAGCACTTGTTCGCCCTGCGAACTTGACAAACAGTTTTTAGTACTCTCGGGCTCGCCCCGCGAATCGACGCTCACCAGAAACATGTTTTTGGGCTTCTAAACATCCCCTAATGACCCAAACTCATATATATACCATTAAACTCGACCTAAACCTAGTTTACACGACCCCAACACTCAAAAAACTGCCTCCCTCCTTCCTATTTGAATCCTTATGGTTTTTCTCCTTAAATTTCTCTCTAGGGAACCCGTTCTTGCACCGTTCTTCACTGCTTCTTGATAGGAGAACATCGCTACGAATAGGGGTTCATTGTGCTTGATGTTTGGGACTTTAGAAAAGTTAAAATTCGTGCACCTTGTCCCTTGTGTTCATTCTTTCAAGTTCTTGATCTTTTCCTTTTAATTTCTTGATCTTAGAGTTGAACCAAAGTGTCTCTTTGTCGTTCTTGAGGTTGTAGACAAGTGCTAGTGAGACGGGACCCAAGTGGATCTTCTTTCTCTCTTTTGAATCGTGATCTCTATACCAGATATGGGGAGAAGAAATAGTATGAGTATGTAGGCTTGGGGGTGGCGTAAGACGAATTGTTACCCATGACCATTTCCTTTGATAACATGTCTATATGCCTTATGCCTATTTGTTATATTTGTTATATGATGCTTAATTGTTATGATGTTGATGACTGGCATGACTGTTATTATTGATTGATGTTGTTTGTTATAAATATGTTGATGTTGTGATGCCATGATTATGATGAGTATGATGTTATTGGTCGTTGTTGTGTTGTGCTCTTTATGAGTACTGATTGTTGAGGATGCTAATGCCAACAATGATGTTAAGATGTTAAAATACGTTAATGATAATAATGAGAATTAAGGGATGTTTCTCCCAATTGTTCATAATATATGAATATAGTGTGAGAGGTAAGGTTATGTTCATAGGGCTTAGTTAAAGACCCTGGGATTGATTAGTGAATGTTCTAGGAACATTAATAACGAAGAGGTGATTAAAGGATTAATTCCCCCTGATGATAAGACATGAATATTAATGAAGAGCAGTTAAGATCAATGAAGCTATGATCAATGGATTAGTAAGAGTCAATAGGTTGAATCTGTGAACTGTCCCAAGGATTTTGTATCTTTTAACGCTAAATCTAAGAGCACAGAAGGGTTGAAAATTTCTAGTCTACTTATACTAAAGAGGCCAAAACCCTGAGCATGGATTTAGTGGAATTTTTGCTCTGATACCACTAATGTAACACCCTAAACTGGGGCGTCACTTTGTTACCTGTTGCGGAAAATAAAATAATTAAATTGTTGGTTGCTTCCGGTAATGTTTACATTTCATGTTCTGAGTGTTCTTCACTTACCCTTGTTTTTTAGAATACTCACTTATTAAGAAAATATCATTTACCGGAAGCAACCAGAAATTTAATTATTTTATTTTCCGCAACGGGTAACAAAGTGACGCCCCAGTTTTATATATATATGATGTTTACATTTCATGTTGAATGTTCATCACTTACCCTTGTTTTTTAGAATACTCACTTATTAAGAAAATATCATTTACCAGAAGCAACCAGCAATTTAATTATTTTATTTTCCGCAACGGGTAACAAAGCGACGCCCCAGTTTAGGGTGTTGCAGTGAGCACGCCCGTGCTCACCTAACCAGAACAGAAACCCGAATGTTGAAATAGGGGTTTTCACCCTAAACGCTTAAAAGACTTAACAACGGAACATGAAGACCAAAGACAAGTGATAAGATGTTGAACCTTGGTAGCTTGGTGTTCGCTCCAAGTGATAAGATGTTGTACCTTGGTAGCCTAGTGTTCGCTCCAAGGAGGCCTTGATGCTTGATGGTCAAGGTGTTGAGCTCTGGTTCTTAATGGTCGGAGTGCTGTTAATTCTTAAAAGACTTAACGATGAACGTTAAACGCTAATCCTCGATAGCTGTTGGACGAATTCTGGGCAAGTATACCTAGTCGTACAAGTAATACGGTGGTGAGACCGATATCGTTCCCACGAGGATTAGTTGCCAATTACCAATTCACAAATTATACAACTATCTAGACTAAACTGTGGTATGAAGAGAGATCAAATCATAAAATAAAGAGATAAAAGCAATGAAATGTTTTTTTGGTCTTTTTTGAATTTTATCAAACACTTAGCAAGCATAGTTAACAAATGGATAAAATTGTCAGGGTTAGACTACACTGATCTTCCCTTGATTGCAATGAAATGGTTAACAACACAAGTCCTAATTCATTTATGACAATCAAATCTTCTGAAACACTCAAACCCTAATGTCTTAGGTGTAATGAGCCTAAAACCCCAAATTAAACCCTAATGTCTTAGGTGGATTAACATAAGATTTTGCATAAAGAGTCAAGATTTATAAGATTGCAAGCACCCCAAGACCTATGTCTAGGTTCATGAATTACTTGGCATTTGATTCATGACCATGCCTTAACATCAATCTTTCAATTGTCTATCAAAGCAACAAATCATTCTGAGGATGGCCAAGCCAAGAAAAGCATTAAGCGTAGAATCAAATACTCATAAAGAAGTAGGAACTTGTATTAAAACCAAATCAAGAAACAACCAAGTTCAGAAAAGCCATCATCTAACCCCAACAAGAAGGGGATTTAGCTACTCATAGTAACAGAAATTACAAAAAGAGGAAGCCAAAACCAAAACAATAGAGATAAAGGAGAAGAAAGACTCCATAGAAGGTTTCCACAGCCGTCACCGCAGTCCCTTGTTCAGAGAACGTCCCTTTAGGGTTAGTCGTCGCCCCCCTAGGGTTCCAAGTCTGCTCCAGGTCTCCCCCTTTAGAATCTCCCAATTAGTGAATTTATATATTTTTGCCAATTCCATCCTCCAAATATTACGCTAGTCCATATCAATATGATTTGATTTGCCTATTATCTCAATCAACTTCTATTGCAATATTTTATTTTAATTCAAATTGAATAAGTGTGGGGGGCCTTTTCTCATTGCGACAGTTTTGCCATTCCTTGATTCACGCTCCCTTCCAAATTGAACTTGAAGCCATATATCAATTGCTCGTGGGTCCCGTGTGGCCTTTTATTTTGTTGCCAAATCAATTCAATTCTAGATATTCACTTCATTGGATATGGGCCCCACGCATTTGATTGAATCCAATGACATTCACTTACCTTCACGTTGCTGGCCCTTTCCAAATTTTCTTTATGCCAATTTCTTCAATCAATTTTAAATTGATTCATGTGGGTCCCGTGATACTAATTGCTCTTTCAATCAGATTAAATTCATGCTGCAATCTTATCAATTACCAACTTATGTATCTTCATTAGCATTAATTGGCAAGCAACCACATGGAGTCTTTGACCAAGTCCATAGCGTTGACAAAGTCATGCTCATTCTTCATGCAAATTCTAAATTAACTGGACTTGAGCATTTTAATCATTAATTCCTGCAAAACAACACCACAAAACCGCCTTACCCGTTCCAAGATAAAAACTAACTAAAATCAAATTAAAATTGCCTAAACTATATGAAAATGCATGCAAAAATGTACATGAAAAATGAGGTGAAATCACACTCATCAATAGCCTAGTGGTCGAGGTGTTGATGATGATAAAACTTGGGTAGCCTATGGGCCCAAGCGAAGGTGGTGGTTGTGGTTGTGTGTTGTTTGCCATGCATTCACGCATCGGAGATGTTGATGGGAGGTTGTGCAACATAGGGGAGGTTGTCCGAGAGTAAGACGATCTGACCGTCCAGGGATTCGTCCGAAAGGGAATCAAGTATACACCGTGGTGGCGCATCCGAGAATAAGATGTGTCGGCTGTCCTAGGGGTCCACCCATGGTTTGGTGGATTGCCCCGGTGTTGGTGCTTATTGGCCAATGTGGAAATGTAACCCCAAAGTTGGCATCCTAAGTTAGTTTGGATCCAAGTGCATAGTAGAGGAGTGGAGCAAAACTGCATTGCATAGCATACACGTTATATGATGATGATTGTTATGATAATGCTGTATGATATAACATGCTTGTTTGTTGTATGCTCGTCTTGCTAACTGCTTCCTTGCTGTTATATTCATATATATGTTTCTTACTCCCTATCTCTATGTTTCTTGTTTGTGGCATGTGTCGTTTATGCAGAGGTCGATGTGCAGCCAGTTGAGGAGTGACTCTGAGGAGCCGCGACTCGTAGATAGGATTTCCCGTTTTCAATAGTTGTTTAGTTGTTTCCAGTTGTATCCGAGTTGTCTTATCGGATTGGTTATATCAGCTCTGTAGTGTGACATCGGGGTTGGGTTTGTTTATGGTTTGTTTTATGTTATGTTTTCTTTATAAACATGTTTTGGTTATTTCTGTGTTATGTTACAATGTGGTAGTCTCTACCCAGTCTTGATAATTATATATATTTGCATGTGTTCTCTCTCTTTTATATATGTGTTGTCATTTTTGAATGCATGCGGGGTAGATGGTGTCACAAATTCAGCATCAAACTCTTTTGCTCAAACTGAGCCAAATGTTCAGTCTGAAAATCCAGTTGTTCAGTCTGATGTAAATAAGCTATCAAAGTTTTTTGGGGAGGGGTCTGATGAAGAATCTGAGAATGAGTATCAAGATGCATCAGACTTTACACCTGTAGTTTCAAAATCAAAGAAGAAAAAACAAAAGAGGAAGAACAAGGCTATTCAGATCAAACAGGATCAGTATAATACCAGATATAAGGCAGGTACAAGCAAATCTTCTAGTATTGAGTTTTAATATGAAATTTTTTTATTGGAATGCTAGTGGACTAGGAAACAATGAAACTAGATTGGTGTTGCATAATCTTGGTGTTTCACATAATCCTGACTTGATCTTTTTATCTGAACCTTGGATTTTGATAGACAATTTTCCTGCTAGGTTTTGGCATAGACTGAATCTAAGACCTTTTGCTGTGAATGATAGAGGAGATAGGCATCCTAATATTTGGGGTATTTGTGCTGCTCATATTAGTCCAACTGTTTTGTCTTCCTCTGTTCCACATATTTCCATTTCTGTTTTGCATGATCATAAGATATTTTACATTTATGGTGTTTATGCTTGCACAACACATGTTATGAGAAGGTATTTATGGCTAGAATTGGCCTCTTTACAACAACAATTCCCTAGACCATGGTGTTATATAGGGGATTTGAATGCTTTTTTGGGCTGTCATGAAAAAAGAGGAGGAAGGCTTCCTCTAAAAATTTTGTGACATGAATTTAGGGCCTGGTCTGATTGTTGGGGTTTGACTCACATCCAAACATTTGGATCTGCCTTCACATGGTCAAATAATAGAGATTTAAGGAATTACACTGAAATGAGATTAGATAGGTCTTTGTGTAATGATGAATGGTTATTTTTTTGGGATAATGTTTTTGGTTGTACTCTATCTAGAAGTTGTTCCGATCATTTTCCACTTTTGTTAATGTCTAAGAAACACTCTGTTCATTATTCTCCTCATTTCAAGTATTTGAGTATATGGAGTTTGCACTCAGATTGCAAAAGGCTGGTGTCTGATGTGTGGTTAAAGCCTGTGTCTGGATGTGCAATGTTTGTTTTAATGCAAAAACTAAAATCTTTAAAACATGCTTTTAGACCATGGAATAGAGAAGTTTTTGGAAATGTCAAGCATAATGTTATAAAATCTAGGGAAGCATTAGATGTTATTCAGCATAACATATCTAATGATGGCTTATCGATGTTTTAAAAT
Organism: Sophora flavescens; assembly: GCA_030762895.1. NCBI lineage: Eukaryota > Viridiplantae > Streptophyta > Magnoliopsida > Fabales > Fabaceae > Sophora > Sophora flavescens. Next base: position 77,382,184 of record CM061063.1, read on the forward strand.
CAAGAGAATTAGAGGCTCAAATCAATCTTCATCAAGCTCTTGCTTATGGAGAGGCTTTTGGAAAGAAGAGTCTAAGAATAAATGGTTTCTAAGAGGAGATAGAAACACAGATTTTTTCTTCAAAACAACAAAGATTAAACAAGTAACTAACCAAATTTCTGTTCTTAAAATTGTAGATTATGTTCTGTGTAACAACTTTGATATAGAAAACCATATTTTGAGCTTTTATAATGATTTGTATGCATCTAGTAATGAGTGCTTTGATAATGGACTTGTCAGTCAAGTTATTCCTCCCTTGGTTAATCATTTAGATAATGTTATGTTGGCTAATATACCATCTTTAGAGGAGGTGAAAATTGTTGTTTTTGCTATGGATAGAAACAGCTCTCCTGGGCCGGATGGGTTTGGGGAAAGTTTCTATCATTCTTTTTGGGATGTTATTGGTTTAGATATGTTCAACTCATGTTTGCAGTTCTTTATCTGTGGTTTTATTTATCTTAATCTGAATTCTGACTTGATTGTTTTAATTCCAAAGTTTAAGGGTGCGGATAGGATAGAAAACTTTAGACTATTGCTTTAGCAAATTTTCAGTTGAAAGTTATAACTAAAATATTGACTGATAGGTTAGCTAAAGTGGCTCCAAAAATTGTGTCTGAGCGGCAAAGAGGTTTTATTAAAAATAGGCAAATAGTTGATTGCATTTGTGTTGCCTCTGAAGGATTTAATATGTTGGACAAGAAATGTTTTGGTGGTAATATAGCCATTAAATTTGATGTTAAAAAAGCTTTTGACACCATAGATTGGGATTTCCTTATCCATGTGCTTAAATCTTTTGGTTTTGATGATAAATTTTGTAAATGGATTGACATTATTTTGCATTCAGCTAGATTGTTTATTTTAATAAATGGTCATTCGGTTGGCTTTTTCAAATGTGAGAGAGGTGTGATGCAAGGGGATCCTTTATCCCCTTTGCTCTTTTGTTTGGCAGAAGAAGTCCTAAGTAGAGGGATTTCTCTCCTAGTAGAATCTGGAAAACTTATGCTTGTGTCTAGTTCTAGGAGGTTTAGAACTCCATCTCATGTTATGCATGCGGATGATATTCTTGTGTTTTGTAAAGGTACTAAAACTAATATTAAAAATTTGATGAATATGTTCCTTTGGTATGGTGAGTGTTCTGGTCAACTCTTAAGCTATGAAAAATGCAAGTTTTTTCATGGAGATATGTCTTATAGTAGAGTCTTGGAGGTTTCCAACCTTCTAGGCTTTGTTGTGGGTAGTCTTCCAGTTGTATACTTAGGGGTCTCTTTGTTTAAAGGTAAGCCTAGGAAATCACATTTACAACCTCTAGCTAACAAAGTCAAACTCAGAATGTCAAATTGGAAAGGGTCAATGCTGTCCTTTATGGGTAGAGTACAATTGGTCAAATCAATCATTTTTGGCATGGCCTCCTATAGCTTTCATGTATACTCTTGGCCAAGATCTTTGCTAAAGCAATTAGATGACAGGATAAGAAATTTTACTTGGTCTGGTCAAGTGGATTGTAAGAAGTTAGTCACAGTTGCATGGCATAAAACTTGTTCTGCATATGTGGATGGTGGTTTGGAAATAAGATCCATTAAAGCTTTAAATGAGGCTTCTATACTCAAATTGACTTGGGAAATGTTTCATTCTTCAAGTCAATGGGCTGTTTTCCTTAGAAGTAGATTTATAAGGGACTCTAAGCCAATTAAATACCATGTTCAGTCTTCTATTTGGTCTGGAATTAAGTCTCATATCCCTGCTGCTCTTGAAGGTACAGGATGGATCATTGGGAATGGGGAAAATGTGAATTTCTGGACTGATTTCTGGATGGATGAATATGTTTCTGACTTGATGAACATTCCTAGTTCTTTAAACTTAAAGTCAAAAGTGGCAGACTTTATTGCTAATGGTGTTTGGAGTCTACCAAAATTAATTCATGCAGATTTCTTGATATAGCTAGAAAAATGAATCAAGTTGATATTCCTCTAGATTCGGTTAAAGATGAGTCTGTTTGGAGAAAGTCAGAAACAGGTACAATGACCTTTAAAGAAGCTTACCTTTGGTTTATACCTTGTGCTCAGTCTTGTACTTGGGGGAAATTGATATGGAAAAGCTACATTCCCCCTTCTAGGTCTTTTATTATTTGGAGGACAATCCACAATAGAACTCCATCTGATATGAAATTGAAAGCAAGAGGTCATCATTTAGCCTCAATATGCAATATGTGTATAATGGCTGAGGAGCATTCCTCTCATTTATTTTTGCATTGTCCTTATTCTTCCGAACTTTGGAAATGGTTAAGCCACTCATTAAATTTGCATATAGATTGTTCTTCAATTTTAAACTTGTTTTCTATTTGCAATAAGAATTGGAGTAGTCAGATACAGGACACAATATTTGCTGCTATTATACATGTTATTTGGATTGTGTGGTTTGCTAGAAATAAGTGCAGGTTTGAAGGAATTTGGATCAATCCGAGGCAGGCTTGTATCATGGCAGTAGCAGACATTTCTATGTCAGGGAAGTTTTCACCCAGAACTAGTTATAATTCAATGGCTGAGTTTGAAATTTTAAAATCCTTTTCTATTGATGTTCATTTCAGCAAAGCTCCGAGGATAAAAGAAGTTATTTGGATGCAACCTTTGTGCAACTGGATCAAGGCCAATTCGGATGGTGCTGCACATGGAAATCCGGGTAGATCTGCTTGTGGAGGGATATTTCGAGGCAAAAATGCTGCAGCATGTGGATGTTTTGCAGCTAGCATTGGAGTTTCAAGTTCAGTTTATGCGGAATTGGTTGGAGCCATGCTCTCAATTGAAGTTACAGCAAGTAAGGGATGGAGAAATTTGTGGTTGGAAACGGATTCTCAACTAGCGGTTAATGCTTTCAGAGATTATTTGATGATTCCATGGAAGCTTCTAAGTGGATGGGGAAACTGTCTTTTGTTAGTTAGATCTATGAATTTCAATGTAACACATTTTTAGAGAAGGCAATGTATGTGCCGATTAATTGGCCAATTCTGGTATTCATCATCCAGGTTTTACCTGGTGGGAATAGGCTATGCATTTCTAGTTATAGGTTTTCTTAGCTTTCTTTTTTTTTTTTTTAGCATGGGTTAAGGTTTCAAGTCCCCCAAGTTCTTTCTTTTTTCTTTTTCTTTTTTGTATTCTTTTGTGGTTTCTTAATAGAATTGTAGTGTGCTGCATATGATTGATAAAATTGGTGTTGCCAACATAATTGGGACGACCAATTTTATAGTGATGCCTTTAGCATACTACTTTTATAAAATAAAAAAAAAGGTATGTTTGATTTGCAAAAATTCAAAGGATTGGACAACATACAATATTTTATTCCATTACGTAAAGTAATGTACAATAACATATATATTTTACTTTACATTTATATAAGATAATCTAATATATTATATTATATTATATTAATTTAGAATATATTATATATAAATAATACTTATTATTATTTTTATTATTATTATTATCACAAAGGATATTATAGTAAATTTAATGTTATTTTATTTGTTTTGTCCATTCTTCGTCAAATATCATACAAGACAAAAAGTTGTCTAGTAACATACAAATTTGTCATATATTTTTTTTTCTCTATCCTATACCTCAATGCGAATTAAACACACCCTAAATTCGTACAGGCTAAAGGTGGGTAAATATACAACTAAACATCTAGACTTCCTAATTTGGACAATAATGATCAAATATAAGCCTTGGCGTAACGTGGTAAGTAAATCAGTCAATTAATGTTGAGATATGACATGAATTAAGTGGAGGAAACTAGAAATTGCTTGCTCTCTAATGAAATGATTGTAAATATTTTTGGATCTTTCATGTTGTTGTGTATCGCAACTGCGCAATTTTGTCAAGTAATAAAGTATCATCCCAGGCCAGTTTCCTTGTAGTTTCTTTTTCTTTCGGCTTCGACCCTCTTCCATCATAAAAAAAAAATAAAAAAATTAATAATTCCACTAGATGCATCAAAAAAAAAATTACCGTTCCACTATAACCATGTTAATGATTATCAATTACAAGTGTTTGAAAAAGCTGTAAAAAATAAATTACGCTTAATAATCAATTATAATCAGAATTTATTTTTGTTTGAGTATATGTCATGAAAATCAATTTTAAGATATTTCGTTTGGGTGATGAAAAAAATCACTTTTAAATAAGTTTGTGGAACAAAATTGGTGCAAGTGAGATTATAATCAAAACAATCCATCTAAACAGTCCAATGTTTAAGATGGTTGAAAAACAGCTTTTTTAGAATATAAAGAGTGTTTGAAAAAACTAGAAAAAAAAAAGATTATACTGATAATCTGCTTTTGTATAATCGATTATTGTGATAATCAATTATAGTCAGAATATGTTTTTATTTGAATACTGAAAAACGATTTTAAGATAATATATTTCATTTGAGTGGTAAAAAAAATCATTTTTACATAGTAAATTACAAAAAAGGATATGAACATATTTGTTTATAATATTTTTTTTTCTTTTAACATTAGATTTTTTATTGTCTTGTCATCAAAATTTATCTTTTTTATTTTTTATTATATTTTATTTAAATAATAGTTTTATAACTTTGTAGTATTTGTCAAAAAAAAAAAAAAAACTTTGTAGTATGTCAGTGGGAGACTTTGCCCGATCATGTAGCAAAACTCGGAGTCCACTCGCATGGCACTTGGAGACTTTGGCCTCATCCTCCTGCTGATATAGGATCCACGTTTCATGTTGCTTTTATTTCATCTAACAAAATCTATATATATATATCATTTCATTCTTTATGAATTATTAACCACCTGATAGAAGATAGAGGATAGCAATCCAAGAGCTTCTTTCTCATTTAATTCCTCCACCTCATGTTCTTTCAATGCCATGAATTGCTAGCAAACGTGTCCCGAGTTGTAATGATAACTCTGCTACCAGTACCAAACCAATCAGTTGCTCCCTCCTACCATAGGCTGCAACTGCTCTAATCTGTCAACATCATCAAGAGCCAAAACAACCATTTCTTGGTGGAGCCTTTGCTTTATGATCGACATTCCGGTGTTCACATTTCCTAATTTAATATCCTTGTCCCCAACTATCTCATAAAGAAGCATCTCTTGGAGATGTACTAGGCCATATTTAACTCAATTCACTCTCACATCTTCGAGAAAACATAAACCTTCAAACTGGAAAGCATTTGAATTAAAACTGTTCAAGCAACTGTAGTTTTACCTTTTCCACCAATTCCATAGATCCCCACCATTTGAACTAACATCATCAGGCCCAACGTCCAGAAGAAAGCTTAATTTACGCACTAGAGACACCAATCCAACAGGGTAATTAGCAACAGTAAAGCAGCACGATTAATCTTGCTAGAGATTTTATCAATGATTTTTTTCAATAAATTCATATTCACATCCATCCCCGCCTAATCAGTGAAGTTTGTATGAAGTCACACTAAATGCATCATATACATTGCTTTCATACTAGTTCAAATTGCTCAAATATGAGGATTAAGAAGAATTTATTTCCTCTTTAAATTTTAAAAAGAAATCATCAGAAAAATGAAAATCAAATAAATAAATTAAATCATATACCTCCCTTGTTTGAAAGGAAATCCGGACAAATTAGCTACTTCATACAGTGTTGTCCTCCATCTATGCACCATCTCCTTTTTATCCATGAACCTTTCCTCATGCCTAGCCAATGCTTCTCCATAACTACCTCTCTGATGTTGCACATTAGAAGGATCTATGTCATAAAAAACTGGTAAAACCAACCAATACTTTTCATTAAGATAATAAGATTTAAAGATAAGACTAGGTGACAGAAATAAAGATAAGGATAAAAGGAAGAATAGATAAAGGTAAATACTTTGTTTTATGCTGCAAGCCTGCACCTAACTCTCATCATCCAAGTACTTTTTAGGCAGCACGTAGAAGTTGAAAGAAAATGGGTCTGGTTAAATAGTGCATCCTAAGTATCTAGAGCAGTGTCTATCGGGAAAAGGAAGCAATAATTTTCATTAATTAGTCATTAGAAGGCCAACAAAGAAACAAAGATTACATCTTTAGTCATAACGGCCAGGAATCTTCTTAATCTTGATAAACTAGCTAGGTAGGTCAGTAGACGAGGTCGACTTGAGCCTATTCTCCTTTATCTCAGCAGCTTTACCCTCCTACTCGACTCCAATGTTTGCAGTGACTAAATCATCAACATCTTTTAGTAGCTCTCGAGCTTGCTCATTGAGAGAAGCACAAGTTGTCAGATAGGTTGAGAGGGTTGCCTCCTGATTCATAACATTCAACACAAGTTGTTCAAGGTTGCTTTCTTTTCGTAGCTAGTTGTTTCCTTAAGGCTGCAATTTCTGCCAATAGCACCTTCTTCCTTCTATTTTCAGCCTTGATGGACAAAGAAGCCTTTTTATTGAGTTATTTATGTCCTTCCACCGATCCTTGCCTTCTCTGGCCTCCTGCAGAATTCTGTCCCTCTGCTTCTCAAAATTCTTCAGTTTGTTCACAGGCTCGATAGTAGCTTGGAATTCCTCACATGATGCAGAGGCCTTTCTCTTGAACTCAACAAGAGCTTCCTTCACCTCTATTGTCACCTTAGGGTGACTAATTGTGCTCAATAGATCCAAGAGGTGAACAAGTTGAGACTGCATGGCACGATCAGAAGAGATTTCAGATAAGTCCTTAACCATTAATGGCTCCAAGGCATTAATGGCATCTCGAAGTGATGTCAGAGATGCATCTCCAGAACTCTCACCAGAAGATGTGGTTTGTTTCCTACTAAATGAGAGTTTTGCATTAACCCAGTCGAAAGAGTCGTATGAGTCCGAACCTTCACCATTGTAAGAAGACTCTTCAGATTCATGTTTACTGACGTACACTGCTTCCAGTTCGACATCATCTCCCCCACCACCTTCTTTGACAGGAGGGTCATTTTGCACTGTAGTAGGATAAACTTCATCTTCTGGAAGCCACTCTGTAGTTCCTCCTCCAACATCTTCACAAGATCTCTCAACTGAAGGTTTTGGTCTAAAGGCTTTGCCTTTTTTTGCCTTAGCAGGGGGAGGTTGGCTCAATTTGAGAAGGGGCGAAGATGGCACCATAGTCTGGACTTCCTGAGGTCGCGTTTCAGTAGCCTAATAAAGAAAAACAAAAAACAAGAACACTTGAGTGAGGAAGGCATGGAGTAAAAGAGTAAAGAATCGACAACAAAAACTAAAGCCGTTGGGTTGTTGGAGTAAAAAAGAAAAGAATCAAAAAGAAATTTTTACCTTTACCCTTTGATGTGGACCCTCCATTGAATTTGGATCCCAATTCAGATTTTGCACTGCTTCAGCAGGAAGTGATGAAAGCCACACTCTGCTATGTTCCACACTCTGAATCAATAAAGCCAAATGTTGTTGCTCCTGCATAAATTGTGTCTCAGAAACTACCATGTCCACCAATCCATGCTTTTCTTTCAACAACAGGCAGTTTTTTGATTCAGAAGGCAAGAGCAAATCAGTTTTTCTCTTTTTATAGTTGGGATTGGTGAATTGGATATCCTCCATGCTACATGTTTGTTTAATTACATGGATTCCACTTTGTTTGGCAACCAGTTTGATTGGGACCTCGCCATTGGTGATATGATCAGCATATGAAACCTCCACAAGATTCCACTCTTTCTCTGAAAATATGTTGACAGTATCATCAAATTTTAGCATCTGTAGATCAAACAAGCATATATGATCTGTTTCTATCCTGAATTCATAAACTTTCCAACTGGCAAGGGACTGTTTATTGCGATTGATGAGTACACTAGGACTAAACTTGACTGTGATAGGTTGCCCATTCATCGGTCCAATAACAAGACAGAGAGAAAGTGTGGGGAGTTTGCTACGAAACCAAAAAGATATTGACTCTCCCCATGTACAGTGCGTGAACCACTCTGGAATCTTTGTTCCTGGCAAACAAAACATCTTGTACCCAGCCTCTATCGATTCCTGTCAGTCATAAGTTTTGAATCTGTTAAAAATTAATCTAGAAAATTTGAGACATCAACAGGAAGTAAAGATAAAGCAAATCAATATAAAAAAAAAAATCAACAGGAACCTAGCAGCTAAAGTTAGTGAAGCAATGAAACCATGTAAAATTCAGAAATGCCTAGAAACCTATAGGCAATTGATTGTGGTGCTGATAAAAGCCTATAAATAGGACTTGTGTACTTAAATGTTATGCATGTAGCAGAAGCAAGGAATACCAAATCACTTCATCAAATAACCACTCTGCTCGACACTCACTTCTTCTCTGTGGCATCAGGTATCATTCAATTCCAATCCACAAACCATATTAACCCACATACTCCAAACACCAACTCATTGTGATATTAAATTAAGCCAAATAGGGGGGAAAGGAGGAACCTGATTCAGTAACAGGCTGGTAGACAAGGAAGTCAAACAAGTGCAGTTTTTTGCAGAGAAATTATCCAAGTTTCGCCGAACCCCTCTTATTTCTGTAAGAGACTCGCAACCATCCAAATAAAGATCCCTCATATAGTGAAATTCTTCAGCACCTGGAAGAACCGTGAGGTCTAAGGCTTTCAAGGATATGCATCCTTTTGCAGAAAATGATTCTAGTTTATATGGAATCCCTCTAATTTCTTTTAGAAGCCTGCAATCATCCAGCTTAAGGTTCCTCAAAAAGTGACATTCTTCTATGCATTCAGGAAGAAACGTGAAACTATTCCCTGATAGGTTTAAATCTTTCACCTTGTTAAACCAAGTAAGACATATTGGAAGTAACACATTTGATATATTGCAGCGTGAGAGAATAACATGTTCCGTGTTTGAAGACTTGGACGGTATTTCTTCACCATTGTCATGTTCAGACAACAACAACAACTCTTCACATCTTGAAACATGCATCAACCCCAGTTCTGACAACTTTAGGATGCCACTTGGTAACCGAACCTTTCCACAGAGTTGCAGTTCCAATTCTCGAAGTCGAGTAAGGTTTGGAATTGAAAATGGCAATTCTTTTATGGGACTGCTCGTTATATGAAGCTCTGTTATATTTTCCATCTTCCCTAATATTTTAGGAAAACTCTCGAGAATTGAGCAATGTGAAAGATCGAGTTGCTCTAGAGACATTAACTTGATGGGAGGAAAAGATTTAAGCTTCCTGCAACCAAAAGCAACCAGGATTCTAAGTTTATCCAGATATCCAACTGACTCATGAATTTTACTTAAATTCTCACAATGTTCAAATGATAATTTCTTTAAATTTGGGACGCCAGATAAATCAGGTATATGAGTTATGCATTCACTGTAGCCAAAATCCAAAACTGTCAGACGGAAGAACCTCTGCAATCAAAAGAAAACAAGCCAAAGGAATAATCATAAGAATTTAGACTGACTTTGTTGATATAGCAGGGGTGTGTGTGTGGGTGCACGCAGCACGCTCGTGTATATAAAATACTTGCCTGGATTGATTCACTTGGCTTTAAGCAACCATCATGTAACTCTAGTATGCAAAGTTTCTTTGGACGAAAATCATGTGGTAAAGATGGTGAAGGATATCCCCGCCATGTCAACACTCTTAAACTATCTGGAAGATGTGTGGGGCCTTTGGAAAAACGTCCATTTCTGATAATAAGTGTTCTGATGTTTTTCATCTCCTTGATGGCCTCTCCATCCCATTTTACTTCTTCACTTTTGGGTCCTTTTGAGTGTACGCCGTGTTTGGGCAAATCCAGAGTTATGATTTCAATCATGCTAGTTCCCTTTTATGACAAAGGCACAAGTCAATCACCATACATGTGTCTGCGTGTGTGTGTGTTTTAGCATAGTAGCATATAATATTTAAAGAGGGAAAAAAAATAAAAGTTAGAAAGAAAGGTCAAACCATCTATATCAGTCCTACCGTATTTCCTTCTAAAACTTGAAGTACATCTTCGAAGTACCATAACCTACTACGTTTGCCAGGTTCTTCCAGTGATTCCTGTCGAACAATTTCTTTACCCATGTCCTGTATCAAATCATGTAATGTCACAAGACCATCATCGACTTTTACGAGAGATTTTTCCATCAGCAGGCCGATACTAAATTTAATATCTAAACCACCGTGATGAGCAGAAAGTATATCTTCGACATCTGCCAGTTTATATCCTCCGAAGCAACAAGCAATGTCAAGAAAAATAGTCTTCTCGTCTTCATCCAAGGAATCGAAGCTTACTTTAAGTATCTTTTGGATCTCATTATGAGGAATCCTTTTATACCGTTCTAATGCAAGTTCCCATTCTTCTCTTCGTTTTCCATAAAAATTGGAACCTATTACTTCCAAAGCCAATGGAATCCCAGAAGCATAACTCACTGCAGGATTTAAAATGTTGACATAACTTGGATCAACTTTGTCAGTTTTAAAAGCATTCCAACTAAACAATTGAAGAGCTTCTTTCTCATTCAACCCCTCCACCTCATATGTTCTTTCAATGCCATGAATTTCTAGCAAACGTCTGTCCCGAGTTGTAATGATGACTCTGCTACCAGAACCAAACCAATCAGTTGCTCCTACCATAGCCTGCAACTGCTCCATTCTGTCAACATCGTCAAGAACCAAAAGAATCTTTTTGTCGCAGAGCCTTTGCTTTATTGTTGACATTCCGTTTTCCAGATTTCCTAATTTAATATCCTTGTCCCCAACAATCTCAGAAAGAAGCATCTCTTGGAGACGTACTAAGCCATATTGAACTGAATTGACTCTCACATGTTCGAGAAAACATAAAGAACCTTCAAAGTGGAAAGAAATGGAATTGTAAACTTCTCGAGCAAGTGTAGTTTTACCTATTCCACCCATTCCCCAGATCCCTACACTGTAGACTACATCATCAGACCCAACATCCAGAAGAGAGGTTATTTTATGCACTCGAGACTCCAATGCAACAGGGTAATTAGCAACGAGTAAAGGAGTGCGATTAATCTTGCTAGAGACATGCTTAATGATCCTTCCAATAAATTGATATTCATATCCATCCCTACCTCAATAAAAATTAAAATGAGAAATAAAGAAAGTAAATAAATAAAAAAAAAGCAAAGGATTGGGGATGCGTGGTAATGTATACCCTTGTTTGAAAGTAAATCCGGACAAATCAGCTACTTTATGCAGTGCCGTCCTCCATCTGCGCACCATCTCCTTGTTGTCCTTGAACCTTTTCTCATGCCTAGAGAATGCTTCGCCATATCTGCCTCTCTGATGCCGCACATCAGAAGGATCTACCTGATAAAAAACTGGGATAACCAGCCGACCCTTTACATCAAAGCCCTCACAGATCTTGGCAAGTTCATCTAAGCAATATGGAGAAGAAGCATAGCCCTTGGAGAACACAACGATAGAGATCATGGATTGTTCAATAGCCTTGTGAAGTGCTGCTGGGATTTGTTCTCCTCTTTGAAGCTCCTCATCATCCATGAAGGCACCGAATCCCCGTTGAGTAAGAGCGCTGTAAAGATTTCTAGTAAAACCCAGGCGGGTGTCTGCACCTCGGAAGCTGATGAACACGTCGCACCCAGCCATGACTATCGTAGCTCTAGGGTTCGCTTTCTGACACCAGAAAATCAAAATACAGGGTTGCTCGGAATCAAAGCAAGACCTGAGGGCAATCCTCCTTTTTGTTTCCATCCTCCCTAAATTTGACCGGTTGTCACCAGTTTCTACTTTCCACTTTTCAAATCAACCGCTAATTAAGGGTCATAGTTACTCGGTTATCACTCCTCCAATGCACATTACCTGCTGCCACCGGTTGACGTCCCAGCTTGGCAGCTTTATAGGCTATTGTTGCATTATCATAGTATGTGAGTATAAAGGAGTGTGTTAGAACAGGTTCCTTTTAGAAATTATTTATCTGTTTAGATTTATTCTGAAACTATTTAAAATAATATTTTGGTCTCTATATGTGATACGAATTCTTGATTTAGTCCCTATACATAAAAAATTATTAATATGGTCCCTATACGTATAAAAAGTCTCCATTTGATCCTGCCGTACAAAATTTTAGAGACTGATTTGATAATTTTTTGCTAGTATAGGGACCAAATGGGTAACGTATAGGGACCAAATGGGAATTTTATGTATGCATAGGGACCGTTTTAATAATTTTTTTATATATAGGGATCAAATCGAGAATTCGTGTCATGTATAGGGACCAAAATTTACTTTAACCATTTAATTACAACCATTTCCACAATTTCCTATAACTTATTATATATAATTTAAACAGTTATGTTATTTACACATCCAAATGCGATACGCATTTAGAACGTCTTGTATAATCACGTATAAATATTTGATTAATTTATCTTTATTTATTTATTTATTTAAAACTAAATAAGAATGTCAAGTACTTTAATAGCACATAGACAGAGTAAGACTAACTCAAAAACACCCTCAATCTGAAGAAGCACCAACTGGGATTTGAATAGGCAACTGGATTGATTTCAACCACATCATCAATTACTGAATGAGTTGCATTGGGGTAAGAAACAAAGAGCCTTTGGTAATTGCACACACGGCTCCGACATCAATATGCAACATCACGCTACAGTAGTATATTGAAGTGTCACTTTTTTTTTTAATTTTGACGTTTTAAAAAAAATAAAATTTTATTTATCAAAAAAACTCATTCACCAGATAATGAACTGAATTCACCAGATATTTGCACATACTTAACCAAAAAATTTATTTCTCAAAAAAAACCTATTCACCGGATATTTACACATACTTAACCAAAAAATTTATTTATAAAAAAAAACACATTCACAAGATAATGAACTGAATTCACCAGATATTTGTATCTGATTCACCATATATTTGCACATACTTAACCAAAAAATTTATTTCTCAAAAAAACTTATTCACCAGATAATGAACTGAATTCACCAGATATTTATACCTGATTCACCAGATATTTGCACATACTTAACCAAAAAAATTATTTCTCAAAAAAACTCATTCACCAGATAAGGAACTGAATTCACCAGATATTTGTACCCGATTCACCAGATATTTACATATACTTAACCCAAAAAATTATTTATAAAAAAAATTAAAAATTATTTTTTAAACAAAAAAACCGCTACAATACCGCACAGTACAGCTACAGTGCCGCACAATACGGCACATACGATGTCGCCGTATTAATGTCGGCAAAAGTGTGTCAAATTAGCATTTTTGAGAAACAAATGCATAGCTCCCCCGGATAACAAAGAGTCAAAGACCAAAAAAGTAGATGATTATTGTATTGACAAATACTCCCTCCGGTCCTTATTATAAGAGGCAAATGACTATTTTTTTAAGAATAAACCCCCAATTTGGTCCCTGAGAAAAACACTCGGGTCTGAAATAGTCCCTATCCAAAAAAAAACTATCCATTTAGTCCTTAAGAATGTGTTTATCGGGACAGATTAGTCCTTCTGTCAGTTGACCACCTTTGACCACAGGTTAAATGCTGACGTGTCAATTTCCATTCCAAAACGCATGCCGTTCACCGTTAGATAAGCAATCTTACTTGATTTTATCATGCACCGTCCACACCCAAATTTTTTTTTTTCATTTTGTTCTTTCTCTCACACCTAGCTTTTGGCACCTTGGTTTCTCTCACATTTCGTTCTCTCTCTCTTTCACTCCGCCATCAGCCCTCTTGTGATGCGCAAGTTTCTGGGAAAAGCTCCATTTTTTTCACAAATTATTTGGCACAAAATTAAAGTAAGCATTTTTTTCAACTGCCATTTTTGCACTACAAGTTATTCTGGTTTAACTTTATTTCTTGAACCACATCTGTTCTCGTTTTTGGTTTTGAGGGTTTGGTTCAATTACTGGTAGAGGGAGGAATTGTGATGGAACTTTTGGTTAAATCAATGGCGTGAAAGATACATCTGGAATCAAACCATTCAATAGGGTAGGAGGATGTGGGGCCAATGAGTTGCATCCTGAAATTTCAGAAAAACAGTTTGTTCTTTCATTTTTTTTGTTCAAGTTTTGGATAAACATGAACATCATGACACCAAAGCAAAAAATAATAAGAAGAAGAAGGGCAAAGATTAGAGCAGAGAAAGATTGCTTGGCCCCAGAGGTGGAGGGTGAGGGAAGAACGCTCAACAAATCCTTTACTGGTAGAGGGAGGAATTGTGATGGAACTTTTGGTTAAATCAATGGCGTGAAAGATACATCTGGAATCAAACCATTCAATAGGGTAGGAGGAAGTGGGGCCAATGAGTTGCATCCTGAAATTTCAGAAAAACAGTTTGTTCTTTCATTTTTTTGTTCAAGTTTTGGATAAACATGAACACCATGACACCAAAGCAAAAAATAATAAGAAGAAGAAGGGCAAAGATTAGAGCAGAGAGAGATTGCTTGGCCCCAGAGGTGGAGGGTGAGGGAAGAACGCTCAATAAATCCTTTAATAATCTGTTGGGGTTGGAGGCTTGGTGAGGGAGTTGGGCTTCTGATGGGGGTTATGGGTGTTACGCCTCCGCCGCGTGCGCTCCTCCGGTCAAAGAAAAAGGAGGGACGAAGACCAGAAGGGAATAAGGAGAAAGAAAAAAAAATCTAGTGTTGGAGGGTGCATCGTATTACCATGGTCTACATATATCTGACGGTTCAAACTTATGCTTTAAACGTGTGCACCATGGGTTTTGGAATGGAAACTGACACGTCAGCATTTAACCTGCGGTCAAAGGTGGTCAACTGACAGAAGGACTAATCTGTCCCGGTAAACACATTCTTAAGGACTAAATGGATAGTTTTTTTTGGATAGGGACTATTTCAGACCCGAGTGTTTTTCTCAGGGACCAAATTGGGGATTTAGTCTTTTTTTAATCCAAAATATGAGAGACATACATGTATTTTGACAAATATTAAATGCTCATTTCCAATTTTACCTTTATTTAATACATTGTTTACAAGTTCCAAACAATACATTAATTATAGGATATTAGAACATTTATTAAGGTTAGAAGGGATAACTTTGTAAATTTATACGAATATTAATTACAAGTAGCTTATTTCAATACATTTCCTTGGTCTGTATGTTTTAGGGTTTTACCTCTTATAATAAGGACCAGAGAGACTACAATCCAATGTGAATGGGGGAATCATAAGATGGTAAATGTGGTTTGGGTGGGGGAGTTAAGGAGTGGAGTGATAAGAAGGTTAAGGATTATTAAAACCTCACCCACTAACAAAATACTAACATTAACGCATTAACATTTGTTTATAAAAAAAAAATCCAATGTGAATGGTCGGTTGGCAATATGAAACAAATCTTGCACACCATCACTTCCATTGGTAGTACGAACCATCACAAAACCATCACTTCCACTGTCGAAGCATGCTAGGCAGTCCAAGTTTTTTCTTCCAAGTTGAAGAAACAAAAATACATAGAATTCTACAACTCAGTTACAAAGGTCTTCCTTGCTCTAGAAGGGTGTCAAACCTTACTAGAATATGTGATGGCTGCAACTATTTTGTTTACAAAAGGAAGTGCAGCATCATGAATATTAAAAATCACAAGAAAAATAAAATGATTTAGAGAACCATTTTGGAGGAAGAAAAATGTAAAAAAGAAATAAAGAAGAAGCATGCAGCAAGTATTATAATGGTTGAATTTATGGTATATAAGCATGGAATTAACAAACCACACAGTTCTTCCCTCTGCAACGATGCCGTTTTGTAGACCAATCAGGTTTCTGACGACGTTGCCGCCATCCTCCGGCTTCTCTTCAACAATCCGGTCGATGCCGAGGTGCGCACGGTGGTCAAGGAGATGGAAGTGGGGGAACTGATGGTGAAGAGGGAGCTGTTAGGGTTGGAGAGTGTGAGGGAAGGGTTGCGAAATGGTGGGTAAGGAGCCATGGGTAGATGGGTTGTTGAAGAAGAAGTGGTCTCTGTAATTTTCTTTCTTAGACTTCATTGTTGGCCTAACCTGGTGGGATTTACCCATCTTTCATTTACATGTACCAACATATCCCTTAAGTTAACTGTGTCAACTATTGTTTACTCTTAAAAGCAATTCAATTTTTCATCACTTTATCTTCTATGTTCCTACAATCTTTTGTTCACGCTACACCAAACGGTGCAGGATATTACAGAACTCTTTTTCACCCTTCAAATATTTTAATATGCTTTGTTCTTTATTTTGGTTTTAAAAGTTTGCGGTACATACCTAAGATATATGTCACTCAATATCATATTAAAGCGACCTCTAGGAAATCAAAAGTCATTCGATAATTTATCCAATCAAAACATGTGAAATTAAAAAAAAAATGGATAAATTTTAAAAGGAATTATCCACGTGAATATGCAAGTCAAGTTTGTTTGTTTACGTAAATGTGAAGGAAATTTCCATTAAGAATACACAAATCAAAAGCAGGTCCAGCTTGATTATCAGAGACGACATCATATTCAATTTAAAGAACATATCATTAGAAACAAGAGAGACATGCAATAAACTCAAAATTGAAGCAATTTAAACGAATACAAATTATAATGAAGTGTTTGTATTTGTCATAACCCCATTTTGTGTAGTTTACCATAAGCCTAGTTCTATAATCACCTAGAAAAACATAACTTGATCATTTCTTTATCTTTTTTTTAATTTTTTTTTTATGTATATCACTTTTTATCCGGAGTTTAATTTATATGCACTATCAGTGTAAAGGAGTTTTATACTGACATCCAATTATATATTGACAAATTAACATTATTATTTATATTTTTTAATTATTAAAATAAAAACACACATCAAAATGTTAGTAAATGTCTATGTAAAACATTTTACACTAACAATACACACTACTTTAAACCTTTCATCAAAGGAGAAACCTAAAAATATATCCCTACAATTGATCGCACATACACATTTCAATTATAACAAAATGTCGTACATCCCTGCAATTATTCGCAAATACACATTTAAGTTATAACAAAATGTTGTACATTGTTAGGAATATAGATAATTCTGTTAATAGTTTGTTATAAGTTGTTAATAGTTTGTTAGAGAGTTAATTGTGTTAGTTAGTTAACTAGCTCTATAAATAGAGCCTCATGTATCATTTTTCATTATCTTTTATCAATCAATCAATATGTTACCACATGAGTATACATATGCTCTCTATCTCTCATATGAGTATGATCTCTATCCCTCACATCCATGGATTCCTCACATGGTATCAGAGCGATACCGTGAGGCTTCCACTGATGATAGTGATGAGGATGAGGCTTCCGTTCCTGATTCAGACAACAATGAAGATGGTTATTCAGATAGTGATGAAGATCCTTCCAACGTTCTTGAATCTGCAACAGCGGAGGAGAATGGACACTACGAGTTCGTCTTCGGCAGCTTCGGAAACTCAAGGAACTCAGATCTTGAGAGCATTCCTTTGGCTCTGGTAATTCCAACCAAGCCAGAAATCCATGGATCCACCATCAAGATTGGGGAAATCACCTACATCCTCGTCGATTCACATTCCAACATCTCTGATCTTGCATCTGAATCTGACGTTTCTGAAGCAGCCAAGAAACCGAAGGAGTTCACAGATCGCATCATCTCCACCTTCGTCAACTGCAATCTGGATCCTGAATCAGGTATTGATTCTTCCATCGTCGCCGATCTAATCTCTGAAGCCGCTGAGAAATCGAAGAAGGAGAAGGTAGATTTGGTAGCTCCTAAACCGGTGAATCTGGCACCAGATTCATATTCATCGACCTTCGACAGCCGTCGCGCCGATCTCGGCATCGTCTCCTTCGTCAACCTCTTCTGCGAGCATCTGATTGTCTTCGATCATGGGGGAATCCTCCTCAACTCTCGCGAGCCAGCGGCTAGCTCCGTCGCATTCCGATCCGTCATTTACAACTCCACCGCGATGGCGCCAGCTCCGCCATCACCTTGCTATAGGATATCTGCCTCTCTGATGCCGCACATCAGAAGGATCTACCTGATAAAAAACTGGGATAACCAGCCGACCCTTTACATCAAAGCCCTCACAGATCTTGGCAAGTTCATCTAAGCAATATGGAGAAGAAGCATAGCCCTTGGAGAACACAACGATAGAGATCATGGATTGTTCAATAGCCTTGTGAAGTCTTTCTTGGGATTTGTTCTCCTCTTTGAAGCTCCTCATCATCCATGAAGGCACCGAATCCCCGTTGAGTAAGAGCGCAGTAAAGATTTCTAGTAAAACCCAGGCGGGTGTCTCGCACCTCGTAAGGCGATGAACACGTCGCACCCGACCATGACTATCGTAGCTCTAGGGTTCGCTTTCTGACACCAGAAAATCAAAATACAGGGTTGCTCGGAATCAAAGCAAGACCTGAGGGCAATCCTCCTTTTTGTTTCCATCCTCCCTAAATTTGACCGGTTGTCACCAGTTTCTACTTTCCACTTTTCAAATCAACCGCTAATTAAGGGTCATAGTTACTCGGTTATCACTCCTCCAATGCACATTACCTGCTGCCACCGGTTGACGTCCCAGCTTGGCAGCTTTATAGGCTACTGTTGCATTATCATAGTATGTGAGTATAAAGGAGTGTGCGGATTTTTTACCAAAATAGGTTCTTTTAAAAATTATTTATCTGTTTAGACTTATTCTGAACCTATTTAAAGTAATATTTTGGTCTTTATACGTGACATGAATTCTCGATTTAGTCCCTATATATAAAAAATTATTAATATGGTCCCTATACGTATAAAAAATCTCCATTTGATCCCTGCCGTACAAAATTTTAGAGACTGATTTGATAATTTTTTGCTAGTATAGGGACCAAATGGGTAACGTATAGGGACCAAATGGGGACTTTATGTATGTATAGGGATTATTTTAATATTTTTTTATGTATAGGGATCAAATCGAGAATTTGTGTCATGTATAGCGATCAAAATATTACTTTAACCATTTAATTACGACCATTTCCACAATTTCCTATAACTTATTATATATAATTTAAACAGTTATGTTATTTACACATCCAAATGAGACACCCATTTAGAACATCTTGTATAATCACGTATAAATATTTGATTAATTTATCTTTATTTATTTATTTAAAACTAAATAAGAATGTCAAGTACTTTAATAACACATAGACAGAGTAAGACTAACTCAAAAACACCCTCAATCTGAAGAAGCACCAACTAGGATTTGAATAGGCAACTGGATTGATTTCAACCACATCATCAATTACTGAATGAGTTGCATTTGGGCCGACATCCATACGCGACATCACGTTACAGTAGCGTATTGAAGTGTCACTTTTTTTTTTAATTTTGACTTTTTTAAAAAAAAAAAATTTTATTTCTCAAAAAAACTCATTCACCAAATAATGAACTGAATTCACTAGATATTTGTACATGATTCATCAGATATTTGCACATACTTAACCAAAAAATTTATTTCTCAAAAAAACCTATTCACCGGATATTTACACATACTTAACCAAAAAATTATTTATAAAAAAAACACATTCACCAGATAATGAACTAAATTCACCAGATATTTGTACCTGATTCACCATATATTTGTACATACATAACCAAAAAATTTATTTCTCAAAAAAACTTATTCACCAGATAATGAACTGAATTCACCAGATATTTATACCTGATTCACCAGATATTTGCACATACTTAACCAAAAAAATTATTTCTCAAAAAAACTCATTCACCAAATAATGAATTGAATTCACCATATATTTGTACCTGATTCACCGTATATTTGCACATACTTAACCAAAAAATTTGTTTCTCAAAAAAACCTATTCACCAGATAATGAACTGAATTCACCAGATATTTATACCTGATTCACCAGATATTTGCACATACTTAACCAAAAAAATTATTTCTCAAAAAAACCCATTCACCAGATAATGAACTAAATTCACCAGATATTTGTATCCGATTCACCAGATATTTACACATACCTAACCAAAAAAATTAATGGGGATCCTTTAGGACACCTGTCTTTTTTTTTTTCACTCTGACGGGTCAAAGGCGTCAGTCAGACTGACGCCTACCAGTATTTAAAAAAAAAAGACAAAACCTGTTCTGCAGCGCCACATGGCGCACCGCAGGGGAGGCGCCACTGCGGATGGCGTCTTCAAAGGCGCCAAGTGCAATGGCGCACTGCAGGGGGTGCCCCCACCCCAAAAATTTTGTGACGTCTAGACCCCACCCACCCCACCCCACCCCACCCCAAAGTCGACAGGTGCCCCCCTCTCTCATAATCCCTCATTCACGACAGTTCCTCCTTCTATAAATAGGTATAAGTAGGAAATTTTATTTACTGCTTGTGATATTATTTGCTAGTTGTTATTAGGGTATTTATTTTATTGTTGCTTTTTATTTTAAATTGATACTTTATCATTAATGTCATCGTTACTCCCTATACGTATAGTATATTTTTTTTGTAGAAGTGTTCCTTTAAAATTGCTGGTGACTTTCTTTTAATTCTTACAAGCTAAAATTATTTTTTACTACTGTAATAATTGATGAATATTTATTGGTGTAAATTGTTATTGCTATTATTTTTTATGCCTCCTGTGATATTATTTGCTACTCATTATTACGGAATTTTTTTTATTGCCTCTTGTGATATTATTTGCTACTTTCTTTTAGTTATTAAGTTTATTTTTTTATTATAATATAATAGTAATATTACTTTTATTAGTATCGGTATTTATTATTAGTAATTGGTAATTAATTTTATTTTGTAATATAATTATTATTAGTGATATTATTTTGTTATATTAATGTTATTTTTAAGTTTACATACTTAATATTAAATATGATGTTAATATTATTAATACCATTATTTGTATTTGTTGTTGTGTATTTTTAATATTGTTATTATTAGAAATTGTAAATTTGTGGGTTATTTTTATGTATTTGATATTATTGTAGGGCAGACATCATGAGCCAAGTTGCAATATTTGTATACTCGAATGGGAGAGTCTTCGATGGACCAGAAGGAATTACATTTGAAGGGGACCAAGAAATTGTGCAAATAAAACATGGCATCCGGTACGAGCGTTTGAGGGCAAAGATTCACTCGAAGTTGAGGCTGCAACCAAATCAATCAGTTTCAAAAATTGTGACAAGATATATGATATGTGGCAACCTGGTGAAATATATTCTTGTTGAAATTGCTGGTGATCGAGATGTGGAGTGCATGATGAATGGTTTAATCCAAAATCCCTGGATGTGGACACTTGAGTTGTACGTTGATGTTAATGTTGCGGGCACTTCTACATTCCCTGTGCCGTCATTGGGTAGTAATTTCGAGCAGCGAAATGTGCCAGTAAACCTTGGGTCAAATGTAGATGACGAAGATGAAGATTGGGCGAGCGAGATGGAGGATGAGTCAGATGAAGATGATATACCAACATCAGGTTCATCGGACACCGAGGAGGAGGTTGAACAGGGTTCCAACATAGTTTTATCCACATTGGCGTCACCTGGAATTGCTGCAGCTCCGGTTTCATCGATGGCTCTTGGTGGTTTTGTTCCGCATCAAGCTGGTTGGTTTCCTCCAACAATGAATAATTGTATTCCGACATTATTATTATTAATTTTTATTTGTATAAATATTATTATGTTTACTCTAATTGGCAATTTATTCATTTTTACTCACTTATAGGTCAATCACATGGTGCATTCTTCAACTCATCCCCCCATTATAATTATATAAACTGGGACCATCCTGATCAAGAGATAGAATTTGAAGGCGTAGATGTTCCAGGATCGTGGAAAGTGGGTCAGGAATTATATGTTGGCTTGCGATTTGATACTAAACAGGCGGTTCAAATGGCTGTTAAACATTATTCCATGAATGTTCATCAGGATTTCAAAGTTGTTGAATCTAAATCAACCAAGTACTATGTCCAGTGCTCAAATCATTTGACAGGATGCCCATGGAGGCTGAGGGCTATCTTGTCGAAAGTGGGAGGTTACAAAGTGGGGTAGTCGACATAATTGTGTGAATCGGATGTTGTCGCAAGACCACACAAAGCTGGATTCTAACTTCGTATGCTCGTGCATACTAGGTACGATGATTATTAGTATGATAATTGTTTTTATTGTTAATTCCAAGTGTAATCTAACTTTATATTTAAATCAACTTCCTAGGTATGGTCCGAGAAGCGCCATCGGTGACTCTCGCTTTGATACGCGGAAGGATTCTAAGTACTTACGGGTACAAGATATCTTGCAGAAAAGCATGGAAAGCCAAACAAAAGGCCATAGTGAATGTATTTGGAGATTGGGATGAATCATATGCCATGCTACCTAGATGGTTACAACATATGTAGTTGTTTTCACCATATTCATGTTACAAGATCGAGACCAACCTATATGTGGTGGGCAACCGTGTGAACAACCAATATCGCACGTTTCATCGTGTTTTCTGGACGTTTAGACAATGTTGTGATGCATTTAATCACTGCAAACCAATAATACATGTTGATGGCACATTTCTGTATGGTAAGTATCGTGGCACACTGTTGATTGCCACATCACAGGATGGAATCAGTCATTTACTGCCGCTTGCTTTTGCTGTTGTGGAAGGATAAACTTTCGATGCGTGGTCTTGGTTTTTGGGATTGATCCGGGAACATATTACCAATAAGACCGGTATATGTCTGATCTCCGATCGGCACCAAAGCATTAAATCGACCGTTTCGAATCCTCGCCTAGGTTGGCAGCCTCCAAGTGCTTATCATGTATACTGTATTCAACATATTGCCAGTAATTTCAACTAGAGATTCAAGAATAAAAAGTTGAAGGAGGAACTGATGACTCTAGGTATGTCTTTTACAAACTACATAATTTTTGTATTTATGTTTTCTTTAATAATATGGTGACCTAAATAAGTTAACGTTTTTGTATAGGGTACACCGCATGCAAGATAAACTTCGATTGGAAGCTTGAGAAATTCTGTGAAACCAGTCCTGAAATACAAAGGTTGATTGATAGCATTAGGAAGGAGAAATGGTCGCTGGCTTATGATGATGGTGGTCGTCGATTTGGAGACATGACAACCAATTTGTCTGAATGTGTGAATAAAATTTTAAAGGGTGCTAGGAATCTGCCAATCACCGCCTTGGTTAAGTGTTCATATGGTAGGATCGTCGAGTATTTTGTTCAGCGGGGTGCGGAAGCGAGAGGCAAGCTTAGTTCTGGTCACCGATATTCTGACAAGGCAATGAAGAAGCTCTTGAAACATCAAAAAGATGCTTCTTCGCATCAGGTCCGCCTATATGACATCCAGAATCTACGATTCGAGGTCGAAGAGGCTTTCAATCCGGTCACCCAGAGAGGGGGTCGCTGTTGGAAGGTCAACTTACAAACTAAATATTGTCAGTGTGGAAAATTTCAAGCATATCACTTGCCATGTTCACATGTCATTGCTGCATGTGCGGCCATGATGCTCGACCATGATCAGTATGTCAACGATGTTTACAAATGGCACAGTATCATTAATGTTTACGCTGCCTAGTGGTTTCCAATCGAACATGAGGAAGAAATACCCGAGATACAACAGCCTTGGACCTTAGTTCCCGATGTGTCGATGCTACGCCCGAAAGGGAGACCCAAGTCAACCCGCATTCGTAATGAGATGGACTGGTAGAGTCACAACCGGCCCAACGATGTGGATTGTGTAGGTCTCAGGGTCATAACCGGCGCCACTGCCCTCAACGAGCTAGAGGATCAGGAAGTGAAGGAGTTGGTACGGAAGAAAATATTTATATTACACCCTATTATGTATGATTTCCAATGCTTTGGTTTGCCATAGTCAAATGTTACGGCATATAATTAGTATGTTTTGTTATAATAATAAATGACTATAATTTCAAGACGAAACAAAATATCAAGTTACTCCAATAATTACAAAATTGGTATAAATGTCTGTTAGGTACAAAATATCAATTAGATAATATTCTACATAATTACAATGCAACTGTAAGGTGACTACTGAGCGTGATCACCATCATGTTGAAAGGGAGACAAGATGCACTGTCGTTGTTTACCCCGAGCCTCACGACGTGGATTTCTTCTGACATTGGGCTCAACTTGAATTGGCTCTTCACTTGCTGAACTAGAGTCTAAAACTGCGGAGAAGTCGACGTTCAAGTCAATACCCATACCAACGTATCCGGGAGAGTATATTGGGGTGTTTTGTATTTGCTCAATCATGGGATTGGGTGCATCCGGTGTGTTAGCAATCGGGTGATATGCGGGTGGTGTGAAGAACAAATTGGGTGAATTTGGATGCATAGGGGAATGAGTATGCATGGACGATAAGGAATGGGCAAGCATGGACGATGGTCCTGCCATGTCAGTAAGAAAATACGTTGGAGCGGGTTCCTGTGAAAAGTCATGACCCTGGGTGGGCGCATAATAATATCCTTCTCCACGTCCCGGCATAGGCGGTGTGTAGAAATTATGTTGTTCCAGACGCTGTCTTCTCCTACCAAGAGACCGACCCTCCACTTTTGCTGCTGGCACGTGTGCGAACTGAGGAATCGGTTCCATTCCACAGCTTGTGTGAGAGGTACAGCTGAGACATTAGGTATAATGATGCTATCCGCCTCGTTCGATGCTGCCATAATAGCCGCAAGCTCTTGATTAAGTTCACCAAACGTGAACTCTGGTTGACCCACAGGAGTACTTAAGTAGTACAATCGCTCCATCCCATCAGCTTACATCAAGGTTAATAACTATTAACAATAATTTATCAAAATATAATTCAACCAAAAAACAATATGCTGGGAAACCAAAACGTCACCGAATATCCTGAGTACGTGCACCTTCCCTGCCAACCCATCGTCGTGTCCTACGCAAGTACCACCACATATACTCTGATTGCTTATTTAGGAAACCAATCTGTGGTTGATTATGACAAATCACCTTCATGTGTCTATCATTCCAGAAACTAATGTCGTTATCCAACATGAGTGGCCAATTCTCAGATTGTTTGCCCCTAAGTGACATATCATGGCGATTTTCTGGTTGGGAAGGTTCATCGGGTATATGTTGTTGCAGACCGAATTGACGCATCACACGATCTGGTTGAACCCACACGACAATGTTGAAGCATATCAAAGGAAGAACAACCCTCCATAAGTACATGGCTTCTAGACAGACCATGGATAGTGTTGGCATCATCATGTCGTCGTAGGGACACCAAATAATCTACCAACATGGAACAAAATAATGCAATTACATTCCTAAGATAGAGACAACATAAATAATACAATACATTCCTAATTTTTATTTAAATTGAAAATTTATACTTACATCGCGATGCTTCATTTTGTCAAATCGATCACGATAATACGTCAGGTGGTGCATCTGCCTGTTATAAGTAACCCCTGAATGCCACCTATCATTGTTTAAAAAAAGGATTATCAGATCAAGTATAAGCTACAAACAATGATGGCATTACGAATTTTACATGCTACTTACCGTGTACCGTATGGTGTACCAAAATCTCGTTGATCAATCACGAGCTGCGGAGTAATGGAAGGCATCCTTTCCCATGCCCATATTTGAACCAACGACATGAACCCGCAAATCTCCTTCTTTTCATAATTCGTAGACTTGCACAACTCTCGATACAAGTAACCCAATACAGTCGAACCCCAGCTATACTGACCTGTTACTTCAAAATTCTCTAATAGTGGAAGATATCTCAGTGACACATGTGAACCGGAGGAATCCGGGAGCAATAGGTTTCCTATCAACCTGAGTATATACGCTCGTGTATATACAACCCTCCACCATTGATTATCCTCCCATTGAGAGAAGTGCCCAAAATGATCTTCCAGCCACTTTAACTTTATTCTTGAACCTTTAATGTCAGAATCGTTAGGAACTCTACCTAGCATTTCACTGACATATTGCTTCCAATGTATATGAGTTGAACCAATAACAGCGGGACCGTTAATGCGTAGTCCACAGAGAATAGCAACATCATGTAGTGTGATGGTGCATTCTCCCCACGACATGTGAAAGGTATGTGTCTCGGGTCTCCATCGCTCAACAAGTGCAGTAATCAAATTATGATCAAGCTGGGTTATATTTACTTGGGCTACCCCCAAGAAACCGGCTATTTGAAGATTAGCTCTGACAGACTCTGGGAGATCCATAACAGCAGGATTAAATGCCAGTCCACGTCGAGCTCTAAGAACTCGATCGGGTGATCCATTCCATACGTGTTGGGAAACATGCTTTTCTTGCAGGTTCAATAGTGAATCATCCACCGGGCCGAGGTTTACCAGTCGTGCCCCTGATTGTGAGCTAGATGATCCCATATCTTTCACCTGACATTAAAAAAATGTTACAATTATATAGATTATATAATAAAATCTATTGAGTTATATAATTAAGGAAAATTATAGTATCAATTTAGCCCCAATAAATACTGACATTAATGTTAAAGTAACTATTTAAAACAACAAGAGGCAATAAAAAAAATCCCCTAATAACAAGTAGCAAATAATATCACAAGAGGCATAAAAAAATAGTAACAATAACAATTTACACCAAAAAACATTCATCAATTAATACAGTAGTGAAAAACAAAATTTATCTTGTAAGAATTAAAAGAAAGTCACCGAGAATTTTAAAGGAACACCGCTACAAAAAAGTTATACTATAAGTATAGGGAGTAACGATGACATTAATGATAAAGTATCTATTTAAAACAACAAGTGGCAATAAAAAAATCCCCTAATAACGAGTAGCAAATAATATCACAAGAGGCATAAAAAATAATAGCAATAACAATTTACACCAATAAATATTCATCAATTATTACAGTAGTAAAAAAGAATTTTAGCTTGTAAGAATTAAAAGAAAGTCACCAGCAATTTTAAAGGAACATCGTTACAAAAAAAATTATACTATAAGTGTAGGGACTAACGATGACATTAATGATAAAGTATCTATTTGAAACAACAAGAGGCAATAAAAAAAATCCTCTAATAACGCGTAGCAAATAATATAACAAGAGGCATAAAAAAAATAGCAATAACAATTTACACCAATAAATATTCATCAATTATTACAGTAGTAAAAATTAGCTTGTAAGAATTAAAAGAAAGTCACCAGCAATTTTAAAGGAACATCGCTACAAAAAAAAAATACTATAAGTATAGGAAGTAACGATGACATTAATGATAAAGTATCTATTTAAAATAACAAGCAACAATAAAATAAATACCCTAA
Source organism: Sophora flavescens (assembly GCA_030762895.1). Lineage (NCBI taxonomy): Eukaryota > Viridiplantae > Streptophyta > Magnoliopsida > Fabales > Fabaceae > Sophora > Sophora flavescens. Next base: position 77,409,484 of record CM061063.1, read on the forward strand.
TAACAAGTAGCAAATAATATCACAAGTAGTAAATAAAATTTCCTACTTATACCTATTTATAGGAGGAGGAACTATCCTGGAGGGAGGGATTATGTGGTGGGTGGGGTGGGGTGGGGGCGCCCCCTACAGCGCCACGTGGCACACTGCAGTGTAGGCGCCACTGCACCGGGCGCCTTTGAAGGCGCCATCCGCAGTGGCGCCTCCCCTGCAGTGCGCCACGTGACGCTGCAAGGCAGGTTTTGTCTTTTTTTTAAAAAAAATACTGGTAGGCGCCAGTCTGACTGGCTGGCGCCTTTGACCCGTCAGAGTGAAAAAAAATAAAATATGTCAGGTGTCCAAAAGGACCCCCCATTGGTAAATAGTTTCAGAATAATCCTAAACTGGTAAATAGTTTCTAAAAGGATCTCATTTTGGTCAAAAAGCTGGAGTGTGCATATTTAATTACGGCCATTTCCACAATTTCCTATAACTTATCATATATAATTTAAACAGTTGTGTTATTTGCAACCTAAATGGGACACCCATTTAGGACATCTTGTTTAATTACGTATAAATATTTGGTTAATTCAGCTTATTTTTCATAACCATGTAAATATTTGGTTAATCACATGCAAATATCTAGTTAATTCAGTTTTTTGTATGATTAATGGGTCATCATGAATTAACCAAATATATATTTGCATGTGATTAACCATATAATGAACTGAATTAACCAAATATTTATACGTGATTAACCATGTGTCTCAAATGGATATCCCAAATGGGTGTTCAACTAACATTTCTGTAATTTAAAAGTAATAGTAATACAATAACTAAATTAATATTGGTCCATAAAGAAAATTTAAATTAGTGTTAAAATATAGTTTGAGCTTAATTTAATTTTAAAAAAAAAACATAATTAGCTATTCATGATATGTCCCCCGAAAGTTATGTTACTATTTTTTTTATTTAATAGTACCTTAATTTTTAATCCTTAATTTTACTTTTTTTTATTAAATAATTTTACCTTTATTTATTTATTTACCTTTATTTATTTAAAACTAAATAAGAATGTCAAATACTTTAATAGCACGTAGACAGAGTAAGACTAACTCAAAAACACCCTCAATCTGAAGAAGCACCAACTGGGATTTGAATAGGCAACTGGATTGATTTCAACCACATCATCAATTACTGAATCAGTTGCATTGGGGTAAGAAACAAATGCATAGCTCCCCCCGTATAACAAAGAGTCAAAGACCAAAAAAGTAAACGATTATTGTATTGACAAATACCCTCACCGCTACTTATTATACGCTGCTTATTATAATAGATAAATGACTATTTTTTTTATCCAAAATATAAGAGGCCTATATATATTTTGACAAATATTAAATGTTCATTTCCAATTTTATCCTTATTTAATACACTGTTTACAAGTTCCAAACAATACATTAATTATAGGATATTAGAACATTTATTAAGGTTAGAAAGGATAACTTTGTAAATTTATACGAATATTAATTACAAGTAGCTTATTTCAATGCATTTCCTTGATCTGTGTGTTTTAAGGTTTTGCCTCTTATAATAAGGATCGGAGGGAGTACAATCCAATGTGAACAGGGGAGTCATAAGGTGGTAAATGTGGTTTGGGTGGGGAAGTTAAGGAGTTGAGTGATAAGAAGTTTGAGGGTTCAAACCTCACCCACTAACAAGTTACTAACATTAACACATTAACATTTGTTTATAAAAAAAAATCCAATGTAAATGGTCGGTTGGCAATATGAAACAAATCTTGCACACCATCACTTCCATTGGTAGTAAGAACCATCGCAAAACCATCACTTCCACTGTCGAAGCATGCTAGGCAGTCCAAGTTTTTTCTTCCAAGTTGAAGAAACAAAAATACATAGAATTCCACAACTCTGTTACAGAGGTCTTCCTTGCTCTAGAAGGGTGTCAAACCTTAATAGAATATGTGCTGGCTGCAACTATTTTGTTTACAAAAGGAAGTGCTGCATCATGAATATTAAAAATCACAAGAAAAATAAAATATTGATTCAGAGAACACCATTTTGGAGGAAGAAAAATGTAAAAAAGAAATAAAGAAGAAGCATGCAGCAAGTATTATAATGGTTGAATCTATGGGATATAAGCATGGGATTAACAAACCACACAGCTCCTCCCTCTGCGACGATGCCGTTTTGTAGACCAATCAGGTTTCTGACGACGTTGCCGCCATCCTCCGGCTTCTCTTCAACAATCCGGTTGATGCCGAGGTGCGTACGGTGGTCAAGGAGATGGAAGTGGGGAAGTGATGGTGAAGAGGGAGCTGTTAGGGTTGGAGAGTGTGAGGGAAGGGTTGCGATAACAGTAAGCACGATCATGCTTCGCTTAAGTGGAAGCACGCCCGTGCTGGTGGTAAGCACTAGGGGTGGCAAAGCGGGCCAACCCGCCCCGTCCCGCCTAAAACGGGGTGGATTGAATTATGAAAGTGGATTAAAAATCACCCTCGTAGTGGGTTGGCGGGTTGGCCCGCCAAAAAAAAATTTAAATTGTTAATTACTTAAACTATCTTTAAAATAATAATATTTCTATCTGAAAATGATTTAAATTAATAAAAAATTACCAATACAAAGACTTATTTGTTTAATTATGAGAACCTAAATTATATATGACATCATTTTTCTAAAAATCATCATGTACTCATGTAGTGACTATTAAAACCATGACTAACATTAAAACTTAAAAGGCTAAAAATAAAGCATGCATTAGCCCAATAAGTCCAATAATTCATTAGTCTAGATATTTGATTGCTTGGAACCTCTATATATTAATTTGTGCCGATAGAATGATAATGATTCAAAAATACATTCAAGTAAGATACATTTTTGTTTGATTTTCATCATTTTTTATAAACCTTGTCTCGTCTTTGGTGGTGGCAAGAAGGCAAGCTGATCTCTTGAAACGCCAAGGAGGCAGATTTTTGGTACATTATTACGTTTTCTTTATTCGTTTAATCTACACAACTGCATAAACAAGTATATGCTAATGCATGCTGGTCTCTTTGATAGCGTTATTTATTTATTTTGGTATTATTCTCTGTTTATTTTAATTCTATGGATTTAATTGGTATACATTGATTTTTATACTGTCAACCAATCAGAAATCGACACAACATTACAAATGTTTGATTCTTATCCTAACTACCTTAAAAATCATCAATTTCATGATTTCTTATTGGTTGTCAGTGTAAAATTTTTTATATTTACAGTGTATATAAATTAAATTCTAATTCTATTTGGTATGTTTTGAAATACCAAGCAAAAATTAAACAAGAATATAAAACTTGTTTTTGGGTGAAAACAAGAATAACTTTTCCCTCGTGACTTCTAATAGCATCCAAAAAATTATCATACTCAATATTTTCACTTTATATGTAAATGGGGCACACTCAGTACAAAGAGACTAGCAGGATCAATTAATGTGAATTCAATAAAAGAATGAGAATACTGCAAGTGCCATGCAGTTATTTCATTTACTTGCTTCTCATGCACCTCACAAACCTCTACAAATTTCTTATACATGTGTGTGAAAATGTGAAAGTGAAAATCCTAGAGTAAAATCAGCTGTGTAAAAACTAAAAATAGAACTTTAAAAAAAAATTTTAAAAATAGACTTTTTTTAATTAAAAAAAATACCAACCTGACGGGCCAATCCGTCCCGTCCCGCTCCCGCCCCCGCCCCGTTTTCATGGTGGGTTAGGCGGGGCGGGTCATGGCGGATTGGTGGGTTGAAATCTCTATCTCGTCCCGCTAAAAAAAGCGGGTTAGACGGGTTGGTCCGTCGAGCTCAACCCGTTTTGCCACCCCTAGTAAGCATGTCCGTGCTTCCCCAAACAGAACAAACATGAATTAAAGGAATTAAAGGGGTTTCATCCCAATTGTCCCCAATGATGAAATAAGACACCAATCGAATAAATATAAGTTAAATAACTTAATTAAAGACTATGGTGCGTCGGCTATCCAAGGGGTTCACCTATGGTTTGGTGAACTGCCGGCATTTGTGCTTTTTGGTCAATATGGATACACTACTACAGAAAAGGGCTTTAATAACGCTTTTTTTTAGCCTTTAGTAGTGCTTCCAAGCGCTATCTATTCACCCGCTACTGAAGGTGGGAGAGATTCAATAGCGCTTAAAAAAGCGCTACTGAAAGTAGGAATAGGTAGCACTTCCTTGAGAAAGCACTGTCTAAAGTTCTTGGGATCAGTGTTATTAAAACTGGACCGGCTGGTCCGACCGGTTCAGCCGAAAACCAGACCCATGGCCGGTTCGGTCAGCTTATCGGACCGCATACGCGATCGAACTGACCCTGATGTCATCGACTTACGATCGAATTGGTTTGGCTCGGCTCATCCGGTCGTTTGAACCATATATCGGGTCGATCCTTCATGTGTGGGCGCGCGTGTGGCATACTTCAGCGAAAATTCCAAAAATCCATCTAGGTGTGATGCAGGAAGGATTCGATCCCTGGTCTAGTTGTTGCGGAAGAGAATGTAGTACCACATATGGGATCGAACCGGCCCTGATCGACTCACGATCGAACTGGTTTGGCTCGGCTCATCCGGTCGTTTGAACCGCATATCGGGTCGATCCTTCATGTGTGGGCGCGCGTGTGGCATACTTCAGCGAAAATTCCAAAAATCCATCTAGGTGTGATGCAGGAAGGATTCGATCCCTGGTCTAGTTGTTGCGGAAGGGAATGAAGTACCACTAGGCTAGCTTTACTGGCTGTTAATTACCTCAAATATATAATATATATATATATATATATACATTTCTAATTATAAATTTAATATATACCGATTCATCCGGTTCAACCAGTGACTCAGTAGTTTGATCAGTGACCCATTAACCCAGTGACCTAACCGAGTCGATGACCGGTCTGGTTTTAATAACACTGTCTGAGATAGTTTGGATTCACATGCATAATGGAGTGGTGGAGTAGTGTTTTACCACATAGCATATGTTGGTTGATCTAACATGTTGATATACTTATATGTTGATGCTTATCTATATCTATATCTATATTAAAATACAATTCTTCCCCATTCTAAGGAAAGTTTGGACAAGTGTCACGACCACATTAATTTGGATCTTGGGTCTCTTAGGTATATATTTCTATTAATAGAAATTTTATACAACAATCTACTATTGGGCTCATATATTTCAAAATTTTATACCTTATTTTTATTTATTTTTATACTTTTTTTCGTTTTTTAAATGAACTAGTGTACTGACCCATGCCATGCACGGGATATACATTGCTTTTGAATATTTTAAAAATTAACAAAATTTTGATTTTATTTCAATTATTAATTATAAAATATAACATTTTTAGTCATTAATCATTATTATCCATATAGGTAGTTGTTTATATATCTGATAAATTATGATCTTTAAAACACAATAAATGGGAAAAATAAAAATTAATTATGTATAGGAGCTGAATTTCAAATATTTGGTTAAATTTCTTGTTAATTATCATCTTTAAAATAGAATACATGGGGAAAATAAAAATAAATTAATTTTTTTGGTGCAAAATAAAAATAAATTATGAGTGAGGGAGGAAAATAATTAATAGCTTTAAATAAAACAAAGTATGAAAATACAAAATTCCCAAGATGGTTTTTTAAATACCAAGTCTTAATATCCAAAACAAAACAAAAACTATTGTTAATAAATAACATTGTTGATTAACTTTATAACAAAAAAAAAAAAAACCAGTTACGAACTTGTTGGCATAGATCATGCATGGATCTGGAATATCAAGAGCTAATTCAATAGCCTTATCTCCTTTGAAGTGATTAGCCTTGCGGAACTTAGACCTTTTTGTTGTCGTGCATCCTTCTTATGGTCATTTATTTGATTTATTTCTACTTTTTTTTTTCATGTGGAAGTTAACAATTTTTGGAAAACATGTTGATCTATCATATTTTTTTTCTTTTATGTTGAAAATTTATTAAAATCATTTTTATAAAATATATTTGTCTATCATATACAATTTTTTCTTTTAAAAATCTGGTTTATTTATTTAGAAAGTATATTTATTTATCACGAATCAAACATTTAAATTTAATTGATCTAATTATAAATATGATTAAATAATTAATGTTTGGGAAATACCATAAATGAATTGTATCATTAAATAATTGAAGTAATCCAGGAATATTTACATTTTCCATACAAATATTACTATTTTCCAAGTTAATATTTAAGTCATGGATTCAAATTTCAAATTACGTTTATGTTTACATTCTTCCAATGCATTGAAAGTAGTAACTAATTAATTCACTCTCCATTCAACCAGCTATTCATCTTTTCAAAGGTCTCTTCTCTCTTTCTTCCTCTATTTATTATATATATATTATCAATTCTCAAACCTTTCATTTACTGTTCAAACAAAATAAACTTTCATTTACCCTTTCTTTCTCAATTCTCATACCACCACCACCACTATGAGGAGACAACCACCGCTGCGAGGAGATCGTCTTCGGCCCCTCAGCCACCGCCTTTTCTACCTAGCTCCTCCACTTCTTTCTCTCTTTGAGGTAACTCCGCCTTTTCCTTCTTCTTTTTTTAATGATATTTGTTGAAATGGACTTGAATGGCATTGTGTTTTGTTTAAATGGTTTCTCTCCACATTCTAACCAAAAATAATGAGAGGAGAAAATGAGGATTGTGCCATGAAATTGCTTTTTGTAGGTCCGATTAATCTTCTACATTTTTTTTTGATTTCTAATTCCATTGGCTTTTGATATGATATAAATTTTCAACCTTTTTAATATAAATTTTATTATCATACCTATTTCTTATTTTTTTTACTGCGATTGATGTTTTATCTTTTTATTTTAATGTATATGTTTTTTTTTGTTAAATATGGTTTACTCTGTTGACATTACACTACTCACAATGAATATGTTATTGTTGTTGTTGATGCAGGAGATGAAAAACTTGAGAGATCAAGGAGGATGGATTTCTTCGCCACATGAAGGAAGGTAGCGTCTACAGGCATTCTTCTTCCGGTACTCTTCATGTCCAACTTTTTTTTTTAATTTTCTTGATTTATACTATTTTTTTTCCCTATTTCCACTTAGATTTTGACAGTGCAGCCTATAGACGACAAGTTTTTTTTTTCCAGGTCATAGATCTATGAAAAGGGCTGAGACTAGATTATTGATACAATATTAGAACCTAAATTTCATTAACAAGTAACGTGTAAATTAAATCACCATAAATAGTAATTATAATTTTTATTTTTTCATTTCAAAACAATATAAAACAAAACTTCAAAAAATCAATCGTATTTTGTTTTGAAAAGATTAATAGTATATTTGCCCTTCATCTATATTATAAACAATTTTTTATTATTTATCCATTATTTAGTTTTGATCAATTAATTAATTTTAAACAATCTAACATTTTACTTTCCTTTTTAAAAACTCGCTACATATTTATATTTATACTATTTAAAATATAAAATAAAAGTAAAAAAATAAAGCAATGAAATCTATACATATTTAAGCTTCCTTTCAAGGACATTTTTATTGACATTTTATTAAGAGTTTAATGACTAATTAATTGATCATATAATTTCAATACAAACTTTGTAGATTCCCATCCGATATTTCTTGTCTCCTTCCAAAACAAGGTCAATTATCGTTCACCCCACTTCGTGACTCTTCCCTTTCATTCTTTTTTTTAAATTTTAATTCAAATTTTATTTCAAATTTCGAAATTTAGTTGTTTTCGAGACATATTTATTAGAATTAAAATGTGTATTTATTAATTTATGTCTTGGAATGTGTAAGTGTACCATTTCTCTTTCTTTCCAGGTTACTTTCCAAGAGTATAATTAATGGTAAGTAGAATTCAATATTGCTTATTCCAATATTTATTTTATTTTAATTTTTATTTCGAATTTTAATTATTTGACTACTTCCTTTTCATTTTCATTTGGTTGGTGATTTTGATGTGTCCCCAATTATCTCTGTTGGGGGTTAAACACATATGAAGATGTAACACGCAGAGGGGGGACGAAAAAATAAGAAAGAGAAAAGACAGTGTAGCAAGGGCATTATTACTTTGTAATGACAACAAAATGAAAGAGTTTTCTCTTATAATTGCAACCTGCATGGTTTGTTATGTTATTTTTTGAAATTTGTAATTCCTTATTCTTTGGATTTGTTGGAAATTGTAATAGAAGTAGGAGCCTTGTGATATGAAAATTGTTACCAATTTATTTTGAGATTATATATCTATATCTATATTAAAATGCAATTCTTTCCCCATTTTAAGAAAAGTTTAGACATGTGGCAGTATTATAATCAATTGCTTCTCTAATAAATTTGGTTTACTATTACCAATAATAATGGAAAGAACCAATCAGTTTGAAGATTTTATTTTAATGTTAATTTTTTTCAAATTTCGAATTGTAATTTTTTTATTGTTTCAAGACATTTTATTAATTGTTGTTATAATTCCAATACTCCTCCCATAAATGAAAAGTCATCATGATATTGGTGGATGACAACTATTATTTAAATTTTTATTCTTGATTTTATTTTGTTTGTTATTATCGAAAACGTCATTATTGTTTTTAAACGGATATCAATAACGTTTTAAATGATTATGAACGCCAGCTATTTTTATTTTAAAAAAATTACTTTGGAATCTTTAAATCATGATATTTTCAATATGTATTGAATTCTTGCTTTGTCCCAATACATGGAAAATAAGAGAATAATAATTTTAAAATTCAATTTCCTTTTAAGATGTTGGTGAACATGTTCTTTGAAGAATACATTGTTTGCATCTTTGGCCTTGAGATTTCTTAGAGTTATTTCTTCTTCTTTAGTATGGTAAAATAAATACTTTAAAATTTGTCAATTACTTGCACAACTAATTTGGGGTAACTATTCTTTTAATAGGTGCGATAGGTTAAAATATTATCAGAAGATGGCTAACATGGACTTAGGATTGTCAAGAAAACATAAAAAACACAAAATAAATCAAACAAATAGTAAATAACATAATTTAAATAAAAATGAACTTGTTGCAGCAAGGGTTAAGGAATTTTGGCAGCAAATAACAGAGACACAACATAACTTATAGGATTTCTTCATTATAAACTTCAATATATGAAATATATAATTTATATGGGTAGCTTTTAAACTTCAATACATGAAACAAATAAATTAAAAATACTTTTAAATTTTTTGGAACTTTAAATGCAATAGAACTACGTAGTCATTTAGTCTTTCAAAATTTGAATTAATGGGTCTTTTAAATTTCAATTAATGAGTCTTTTTAGATTCCAATTAAGAAGTTGTAAACATTGAGTCTTTCAAAATTTCAATTAAAGAAGAAAAACCCATTAAATCTTACTAAATTTATAAATCACTAAGACCAACTTTAATGATGGTTCTTATGGTAGTTCTTAATCACAAGAACAGGTTCTTGTAAAAACCTTCATTGGAGGAGAGTGAGATGACAGCCAGGGTGTAGAACTGTTCTTCTACAAGAACTGTTCTTGCCAAAAAAATGTTTTTTTTAACACATTTTACTATTAAAAAATGCAACTAAAAAAAAACACATACTGTGAATGGGGGAGTTCTCTGTCAGAAAACAAATCGTCGCCACCCGGTTACCTCCACTACCCCAAATCGATCCATTATGTTGGGAATGGCGGAGAGATCGATTGGTGATGGCGGAGAGCTCGAACCATGGCATAGAGCTTGGAGATGGCGGAGATGGTTGTTGGCGGCGGAGAGCTCGACCCATGATGTTGGACATGGCGGACAGCTCGATTGGAGATTGCAGAGAGCTCGGACCATGGCAGAGAGCTCGGAGATGGCGGAGAGGAGACGACGGAGGGGCGATCTGTGGGAAGGAGAATGGGATGGGTTATGGTGGCAGAGGTGGCTTCCTTTATTGAAGAAATGAAGTGGGGAAGAGGAGGGGAAGGGGCGGCGCCGATTAGAGGGAGGAGGAGAGGGGCGGTGCCGATGGGAGGGAGAAAGGAAGGGTTGGCTGTTGTTTTGGCTTCAACGACTCAGGAGGGGGGGGGGGGGGGGAATTGAGTTTTCTTAAAATATTTCCCTCTTAAAATATTTTCACAAAACTTTTCTAATCAAAGTTGCAGATTTGTGGCCTCGGGATCTTTTACAAAAACAATGAAGGGTTTATATAAAATCTTGAATTGAAAGATGATGAAGATAAGAAAGATTGATTCATAATTAATTCAGAATAAATTCAGGTTCATTAACTCAATAATAACGAAATACAGAAACTGATTAAGCCTTTAAAGATTAAGAACAAGTTATGTAAGTTTCAGATACAAGCATTAACAATCAAGAACAAACTTGCAGGTTTCAGTTTCAGTATTAGTTCAGTTTCAGCAATCAAGAATGGTTTTGATCAACTCTGTTTTGAACGCAGATAACACAGACTTGATTACAATTAGACTCGGGTTTCAATATAGTTTATACAGATCAAGAATTGAAATTATATTGTGAACTTTAAAAATCAAAATCACAGGTTCTTGATCATAAACAGAAATTAAAGGATTTTGAGTTTAGAGATACCACACAACCAGATTTATCCTGGTTCAGTCACCTCCACTATGACCTACATCCAGTCCCCACTCCACCTGTGGGATTTCACACACTAACTCACAAGCTTTAGCCAGGTAGCTTGAAAAACCTTTACACCACAGAGCACCCCTTCACCTCGAGATACCACACTCTTGTGAAGAGCCTCAATGTTCTTCCTTAGGGATACCTCACCCTAATCACTCAGAGAGACCCCCTCTCTATTTACAATCAAAAAGTAAAACAATAATTGATTCATAACTCTCAATAGTCAGATAAACAAATTGAAGCACTTATGAGAATGAAACACTCTTATCACAATAAGCTCAAGAAAGATGATGAATGATTTGTGTTATGATATTCGATATTCGTTATTCCTAAAAGTGTTCCTTTGATCCCTCTTTATATAGAAAACAAGTTATAGTCGTTGGGATCAATCAAAACAGATTTGGTTTTGATAACATAATCCGTTTTCTTGATTTTGGTTCTTGAAATAAGATTCTACATCGGTTCTTATAGCATTCGCATCTATCTTGAAAATAACCGTATCCATCTAGCCATTTTGAATTAAGACTTTACATCGGACGAGCTAGTAGACGAGCTCCATATGCCACGTCATTGGACGGATACTCTCATTAAGGTCTTAGCAAGTCCAAAGACTTGTGTGGACGAGCACTTCTGTCTCTTTAATGGACGAGCACTTCTGCTACTTTAGTGGACGAGCGCTTCTGTCACTTTAGTGGTCGAGCGCTTCTGTTACTTTAGTGGACGAGCGCTTCTGTCACTTTAGTGGACGAGCGCTTGTATCACTTCAGTGGACAAGCGCTTCTATCACTTGTGTTGGACGAGCGCTTCTATCACTTGCGTTGGACGAGCACTTCTATTACTTCAGTATGGACGAGCGCTTCTATTACTTATGAAATCTTATTTCCAAAAATCATTTTCATTAACGAAAACTTATTCCTTTTAATGCAGGTTATGAAAATTGATTTTCCTCATGCATCTTTTCAAATGAGCTATTTGAGGATACAAGATTTCATCTCTTACAAATCATCTAAGACTTAAATCTAATTTCTCCTTTAAGCTCTTGTCTTGATGATTCCTTGATCTTTGTCTTTGCTCTTTGATTCCTTCATGTAGCTCTTTTGATTTCTTCAAGTTCTTCCTTGAATATTCTCCTTTAATTGCTCACTGAACTTGTTGATTACTGCTTGATACCTGTCTTTGCAACTTGACACTAAAACACTTGCATACACATTTAATTGTATTTGTACACATTAAATTGTATTTGTCATATATCAAAATCTCTAAGTCAATGAGTCTAACAAAGTCCCCCTTTTTTATTATGACAAATCTTTTAACAAATTATAAGATCAGAGTATAAGTGTAGTAGAAGCTAGGTGTTTTTGACAGATTTATATCATGGTATCAGAGCAGTCAAAGCAGAAGTATATTAGAGCAAAAAAAAAATTTATCAGAGCAGAAATTTGATTTAGTCCCCATTAATCATGTAAGCGTATAAGCTCCCCCTTAACATATGCATGTATAATTTGTTATTATCCCCTTTCTCTATAACATACTTTTTCCTCCCCCTTTTGGCATTATAAAAAAGGTAAAGAAAAGAAACATTCAAAGCAATAAAGAAGGTAAGCATTTAAACATTCAAACATAGCATATAAATTGTTCATGATAGATGAGACACCCCGTTGTGCCCCATTGTATTATTACATTAAATCCTTAATTAGTTATTTACTTAATCGCGCGCTTACTGTTGAAAATACATAAAAATTAAAACTTAATTAATAATTATATAACTTATGCAAATATAAAACACACCAAACTATATTACATAATTACACATATAAGTATTCTTTATTTTACACAACCTGCTTATAACTAACTGAAACAAAACACCTTATGTGACTCACCGGCCTTAAACTAACTACGCCACATTATTAGCATCAGTAGGTTGTTCTTCCACGTCAACTTCATACGGAACGTCGTTCAACTCTTCAACCATCTCCGTCTCGTATGGGGTTCCATCCATCTCCTCCGTAACATAGTCGTCCATATGGTCTTCTAACGTACAAATTAGATAGACACCAAAAATACAGAAATAGGGAGATAAGAAACAGTTCTATCATCATAAGTGGAAAAGATTCATAGCATATAATACAATAATAGTCACAGACACGCATCATTCAAAATCAACAATCATCCTCAATTCACTATATATCATCCCCTTCAACTCATGCAACTAAACCTTTATGCTGACGTGGCCACTACTAATCCTGTCACACATCCCTCGTTAGGGATGCCAGTCAGTCGTCCAAGTGACACGTTCCCCACGCCGGTGCACATTCTTATCCATGGTAAGAATGCTCATGCAAAGCAATGACACTATAGCTGCACTGTATCGTCGGTGCACACCCTGATTCTCTCTCTCACTCTGTCAAGGGTGCTCATGCAAAGCAATGACACTATAGTTGCACAACTTAAATTCTAATTTGGAACGGTCTACAAGAACTTCGGACCTCGTGTATCTCAAATACACGGTTATGAACAACAATGCAACACATGATTCTCACTGACTTTTATCGATAACAACCTAGTACCTCAAGCTTTTCCTCATCACCTCCACTTACACTCTATATCACATCACTTATATAAAATAATAGCGAGGCACTTCTAATTCATATTCAAAACTCTCACCCAAACAACATACCTCCGATCAATATATATCTTTCCTTAAAATTTTCTAAGCATAGAATTAAATCCAGGCAGATCATGCATAACACATTAAACAACAGAATATTCAGACATCTCCATATCATATAAAGCAATTTATCACAACCAACTCATAATAGTTCAACCAAATAAATAACAAAGTCAGATTCTGTCACGGCCTGGCCGTGATAGCCATCACGGCCGTGACAGACAACAAAGACAAGAATCCTACAACACAGAACCTGTCACGGCCAGGCCATGACAACCATCACGGCCGTGACAGACAACAAACATCCTCAATATCATAATTATTCAAACACCGAAACAATACGTCACATGCAGATGGAATACCTCAACCAGCGTATCACAAACAGTCAAAAGTAAATAATTCAAACATCCTCAAATATGAATAATCAACCTAAGGCGATAAACCCACAATTCCCAAATCGTCATTGGTTTTACGGAAAAGATTTCAATACGATTTTGGTATTGTCGATTACTCGACCACTAGTAGGGTTTAGGTCGCCCTACACCATTATTATAAATTATATACTACTTATCGATTCCGACGATGGAATGGTTCTTTCTCCCACCCGAGTTTGCACCGAAAACACGTACTCGACGATCCTCGTTATCCCGCCACGAGTTAACACAATCACCTTCAACCAAACAACATAATTATAATTAATCAACTAACACCCATCTATGACACTTTAGGGCTAGGTTCGGCCAAGACTTAGACATAGGTTTAGGATTATCTTCTTAATGTCATCTTTTGGATCCTAATTACTAGAGTCTTAACTAACATAGATTACTTATTACAAGACTAAAATTTGAAACAAAATCCTCTAACCTTTAGGGTTAGGGTTTAGGCCAAGGGCTGACTTTTAGGGTTCAACATCCTTAAAATTCCTAATTATGATTAAGTCATAGATTAATGATCCTTGATTAACCTAAATCATGGATTAGTGACTAAACAACTAAAGATGAAACTCAAAACTTTCTAACTCTTTTATACATAGATTCGGCCTCAACATAATCTTAGGGTTAGGGTTCTTAGTTTAATAAACCAACTTGGATTTATTAATCATACATACTAATAGCTTGATTAACAAGATCATTAATGAAAACCATGAACAAAAACTCTACCAAACCTACTTTGATAGATTCGGCCAAGGCTAGGTTTTCAAGAAAGAAATTTTTGATTGCTTCATGCTCTTGGATTTAGATAGTAGACATGATATCTAGAAGATAGAAAGTAGTTTCATCATCATTAGATTTTCCTAGGATTTATTATGATTTTTCAAAGTTCTAGGGTTTGAAACTTGAAAATGATGAACCACCATGATATAAGTCTTGAATCAAGAAACTATCTAAAGAACATAGACATGATTTAAGACAAAGATTAGGATTTACCTCTTGAGAATCAATGATGAAGACAATCCAAGAACTTGCTTTGAAACTTAGAACTAAGAACTTAGAACTTTAGAGTTTTAGAAGACAACTAACCAAAGAACTAAATGAAAAGTGAGAGTATGGTTTTTATAGTGATAGTGGCGCCATCATGGGAAGGTTATAGATGATGATGAGTTGTCTTGCTAAAGGATTCAAATGCAATTAAGTTCTAAGGACCAAATTGCAAAGATTCCAATAGTTGAAGGACTAGTTTGCAATTAGACAATAAAATGTCATGATGATGATTTTTGTCACATTAAATGCTAGCTTATCTTTGACTTAGTTGGCTGATTTTGGTGTCATAGATATTTTAGAGAAAACCTAACTTGTTGAAGAAGATTTGTTGAAGAAGATTGTTGAAGAAAAATCAAGAATGATGTAGAAAGGTGTGGAACATTCTAGAAAAATCTTGATTCCTCCATCAAATGAGAAAGTCATCTTCTCTCATGGGCTTATGTATTTGGGCTTGACACATTTGGGCTTAGTTTCATTTTCTTGTTTGTTGTGGGGCCCACTTGAAGATTTAAGCCTTTAGGCTTAAGATAAGAAACTTAAATGGGCTTTATGGACTCAACTATGAACTAGAAAAGTTTGGACTTCTAAGCCACGACCATTTAAGGTTAGAAACAAGGATTCTATCCCAATCCACTTGAAAAAACGAAAAAAACTAATTTAGGGACAAAAGGGTAATTTACAGAAAGTTCAGGGACTTAACCGTAAATTTCGAAATTTTCTATTTAACCCTGAAAAACCTTCTAGACTTAAAAATATGATTCATCCCATTGAATCATCTCAAAATCCTAAGATAAACCCTCTATCCACTCTTAGAAACTCTAATTTCCCTTCCGTCGTCTACCCGATTACGTGTTCCGCCTGAAAAACGTACATTATTTTATTTTTTTATGAAAAAATCCTATCAATACAGAATTGTAGAAAATAAAATACCAAACTTAAGTCTTTCGTTCACGAATTAAAATTTGGTTTTCTGAGCAGTAAACTTTTACTGTCAGCGAACACACAGAAAACGGCAAACCGGCTTCCGTCTGAATTTTCAACCAAAAACTTCCCCGTAACCTTATGAAAATAAGTATAACAAGGAAATGACCTTGGTTTATCCAAAATCATTTTCTAAGTCTCGGATAAAAATATATATTTATATATTTATTACCGATATTACAAAACAGCAAAAATCGGGGTGTTACATTACTACCCCACTTAAAAAAAATTTCGTCCTCGAAATTTACATACTTCAGAAAAGATGTGGATATCGTTGTTGCATATCTGCTTCACGTTCCCAAGTAGCATCTCCAGTATTTTCATCCCATATGACCTTAACCAGAGGAATTTGTCTACCACGAAGCTCCTTAATCTCTTTATCTGCTATCCTTACAGGTAGAGCCTCCTACTCTAGATTCTCTCGCAGTTGTATAGACTCAGACTCAATAACATGTGAAGGATCGGGATAATATTTTCTCAACTGAGACACGTGAAAGACGTCATGAAGGTTAGCAAGGTTAGGTGGTAAAGCAATATGATAAGCTACTGGACCAGTCCTTCGAATAATCTGGAAAGGTCCGATGAATCTAGGAGTAAGTTTTCTAGTTTTGATAGCCCTGCCAATTCCGGTCTTCGGAGCGACTCTCAAAAACACGTGATCGCCCTCCTGGAATTCTAAAGGTCTCATTCTCTTGTTACTGTAGCTCCTTTGCCTATCCTGTGCTTCCTTCATCTTTTCCCTTATCTTCCTAACTTGTTCCGTAGTCTGTTGCACCACATCTGGATCCAAGACTTGATTTTCACCAATCTCATACCAACATAACGGTGTCCTACACTTCCTACCATACAAAGCCTCATATGGTGCCATCCCTATACTACTGTGAAAACTATTGTTGTAAGTAAATTCAATCAATGGCAAGAACTCATCCCAACTGCCAGTGTGTTCCAAAACACAAGCTCTTAAAAGGTCCTCCAATGATTGAATCGTCCTTTCTGACTGTCCATCTGTTTGGGGATGGTAAGCAGAACTCATCCTCAACTTGGTCCCTAAAGCATGATGCAACTGTTTCCAAAATCTAGATGTAAATCTAGGATCTCGGTCTGAAACAATGCTCGATGGCACACCATGCAACCTAACAATTTCTTTGATGTAGATTTGGGTCAACTTCTCCAAACTATAACTTTCTCCCATAGGTAAGAAGTGAGCACACTTCGTCAACCTGTCAATGATAACCCAAATCGCATCATGTTTCTTGGGAGTTCGTGGTAGTCCAACCACAAAATCCGTAGCTATGATATCCCATTTCCATTCTGGGATATCTAATGATTGCAATAAACCAGCTGGCTTTTGATGCTCTATCTTAGCCTTCTGACACACCAGACAAGATAAAACATACTCTGCTACCTCTTTCTTCATCCTCGTCCACCAAAACAATTTCTTTAAATCCTGATACATTTTAGTAGATCCCGGATGAATACTCAACTTACTCTTATGTGCCTCTTCTAATATCAACTTCCTAAGTTCTAAATCCTCGGGCACACATATTCTATCCCTAAACCTCAGTACCCCATTTGTTCCTCTACTAAACTCAGAATTTTTACCTTCATCTATACCTCTACTTATCTCCTGTAAATATGGATCCTGAGCCTGTTTATCCTTAAGATCTCTCATAAAATCACTACTAATAGTGATCATACCTAAGCAAATTTTATCCTCAACCAACTCCATTCCTAAGTTCAAATCTCTGAACTGTTCCAGTAATTCCAACTCTTTAACCATCATTGCGGACACATGCAATGATTTCCTACTCAAAGCATCCGCTACTACATTCGCCTTCCCAGGATGGTATAGTAAATCAAACTCATAATCTTTGATAAACTCCATCCATCTTCGTTGTCTCATATTCAACTCCTTTTGGTCGAAAAGATACTTCAGACTTTTATGGTCACTGTAAACATTAAATTTTGCCCCATAGAGAAAGTGTTGCCATATTTTTAATGCGAACACTATGGCTGCTAATTCCAAATCATGAGTCGGATAGTTCCTCTCATGAACTCTCAATTGTCGGGAAGCATAAGCCACCACTCTTCCCTCTTGCATTAGAACACAACCTAAACCTTGGTATGACGCATCACAAGATATCGTCAAAACGGTCCTAATGGATCCGGTAAAGTCAACACAGGTGATGTGGTCAACCTTTCCTTCGAGCTTTTGGAAACTCTGCTCACGATTGTCCGTCCATACAAAAGCTGTATTTTTCCTCGTCAACTGCGTCATAGGCAACGCAATCTTCGAGAAACCCTCTATAAACCTCCGATAATATCCAGCTAACCCTAGAAAGCTTCGTACTTCACTTATCGACTTAGGCCGTTCCCATTTAAGAACCGCCTCAACCTTTGTTGGATCTCTTGCTATACCTTCCTTGGTGATCACATGTCCTAGAAATTGGACTTCTTCCATCCAAAACTCACACTTGGAAAGTTTAGCATAAAGTCGCCTATCCTTCAAAACTTGCAAGACTATCCTTAAATGTTTCTCATGATCTTCCCATGTACGAGAATAGATAAGGATGTCGTCGATGAATACAACAACAAACTTATCAAGGTACGGTCTAAATATCATGTTCATATAATCCATGAACATTCTTTGGCGCATTAGTCACACCGAACGGCATAACTAAATACTCGTAATGTCCATACCTTGTTCTAAAAGCCGTTTTTAGTATATCTTCCTTCTTTACTCTAATCGATGGTATCCAGATCTCAAATCAATCTTGGAAAATACTGCGGCTCCTTTCAATTGATCCATCAGATCATCTATCCTAGGCAACGGATACTTATTCCTAATTGTTACCTTGTTTAACTGTCTATAATCTGTGCACAACCTAGCACTTCCATCTTTCTTCTTAACAAACAACACTGGAGCTCCCCATGGTGAAACACTCGGCCTTATGAATTCTTTTCCCAACATATCATCCAACTGTTTTCTTGACTCCGCCAATTCTATAGGTGACATCCGATAGGGCGCCATAGATATAGGTCCTGTCCCTGGTACAAGATCTATGGTGAATTCCACTTCTCGTTCTGGTGGTAATCCTGGAACGTCGGGAGGGAAAACTTCAGGAAACTCTCTCACGATAGGCATAGAATCTATACTAGGGGTCTCAATAGTTTCCACCGCGAACAGCATCACGTACTGCCGAGAATCGTCACTCCTCACGGATACTCCTTCATTGGCATTGACTATACTAGAAAACTCAAGAAATGATAAGGTCTTACTAGAACAGTCTAGCATTACATGGTTAGCCGATAGCCAATCCATGCCAAGAATAACATCTATCTGTTGCATAGGCAAACAGATAAGGTCTACAATAAATGTTATATTCTCAACAACTATAGGACATTGTAAACAAATAGACATAGTAGTCAAAGGATTACTAGTTGGAGTAGATATTGTAAGGGTATAAGGTAATTGAGAAATAGTTAATTTTAATTGATCCACACACTCATACGAAATAAATGAATGTGTAGCGCCTGAGTCAAATAACACATACGAGAGTCTACCAGCTATCAAACACATACCTTGTATAAGATCATCAGATTGAGAGGATTCGGCTCCCTTCACGGTAAACACTCTTCCAGTGGCCTGAGGTCTTGCTCCCTGTTGCCCTGCTGATATAACTCTTCTCCCAGCTCCACCCCTATTGCCTCCATTTCCTCTTCCTGCAGCTATCGGTGGTAGCCTAGCCTGCTGTCTGCAATCTCGGGCCATATGACCTATTTTCCCACAATGAAAACAACCAGGTCGCTCCCTGCAGTCTCTAAGATAATGCGGTCCTCCACATCTGAAACAAGATAAACCTTGCTGCTGTTGACCAGTTCTAACCACTGATGTTGGTGCTTTGGTGTCCAGCCTGATCGGGGCATACTGTCTCTGTCTCCATTGAGAGTTACTACCTCCTCGCCTCTGAAAACCCGGTCGAGTAGGACCCCCACTCCTTAATTGTTTCTGCTCATTAGCTAGCCTCAGATCTAGACTTTCGATTGCACTGCATCGTTCCACTAGCTCTGGAAAACTCTGGATATCAAGAGATATTATAGCCCTCTAAAGTTCATGTCGGAGTCCTTCCTCAAACCTTCTACATTGCCAATATTCATCTGGGAATCTTTGATAAAATTCAGAATACTTAATCAGAGCCTCGAATTGTGATGCATAATCACCAACAGTCATGTTGCCCTGTTTGAGACTCATGAATTCCCTTTCTTTCTCGCGCCGAACTAGACGCGGAAAATACTTCTCAAAGAAACAGTCACTGAACAGCTGCCAGTTGATAACTCTGCCTTCGGCATCTAGCAATCTTCGTTTGCCTCTCCACCAAGACTCTGCTCCTCCAGTTAGCATGAAAGCAGCATACGTCACTTTCCTATCCTCTCTGCAGCGCATGGTATCGAATATCTTTTCGATCTCTTGTATCCACCATTCTGCCTTCTCTGGATCATAATCTCCTCGGAATTGAGGTGGCTTCCCTTTCAGGAAAGTAGCCATTCCGGCATCTTCATCTGCTGCAGCTCTCCTTTGGTTTTGTTGTTCCTGTTGTTCTTTGTTCATCTGTAGCATCTCAGCATTCTGCTGTGTTTGTAGTAACAAGGTAGCAGATATCTTTTCCATGATATTGGGAGTCGCAGATGACTCTCCTCCATTTCCATTAGGATTAACCTCACCATTGTCAGCTCCAATGGTTCCCTCAGGAGATCTATCGCCACTAATAATCGGACTTCTTCTTCCATTAGCCATGATTCTGTAACAGAAATCATCCTCTCTCATCAGTATGACATATAATACTACATAGACAAGTATATAAATACCATATGCCACACTAATGTTATTTATCGCGTCGGATTCAGACACACTACCCATCTTCTAAGCATAGTTAAAATCCGATGTGGACTCAACTAGACACGGCCAGTAACAACTTCCTAGACCTCACAGTCCGATTAGAATCGAACTGCTCTGATACCACCAAATGAGACACCCCGTTGTGCCCCATTGTATTATTACATTAAATCCTTAATTAGTTATTTACTTAATCGCGCGCTTACTGTTGAAAATACATAAAAATTAAAACTTAATTAATAATTATATAACTTATGCAAATATAAAACACACCAAACTATATTACATAATTACACATATAAGTATTCTTTATTTTACACAACCTGCTTATAACTATCTGAAACAAAACACCTTATGTGACTCACTGGCCTTAAACTAACTACGCCACATTATTAGCATCAGTAGGTTGTTCTTCCACGTCAACTTCATACGGAACGTCGTTCAACTCTTCAACCATCTCCGTCTCGTATGGGGTTCCATCCATCTCCTCCGTAACATAGTCGTCCATATGGTCTTCTAACGTACAAAGTAGATAGACACCAAAAATACAGAAATAGGGAGATAAGAAACAGTTCTATCATCATAAGTGGAAAAGAGTCATAGCATATAATACAATAATAGTCACAGACACGCATCATTCAAAATCAACAATCATCCTCAATTCACTATATATCATCCTCTACCCTTCAACTCATGCAACTAAACCTTTATGCTGACGTGGCCACTACTAATCCTGTCACACATCCCTCGTTAGGGATGCCAGTCAGTCGTCCAAGTGACACGTTCCCCACGTCGGTGCACATTCTTATCCATGGTAAGAATGCTCATGCAAAGCAATGACACTATAGCTGCACTGTATCGTCGGTGCACACCCTGATTCTCTCTCTCACTCTGTCAAGGGTGCTCATGCAAAGCAATGACACTATAGTTGCACAACTTAAATTCTAATTTGGAACGGTCTACAAGAACTTCGGACCTCGTGTATCTCAAATACACGGTTATGAACAACAATGCAACACATGATTCTCACTGACTTTTATCGATAACAACCTAGTACCTCAAGCTTTTCCTCATCACCTCCACTTACACTCTATATCACATCACTTCTATAAAATAATAGCGAGGCACTTCTAATTCATATTCAAAACTCTCACCCAAACAACATACCTCCGATCAATATATATCTTTCCTTAAAAGTTTCTAAGCATAGAATTAAATCCAGGCAGATCATGCATAACACATTAAACAACAGAATATTCAGACATCTCCATATCATATAAAGCAATTTATCACAACCAACTAATAATAGTTCAACCAAATAAATAACAAAGTCAGATTCTGTCACGGCCTGGCCGTGATAGCCATCACGGCCGTGACAGACAACAAAGACAAGAATCCTAAAACACTTAACCTGTCACGGACTTGCCATGACAACCATCACGGCCGTGACAGACAACAAACATCCTCAATATCATAATTATTCAAACACCGAAACAATACGTCACATGCAGATGGAATACCTCAACCAGCGTATCACAAACAGTCAAAAGTAAATAATTCAAACATCCTCAAATATGAATAATCAACCTAAGGCGATAAACCCACAATTCCCAAATCGTCATTGGTTTTACGGAAAAGATTTCAATACGATTTTGGTATTGTCGATTACTCGACCACTAGTAGGGTTTAGGTCGCCCTACACCATTATTATAAATTATATACTACTTATCGATTCCGACGATGGAATGGTTCTTTCTCCCACCCGAGTTTGCACCGAAAACACGTACTCGACGATCCTCGTTATCCCGCCACGAGTTAACACAATCACCTTCAACCAAACAACATAATTATAATTAATCAACTAACACCCATCTATGACACTTTAGGGATAGGTTCGGCCAAGACTTAGACATAGGTTTAGGATTATCTTCTTAATGTCATCTTTTGGATCCTAATTACTAGAGTCTTAACTAACATAGATTACTTATTACAAGACTAAAATTTGAAACAAAATCCTCTAACCTTTAGGGTTAGGGTTTAGGCCAAGGGCTGACTTTTAGGGTTCAACATCCTTAAAATTCCTAATTATGATTAAGTCATAGATTAATGATCCTTGATTAACCTAAATCATGGATTAGTGACTAAACAACTAAAGTTGAAACTCAAAACTTTCTAACTCTTTTATACATAGATTCGGCCTCAACATAATCTTAGGGTTAGGGTTCTTAGTTTAATAAACCAACTTGGATTTATTAATCATACATACTTATAGCTTGATTAACAAGATCATTAATGAAAACCATGAACAAAAACTCTACCAAACCTACTTTGATAGATTCGGCCAAGGCTAGGTTTTCAAGAAAGAAATTTTTGATTGCTTCATGCTCTTGGATTTAGATAGTAGACATGATATCTAGAAGATAGAAAGTAGTTTCATCATCATTAGATTTTCCTAGGATTTATTATGATTTTTCAAAGTTCTAGGGTTTGAAACTTGAAAATGATGAACCACCATGATATAAGTCTTGAATCAAGAAACTATCTAAAGAACATAGACATGATTTAAGACAAAGATTAGGATTTACCTCTTGAGAATCAATGATGAAGACAATCCAAGAACTTGCTTTGAAACTTAGAACTAAGAACTTAGAACTTTAGAGTTTTAGAAGACAACTAACCAAAGAACTAAATGAAAAGTGAGAGTATGGTTTTTATAGTGATAGTGGCGCCATCATGGGAAGGTTCTAGATGATGATGAGTTGTCTTGCTAAAGGATTCAAATGCAATTAAGTTCTAAGGACCAAATTGCAAAGATTCCAATAGTTGAAGGACTAGTTTGCAATTAGACAATAAAATGTCATGATGATGATTTTTGTCACATTAAATGCTAGCTTATATTTGACTTAGTTGGCTGATTTTGGTGTCATAGATATTTTAGAGAAAACCTAACTTGTTGAAGAAGATTTGTTGAAGAAGATTGTTGAAGAAGATTGTTGAAGAAAAATCAAGAATGATGTAGAAAGGTGTGGAACATTCTAGAAAAATCTTGATTCCTCCATCAAATGAGAAAGTCATCTTCTCTCATGGGCTTATGTATTTGGGCTTGACACATTTGGGCTTAGTTTCATTTTCTTGTTTGTTGTGGGGCCCACTTGAAGATTTAAGCCTTTAGGCTTAAGATAAGAAACTTAAATGGGCTTTATGGACTCAACTATGAACTAGAAAAGTTTGGGCTTCTAAGCCACGACCATTTAAGGTTAGAAACAAGGATTCTAGCCCAATCCACTTGGAAAAACGAAAAAAACTAATTTAGGGACAAAAGAGTAATTTACAGAAAGTTCAGGGACTTAACCGTAAATTTCGAAATTTTCTATTTAACCCTGAAAAACCTTCTAGACTTAAAAATATGATTCATCCCATTGAATCATCTCAAAATCCTAAGATAAACCCTCTATCCACTCTTAGAAACTCTAATTTCCTTCCCGTGTCTACCCGATTACGTGTTCGCTTTGAAAAACGTACATTATTTTATTTTTTTCTGAAAAAATTCTATCAATACAGAATTGTAGAAAATAAAATACCAAACTTAAGTCTTTCGTTCACGAATTAAAATTTGGTTTTCTGAGCGAAGAAACTTTATTTGTCAATGAACACATGTAAAACGGCAAACCGGCTTCCGTCTGAATTTTCAACCAAAAACTTCCCCGTAACCTTATGAAAATAAGTATAACAAGGAAATGACCTTGGTTTATCCAAAATCATTTTCTAAGTCTCGGATAAAAATATATATTTATATATTTATTACCGATATTACAAAACAGCAAAAATCGGGGTGTTACAATAGAGGGATTAGATATAGGATCGATCAATTATGCCCAATTCTCTTATAATGAAAAAGAAGCTTTCCTTATTCAAGGGCTTGGTAAAAATATCTACAAGTTGTTTAGTTGTATCAACATATTCAATTTCAATTTCTCTACTTTGTATATGGTCTCTAATGAAATGATGTCTGATTTCTACGTGTTTAGTTCTAGAGTGCATTATGGGATTCTTAGTTAGGTTAATTGCACTTGTATTGTCACATCTAATAGTAACTTGGTTTAGTTTCACACCATAATCAACTAATTGTTGTTTCATCCATAAAACCTGTGCACAACAGCTACCAGCTGCTACATATTCAGCCTTTGCAGTGGATAAAGCCACACTAGATTGATTCTTACTGAACCATGATACTAATGAGTTTCCTAGTAAATGGCAAGTTCCACTAGTACTCTTTCTATCTAGTTTACAACCAGCAAAATCAGAGTCTGAATAGCTAATTAAAGTACATGTAGCTTCCTTGGGATACCATAATCCTATGTCTTTTGTTCCTAACAGATACTTAATTATCCTTTTAACTGGTGTGATTCTTTTGGATTTGCTTGATACCTGGTACACATGCATACACTAAACATGATATCTGGCCTACTAGCAATAAGATAAAGTAGTGAGCCTATCATACCTCTGAATTTAGAAACATCAACAAGTTTATCTTGCTCATCCTTGTCCAGATAACAGGAGGTACTCATTGGAGTAGCCATCTCCTTAGCGTTTTCCATGCCAAACTTCTTGATCAACTCATTGCAGTACTTGGTTTGGGTAACAAAGATTCCATTTTCAGTCTGCTTTGTTTGTAGTCCAAAGAAAAAGTTCAGCTCACCCATCATTGACATTTCAAACTCACTCTGCATAAGACTTGCAAACTCATTGCACAAATGCTCATTAGTGGCACCAAAAATTATATCATCCACATATATTTGTACAAGTAAAATGTTGTGTGCCGTTTTCTTAGTGAACAAAGTTGTGTCAACTTTACCCCTATTAAATCCTTTTTCAATGAGAAAGTTACTTAACCTTTCATACCAAGCTCTAGGAGCTTGCTTTAAGCCATATAGTGCTTTAGACAGTTTACAAACATGGTTAGGCAATTCATTATTCTCAAAACCAGGTGGTTGACCAACATAAACTTCCTCTTGTATAAATCCATTTAAGAAAGCACTCTTAACATCCATTTGATATAATTTAAATCCCATTATGCAAGCATAAGCAAGTAGCATTCTTATAGCTTCTAATCTTGCTACTGGTGCATATGTTTCATCATAATCTATGCCTTCTTCTTGGTTATACCATTTGGCTACCAATCTAACCTTGTTTCTTACAATTATACCATTTTCATATAGTTTATTCCTAAAAACCCATTTTTTACCTATTACTTGATAGTTCTTGGGTTTAGGCACTAGTTTCCAAACTTGGTTTCTTTCAAACTGGTTTAACTCATCTTGCATAGCCATCATCCAATGTTCATCAATTATAGCATCATCTATGTTCTTAGGTTCTACTTGAGACACAAATGCAATATGATTACAAGCATTTCTAAGAGATTGTCTAGTAGTTACCCCCTTTGTAATTTCACCAATGATGTTATCAATTGGATGATTTCTGACAATCCTCCATTCCTTTGGTAGGTCAGGCTGTTGTTTTGTTTGCTCCTGCTGCAACAATTCTTTCTTTAAGTTTTCATCTTCTTCATTGTCCCGTTTCTCCTCTAGGAGATTTTTCTCAATTGAATCTGCAAGATCATCAATAACAGAATCCTTTCCCAACCTTTTAGTGTTAGACTCATCAAATGTCACATGCACATATTCCTCAATAGTTTGTGTTCTCTTATTATATATTCTAAATGCTTTACTAGATAGAGAGCAACCTAGGAAAATTCCTTCATCGGCCTTTGCATCAAATTTTCCAAGATTATTCTTTCCATTGTTAAGAACAAAGCATTTGCAACCAAAAACATGAAAATGTGCTATATTTGGTTTTTTTTCCTTTGTAAAGCTCATAAGGGGATTTCTTTAAGATTGGTCTTATCAAGACTTTATTTAGCACATGGCAGGCTGTATTGACAACATCTGCCCAAAAATGTTTTGGCAAGCCAGAGTCGTTCAACATAATTCTTGCTATCTCCTCTAATGATCTATTCTTTCTTTCCACTAGTCCATTTTGTTGTGGAGTTCCAGGAGTAGAAAATTTATGTTGAATGCCATGCTCATCACAAAAGTTTTCAAACACTTCATTTTGAAATTCTCCCCCATGATCACTTCTTATAGAAACAATTTTCACGTCCTTTTCATTTTGCACAATTTTTGCCATTTTCTTAAATGCAGCAAATGAATCACTCTTATGAGATAGAAAATATGTCAATGTATATCTAGAGTAATCATCTACTATTACCAGTGCATACGAGTTACCACCAAAGCTTTTGGTTCTAGATGGACCAAATAAATCTATGTGTAAAAGTTGCAAGGGTCTAGTTGTTGAAATAATGTTCTTTGGTTTAAAAGAGACCTTAACTTGCTTTCCTTTTTGACATGCATCACATAGTCCATCTTTCACAAATTTCAGTTTAGGCAAGCCAACTACAAGATCTTTACGAATCAGTTTATTCAAGTGGTTCATGTGAATGTGTGCAATTCTTCTATGCCAAAGCCCATTCTCTTCTTCTTTTGAAATAAGACAGCACACGATATTTGAAGAGATGTTATCTAAATCAAGCATATAGATGTTATCTGTCCTATGTCCAATTAATTTCAAATTTTCATCATGTTGATTTTCTATTAAGCAACTATTGGAATTGAATTTTACCTTGAAGCCTTTGTCACATAGTTGACTGATACTTAATAGGTTGTGTTTTAGTCCCTCGACATATAGTACATCCTCAATGATTGTTGTTGAGTCACTTCCAATGTTGCCAATGCCAAGTATTCTCCCTTTATTGTTGTCTCCATAGGTAACGCTACCACTCGACTTAGGGGTAAAGGAAATGAACTTGGTTTTGTCTCCAGTCATGTGCTTGGAACAGCCACTGTCAAGATACCATTTCACATTCTTGGCTTTCCAACACACCTACAAAACAGAATCATGTTTGTGTTTTAGGTACCCAACTCTGTTTGGGTCCTTTTGAGTTAGTTGCAGCAATAGTTCCTTTAGGAACCCATATATACTTAATTTATTGTATGCTGATTTTCTGTATTGACATGTAGAAGCTGTGTGGCCTTTTCTAGAACAAAAATTGCATTTAATAAATGGTGTGTTTGATGTCATAGGTGCAGCAAAAAAATTTCTTAAAGGATTTCTCATGTATCTTAGGTTTATAGCCTATTCCAACCTTATCATAAACACATTTTTGCTGTCCTAATAAAGCATTCAAGTTATCTCTACCATTTGTGAACTTGACTAAGTCATTTTTCAGTTTTTCAACTTCTTTAGTCAATGTACAACATTTAGAACAATTAGAGCATATAGGTGGTTCCAAAACAGTAGCTAATCTATCTTTTACAGCACAATTTTCTGTTTTTAATTCATCTAGCTCTTTGTTTAAAACATTTTTTTTCCTTCTAGGCATGTGATGGTTTTCTTAGACTTAGTTAGCAATCTAGCAAGTCTAATGGATTCTTTATGAAGTTCTTCAAAAGCATTTTGCAATTCATCATAAGAAGGTTGATAATTAGAACTTACTTCACTTTCTGAATCACTATGATTGCTGGCCATCAAGCACAGGTTTGCCTCCTCATATTCAGATTCTTCAATGGATTCTAGATCATTATCATCCCAAGCAATGTAGGCCTTTCTTGGCTTTCTCCACTTCTTGTCCTTTGAGTCAAATTTTTCAGTTTTGTCCTTCTTTTGCAGCTTTGGACAGTCAAGCTTCATGTGGCCAATCTTTCCACATACATAGCATGTGATGTTGTTGGAAGAGTTGTCACCTTTGCTGAAATTTCTCCTTTGAAAAGTGGATGGCTTTCTTTTGAAGTTGCCTTTCTTCTTTAGGAACTTCTTAAAATTTCTAACTAGCATTCTCATCTCTTCTTCAGATTCTGCCTCTTGTACTGAATCATCGTCATCACTGTCTTCTATTTTTCTGACTTGTGATTTCAGAGCCAATTCCTTCTTTCTTTTATCAGTTTCTTCACTCTCATTCAGTCTGTTCAACTCCAATTCCTGTTCTTGCAGTTTTCCAAACAATGTGGCAATGGTCATTGATGAGAGGTCTCTAGATTCTGAGATTGCAGTGACTTTAGGTTGTCATTCCCTGCTCAAGCATATCTCATTACTTTGTTAATTTGATCCTCATTTGATATAGCTTTTCCAAGACCAGCCAATTGATTTACGATGTGTGTGAATCTCTTTTGCATTTCAGTCATAGGTTCTCCTCGCTTCATTCTAAACAGCTCATACTCATGTGTGAGGGCGTTCATTCTTACTCTTTTGACGTCTATGGTTCCTTCATGTGTTACTTGCAATGTATCCCACATCTCCTTTGCTGATTTGCAATTTGAAACCCTGAAAAACTCATCACGGTTTAAAGCAGATGTTATAATATTCTTAGCACGTGCATTATATTGAACTCTTTTCTTATCATCCTCATTCCATTCAGTTTTAGGCTTATTTCTTGGAGCACCGTTAGCATCTACAGTGGAGGGGACAAATGGTCCATTTTCTACTGCATCCCATATGTCTATGCCTGCTGCCTCAAGAAAGATTACCATTCTTTCCTTCCACACTCGAGATACCACACTCTTGTGAAGAGCCTCAATGTTCTTCCTTAGGGATACCTCACCCTAATCACTCAGAGAGACTCCCTCTCTCTTTACAATCAAAAAGTAAAAAAAAAAATTGATTCCTAACTCTCGATAGTCAGATAAGCAAATTGAAGCACTTATGAGAACGAAGCACTCTTTTCACAATGAGCTCAAGAAAGATGATGAATGATTTGTGTTATGATGCGTGATTTTTAAGATAAAGGCAAGTGCACCTTGTCGCAATCAAGTAATGCGGTGGTGAGACCGGTTATCGTATCCACAGGGATCAGATGTCAATTACCAATTCACAAACTCAACAACTATCTAGACTAAACTATGGTATGAGATATCAAAACAGAAAACAAAGCAATACAATATTTTTGGTCTTTTGGACTTTTAACAAACACTTGGAGTGCAGAATTTATAACTGGATAGAATTGTCAGGTTTAGACTACACTAATCCTCCCTTGATTGCAATGGAATGGCTAACAACACAAGTCCTAATTCAATTATGCCAATCAAGCCTTTTCTAAAATACTCAAGCCTAATGTCTTAGGTGCATTGAGCCTAAAACCCCAAATCAAACCCTAATGTCTTAGGTGGATTAATCTGTGATTTTGCATTAAGTCAAGACTTATAAGATTGCAAGCATCCAACACCTATGTCTAGATTCTTGGACTACTTGGCATATGATTCATGAGCATGCCTTAACACCAACCTTTCAGTCATCTATCAAAGCAACATATCATTCCTATGGGTAGCTAATCCAAGGAAAGCATTAAGCACAGAATCACATACTCATAAAGAAATAGAAACTTGTATTGAAATCAAATCAATTAACAATCAAGTTCAGAAAAGCTACATCTAAACCCAACAATGGGGGAATTAGCTATACATGATAAATTCTACAAAAGAGAAAGAGAGAAGAGAGGAAGAAAACTTCATGACGAATCCTTCAATCTCCTTCCAATCCAAGAGCAGAGAGATGTCATCTTTAAGGTCCCAGCCTTCCCCCAGCCATCAGCCCTCTTTAGGGTTTCCAAGCCTCTGTAAAAGTCCCCTTGTTCTGTCTGCTGTGCTCTTATTTATAGATCCGTCGCGCGTCACGGCCGTGATGGCCATCACGGCCAGGCCGTGACGGATTCTGTTTCTGAAACTTCTGGCATTTTTAGTCTTTCACGTGGCGAGACCTTTCTCGCGTCGCGAGCCTCCATTTCATGGCCGTGATCTCCATCACGGCCAAGCCGTGATGGTCTCTGACTTGTGGTGGTTTTGGGTCACGGCCGTGATGTACATCACGGCTAGGCCGTGATGTGACTCTGTTTTCAGCCTCTTCGCCTTTTCAGTTTTACCCGATCATGGCCGTGATGGGCATCACGGCTAGGCCGTGATGGGCTCTGTTTAGTTCATTTTCTTCACTTTTAAGGCTCTAATTCATCCAAGCTTCATCATGGCCAAACCTAGGGCATTTAATCATGAATTCCTGCAAAACAACACCACAACACCACCTTATCCGTTCCAAAGGAAAAACTAAACAAAATCAAACTAAAAATGCCTAAACTATATGCAAATGCATGCAGAAATGTACATGAAAAATGAGGTGAAATCACACTCATCAAATTACCCCAAGCTTAAGACTTTGCTTGTCCTCGAGCAACAAACCAAGGCCAGAAGATGAAAATAATCAGAGCAATGATAGTGAACTAAGAACCCGAGTAAAATGATCCAAGTAACAGGCATTCAATTATTTCAGCAAGAGACAATCAATTCAAGTCCAATTAGGGGCTTAAGTTTCCTAGACTCACATTCTCACTGATTCGGGCACTCTTGCTCACTTGAAGCTCACCCCAAGCTTGTTTATTTGCTTGGCTCTCTTTCTTGCCTCACTCACTCAAGTGTTCAAGTATATATAACAATTCGCTCCATTTTCCTCAAGGAATGATTCCTACCATATGCTTGACTATCAACCAAATCTCCACTTTATTTATGAAAACACCTAAGAATCAAGAGGTCTTTATTTGGTTGTAACGTGGCCATGGGATTAATCTTTAGGTGGGGATAACAAGGAAGGGATATTTCAAAAGGCTAAACCAAGTATCAAACATTTCAACACAAGACACCTTCTAAAATACCTTCTTGGGTTTTCAATACATTTTTCCACCTTTCTTTTCTTTCTTTTTCTTTTATTTCTCACTTCTCTTGTTTGTCATCCCCATCTCTTTATATTTTTTTTTCTTTTTTTTTAATAATAATAATTTTTTTCTTTTTCTTGGAGAGGGGAGATTTTTCAACTCAAAAGAATTATTTATTTTTTATTTATTTATTTATTTATTTATTTATTTTGATTCTTATCCCAAACTTTCAACTACCTTTTTCACCCTTTTTGTAATACTTTAGAAGGTCCCTTTTCAAGTATATTTATCAAAAATTTTCAGGGTACCAAGAAAAGCATGTCATTCATTCAGGCTCAAAATTGGGCAACTAAGGGTAGCATTTCATCATTCAAAGCTCAGAAGGCCGGAAAAAAAAAAATACCTATTGCCTCAATCCTTTTCGAAAATGTTTTCAAAAAAAAAAATTTTAAGCTTCAAAATGGTTTCAAGTCAAGTTCTAGAGAAATTCATCCAAGAGGAGCAACACTCAACACAAAGAACGGGGGCAGATTTAGTGAGTACCCCCTAATGGCTCAAAAGCTCACATTTATCAGTTCAAGAACCAGTGAGAAACACAAGTCTAAAGAAACATATGCTAATCATCAACTATCCAAGATCATCTCAAGCATATTTAATGAAGCCATATCACAAGAATAGAAAATCAGGGTCCAAAAATTCACTATCACAGAAAAATTGGCACTTAGCTCTCACAATCATAAGCTCAATCTAAGCAGGGGTAACCGAATCATGCGATCATGCAAACTTAAGCCTATATGAATGCAATATTTACAATGCAAGCAAAAAGATCGATTACCCCTACCCCAAGCTTAAAGATTTACATTGTCCCCAATGTAAACAATCAAGTTGGAGAGAGGAGAAGAAAAATAAAATAAAGCAAAAAATTGGAACGGCTTACCGAGGCGGTAGCGGGTGCTGGCTCACATGCTTTTTGGCTTTGTTTCTCCCTGCTCTTTTTGCTTCTCCTTCCTTATTATCCTGAAAACACTTAACAAATTTATTAGTAAAAGAAAACTCTTGATCTTCTCAAATTATTCAAGAGTTAAAATCAAAAACAAAATTTAACTAAAGAGAAGGGTTAAGAAACTTGGGTTGCCTCCCAATAAGCGCTTCTTTAACGTCACTAGCTTGACTCATTAAGAAGCATCCACCTGGATCCCATAACCTATGGTATAAGGACCAAGGGATGCTAACTATGTGAGATCCTTCAATCGGATCCCACGGTTTGCAGCATAAATATGGGAGTGAGTGCTTGAAAATCACGGTGACCTCACCAAATGTGGTGAATTTCTCACTCCCTCTTGGGTCAAAATTGACCCCTTCATCCACAAAATCTTCCCAATAAATATGGGGTTCAACCTCTTGGACTGGCCATAGTGCCTGCATATTTAAAGATCCAAAATCCAATTTCTCAGGCAGAGGCATGAACTCCATTGTTAACTGCTTTAAAATGTGAGGTGGCAAACAAATCGAGAGGATCATTGGTGCTGTTCTGGCTTC
Organism: Sophora flavescens; assembly: GCA_030762895.1. Taxonomy (NCBI): domain Eukaryota; kingdom Viridiplantae; phylum Streptophyta; class Magnoliopsida; order Fabales; family Fabaceae; genus Sophora; species Sophora flavescens. The sequence goes on from CM061063.1 coordinate 77,442,473, forward strand.
TGTACAATCTTCACTCTCAGCATTGCCAAATCCATTACCTTCCAAATATGCAGAAATCTCAGCACAAACCACACAAGTGTTTCTCCCATCACATTCCACACATGCATTGGAACTAATAGCATCATCTAATTCCAAAAGTTTTTCATCATCCCCAAGCATGGTGAAATAGATATCCTCCAAATGCATTTTCCTCTCAATCTCTTCAGTCAAGGGATCAATGGGGAATGGTGCAACTATGTTCTCCAAAACAGGGTCTTCACTTCTTGACTCGGTTGCTCCCACTTCTTCTTCTTCCTCATCATCCATTTTGGCATCATCTTCATCATCATCCATCAAATTCCCATTTGGCATTTCGGATAGTTGGTTAGAGAGTTCCTCAATACGTACCCCGAGACTTCGAATGGTATCTTCTTGGTTTTCTAAACTTTCCATTGTCGTTACCATGAAGCTCTCCAAAATATCCTCTAAGTGAGACCGACTATCCGGAATAGGTTGCTCAGAATTGACTGCGAATTCGGATTTGAAGTTCTCCCAAGCAACTTCCAATGGTGATGGTTGTGCTTCATATGTAGATGTGGAAGATTCCCAATGTTCCTCTTCATCCATCAAAGTATTGTTTGGAGGGTTCCCCCACCATGGAGTGGAAGTGTTGGGAAATTGATTTCCCCATTCAGCATAGCCTACCACTGGTGGAGGAGAGACAGTTGCCCTTGACAACTCATTACTCACTTGTTGGATGTTTACGGCTAATTGCAACATATCTACCCGCAGCTGCAGCTCAGATATCTCCATTTCTGCATCAGATGGCTGATAATAATTATAGTCCATGATCCTGCCAAACCATTTTTCACCTCACAGACAATTAAGCCCAAGATCAAAGAATTATAAATTAAAAAAAAATATATACAAAACTAACTAAGAAGGATATCAAAAGAAAAATAAAATAAAAATGTCTAAACTAGTTGTCTCATTTGTTACTACTGATATTGGCAAAGCCAATCCCCGGCAACGGCGCCAAAAACTTGATGCGTGATTTTTAAGATAAAGGCAAGTGCACCTTGTCGCAATCAAGTAATACGGTGGTGAGACCGGTTATCGTATCCACAGGGATCGGATGTCAATTACCAATTCACAAACTCAACAACTATCTAGACTAAACTATGGTATGAGATATCAAAACAGAAAACAAAGCAATACAATATTTTTGGTCTTTTGGACTTTTAACAAACACTTGGAGTGCAGAATTTATAACTGGATAGAATTGTCAGGTTTAGACTACACTAATCCTCCCTTGATTGCAATGGAATGGCTAACAACACAAGTCCTAATTCAATTATGCCAATCAAGCCTTTTCTAAAATACTCAAGCCTAATGTCTTAGGTGCATTGAGCCTAAAACCCCAAATCAAACCCTAATGTCTTAGGTGGATTAATCTGTGATTTTGCATTAAGTCAAGACTTATAAGATTGCAAGCATCCAACACCTATGTCTAGATTCTTGGACTACTTGGCATATGATTCATGAGCATGCCTTAACACCAACCTTTCAGTCATCTATCAAAGCAACATATCATTCCTATGGGTAGCTAATCCAAGGAAAGCATTAAGCACAGAATCACATACTCATAAAGAAATAGAAACTTGTATTGAAATCAAATCAATTAACAATCAAGTTCAGAAAAGCTACATCTAAACCCAACAATGGGGGAATTAGCTATACATGATAAATTCTACAAAAGAGAAAGAGAGAAGAGAGGAAGAAAACTTCATGACGAATCCTTCAATCTCCTTCCAATCCAAGAGCAGAGAGATGTCATCTTTAAGGTCCCAGCCTTCCCCCAGCCATCAGCCCTCTTTAGGGTTTCCAAGCCTCTGTAAAAGTCCCCTTGTTCTGTCTGCTGTGCTCTTATTTATAGATCCGTCGCGTGTCACGGCCGTGATGGCCATCACGGCCAGGCCGTGACGGATTCTGTTTCTGGAACTTCTGGCATTTTTAGTCTTTCGCGTGGCGAGACCTTTCTCGCGTCGCGAGCCTCCATTTCATGGCCGTGATCTCCATCACGGCCAAGCCGTGATGGTCTCTGACTTGTGGTGGTTTTGGGTCACGGCCGTGATGTACATCACGGCCAGGCCGTGATGACTGCTTTTTCAGCCTTTCTGCCTTTTCAGTTTTACCCGATCATGGCCGTGATGGGCATCACGGCTAGGCCGTGATGGGCTCTGTTTAGTTCATTTTCTTCACTTTTAAGGCTCTAATTCATCCAAGCTTCATCATGGCCAAACCTAGGGCATTTAATCATGAATTCCTGCAAAACAACACCACAACACCACCTTATCCGTTCCAAAGGAAAAACTAAACAAAATCAAACTAAAAATGCCTAAACTATATGCAAATGCATGCAGAAATGTACATGAAAAATGAGGTGAAATCACACTCATCATGTTATGATATTCGATATTCGTTATTCCTAAAAGTGTTCCTTTGATCCCTCTTTATATAGAAAACAAGTTATAGTCGTTGGGATCAATCAAAATAGATTTGGTTTTGTTAACATAATCTGTTTTCTTGATTCTGGTTCTTGAAATAAGATTCTACATCGGTTCTTATAGCATTCGCGTCCATCTTGAAAATAACTGCATCCATCTAGCCATTTTGAATTAAGAATTTACATCGGACGAGCTAGTAGATGAGCTCCATATGCCACGTCATTGGATGGATACTCTCATTAAGGTCTTAGCAAGTCCAAAGACTTGTGTTGATGAGCGCTTCTGTCTCTTTAGTGGACGAGCACTTCTGTCACTTTAGTGGACGAGCGATTGTATCACTTCAGTGGACGAGCGCTTCTGTCACTTGTGTTGGACTAGCGCTTGTATCACTTGCGTTGGGCGAGCACTTCTATTAATTCAATGTTGGACGAGCGCTTCTATTACTTATGAAATCTTATTTCCAAAAATCATTTTCATTAACGAAAACTTATTCCTTTTAATGCAGGAAATTGATTTTCCTCATGCATCTTTTCAAATGAGCTATTTGTGAATAAGAGATTTCATCTCTTACAAATCATCTAAGACTTAAATCTAATTTCTCCTTTAAGCTCTTGTCTTGATGATTCCTTGATCTTTGTCTTTGCTCTGTGATTCCTTTATGTAGCTTTTTTGATTTCTTCAAGTTCTTCCTTGAATATTCTCCTTTAATTGCTCACTGAACTTGTTGATTAATGCTTGATACCTGTCTTTGTAACTTGACACTAAAACACTTGCATACACATTTAATTGTATTTGTACACATTAAATTGTATTTGTCATATATCAAGATCTCTAAGTCATTGAGTCTAACATTGGCGTCGCTGAGAGGGCGGAAGGGAGGGGTTTGCGCGGATGAGAGGGAGGAGGGGAGGGTTTGTGTCGCTGAAAAGGGGGAGGGGAGTGAGGAAGAATGGAAGAAGAAGCAGAAAGGGAGGAGGGGACTGAAAGGGAGCTGAAATTTCTTTTTGCTGAGGCGTCGTGAGCTGGGTCTGTCCAAAGTGAGGGATGGGGAAAATGGGTAGTGTGGGTCACATTTGAAATTTGGGAACTAAACTTTTGTTAAGATTTGGGAACTAATTTTTTTGTTTTGTACTAGGGAAGTAAGTTAAACATTTTCTTTTTCAAAATTATGTTAAAGATTTGGAAACATTTTATTTTTCAACTGTTTGAAAGATTTTAGTTATGGATACTTTAAATGTACCAATGATAAAGTTACCGTTTTACTTATTCAAATGATCTAAAGTTACCGTTATTTTCTTATCTATAAATTGTGCTTCATTTTCACTCAATGTTTGCACACAAATTCTCCACACAATTCCATTTCAAATGGATCCTATCAATTTAGTTTCTACAATTTTATGCAAAATTGTCAAGCTCCTCCTAGTACTGAAAATTCTCAAAATCCTTCATTGTATCCCATGTATCCACCACCACCAATGAACCCCACCATGTTTTATAGGCCACCAATGAACGTCATGGTGAACACTACCAAAACTCCTCGAACACCGGTCGGGTCAATGTCCGAGACTCAAGTTCCACAATTTTCAACACAAGTCGGCCTAGAAGATATCACAATCATTGAAGGAGGAGGAGATTCTAGTCGGAAAAAATCGCAACTTAGATTCACCATGGAAGAGGATACTCATCTTTTTCAATCATGGCTCAATGTATCGAAGGATCCAATTATGGGTGTTGACCAAAAAGTAAATAGTTTTTGGTTAAGAGTCAAAGAAGGTTATAACACTTATCGAAACAAGAAGTTAGTTGAGAGGGAGGTAACTCAATTAAAATCCCGCTGGCATAAGTTGAATAATGTCGTTCAAAAGTTTATCAGGTGTCACAAGCAAGCTGCTCTTAGACACCAAAGCGGGAGCTCGGAGAAGGACGCCATGGCACAGGCATATACTATATTTTCTCAGGATGAAGGTGAGGACTTCAAATTTGAGCATGTACGGAGACTGTTGAAAGATGAAGCAAAATGGACAGCAGAATCCATTGATAGTTCTTCAAAAAGATCAAAGACTTCTGCTCACGGGACGTACTCGTCATCTTGTAATCCACCGGCGCCAACAAGTTGCGAACAAGGGCCAAAATCACCATTGGTCCGCCCAATGGGACAAAAGGCTGCAAAAAAGAAGAACAAAGAAAAAGTAGCAGGAACGTCTTCTAACATCATGGATTTGACTGACATATCAGATGTTGTGAAGGAGAAAAACTCTCACATGGCAAAATTAATCAAGGCAAAGGAAACAGAGAATAGCTGGATATTGTATGAAATCCTCTTGAAGGATGTAACTGGGATGTCTGAGAAACAACTTCAGGATCATGAACTGCATTGTGACTATGTTAGGCGCAAGCTACGCGAGTAGTCGTTATTTGTAATTTGTTTTCACTTAGTCGTTATGGTTTAATTTGTTTTCAATAAGTCGTTATGGTGTAATTTGTTTTCAATTAGTTATTAAGTTGTAATTTGTTTTCAATTAATCGCAATAAAACTAGCAGTTTTAGAAGTGCAGCTGTTAAAAAAGTAGTTGTTATAAAAGTAGCTGTTATGAGACTAGTTATGAAAAGTATTATGTTTTATTTTTTATTTTATAGTTACGCAAATAATCAAAATTGAAAATTTAAAATTAAGTCCTATATGAACAAAAGACTAGTTTCGCAATTATGCTTCATTGGAAGACTATTATTTAAAAATTTTAAAATTTGAGATTTAAACTTTTAAAACTGAAACAGTTTCCCTCAATCTGACTAGTTTCTAAAATTTTAAAATTTAAAATTCAACTATGCTTCATTTTTTTTGACAATATTATGCTTCATTTTATAGCCGTTATTTTTTATTTTATAGTTATGAAAACACTAGTTACGCAAATAATCAATAGATTTTGTATTATGAAAAGTATTATGTTTCATATCAATATCTTAGATAAGATTAGTAGTTATAAAACTAGCCGTTATAAAACTAGCTGTTATAAAAATAGCAGTTATAAAAGTAGCCGTTATAAAAGTAGTCGGTGTGAGACCAGCCGTTATAAAACTAGCTGTTATAAAATTAGCAGTTATAAAAGTAGCCGTTATGATAATAGCCTACATATACTGTTACCATAAGAGAAATTTTCATACAAATCAATTGTGCAATCTTCTATCATTATCTCATATTCTCATCAATTGAAAATGGATCCAAACAATTCAGGAGAGTTTGATGCAGACTTTGATGCACTCTGGAACAGAATTGTTGATGAACAACTAGAGGACAACACTGAAGAAGAAATCATGAGGATAATACTCGAGAGACAACGACAAGCAGACAACTCCATTAGGCGCAGGAGAAGAAGAACATTGATAGATCGCAATCGTGAAGAAGGACACAATCGGTTGTTCAATGACTACTTTTCTGAGAATCCTGTATACACAGAGGCTCAATTCCGACGAAGGTTTCGGATGCGAAGGCATGTATTCCTTAGAATTGTAGAAGCCCTTGGCAATCATGATGAGTAATTCCAGATGAGAGTTGATGCAGCTGGTAGAATGGGCCTTTCACCGTTACAGAAGTGCACTGCCGCTATTCGTATATTGGCATATGGATCACCAGCTAATAGTGTGGATGACTATGTTCGAATTGGCGAAAGCACTGCAGTGGAGTGCTTAGATCGATTTGTAAAGGGTGTGTACGCAATATTTGGGGATGAATATATGAGAAGACCAAACGATGAAGACATCGCATGCCTTCTACAAATGGGGGAGGCACGCATCTTTCCAAGTATGTTGGGTTCTATTGATTGTATGCACTGGAATTAGAAAAATTGTCCAGTCGCGTGGAAAGGCCTCTATTCTCGAGGTGATCATGCCAAACCCACGACTATGCTTGAAGATGTGGCATCACAAGACTTGTGGATTTGGCATGCATTTTTTGGCACCGCGGGTTCAAACAATGACATTAACATGTTAAACGCATCCAATGTGTTTAATGATGTGTTGAATGGAAAGGCTCCCCCGGTACAATACACAGTGAACAAGACCCAATATAATATGGGGTACTATCTAGCAGATGGTATTTATCCCGAGTGGGCTACATTTATCAAGACCATCCCAATGCCACAAGGAGAAAAAAGAAAATTATTTGCCCAACGACAAGAATCAGCCAGAAAGGATGTCGAACGGGCGTTTGGAGTGCTCCAATCTCGATTCGCTATTGTACGTGGTCCGTCGCGCGCTTAGCATATGAACACAATGAAGAATATAACATATGCATGCATCATACTGCATAACATGATCGTTGAAGACGAACGACACACATATAGTGATAATTTTGACTACGATCATGTATATAATGACACCTCAACAACTGAAGTATCTAATGGTCCTCATCCTGATTTTACGACATACCTGCAACGGAGAGCACAGCTTCGTGAAAAACAAAAACATCGACAACTTCAAGCAGACTTGGTGGAGCATATTTGGGAACGTTTTGGACATCAGAATGACGAAAACTAATTTCACAATAATATTGTTATGTTTTTCTCATCTTATTTATGTATTGCTCATTGTTTTAACTTTTTTGAAATAAATAATATAAAAAGATTGCATTATTATTATTTTTTTTGAATTTTTTTGCATTATTTTTAATATAAAAAATTTGTTAAGTAAAAAAAAAAGAAGTACCGTGTTTGAATGAATCTAACAATTTTTAAATAATTTTTAAAGTTGAAATAAAATTAAAAATATAAATATGTGGCGTCAATTATGGGACCCACTTAAAGTAAGTTAAGAACCTAAATTATGGTTCTTTCAATGGATTAAAAATAGATAAAAGTTCTTAAATCTTATATAGCATTAACGGGCCCACAAAATGAGATTTAAGAACCAAATTGATATTCTCCATTGTAGTTGCTCTAATTGTATGATTTTTTTTACTAAATGTATTGATATTCATGCATTTTAGTATTTTTATGTAATTTTATTGTTTCATTGAAAAGTCACCACACAATAAATGCTTAATTATTGACTCACTTAATGGAATTGTTACCCAGATTTCAACAATTATAATACTATTTTTTATAACTGTGACCTCTTTCCAATTATACTAAAAATATAATTGATTTGCTTATCTTCTTTTCATATGACCATTTTTATTTTTATAAAGTAAATTTAAACATCAAATTTTTTTGTTCTATTTTAAAAATTTATTTAATTACTTTCTCCACTTTTCCCTTTTAAATCATTTTTAGAAAATTTAATTTATTTATTTATCCGTTTTGTATTGCCATGGTGCAAACTTATCTTATTTATGCTATATGTAGTTTGGGGGATTTATAATAATTATTATGTGTTTTGCGAAATTATTCATATCTCCTATCAAACGATGCACAAAATTCTCATACTCCAATTTAATTTATCGGCGTATATTTTATCTTTTGCAATCGCCTAATCCTCGTGCAGTGCACGGGCAAGAACTCTAGTTAAAATACAATTCTTTCCCCATTCTAAGGAAAGTTTGGACATGTGTCAATCTCTAGTGCAATAGCTTCTCCTTCACTCGTTGTAGCACTTTGTATTTGGGGAAATTTTTCAAATATATATCTAAAAAGTGGATGACAAGTAATTATTTATTAGAATTAAAATATATATTTAATAACTTATGTCTTGGAATATGTAAATTTCACTTTCTTTCTAGTTCCTTCCCAAGAGTATAATTAATGAAAATTAATTTTGTTTTATAAAAAATATAATTTCAAAATTTAAAATTCAAATTTTCTCATTGTTCCAATGCATTGTGAATTGTGAATGGCAATACAATGTTCCAATGCAATGAATGTACTGAACAAAAGTTTCTCTCCTTCCAAGCACAATACCCACCTTTTCATCCATTTTCTTTTCCATTCACAACTCATTCTGATCATTCTTTCTCCCTCTCTTTCTCTATCTCTATCGCGACCGTCCCGTCCGGGTGCCGCAAAAAATGGTAAAAACAGAGGAGTCACCACCAATATTTTATATAGGAAAAACATTGAAAAAACCATTTTTTTTATCATAATTGGAAAAACCATTTATTTTAAGGAAACTGGTCTTAAAAAAAAAGATAGAGATATTTGAGTCCGGGAGTCGGTTACGAGTAGGGAAAGTGTTAGCACCCTACATAGCCCATTTAAAAAAAATGATACCTCAAGTTAATTGTGCAAAACAATCTTAATGACCCTTGAAGATATTTATTTTTACCCCATTTTGAAACTTAAAAAGAAAATGAACACAATAAAAGGGAAAACAAAATTTTGGCTTGACAGAATGATTGATTATGCTCCTACGTATTCCCGGGTGTGATGGGAAACTCAAAGCCACGTAGCTCTTGTAGAAAAAAGTTTGATTAGTTGATTGATTTTATTTTGGGAAAGATTTGATTTTGTAGATGTTTTCTGGAAAGGGATTTTATTTTAAAATTAATCCACTCATGCACATGGTTCAAGATAGCGGTGCTATACGATAAACCCTTAGAGCTCGTTTGGTGGTCAGGATAAGAGAGACATGATATGATAAGTTATCGTATCCCGTCTGAAATTATTGTTTGATGAGCCATCATGATAAGATCAGTCAATCCTGCCACCTATCATATTCTATTCATCTAGTTAAAATTCTATCCCGAGGGGGAGCTGAGTTAGAACTCAACATGATAGGATACGGTGATCTAAAGTATAATAAAATAATTAAAGTATAATAAAATAATATTTTTAAGTAACTGTATAGTAAAATATAAAATATTTAAAATAATAAATATATTAATAATTAATTTTAAAATTTATTTTTATTTTATCACAAGATTAATTTTGTTATTTATATTATTTTAAAAAACTGAAAAATATAAAAAATTCTAATAATTTATCTATATGTAAATTAAAAACCCAATATGAATATTTAAAATTATAAAAAATATTTGAAGTTAGACAATATTTATAAAATTTAAAAAATTATATGTAATTTTATCATAATGATAGTTTTGTCTTTTTATATAATTTTAAAAAAATGAAAATTATAAAAAAATAAATCTAATAAAATATGAAAACATTTAGAATAAAAATGAATTTTTTTTAAAATTTATACTAAAATTATAATGTTCTCCGGTTGGTTATCTGGTGGACACCAAATATCGGATATGATAATAGCTTATCCTGCTCATATCCTATCATACTCCTATCTTGTTCTCTTATCATATCCACTCATATCCTATCCTAACCACCAAACGAGCCCTTACAATTCATATACCACTCGAGGATGAAAATTCATACATCAACGTCGTAGATTGTTACGTGAATTCAAATACATTTTTATTTTAATAGAATTTTATTAAATGGGTAAATTAAAAAAAAGTGTTTATTATTATTTTTAAAAAAGTGAATTCACTCTTGTACCGGGTTAAAGATAGCAAAGCTATATGACGAACCCTTACAATACATACGACACTCGAGGATAAAGAATCATACATCAACGTCGTAGATTGTTGCGCGAACTCAAAGGAGTTTTTTATTTTAATTTTGTATAAAAAAAAGGTTTAACAAGGATTTTTCTTTTAATTGAATTTTTTAGGCTAAAAATTTTTCTTTTCTAAAAAAAAGATGAAAATTCATACATCAATGTCATAGATTGTTGTGTGAATTCAAATACATTTTTATTTTAATAAAAAATGTATTAAAAGGGTAAAATTCAAAAAATGTTTATTATTATTTTTAAAAAAGTGAATTCACTCTTGCACATGGTTAAAGATAGCAAAGCTATAAGATGAACCCTTACAATACATACGACACTCGAGGATGAAGAATCATACATCAACATCGTAGATTGTTGCGCGAACTCAAAGGAGATTTTTATTTTAATTCTGTAACAAAAAAAAAGGTTTAACAAGGATTTTTCTTTTAATTGAACTTTTTAGAGTAAGCATTTTTCTTTTCTAAAAAAAAGATGAAAATTCATACATCAATGCCATAGATTGTTGTGTGAATTCAAATACATTTTTATTTTAATAAAAATTTTATTAAAACGGTAAATTTTAAAAAAATGTGTTTATTATTATTTTTTAAAAATGGAAATTCACTCTTGCACAAGGTTAAAGATAGCAAAGTTATACGATGAACCCTTATAATACATACGGCACTCGAGGATGAAGAATCATACATTAATGCTGTAGATTGTTGCGTAAACTCAAAGGAGATTTTTATTTTAATTTTGTAACAAAAATGTTTAACAAGGATTTTTTTTTAATTGAATTTTTTAGACTAAACATCTTTCTTCTCTAAAAAAAAAGGTCTGACCCAAATGAAAGGGGGCCAACGTGCTAGGACAAAACGGGAGCCTCTTTTTACACCACAAAAAACTCAAATACACACAATAATTTTAAAATATTTCAATATTCCTTAAATATCCTTTTATTTCCTTCTCTCTCTATGTTATTTCCTATTCCCTTCTATTTCCCTTTTCTTCCACCATTGTTTCTGGTTCCCTTTTTTCCCCTCTTCTTCCACCATCTTATCTTCTTATTCCTTCTTCTTCCTTTGCCCATTTTTGCTGTTGACCCTCTTCGAAGACAACCTTGCCCCTAACTTGCAGAATCTGATCATTAGGTTCAGGCTTAGGTGCGGCTAGTAGAGGCATAATCTTCCTCCTCACAATAGAAGAAAAAAGAAAATAAAAAGGTAGAAAACAAAAAATCAACGAAGGAAACAAAAAATGAATAGTGGTCGAAGATTATGTGAAGGCAAGCGCTGAGTTACAGTGGTCGAAAACAAAAAAGGTAAAGGCAGAAGCAACAACACAGATGGCTACCGGGTTTACAATTCTAGTATATAAAATCAGTATACCGGAAGTTATATTCCGCTAATAAAAATATGCGGACAACGTTACATGCGACTAACCAATGAGCAGTATTCTTACAAACAAAGTAAAAAGATGAAGGAACAAATCTTTAAAAGGGAAAGAATGAAATAAACAAAAAAAATAACCTATTAACCTATCAAAGGGAAATCATTGAATGAGTGGGGGTAAGAAGGGAGAAGATGGAAATAGGAAGAAGAGGGGAGGGGAGTGGTGTATTTCTGAGTTTAGGGGTATATTAAGATAATTGGGGTTATTTTAGGAATATTGAAATATTTTTAAAAATTTTGTGGGGTAGGGGAGTTTTTTGTTGTGTGAAAAGAAGCTCCCAGACAAAACAAGCAACCAACTTTGGGCCATATGCTGCCATCACAAGCCCAATACCATCAGATCCGAATAACAAAATAATAATTTAAAACAAACAATAAAAAACAAAAAGAAATAAAAGGGGAAAGAAGAAAGCCAACATAGCCTCCATTGTTACATTACCAGAGAGGAGGGCCAAGGAGAAAACTGGAACCAGTGGCATTTGCGGTGGAGGCAAGCAACTCTGACGCTGGCGAGGCAGAAGATGCGAACGACGGTGGTGGCGGCTCATGTGTGACTCGCGGTGGAGGACTGAGATGGCAACGTGCACGGATATACAGTTGCTCGTGACGTTCGTGCGTGGCGGCGCAAATAACAAAGGAGGAAGACCGACGGTCCAATGCAGAGCTCGCTGTAGAGAAGGCCGCTGTGTGGTTGTTGCGAAGCTGGTGGTCCGTCGTTGTGGCGGCGAGGCAGAGAATGACGACCCGGCAGTGAGTGCGGTGCTGGCAGATCTGCGTACGGTTGTGAGCGGCGGTGACGGCGGACTCACGATTGTCAGTGCAAGCTCAGGTTCATGGTGGTAAAAGGATGATTCTGAGTTTGTTCATGGGTTAAGGTTGGTTCAAAATGTGAAAAAAGGGTGAGCTTGGGTGAAGAAGAAGGTGGGAATATGGTGAAAAAATGATTCTAGTTTTGTTATTCTCTCTTGACTGAACATGTAATAGGATGACGTGCATCCATTTTTCTGTATGCTCCCTCTGTTCTCTCTTTTTTTCTTCATAATTTTTCTCCCCCCCACCCCCCATTTTGTTCTCCCCCTCCCTTTAAATTTTATTTACTGTTGCAAAACGCCAAAACAGGACCCAAGGTCCTCTGTCATGGTTACAATGCAGGGTCCCTTTCATATTTCCAATCTCATTATTTTGTATTTTTTGAGTTTTTTCTTTGTGCTGCAAAAATCTCTTTTGTTTCTATTAAATATCTTTCCATTGATTCAGGTTTGACTCTAGTTGAGAGGAGGTAGCAGTATTACTTGTTCCAAAATTTATTTCTTGATGCTTGAATTTTGAAAACCATTTTTATCGCAAAATGCTTAACACTGTCATTGCTCTTTTGGCTTCTGAAATGCATTTAAAGAATTTGGCTTCTCCCTTGGCCCTGTACGTTGAACTTCTGCCTACTTTTAAAATATTTATTTTTTATTTTTTAATTTAATAAAAGAAACTAGACCATGAGATTAAGTAAATGGGTTGGGCTATATGGATATGGGCCAAAACATGGATACCTCTTTTTATTGATTTGGGTTTGGAGCATGGGCTAAAAAGATATCTTCAACAATGAAGTGAAGTTGGGCTCATTAAAACCAAAAATCATTTTTTTTTCTTGCAAAGTTATTTATTTATTTTTAATTATTATTATTTATTTATTTATTTTTAAAAAACATTAATTAAAAGGATATTCAGACAAAATTAAGTGTTTACAGCCGCCCTTCTTTACTTGTTTCTTATTAGATAATAGGTGTAACCGTAGTTAACCAATTATCGTTATAAGAAACTAGTAAAGACAAGAACTCCAATTTTGTCCGGGGTATACTGACAAGCAAAGGACCTGTGACTATAACATGGTTTCCTGTAAAGAATCCGCAAGTTGTATTGCCCGCTGAGCTTTAAAAACGAAGATAAAGAGCTTATGGTGTGGATTGCCCGTCAGAAACTCGAACAAAAAGATAAAAGAGCTTATGGGGTGGATTGCCCGTCAAACTCGAACAGAGAGATAAAATAGCTTACGGGGTGGATTACCCGTTAAAAGCTCGAACATAAAGAAAAATGAGCTTACGGGGTGGATTGCCCGTAAGAAGCTCGAACCGAAAGGAAAGATAAAAGAGCTTACGGGGTGGATTGCCTATCAGAAGCTCGAGCGGAAAGATAAAAGAGCTTACGAGGTGGATTACCCATCAGAAGCTCGAACATAAAGATAAAAGAGCTTAACAGAAAGGTAAAAGAGCTTACGGTCAGAAGCTCGAACAGAAAGAAAAAAGAGCTTACAGGGTGGATTGCCCGTCAGAAGCCCGAACAGAAAGGTAAAAGAGCTTACGGGGTGGACTGGCTGTCAGAAGCCCGAACAGAAGGGTAAAAGAGCTTACGGGGTGGATTACCCGTCAGAAGCTCGAATGAGGCCATATAGACAAATGCAATGCATGAATGTTGATTTTGCTCATTGATAGAATGACAATGTATAAGATGTATTTCATTGATGAATGCTAATGAAGAAAACCCTTATTATATTTTTTGGCACAATGCAAGAGATACTTTTGATGAGAAATTATTTCTTCTTTGCTGTGTCTTTTTCATTATTGGATCCTTGACCCCTTAAAAGAGTTGATCACAGTCAGTCTTGAGGATGAACTAAAACAAGGCCCATCTTAGCGGGGAAAAGATATCATGCACTTTTATTTTATGATGGTAGGTGTCCTTGATGATAATTATCCCAATGGTTGATTCTTAATATTCTTTCCTTTATTCATTTCCCTTCATCAGGGAAACATCGTGCCCCCCATGACCTTTTGATGCTTTCTAAGGAATTCTAACTGCTTAAAAACACCTTTGCTCGTTTCACATTTCAGTATATACTTATCAAGATGAATGCACACAATTAGCAAAAAGGTAAACTAGAAGGACAGGGGTAAACAAAAAAATTGGAAGTCGTTATCATTATATTTAGACTGAAGAGGTGTACAAAGCAGATATTACAATGGAATAGGGAACTGCGAAAAGGTTATGGAGCAGAATCACATCTCTTCAAGTGACATCTCTTTCAATGACTAGTGTTAGTATCCCTCATACAATCTTGACTGCTCATCAATTGCCTTCAGAGAATGTTGTTTGCCCCAGTCTTCATGCATCTTGGATACTCATTGCCCCATTTTATCATCTTGACGACACTTCATTTGTTATGATTTTCTTTTAACCCTAACTTTTGCCTAGACAACCTTTTCAAGTTTTCAGCCTAGCGGGTTGCTCTAACTTTTGCCTAGACCGTCTTTTCAGATTTTCAGTCTAGCGAGCCTTTTCTTTTCTTTTTCTTTTTCTTTTCTTCTCTCTCTCTCTCTCTTTTTTTGGAAGTGCGTTCAAGCATAGTACTTTTTTACTGCATCTGAATTTACAGGGAGTGGTAGATCTCCCCCATCCATCTTGGTGAGAATTAAAGCTCCTCCAGAGAAGGCTTTTTTCACAACATAAGGTCCTTCGTAGTTCGGAGTCCACTTCCCTCATGATCCTTTTGGATTGGTAGAATCTTTTTAAGCACCAGGTCACACTCCCGAAACTGTCGTTGGCGTACTTTCTTCTCATAAGCTCTTATCAACCTTCTCTGGTATAATTGACCATGACATAGTGCCGCCAATCTCTTCCCTTCAATGAGGTTCAATTGGTCGAGTCAATCCTGAACCCACTCAGCTTCTTCCAATTCTGCCTCTCTCAATACCCTTAATGAAGGGATCTCTTCTTCAATCGGGAGTACTGCCCTCATCCCATAAACTAAAGAATACGGAGTTGCCCCTGTCGAGGTGCGATAGCCGTGCAAAGCAAAAGGTAACATCTCGTGCCAGTCCTTATATGTCACAACCATCTTTTGAACAATCTTCTTGATATTCTTATTAGCTGCCTCGACTGTCCCGTTCATCTTTGGGCGGTATGGTGAGGAATTGTGATGCTTTATCTTGACGCTTTCGCACATCTCCTTCATCATCTTGTTGTCCAGGTTGGTCACATTATCAATTATAATTTCACTCGGCAACCCATAACGACAAATTAACTCTCTTTTGACAAACTTGATCACGACATTCCTGGTCACATTGGCATATGATGCAGCTTCAACCCATTTTGTGAAATAATCAATGGCAATAAGAATGAAGCGATGCCCGTTTGAGGTTTTTGGTTCGATTGGTCCGATAACATCCATTCCCCACATTGATAATGGCCAGGGTGCCAAAATGACATTCAGGGGAGCTGGCGGCGCATGAACCTTATCAGCATATGTTTGGCACTTATGGCATCTCTTCGCATAATTAAAGCAATCAGCCTCCATTGTCAACCAGTAATGGCCCGTCCTCAAGATTTTTCTTGCCATTGCATGACCATTCATGTGAGTCCCAAACGACCCTTCATGTACATCCTCAATTATTGGTTTAGCCTCTTTTGCATCTGTAACAGCCTGATTTTTTAATTATGCTGTTTAACCGGTTAAAATATAATTAATTATATTTTAATCTGAGAGTTAGAAAGTGATTTTAAATAAAATAAAATCATATTCTTAGTCTCTCTTATGGTAGAAGGTTACGGTTAAACTTTGGGTTTAAAACTCAAACGGAAACCGGTCCGCGTTTTTTTAACTGACAGTATAATTTTATACTAACAGAAAACCCTAATTTGGCCCAAAAACTAAAATTTGTAGATTTTTTATATTTTGTCCGAGAGGAAGTCTACTTTCCAAATTTCTGATCAAAATAAAATATTATGTTTATTCGGACGAATTTTGGTAAAAGTTCGGACGGAAAACAGTCGGTGATTTCACCGGCAGTAAGATTTTAATGATCAGAATACCTAATTTTGACTTTTGAATGAAATGGGTTATATTTAAATCATATTTCCAATGAGTTTGGTTAGTTTGAAAATTTTCAGTCGAAAACGAAATATTACGCTTTTATACGAGCGTAAAACCCTAATCGAGAAACCGACGGAGACGGAAACGGAACTGCAGAGACCTGTCAAGAGATTGGGACAAAGAGTCATAAATGATGACTCATGGAGGATGAGTCACCAAGCATTTATGAGCATTAAATGCTAGTAATCATGACTTTTAGGTAAAAAGACCAAAATACCCCCATGCTTTCGCGGGTATAACAAGACACATCTACACACTTTTAACCACTCATTTTACATGGTTGTAAACCTCCCACATCTCCTCAATTTCGTGCATCCATATATAATCAACCATACCTATTTCATTTTGCCTTCGTTTCATTATCTTCCTCTCAAAAACCGAACTCGGGTAAATGACGGAGCTGCGTACGAAATTTCCGGGAACCAATAACGGATAGGATCGGTGACTCATTGGTGAGTCACTATGTGTGGCCCAAAATCATCCACACCTCCATCAAATGTGAGCCACATATTATTAACCATGTTTAGCCAAAATAATCTTAGTTAAGTTAACTATTTACTATGATTAATTATATATTAATTTGATATTCACAAAACCCATTATTTGGACTCTAAGGAACCAAACAAAGCCTAAATCTAAGCCTATATAAAGACTCAAAACCGTAGCTGACCTCGCCCCACTTCTCTTCATCTTCCTCACCAAGTTTTCTCCATTTTCTCTAAGCTACAAAACTCATCAGAACACCGAACCGCCACCGAAAACATGACCCTCTTCCTTTATGAAAATGGAAAAACTCTCAACATAAAAGTTGTTCCTATTTCTCTCTTATTTCCAAAAACCTAAATATCATCAACAACGGATAAGTAGATTGGGAGATATACTCAAAATACTGAAACTGCCCAGAATTCTCAGCAACACACAAAACAGAAGAAAGAAGGCCCTTTTCAACCCTGTTATGATCCGAACAAAATGAAACCTTAAACAGAAAAGTTGTTCCTTTTATTCTTATCTTTCTAAAAAGATAAATTGTGTGATTTTTGGATGAGTATATTGTGAGATACACTCACAATACCATCACACCCTCAAGCTGTCCAGTTTTCAACTTAGTGAAGGTTGATCATTTTCTTCATTTCTTCAATCTTCAAGAGGTAAAAGCTCATCTCCTTGATCATCTAAGCTTTCATCTTCATGTATTTCTCATGTTTATGCCATGAATCATATTTTTCCATTCCTAGATCTAGAACTTAAAATAATTCTAGAAAATTGTAGAAAAATCCTAAAAATGTGAAACCAATTTCTATGATCTAGTAATGAACCTTACTTTCATTATCCAAGTGCGTGTGATCAAAATCATTTTCTTTCCTATTGAACCCTATTTGGCCGAACCTATGTAGTAAAATGGGTTTGGTGTTTTGTTGTTTGTTTTGAAAGTTAGTACTTGGTTTAAGTTCTATAATACTTGTATAGCTTAAATCCAAAAGCTTAGGTTGAGAAAAGAACTCTAACCCTCATTTGGATGAGTTGGCCGAACCTAGTATCATAGGTTCATATTTAGATTTGTTTGATTAATTTGTTAATTTGTTGATTTGGTTGAAGGTGGTTTTGGTAACTCGTGGCGGGATATCAAGGATCGTCGATTTCGTGTTTCCGTTGGTAGCTTAGGTGGGAAAAAGAATCATTCCATCATCGGAACCGATAAGTAGTATATAAATTATAATAATGGTGTAGGGCGACCTAAACCCTACTAGTGGTCGAGTAATCGACAATACCAAAATCGTATTGGAAAATTTTCCGTAATACCAATGACGATTTGGGAATTGTAGGTTTATCGCCTTAGGTTAATTATTCATATTTGAGGATGTCTGAATTATTTACTTTTTATTGTTTGTGATCCGCTGGTTGAGGTATTCTACTGCATGTGACGTTTATTTTTGTGTTTGAATATTGTGTTGATTTTTGTGTTAGGCATGATATGCCTGGTTTGATAAATTGCTTAGTTGATTTTAAGTAAAGATATATATTGCTCGGAGGTATTTTGTTTGGGGTGTGAGCTTGAATATAAATTAGAGGTGCCTAGCTATTATTTTATAGAAGTGATGTGATTTAGAATGTAAGTGGAGGTTATGAGGAAAGCTTGAGGCACTAGGTTGTTATTGATAAAAGTCAGTGAGAATCATATATTGCATTGTTGTTAATAACCGTGTATTTGAGATACACGAGGTCCGAAGTTCTCGTGGACCGTTCCAAATTAGAAGTTAAGTTGTGCAACTATAGTGTCATTGCTATGCAGTAGCACCCTTGATAGAGATGAGAGAGAGTACCAGGGTGTGCACCGACGGTACTGTGCAACTATAGTGTCATTGCTTTGCATGAGCATTCTCACCATGGACGAGAATGTGCACCGGCATTGGGGATGCGTCACTTGGACGGCGGACTGACATTCCTAACGAGGGATGTGTGACAGGATTAGTGGTGGCCACGTCAGCATAAAGGTTTAGTTGCATGAGTTGGAGGGTAGAGGATGATGTTATAAAGTATGGATGATTGTAGATTGTGAGTGATGAATGTTTGTGACTATTATTGTATTATATACTATGAATCTTTTCCGCTTATGATGATAGAACTGTTTCTTATCTCTCTATTTCTGTATTTTTGTGTATGTCTACTTTACTATGTTAGAAGACCCGATGGAAGAATATGTTGCTGAGGAGATGGATGGAACCCTGTATGAAACGGAGGCTGCTGCGGAGATGGATGACACTTCGTATGAGGCTAACACTGGAGAACAAGTTACGGATCCTAATAGTATAGTGTAGTAAGTTTAGGGCCAGTGAGTCATAAAAGACATTTATATTTTTCGCTCGTTATAAGCAGTTTGTATAGATAAGTACCCGTGCGGGATCCTACTAAGAGGATTCCCTAAACAGTGTTGTGTAAAATAAAGGATAATTATGTGTGTATTTATGTAATAAAACTTTGGAGTGTTTTATATTTGCAAAAGTTATATGATTATTAATTAAGTTTTAATTTTTACGTATTTTCAACGATAAGCGCACGATTAAGTAACTAAATAATAAGGTTTTAATTTAATAATACAATGTGGCACAACGGGGTGTCTCAGCATCAACGCATCTCAACAACACCATGTCATGATTTCTTTTTTAGTGAATACCTTTATCTAAATATAAACCCATTGCAAGTCTTCTTAAGGTTCTTTTGTCATTTTCTGAAGCACCTGGGGGTATTCCCTTCTTTGCAGGAAGCATTTGATGTCATGGTACCACGGCTCTTGATCAGGCTCTTCCTCTACCACTTGACAATATGCAAGATGATCACGACTTTCCATTTTGATGAGTGGTAGGTTTCTTTCATCACTCACCTTGAACATCGAGGACAAGGTAGACAACACATCGGCTAATTGGTTATCCTCTCGAGGAATATGATGAACTGTGACTTCGTCAAACTGCTCGATCAAACCTTTGATGTAATCATGATACGGGATTGACTTGGCATCTCGGGTTTCCCACTCCCCTTTTAGCTGGTGGATGACTAATGCAAAGTCTCCATATACCTCCAATATTATTGCCTTTGCTTCTGTTGCTGCCAGGATCCCTAGTGCGCAAGCTTCATATTCGACAATATTGTTTGTACAATCGAAGCAAAGCCTCGTAGTGACAGGGAAATAATCATTTTCCGATGAGATTAAGATTGCCCTGATCCTATGTCCCAATGCATTAGAAGCTCCATCAAATAACAAAGTCCATTTTTCTTTTTCTGGGGGTTGCTCGCGATCAAACAAAGCCATTATATCTTCATCTGGGAAATCACATTGCATCGATCCATAATCTTCTACTGGCTGATTGGCTAGTGGAAGAGCTCTACCTTTTACTAATTTTTGGGTGACATGGACAATGTTGTATTCTGATAGCAGGACTTGCCAGCGAGCAATTCTTCCAGTCAGAGCAGGCTTATCAAAGATATACTTGATTGGATCCATTTTGGACACCAACCAAGTAGTGTAACACAATATGTAATGCGAGCCGCCCATGCCAAAGCACAGCAAGTACGTTCTAGCAGTGAGTAATTGGCTTCACAACTAGTGAACTTCTTACTTAGATAATAGATGGCATGTTCCTTTTTTCCCGACTCATCGTGCTGCCCTAGTACACAACCCATAGATTCTTCTAACACAGTCAAATACATGATGAGCGGTCTTCCCGGCACCGGGGAACCAAGACTGGAGGTTCTTGCAGGTATTGTTTAATATTTTCAAAGACTTTTTGACAATCTTCATTCCATTTTACTGCTTGATTTTTGCGCATAAATTTAAGGATCGGTTCACATGTCGCGGTTAGTTAGGAGATGAACCTGACAATGTAATTCAATCTTCATAAAACCCACGAACTTCTTTCTCTGTTCGAGGTGCTGGCATATCAATGATTGCTCGAACTTTTTCGGGATCAACATCTATTCCTCTTTGACTAACTATGAAGCCTAGAAGCTTGCCTGGTTTCCTCTTTATGCATAATGTCATGGAACAAAGCCACCATAGCTCGCCGGTATGTTGCCCCATCGTTTTTCAAGCCATAGGGAATAACCTTGTAGCAAAAGGTTCCCCATAAAGTGACAAATATGGTCTTCTCCATATCTTTGGGAGCCATCTTGGTCTGATTATATCCCGAGAATCCATCCATGAAAGAAAATAATGCATGTTGAGCAGTATTGTCTACAAGAACATCAATGTGAGGCAGAGGAAAGTCATCTTTTGGGCTAACTCTATTCAGATCTCGATAGTCAACACACATTCGAACCTTTCCATATTTCTTGGGAACAGGAACAATATTAGCAACCCATTGAGGGTACTTTACAACTTCTAGGAAATTTATATCCAGTTGCTTCTTGACATTCTTCTTGATCTTTAAGGACATTTCCGTTTTCATCCTTCGTAGCTTCTGCTTTACTGGAGGACACTCCGGCTTTAATGGCAGTTTGTGTTTTGCTACACTAAGGTCTAACCCTGGCATGTCTTGGTACGACCATGCGAAAACATCTTTATAATCCATCAACAAATTGATCAACCTACTTCGCTCCTTTTCTTTCAGGGAAATGCCAAACTTGACCTCTCTTTTATTATCTTCGGTTCCCAAATTGATTAGTTCACTCGGTTCTTCACGAGGTCGAATTTCCCTGGCTTTTGTTCTACCAATCTCAATAGTTCAAGAGGAACTTCCCCGTCATCATCAACAACCTCATCAGCATGATCAATGGGATAGTCAAAATTGTATGCTGAGTTACTAACACTGTCATTTTCAAGAGTGTCACTTTTAGATCTGCATTTTGGTAGTTATCAGGGAAAGATGAATGAATAAAGGTTAAAGACGAGAAACGTCATTTATTGGTGAGGAATGGTGAACAAAAGCGAAAGTAAAAATAAGAGATAACAATACAAAGATATTGAATGCATGCATTTATTGATAAGTCATACAGGAACAGAAACAACTAAGCCCATTACAACAATTTTCCTAAAGCCTTGGGCAGAGCTAAAGGATAAGCATTACAAAATCACTTTGAAAAAGACTCTATGGTCCTTGGGAACTCAATGTTCTCCCAATTGTTGAACTCTGTATCTGGAGAGCATGGATACACTAGATTGACAACATGATCGGCGGGATAATAATCTTCAATAACTTCTGCTTGGTCCAGGAATGCGAACCCTATGCTTTGGAATCTCTGTCGAATGTCAAATATGGGAACCCTTTCAGCCTCGTATTTACTTTTTTTCCAGCCGAGCCAACCTCTTTCTTTTCTTCTCTTCTATAACCCTCCTCTTGTTAGCCTTGGTGGGTTTGTATCCCAACCCAAACCTGTCCTTGTTCTCAGTGAGCATGAGGATGTTAGCGACACCTTGGCTATTCTTCCCCAAACCGCTTCCAGGTCGGTGTCCTTCTTCGAGCATAACCTTGGCCATCATAATGGACGCTTTAGATGACTGAGGTTTCAAGAGTGGAGCACCACCCCTAACATAAGTGGCATTGGCAATTTCAAATTACTGGAAGGTGATCTCGAGAGCTTCTTCGGCAGCTTCAATGTAAGGGGTTATTGATGGCTTACTCACTAATATATCCTCCTCTCCAGAAACAATTATAAACTTACTATCAACAATGAACTTCACTTTCTAGTGCAATGTGGAAGGTACAGCTCCGGACGAATGGATCCATGGTCGTCCTAGGAAGCAACTGCAAGTTGGTGTGATGTCCATTACTTAGAAGAGTACTTCAAAGGTGCAAGGTCCAATCTGAATGCGCAATTCAATTTCCCCCATGACTTCCCTTCAGGTGCCATCAAAAGCCCTTACAATCATTGTGCTTGGCTTCATATGAGTTCCATCTAAAGGCAACTTTGCCAGTGTTGACTTTGGCATTACATTCAAAGAAGAGCCATTATCAATGAGAACCCTAGCCATGACATGATCTCGACACTTCACAGAAATGTGCAACGCCTTGTTGTGCCCTATACCTTCAGCTGGTATTTCATCGTCAGTGAAAGTGACATAATTATCAGCTACTATGTTACCCACAATGTTATTGATCTTATCAACTGTGATGTCATGAGAGACATGAGCTTGATTCAACACCTTCATCAGTACTCTCCTATGTGGCTCAGAGTTCATCAATAGAGACAAAAGAGATATCCGAGCCAGAGTTCGATTCAACTGATCCATAACCCTGTATTCACTTTGCTTGATGAACTTCAAGAATTCACCGACCTCTTCATCAGATACCTCATTTTTATTCTCACCCCCTCTTGCTTCCTTTTAAGAAAGAGTTCCTTCCACCTTCCGTTTCACTTTGCGATCTTTTTCTTCCTTTTCTGTTTCCTCCCTCTGTAGTACCTCTGAAGTATAAATGCGGCCACTCCTAGTCATTCCACCAATTCCAGAAATATTGGTAACCACGGTGGTCCCGTTGGAAGGATTTGGTTGAACCTGCATATCATATTTCCATGGTACCGCTTTGGTGTCCTTGTAAGGGAAATGACCTGGGACTCGGATGACAATTGGTGTTGGCCCATTCGAAACCGACAAAGGTTCCCTCTCAGAGTAGTATATCACTACCGGTTTCAGAGCGACTTGCTCAAGAACCGGTTGAGGATTAACCACAACAGTAAAAGGAGTTATCTTGACTGGAGTTGGGGAAATTGTAGATTCAGAAACCATGTTAATGCCACACTCATTCGATTCACAACCAATTAGGATAATCTTCATGTCTATTAACTGTTGCACAATCTGTCGAAATTCTGCACAATCTTCAATTGAATGCCCCATACCCCCATCGAAGTCACATCGTATTACTCCATCGAGAGCCATTTCTTTAATAATCAGGATTTGGATCCATCCGTATTTGCACATCTCTCTGAAAATAACTCTCATAGGAGTTCTAACATCAGCCACTTGACTCTTGAGAGTATGTTCCAAGAAGCTTTCGATGGCATTGACTCCTGAGCATTCATGATTTGGCATAGGACCTTGTGCCACTTTTGGAGCATCTTTCTGAAAGATCAATCATTTGGCATTAATCAGATCTTGCATCTTAAACTTCAAAGCCTTAAAATTCTCGGTGGAATGACCCGTGGCCCCATCGTGATACTCACATTGAGCGTTTGGGTCATACCGCTTCGGATAAGGAGGGTCCATTGGTCTTGTCGGGATAAGAGTCAGCATGGATTTAATCACAAGTTGACGGAATAGTTCAGTGTAGGTCATGGGTATCGGGTCAAAACACACTAGTTTATTTCTGAGTTATAAGACGGTCTTGTTTGGTTTGGGTTTGGGTTTAGGGGTTGAAAAATTTGAGGTGGCAAGGTAGGGTGTGTTTGAGGATGAGAAGGGTGTGATGGTCGGTAGGGTGTCATCGAATGCTGTGGTTGTGGATTTGGAAATTGTGAGGTGGCAGCGATGTATGGCTGGTTGGCTTGGTGATATGGAGGTGGTGGTAATATGGGGTGTATTGGGTTTGGAAGGCATGTGTTTGGTTTGGTCTAAATTGATTTGGTTTCTTTTGTTCAAAGGTTACTGCATGTGCTTCTCCTCCTTTCTTTTTCACGAATGGGGCCTTTTTTGAGCCATTCGCTACTGAAGTCTCGTTGATCTTGCCATTCCTCATTCCACTTTCAATTCTCTCACCGTTGATGACCATGTCATAAAAGTTCGATGACACACTCCCGATCATTCTATCATAGAAGGGCGACAGGAGTGTATCAATGAATATTGCTATAATTTTTATCAGCTAATGGAGGCTCCACCTGAGCAGCCAGTTCCCGCCATCATTGTACATACTCTTTGAAAGTCTCTGTGTCCCTTTTTGACACATTTTGGAGTTGCATCCTATCGGGAGCCATGTCAATATTGTACTTGTATTGCTTCAGGAATGCATCCGCTAGATCTTTGAAGGATCGGATGTGTGTCCGCTCAAGATGCGTGTACCAATTTGAAGCTGCCCCGGTTAAACTGTCTTGGAAGAAATGAATGAAGAGCTTATCATCTTGGGCATATGATGCCATCTACCTCACATACATGGTCAAATGGTTTTTGGGACAAGTGGTTCCACGATATTTGTCAAAATCGGGCACCTTAAATTTCGGTGGAATTACAATATTTGGCACCGGACAAAGTTCTGAGGCATCCCGAAGACCTTAAATATTTACCCCTTCAATGGCCCGCAGTCTTTCCTCTAGCACTTCCAACTTTTCTTTAGATTGGGAATTCTCTCCCGACTGATTCACTGGAGTTTCACCGTACATATTATGGGGAAATGAATATGGCATGTAGGAGGATCCAAAGTTTGGCATCATTTGAGTCCATAATGTAGGGTGTATTGTGGGGGTTTTGGATTGGCAGAAGGTGTCATTATCAGGGTGTTACCATCTGTAAGGTTGACAGTTTGTGTTTGTGGCATTTCGACAGCATTGGTGGGGGTTTGTGTCTGGGTGGTATGTTCGGAGTTTAGAATGTCATCCTGTGGGACGGGGGCCGTTGGTGGCACAAATCCACGAGGCAAGTCGTATAGGGGATTGTTCGGGTCAAATGAAAGATGAGTTTGGTTTCTTGGATAAACAGTGAGAGGCATCATGGCCCCTGGTTAGTTGAAGCCTTGAATAGGAATCTGAGCAAAACTGGGTGGGATAGGAGGTGTGTTTGGATGTCCTTCGTTTGAGGCTGAAGGGTTCTCCTCTGTGTCCTTTTCCTTCTGCATTGCTTGTAGGATCTCCATCATATTAGTCATCCGATCCTTGATTTGACTGACTTCATCCCTGATCTCTTAGACTTCTTCTAGTTCATCCACCATGGCTCTTGTCTGTGATCGAGTGCGATAAGGGTGTATTGGAGTAATTGTTCAGAAAAGTCCCACTAAATTAATCAAAACAATAAAGTAAGAACATGACAGAAAATGCAAAAGCTTTAGTGAAAACCACCTTTGGAGTTTTTTTTTTTTGAGTTAACACATTGTGACTGACAAGAGATGGTCCCTCCATCCCACACAGAGCATTGTGCTCATAAGATGAAATGGAGTTGACAACAAATCTAGGGGAAAAACATATCTCCACAATAGACGTTGTCTTAAACACACTAGCAATGCAAATTCTGAATTGATACATCCCGACCTACCCTTTGCGCGGAAGGAAGAATCCTATAAGGCAAAGATGTAGTTGACAACATACTAAAGGGAGACCATGCTCCACGATAGTCGTCGTCGCAAGTCAAGTTAAGAGTTGGAGTGCGAATGAGTCATAGAGGCAAGAACATATTTCATTAAAAACTCCTCAAAGCAATACATAGATTGGGATTACATCATTGTCAAATAAAATTTTCAACATTGTTACAAGATTTTCATCCTAAAGTCAACAACTTAGGTCTCTTTCTTTGTTGCCCTTGAACAAACCCTCCACACATTTGTATAAAATTGTCCAACTCAGATGGGAGACGCAGCATAGGGTCCGCACGGATTTATTTCTCTGCTTTCTCAAAGCGTCGGACAAAATTCCAAATGCAATGGCATAGCTCCAACTTCACGCTCACATATCTCTTTTTCCATATGTCAATATCTATCCCTTGCTCTCGCACCTCTTCTCTCCATCACATCACAACATTCATTGCTTGAACCACTTGATCATGATAATGCTTTGCTGAGGTCCACCCTAAATCGCACTGCTTCTTGATTTTGACTAATAGGATATTCAGATCTTTGACCTTTTGTACCAATTCTTCAGTCATCCTACTTTGTGCACAAATTTTCTTCTGTAAGTTGCTATTGACTCCCTTTTGTCGATTAACCACCGCCTCCAATGGCTTTCTCATACCTCCTTGCTGGATGACTTCTTCTTCTAACTGACGCTTTTTTTTCTTAGTTGATGCCTCTCCGCTGTCAAGGACAATACTTTACTTTCAAGATTCTGGATCTTATCCATGATGCTTGGTGAGACCTTATCTGTATTCTTCTGGACTCTTGAGGTTGTGGAGATATCTGCACACAAATCTTTTAAGTGTTTATTTTCCTTTGTTAACTTGTCACAACGCTTCTAACCAATGACTATTTTCAACTCGGCATCTTACTTTTGTTGTTCCATTTCCTTCATTTGTGCTTCCAGAACTTTTAGTTGTTCTGCCATTTGAGTTACCAAAGGGGAGTAATGTTTATCTTTCGTGCTTTCTACAGGAATGTTGACGGGACCTTTCCTTGATTTTCTCCATGCTTCATATTATGAGACAATGATTAGGATTGGTCGGCCCAATGGTGCTCTCCCTGCCATCCTCACATTTTCCCATGCATTTATAACTTCTTTTGCCAACAACTTGGTATTCTCCCCATCCTCGTATCGGAAACAGCATCCGCCGAGTTGTTCTTCTAGCGGCACGGTTTGCGTTCAACAAAGTTGTCGTAAGGCTATGGTGGGTGTGTAGGATATGAACCCTCTTGGGCCCATCAAAGGAACATTAGGATAGTCACCACAACTATAAATGATATCTTTCCCCTACTGACCTTCGTACCATGGACATACCCACTTAAAAGAGTCCCTTTCCACTTTGTCAAACTCGTTCTTCCATTCCTCTTCATTTAGCTGTCTTATAGGGATGTTATGGAAGCCTCTTAGTGGATTTGAATAGTGGTTGATATGGCCTTTTGCATACATGTGAGTCATGACCCATTGATGAGCCTCTGTTTAACTGGTTTTATAACTAGTAAAGACCTTGGCTTTGTGCTTATTTTATATCATTTTCACCCAAATTAGACTTGATTGTCCTTAAGTAGTATTTTGAGTCTGTAAAGTGTTTTTAAGTTAATTTAGTTGATTTAGAGTGAATAAAGTACTTACTTTTATTTTCTATTTTCAGGTTAATAAAAAGGAATAAATCTGGAGCTTTCGCCCCGCGAGAAGTCTGCTCGCCCCGCGAACCAGAAGGTGACTGTTCCTGAAATTGCAAAACTTTCTGTCTCGCCCCGCGAAGACTGGACTCGCCTCGCGAATAATGCTACCTTGGAAAAGTCAGAGACGATCACGGTTTGGGCATGCTGGAGGTCACGGGCGTTACAGTTGGGAATTTGAAGAGTTCGCCTCGCGAAGATATGCTCGCCTCGCGAGAAGACCAAGAGTTACAGACCTTTCATGTTATTCGCCTCGCGAGCAGTGCTTCGCCTCGCGAGGACTTGGATTCCAGAAACGTGTATATAAGTAGTCTTAGGCAGAACTGAAAGGCGGGTCAGAATTAGCCAGTTTTGGCTAGTTTCTGAGCTTGTTAGTCTTTTGTTTTTCTTAGTTTATTGTTTTCTTCTGTAATGGAGAGCTAGTCTCCTAGGATTAATCTACTGCAATTGGTTTCTATTAACACTTGAGGTTCTGTATTCCTTGTTTAGTTGCTTTTCTCTTTTCAATGCCATGCTGTATGTTTCTGTTTGTTATTTCAGGAATGTATAGTGTGGTATTGTTTCATTTCGGTGATGTAATGTTCCTATATATAATCGCGTTTGTTATTTCGCGTGTGTTCATTCATGTTCGTTTGTTCATGAGAGCTTAACCCCGTTTGTTATTTCGGGAATAGGAACATACATCTGTAGTAGCGGTTTTCGTTTGTTAATTGTTGCTACAACCGGGAGGGGATTAGTATCTGCTTAGGATTTGCATGAATCAATGATAGTGGGAAACTGAGAACAGTAGGTTAATCGCTTTTGTTTATTTGCTAATTTCTTAACTGCTTTGTTTCTTTTCTCTGTTTTTGATTTGTTTTGTTAATTTAGTTTTAATCTCAAAACCCCCATTTCTAACTTTTACTAATTTTCTGTTAATAATAACAACAACTAAAGAGTCCTTGAGAGACGATACTCGAGTTGTCGCACTATACTGCATTATTTTTATAATCGCTCGTTCTTTTTGGCGCGTGGCGACAGCGTGGTCACCCATACATAGAGAAACTGTGCACAACATCGGAGCTTCCCCTTTAGATGCCGCTGGCAAAATTCTAGTGTCAAAAGCGTTTCAGCTAATACTACCAGCACTGGGTTTCCCTTTCTTTCTACTATGAAGAACACGTCCATTGCTGCTTGATCTATCATGTCTAGCACTGATGGAAATAGAACCAACCCATATATTGTTGGTGGCAATACCCTCTCAAAGGTTTCCCAATCTTGTCGGTCCATTAATGATATGATCCTAAAAAGAAGCATGTAAATTATCGGATCTATCCTTGAGTGACTACCAAAATTATAGAAGAATAAATACAAAAATGGATGAAGGTAAGAAATGGAATATTGTGCCACAAACCAAGGTGGTTTGATAAGCCTATGAAGTTCGCCACAAGAAACTTGGATTCTTGATAAGAACAAGAGTTGGCTCAACCAAGAACCAAGGAGAACAAAATTATCACAATATGGAGTTTAATCCAAAATTAACATCAAAGTTGTATTTCATCATGTAATAGGTGTGTACATATAGCATAGGGAAATAAAAACCAAAGGTCAACATAAGGTGACATAAACTCGTAATAACTAGACATAACTCTCCACTAAGTGGTTATTAAAAGAACATAACTATCCTACTCAAGAAAAATAATAAAAAGTGGTTCCATAACTTCTAAAGGAGTTACCTAGGCATGGAAGCCAAAGGTTGCCCTCCTTTTAAGTTCCAAAACGTGCCAACCACCTTTCCTAATGGGCCTTTCTCATTCATTAAGTTTAGTGTAGCCCAATTAACATAAAACTCATTTAAGGTCCAAGAATTCGTATTAAACTTCTAGCCCGATTTTCACCATGATAGAAGCCGAATAAGGTCAAGACACTTGCGATATATTTTGTATATAATTTCATAATCTTTCCAACGAACCAAAGAATGCATCAATCGGAGATCTGTAGCTCAAGATACAGCCAAAACAAGTATACGGGTTTATCAAAATGAAAATAAAATTTTCATCAAAAATTAATTTGGCCTAAAATTGGATATCATTCTTGGTTTGCATCATTCCCTCCCTCTTGAAGAGAATTCAACCTCAAATTCATTGCTTTTCGGAATGCCTTCATCCTCCGGGTTCAAACATAACTCTTTTGAATCCATGGGGCACCTATCTTGGAATTGCTTCTTCAACTTTCTTCAAAATAGAGTCGTCATCTCTAGGCAAAGAGTTTGCATTAGTAGTCAAACAAGCATCTTTATATATATATATATATATATATATATATATATATATATATATATATATATATATATATATATATATATATATATATATATATATATATATATATATGTTACTTTGCCAACAATGCTCCCTTCACCTTATTTGTTTTTATAAGAAGACTCTCAATTCTTTTTTCAGCCTCAATCTTGTTCTTTTTATTTTCCCTTCAAAAAATGCATTCTCCACCTTTTTCTCATGACTTTATTTTTTTATTACTTCTCCTTCTTTTCTTTTCTCATTCAACGAACCTCTTCCTTTTTCTCACTCATTTTTATTTTCTAACTCTCTCCTTTCAAGTACATTTGATCTTCATACACTTGTTTTGGTGACAATGATCCAAGAGTAATTTTGCGATTATTAAATACAAAAGAGTACCTATTGTTGTAGGCATCATATTTTGCTTCTCGTTCAGCCCTCCAAGGACGTCCAAGTACCAAGTGCCTCGTTTCTATAGGCACAACATCACATAACACCTCATCTTCATATCTCCCAATTTGGAACGACACTCATACTTGTTTGTTCACCATCATGTCACTGAGGTCACTAAACTCCGGGATGCACCAAAGCTTATACGGTTGTGGATGCTCTAGAATAGGAAGCCCCAACTTTTGCACCATGGTGGTGCTAGCTAGGTTGACGTAACCCTTTCTATCAATGACCAAGCTACATATCTTGTCCTTCACATAGCATCTAGAATAGAAAAGATCCTCCCTTTGTTTGGCATCATTTTTATTCATTGGTGACTCCATGAAGAACCCACCAAGAAATATTCAAGCTTCCGAAAAAAAAATCGAAGAACAAAATCAAAAGTCACTCTAGGAAGGATGGCTCTGGATACCAAATGATATGATCCTAAAAAGGAGCATGTAAATTATCGGATCTATCCTTGAGTGACTACCAAAATTATAGAAGAATAAATACAAAAATGGATGAAGGTAAGAAATGGGATATGGCGCCACAAACCAAGGTGGTTTGATAAGCCTATGAAGTTCGCCACAAGAATCTTGGATTCTTGATAAGAACAAGAGTTGGCTCAACCAAGAACCAAGGAGAACAAAATTCTCACAATATGGAGTTTAATCCAAAATCAACATCAAAGTTGTATTTCATCATGTAATAGGTGTGTACATATAGCATAGGGAAAGAAAAACCAAAGGTCATCATAAGATGACATAAACTCCTAATATCTAGACATAATTCTCCACTAAGTGGTTATTGAAAGAACATAACTATCCTACTTAAGAAATATAATAAAAAGTGGTTCCATAACTTCTAAAGGAGTTACCTAGGCATGCAAGACAAAGGTTGCCTCCTTTTAAGTTCCAAAATGTGCCAACCACCTTTCCTAATGGGCCTTGCTCATTCATTAAGTTTAGTGTAGCCCAGTTAACATAAAACTCATTTAAGGTCCAAGAATTCGTGTTAAAATTCCATCCCGATTTTCACCATGATAGAAGCCGAATAAGGTCAAGACACTTGAGATGTGATTTGTAGATAATTTCCTAATCATTCCAACGAACCAAAGAATGCATCAATCAAAGATTCGTAACTCAAGATACAGACAAAACAAGTATATGAGTTTATCAAAATGAAAATAAATTTTTTATCAAAAATTAATTTGGCCTTAAATTGGATATCATTGGTTTGCATCAATTAATTTCTTCAAATGATTTTCAAGAAAAGTTATGGTCAATCCTCGCGAGTTTGAGTGCCCGATCAAGTTCACATAATTTTCAGGAAGCCCTAGTAACCATGCTATGCTTGTAGTGGTCAAGTATTTCCCCAGGTGAAAGTACACGATGAGATTTTTATGTATTGGCAACCTTAACAGGCAAGCATATTCTTCAATGGTGGGTGTAATGTCCATGTTTGGCAACTCAAAACATTTGAGGTGTGGATTCCAATACTGACTTAGAGCACTCAAAGCAGCAGTCTCAACAATTAGGTCCAAGATCCATCCATAATTCTTGATGAAGCTTCTTCGATGTTCTTGAGGCAAAGATCGACTCAATTCTTTCAGATTCTCTAATGAGTTCAATATCACCCAGGAACTCTTGGTGGTGGGAGCATTGCTAGTGTGTCTGACTTTTTCCATTTCTTGTTATCAAGGGTGTTATCTCTCACCAAATCATCCGTGCAAGGGAAATTTTACTTTATTAATAACATTTGGAAAGCAAATTTACTTATGAATGAGAGTGTAACAAGATGCATGAATGAATGACATATTAACAATGCATGACCTAAAGTACTACATGCACGAGCATACAATTAATAATAATGAGTGTAACATGATGCATGAATGAATGGCATGTTAAGATGTATGTGGGATGCATGCAGAAAATCATTATGACGCATGGGATATAAATGTGATTATTCATGTTGCAGAAAAAGGCAGAATGCGCTCCCTTTTGTCCTACATAGGTCATATCCTAAAGTTTGAACTTATGAGGTCAAGACCCTAGTTTGGTAGGTTGCTAATGACATTTTATGTGCATGACTTTCGGGACAGATCTAGACCCCTAAACATATGGTTCCCGGATTACCCTCATCTAAAAAGATAAAGACCCGAATACATGAACCTCACCACAGGGACCAATAAGTCACAATATGGCAGTCCATGTTCCGGTAGCAATCCGAGCGGGAGAATCAATGGCTGCCAGGGATGCAAAAGCATCACAATAACATCACTGAAGCCCCTTCTAATCTTATGGCATTCCAAGACTCGGGTATAGAGCCCAAAATTTTGTGAATATGTGATGGTGATGTGTGTGCTCGGAGCAAACAAACCTGCACAAAACCTAAAAAAAATTATCCTCAAACCTGCAAAAGAACAACCAACATTTAAAAGAGTTCTCTATCCTAAGGTTGTAGGAATATACAAAGACATTTGTGAGAACATATAAAACTATTTACGAAAATAAACAAAAGGGGTAAAGTTAATACTTTTAAAGTTATTAAAATAAATTGCACAAACAACTATGATAGGCCCGACTCTCAAAATTCCCAGTGGAGTCGCCAGCTGTCGCGACCTTCCCGTCCGGGCGCAGCGAAAAATGGTAAAAACAGAGGAGTCACCACCAATATTTTATTTGGAAAAACATTGGAAAAACCATTTATTTTAAGGAAACTGATCTTAAAAAAAAGATAGAGATATTTGAGTCTGGGAGTCGGTTACGAGTAGGGAAGGTGTTAGCACCCTACATCGCCCGTTTAAAAAAAATGGTACCTTAAGTTAATTGTGCAAAATAATTTTAATGACCTTTGAAAATATTTTTTTTACCCCATTTTGAAAATTAAAATAAAATGAACACAATAAAAGGGAAAACAAAATTTTGGCTTGACAGAATGATTGATTCTGCTCCTACGTATTCCCGGGTGCAATGGGAAACTCAAAGCCACGCAGTTCTTGTAGAAAAAAGTTTGATTAGATGATTGATTTTATTTTGGGAAAGATTTGATTTTGTAGATGATTTCTGGAAAGGTATTTTATTTTAAAATTAATCCACTCATGCACAGGGTTCAAGATAGCGGTGCTATACGATAAACACTTACAATTCATACATCACTTGAGGATGAAAATTCATACATCAACGTCGTAGATTGTTGCGTGAATTCAAATACATTTTTATTTTAATAGAATTTTATTAAAAGGGTAAATTAAAAAAAAGTGTTTATTATTTTTAAAAAAGTGAATTCACTTTTGCACAGGGTTAAAGATAGCAAAGCTATATGATGAACCCTTACAATATATACGACACTCGAGAATGAAGAATCATACATCAACGCCGTAGATTGTTGTGTGAACTCAAATGAGATTTTTATTTTAATTTTGTAACAAAAAAAAGATTTAACAAGGATTTTTCTTTCAATTGAATTTTTTAGACTAAACATTTTTCTTTTCTAAAAAAAAAAGATGAAAATTCATACATCAATGCCATAGATTGTTGTGTGAATTCAAATACATTTTTATTTTAATAAAATTTTTATTAAAAGGGTAAAATTAAAAAAAATGTTTAATATTATTTTTAAAAAAGTGAATTCACTCTTGCACAGTGTTAAAGATAGCAAAGCTATATGATGAACCCTGACAATACATACGACACTCGAGAATGAAGAATCATACATCAACATCGTAGAGTGTTGCGCGAACTCAAAGGATATTTTTATTTTAATTTTGTAACAAAAAAAGGTTTAACAAGGATTTTTATTTTAATTGAATTTTTTAGATTAAACATTTTTCTTTTCTAAAAAAAAAGATGAAAATTCATACATCAATGTCATAGATTGTTGTGTGAATTCAAATACACTTTTATTTTAATAAGTTTTTTATTAAAATGGTAATTTTTTTTTAAAAAAAAGTGTTTATTATTAATTTTTAAAAAAGGGAATTTACTCTTGCACAAGGCTAAAGATAGAAAAGCTATATGATGAACCCTTATAATACATACGACACTCGAGGATGAAGAATCATACATCAACGTCGTAGATTGTTGCGTGAACTCAAAGGAGATTTTTATTTTAATTTTGTAACAAAAAGGTTTAACAAGTATTTTTCTTTTAATTGAATTTTTTAGACTAAACATCTTTCTTTTCTAAAAAAAAGGTCTGACCCAAATGAAAGGGGGCCAATGTGCTAGGACAAAACAAGCACCCAACTTTGGGTCACATGCTGCCATTACAAGCCCAATACCATCAGATCCTAATAACAAAATAATAATTTAAAACAAACAATAAAAAACAAAAAGAAATAAAAGGGGAAAGAAGAAAGCCAACATAGCCTCCATTATTACGTTACCAAAGAAGAGGGCCAAGGAGAAAACTGGAACCAGTGGCATTTGCGGCGGAGGTAAGCAACTATGATGCCGGCGAGGCAGAAGAATCGAACTCAATGTCCTCTGCCATGGTTACAATGCAGGGTCCCTTTCATATTTCCAATCTCATTATTCTGTATTTTTTGAGTTTTTTCTTTGTGCTGCAAAAATCTCTTTTGTTTCTGTTAAATACCTTTCCATTGATTCAGGTTTGACTCTAGTTGAGAGGAGGTAGCAGTATTACTTGTTCCAAAATTTATTTCTTGATGCTTGAATTTTGAAAACCATTTTTGTTACAAAATGCTTAACAATGTCATTGCTATTTTGGCTTCTGAAATGCATTTAAAGAATTTGGCCTTTCCCCTTGGCCTTGTACGTTGAACTTCTGGCTATTTCTAAAAAAAAAATTATTTTATTTTTGATTTTAATAAAAGAAACTAGACCATGAGATTAAGTAAATAGGTTGGGCTATATGGATATGGGCCAAAACATGGAAACCTCTTTTTATTGATTTGGGTTTGGAGCATGAGCTAAAAAGATATCTTCAACAATGAAGTGAAATTGGGCTCATTAAAAACAAAAATCCTTTTTTTCTTGCAAATTTATTTTTATTTTTTTAATTATGTTTATTTTTTTTTAGAAAAAACATTAATTAAAAGGATATCCAGACAAAATTAAGTGTTCACAATCTCAAACCTTTTCTTTTCCCTTTCTTCCTCAATACCACCACCACAGTCATGACTATCACTGGAGAAACGAAGCTCTTGCAGTCGAGCGCCGGTGTGGAGTGTAAGTTTCACTACTTTCACCTTCTTTTCTTTTCTCTGTTTATTCTCCTACATTTCATCTTTGGTTTTTCTATTCTCCCTGTCATTTCTCCGTCACCCACCCCTCATTTCTTCTCTCTTTCCCATATTGCAGATCTGGCCGTGGTGGAGGTTGTCTGCAATGTCATCCACAGTCTCTATCTTCTACGAGCAATCGCTCCCACCACCTATTGGTCACCGATGAACTTGCCCAAGCCCATGTTGCGAGATCCATCGCCACCACTGCAAGCCTTCTCATTTATCTTAAGTTGTTTTTTTTTTCATTTTTTTCCCTTTACTATTTTTTAGTGTTATGTAACACCCCGGTTTTTACCATTTCTCAATATCGGTAAAATATATCAGTTTATATTATTTTATTGGAATAATAATTATTTTGGACACTAAGTTTTGTTATTTTATGATGCTTAATCTTGAGTAATTAATTTATTCTTTTAAAAGTTATTTTATTAAGTGCGTCAGCACTGCCTTTTTCCAGTATAAGTACTTTTACTAGACAATAATATTATGTTATTGTCCCTATTATTATTTGTCTAGAAAAATATTTTAAATGATATGATTGAAAGAAAATTATTTTCATATCTTACTCTATTTAATTTTAGATTTGAAAATAAATTGGTTTGACAGTAATCGAAGATAAAATGTTGGACTGTGGATTTTCTTAGTTGATCAGTTCAACTATCAATCTCCACTTTATTTCAAATTTTGAAAGTATATATTTGTCACCCTTTATTTTTAGATTCAAAAGCCAAAAACGTATTTAATTTTAGACTCAATATTTATCACTCACTTTTGTACCTATCACTAAATAATAAGTTAAAAACTCAACTTTTTCTTCTCTCTCTCTCACTCAACGCCCCCAAACTCTTTTCTCTCTATTTCTTTCTTTTCTTCTTTCTGTTTCAGTCAAAACTAATTTCTCCTTTTCTCCTTTAACTTCATCTTCCTCCTTCCTCTCATCATAGCAGCGCCGCCCACTGCTCCTGGACCGTAGCCGGAGTCGCGTAGCAGTCGTACCCCATTCATCCTTCTCTGCTCACGTTCCTGTAGGTGAGATCAGAGCCACTCACTCGTGGTACCGGTCTGCTTCGAAACCGCTGCGAGCTCCACCAGGGTAAGCTCTTTAAGCCGCCATTAGTGGTGGTTCTCCACCTCTTTTGTGATGTTGAACCTTCTTTTCTTCTTTCATGAGGTTTAACTTTTGTTTTGTTGAATCTATGGTGATGTCCAAAACACACTGCCGATGTCCTCTGTAGCCTGCCGCCGCGCCGGTTGGCTTTCCAGCCACCATGTCCTCTCCTCTTCACCTTGTGAAATAAAGTGTTTTAATCAACTTAGAGTAAGTGTTTGATGATGAATGATCGACTGTTAGATTTGTCTGATTATTGAAACTACTTTGACTCCCTCTACGGGATGTTGTTATGGTTGTGGTTATTTGGGGGAAACAGGTTTTATGATTTTCGGGAGTGGATAAGAGCTGTTTAGAGGAAATTGGAACGTCGAGTTGGGGTTTGAACCTGAGTAGTTTCGTGGTTAGAGGAGCTAATTATTGAATGCGTCAAGGAGAGAATCTTTTATGGTCTGCAAAGGTAAAAGGAGTTTACCTGGAGAGTTTTAGTAGTCACATACTTATTGTCGTGTTTGAATGTTTGTTAATTTTTAAATCTTTGTAATGATGTCTTGTCTGAATTGTTTAGAGTTTGATTGGAGTTTTTAATGTTATTGTTTGTTGATTATATTACTGTTTTGCTTGACTGTGATTGGCTGATGGCATGACACTGGTCATTGCTTGTTAATCAAGATTAAGACATTAAAGTACCTTAACTCAGAAATATCGAAAATGTGGTGTTTTGTTTTCTATGGAAAATGAGAAGAAAATCCTAAATGATGAAAGTGTGAAGATAGAACAAAGTTAGGAAAGAAAGAAAATGGGAAATATCAAAATTCATGAAAAGGTTTAAAGAATTTTTGAAAATAAAAGTCTTTTGAAAACAAAGATTTTAAGGCTTTACAAAAGTGTTTTCAAAAATGGAAAAATTTAGAGAAAATGTCTCTTTGATAAATCGATTTGTAAGAATTTCGTAGTTGGTTTTAAAGTGAGAAAAGGATTTTTGAAGTTTTCTAAGTTTATGGTAAATGGATTTATAAAAGAAAAGGTTTTGGTGAAAAATGTATTTCTAAGAATGAAAACGTATTTGTGGCACAAAGTTGAGAAGACTTTGATATTGTGTTTTCTAATTTAGCTTTCACTATGCGAAAAAGAAAATCATGTGGAAAGAAATGAAAGTGAAAAGGATCTAGTGTTTCGGATTGACGGGCTAGAGTTCCTATTTGAGTTTCGTGAGTGAGAAAACAATTGGATTTCATTTTCCATTTTTAGTTTTTCACCGTACGAAAACCTCTAGAAAGAGATTGAAAAAGAAAGGACCTAGTGCTCCGGATTGACGGGCTAGAGTTCTTGTTTTGAGTTTTGAGGAAAAAGAAAGGACCTAGTACTCCGGATTGACGGGCTAGAGTTCTTGTTTGGAGTTTTGAGAAAGTAGAAAGGACCTAGTGTTCCGGATTGACGGGCTAGAGTTCCTATTCTAGTTTCGAGGAAAGATAGAACCTAGAATTCCGAGACGTCGGACTAGTGTTCGGTTGTGAAGGAGATTGTGAATCATGGATTTTATTGATAAAATCCTATGTGAGTATTAAAATTTAATTTAATACTTGATTAAAAGTAGTCGAGAGCATAAGCCTGGACCAGGAAAGAACGATGCGAAAAAGAAAATGAAAAATGAGAACACCTTGTTTTACATGCATAGTCTTGCTTTTATGCTGTTGTGGCAGACGTGCCATTGTGTATTCGAGCTACAGTTTCACAAAGGGTGAACTGACAAAGTGAATAGTTACGGACCAAAGACGACTCCTTTAGTTTTTGGGTCTTCAGGGACATTTGGGTTCGAACTCCACGAAATGTTTGGGGCTTTGCAACCTCTTGTCGTTGAAATAGGCTACCCTGCTCGAATTGTACTCAATCAAGAACTATTCTGTATTATTTAGGTGAGATGTGATACCCCAGAACAATTCGGGATTGGACCTAAGTTGAGAGGCCGACCCAAACGCGTGAGACAATTGTGTTATGGGCATTATCGCGATCCTATCATGCTCGACGAAGGGAAGTTTGGATCTTCGGAGATTAGTGAACTAGATAGTAAATATTGAAGTGACATGAAATGTTTTTCAAAATGCATTTGATTGTCGAGAATGGATCCCTGTGTTTATGGTTATGATATATTGTATGTCATTGTGTGAGAGTCGTGTATGTGACTGCTATGATAAAACTCATATGTCGGTATCTCACCTTTACATTATTTCTGTTTGGTTTCTTTTGTGGTATTTTGGGTTAAGTGTACAGATGATGCCGATGAGTTCTTTGCGCCACTCGGAGGGATTGTTCCAACTTTTGAAGGAAGTTGATTTACTGGAATAACCATGGGGTCTTTTCCAGTAAGAGTCTCATAGTTCGACCAGCTTAGTCTATCGAGTCAAGTTTAGTTTTGGAGGAGTTTCATTTTTATTTTGCTTTATGGCTCTGAGAGAATTTTATTGGATTTATGTTATGTTTAAGAATGTTTATGGCTCAGAGAGCCTTTCTTTTTTATGAAAATGTAAATATATTAGCAGGTATTTTATTTGGGATGTTGGAATTACAAAGGTGACTCTGTCAAAATTTTTATAAAAAAATATCAATATGTATTTAAGTACTTATATAAATTATTTTCCGAAAGGAAACCGGCAACTTTTATTTTTTTTATTTTCGAAAGGAGTTAGATATGTAACGCCTAAAGGGGGTGTTACATTAGTGGTATCAGAGCTGGTCGAGTCTTTCGGGAACCTTGGGGAATAGGTCTGTTATGTTTTTTTTGTGTGATCTCTGATTGGTCACTATTTGAATTGTTTCCTTATCGAAGAAATGTGTGTGGCTTATAAGTATTTTGTTTTCTTGATGGGTTTCCAATTGTTTTACCTTGTAGGAAACCATAGCCAGTAAGTTGTGTTTTGGTTTATGTGTGGCACATTTGTTTATCCCTTGGGATTGTGTCAGACATTTGATGCAGTGTAACTGTTGTAGAGGATTTTCCAGGAGTGTTCCCTGGAAATGTTATAGGTTTGCTGCTTGCGTAGGATATTGATTTTCGATCGATCTAGTTTCTAGATTCAGTTTGATCTCAATAACCTTCTGTGTGATGTCAACTACAACGTTGGTCGAGTTAGATGACTCGATTCAACTGAAAGATCTATGGTCTAAGCAGCTTGTTGGACTGAGTGTTTTCCGTAGGAAGCACCAATGTTGTGTGATGGTTCAAGACACTGTGTAGATTTCTAACAAACTCAACAAAATGATGATCAAGAATGAGTATTCTCTGCCATGCGTAGTTGATTTGATAGATCACTTGCGAGGAGTTGTTGCCTTCTCAAAGATCGATTTGAGGATGGATTGTCACTGGATTAGAATGGGGACCTATCAAATGTTTTTGCGTTGTTGACTCAGTTTATAAGAAAAAAATCAACTCTTCACATGTTTGAGAAACTGACTAAGTTGTTCGTGAACGTGCCCGATTCAAAGTGACCATACTAAGCTTGTCTGGAAAGACCTGTGTGCTTGTTGGAACCAAGGCAAGATGATTTGAATCTTCAACCTTGGATGAGTGTCTCATGTGTAAGAAAAACTCTTCACTGTACTATTTGATCCTTACGAATTTGTAATTTGACAATTTGTCTCTTGAGTTCCTATGGATGTATTAGACAATCACAGCGGTGTAGTTTTTAAGTGTTATACAGATTTTTCTGATTTTGATTTGAAATCTGTCAGAACTCATAAATTAATTAGGCTAGTTCTTTGTACCAAGAACGAATTCTCTTGGGATTAGGAACTATTAATCCTTTGATTTCCTAAGTCCACTGGAAGTTCTTGTGAAAGGAGGAACTTTATTAGAGTCATGGTTGTAATTATGTATTAGCTATGCATTTTTACACTCATGAACCTAATTGAAGAATCTTTTTCATACTGGATGTTCCGGTATCTTTCAAATTGATGGAATTCTTCTTTATGTTTTTGTGAAGGTGAAATCAAGAAATTTTTTTTCTTAAAAATTTCTTTCTGTGATCTCCAAGAGCATGTCTTATTGTAGTTCGAAAGGACTTGTCATCCTTGATCAACTTCACCCTACGTATTTTTTCCAAACGACATTGACGTGACCTACCTCAAGAGTTATAAGGATGGGTATCGGATTCATATCAGCAAGTCAGAGTTAGTCGAGTACAGTGAAGGAGAGATAGTTTGACGTTAGAGACCTCTTTTGCTAAAGATGTTGGCATCGCAATGAAGGTTGTCGTGGGTTATCGAGTATCTTCAAGAGTTTTAATTAGTTCGAGTGATCGTGGACAGGTTGATGAAGTCAACACATTTCTTATATGTTAAAATCCACTATGCAGTGGAGAAGCTAAATGAAGTAGGTATCAGAGGATTGAACAGACTTCATGGAGTATCTTCCAGCATCGTTCCCAAATGAAGACCCGAAGTTTATTAAGGTTTGTCGGTAAAGTCCGCTCTAAGTGTGGAGGACCAAGTTGAGGCTAAGCTCAATGAATCATTCTCAAATCGAGTGGGTGAGCGAGAAAATGATATGATCTTTAGGAGGTTGGTTTGGGAGTAAGTGTAGTATTTGACTACGATCATCCCTTTAGTAGGATGAATAAGAGGTGATAGGAATTTGTTGAGATATAGATATGACTGGCAAGATGGGAACCCTAAGATCCACATCATTAAGTTTGTTGATTTCAATAGATTTTAACATGATCGAGGCAAAATATCGTTAAAGAAAATCTAAGGGAATGATCAGAGGTTTGTAGTTAAGATGGATTGTACGAGTTTAGAAGTAAAAGGAAAGTGTCTATAGTAGTTTCACCTAAGTTGATTCGAATCAAAAGAGATAAACTCTTACATTATCTAAATTGTTAGGAAAATTCAAAGTTGATGAGTTGGATAATCATACCTGGCGTGTTGTATTTTGATTTCAGTTGACCTTGAGAAGTTTTATGGTGTTTTGATTGGAGACTTGCAATATGTAATGGTGATATAATCTGGAAAAGTAGACTATGTTCAGAAGGGTTAAGACTACAATTGGATACCTGGAGTAAGAAGTTGATGCTTGTTGAGGTAAATTTAGTTTTGATCTTAGTAATGACTACGAGAGTTGAATGTGTGGAAAGCAGTTTGCTAGTGGATCAATAATTTGAAAATAGAAATGATTAAGTTTTGATTTTGATATTCATGTAGGAGGAATTGAGATAAAATGTCCTGGACATTGAATATAATGTGGTGGTAGAGAATTTCGAGGATGAACGAGAACGCCGTAAGAATCGATTAGGTATATGGAGTTAGCAATAAGAGGAATGAAGCGACTAGAAATACAACATAAAATCTTGGATAGGAACTGATGTGTGAAAGATGAAGGAAAAATTGTTAAGTACGGGAAGTATGGATTGAGGATAAGGGATTAAATTTTGAGGATAAATAGAACGAAGAATAAGTATGAATTTTGTTATTGAGTTTCAAATGTCATTTGAGGGAAAGTGAAATTCGAGAAGTACAATGTAGGATCTAGGGAGTAAGATGTAATTACAAGATCCTGTCTAGTTTCGATTCACGAAATTTCGAGGATGAAATTTTTTTTTAGTGAGGTAATAATGTAACACCCCGATTTTTACCATTTCTCAATATCGATAAAATATATCAGTTTATATTATTTTATTGGAATAATAATTATTTTGGACACTAAGTTTTGTTATTATATGACCCTTAATCTTGAGTAATTTATTTATTCTTTTAAAAGTTATTTTATTAAGTGCGTCAGCACTTCCTTATTCCAATATAAGTACTTTTACTAGACAATAATATTTTGTTATTGTCTCTATTAGTATTTGTTTAGAAAAATATTTTAAATGATATGATTGAAAGAAAATTATTTTCATATCTTACTCTATTTAATTTTAGATTTGAAAATAAATTGGTTTGACAGTAATCGGAGATAAAATGTTGGACTGTGGATTTTCTTAGTTGATCAGTTCAACTATCAATCTCCACTTTATTTCAAATTTTGAAAGTATATATTTATCACCCTTAATTTTTAGATTCAAAAGCCATAAATGTATTTAATTTTAGACTCAATATTTATCACTCATTTTTGTACTTATCACTAAATAATAAGTTAAAAACTCAACTTTCTCTTCTCTCTCTCTCACTCGATGCCCCCAACTCTTTTCTCTCTATTTCTTTCTTTTCTTCTTTCTGTTTCAGCCAAAACCCATTTCTCCATTTCTCCCTTAACTTCATCTTCCTCCTTCCTCTCACCATAGCAGCGCCGCCCACTGCTCCAGGACCGTAGCAGGAGTCGCGTGGCCGTCGTACCCCGTTCATCCTTCTCTGCTCACGTTCTTGCACGCGAGATCGAAGCAACTCGCGCGTGGTACCAGTCTGCTTCGAAACCGTCGCGAGATCCACCACGGTAAGCTCCTTAAGCCGCCATTAATGGTGGTTCTCCACCTTTTTTGTGATGTTGAACCTTCTTTTCTTCTTTCATGAGGTTTAACTTCTGTTTTGTTTAATCTATGGTGCTGTCCAAAACACACTGTCGTCGTTCTCCATCACCTGTCACCGCGCCGGTTGGCTTTCCAACCACCATGTCATCTCCTCTTCACCTTGGGTAAGAGTTTTACCTTTAACCTCTTCTCTTTTGTAAATCCCTAAATTGATTTTGAAAACCCTAACCCTAAGATTTTGATTCCAGTTTCAAAGTGTGAAATTATCACTTGTTTTATGCAATTGGGACCGTGAATTAATGTTTCCCTAAACCAATTTTATTATTCTTTAATTTAAAATGAGTTTTCCCCAAATTGATTTAGGAACCCTAAAGTCCCAATCTGTTTTTAATTGAAATTATTTATGTTTTTTGTGAAATAATGTGCTTTAATCAACTTAGAGTAAGTGTTTGATGATGAATGATCGACTGTTAGATTTGTCTGATTATTGAAACTACTTTGACTCCCTCTACGGGATGTTGTTATGGTTGTGGTTATTTGGGGGGAAACAGGTTTTATGATTTTCGGGAGTGGATAAGAGCTGTTTAGAGGATATTGGAACGTCGAGTTGGGGTTTGAACCTGAGCAGTTTCGTGGTTAGAGGAGCTAATTATTGAATGCGTCAAGGAGAGAATCTTTTATGGTCTGCAAAGGTAAAAGGAGTTTACCTGAAGAGTTTTAGTAGTTACATACTTATTGTCGTGTTTGAATGTATGTTAATTTTTAAATCTTTGTAATGATGTCTTGTCTGAATTGTTTAGAGTTTGATTGGAGTTTAAATGTTATTGTTTGTTGATTATATTACTGTTTTGCTTGACTGTGATTGGCTGATGGCATGACACTGGTCATTGCTTGTTAATCAATATTAAGACATTAAAGTACCTTAACTCAGAAATATCGAAAATGTGGTGTTTTGTTTTCTATGGAAAATGAGAAGAAAATCCTAAATGATGAAAGTGTGAAGATAGAACAAAGTTAGGAAAGAAAGAAAATGGGAAATATCAAAATTCATGAAAAGGTTTAAAGAATTTTTGAAAAGAAAAGTATTTTGAAAACGAAGATTTTCTTTTTGGCTTTACAAAAGTGGTTTCAAAAATGGAAAAATTTATAGAAAATGCCTCTTTGATAAATCGATTTTTAAGAATTTCGTAGTTGATTTTGAAGTGAGAAAAGGATTTTTGAAGTTTTCTAAGTTTACGGTAAATGGATTTATAAAAGAAAAGATTTTGGTGAAAAATGTATATCTAAGAATGAAAACATATTTGTGGCACAAAGTTGAGAAGACTTTGATATTGTGTTTTTTGATTTAGCTATCACTGAGTGAAAAAGAAAATCATGTGGAAAGAAGTGAAAGTGTAAATGATCTAGTGTTCCGGATTGACGGGCTAGAGTTCCTATTTGAGTTTCGATAGTGAGAAAACAATTGGATTTCATTTTCAATTTTTAGTTTTTCACTGAACGAAAACCTCTGGAAAAAGAGTGAAACAAAAAGGACCTAGTGCTCCGGATTGACGGGCTAGAGTTCTTGTTTGGGCTAGAATTCTTGTTTTGAGTTTTGAGAAATTAGAAAGGACCTAGTGTTCCGGATTGACGGGCTAGAGTTCCTATTCTAGTTTCGAGTAAAGATAGAACCTAGAATTCCGAGATGTCGGACTAGTGTT
The DNA here is from genome assembly GCA_030762895.1 of Sophora flavescens. Taxonomy (NCBI): domain Eukaryota; kingdom Viridiplantae; phylum Streptophyta; class Magnoliopsida; order Fabales; family Fabaceae; genus Sophora; species Sophora flavescens. The sequence goes on from CM061063.1 coordinate 77,487,470, forward strand.
CGGTTGTGAAGGAGATTGTGAATCATGGATTTTATTGAAAAAATCCTATGTGAGTATTAAAGTTTAATTTAATACTTTATTAAAAGTAGTCGAGAGCGTAAGCCTTGGCGAGGAAAAATGAGAACACCTTGTTTTACATGCATGGTCTGGCTTTTATGCCATTGTGGCAGACGTGCCATTGTGTATTCGAGCTACAGTTTAACAAAGGGTGAACTGACAAACTGAATAGTTACGGACCAAAGAAAACTCCTTTATATTTTGGGTCTTCAGGGACATTCGGGTTCGAACTCCATGAAATGCTTGGGGCTTTGCAACCTCTTGTCGTGGAAATCGGCTACCCTGCTCGAAATGTACTTAATCAGGAACTATTTTGTATTATTTAGGTGAGATACGATACCCCAGAACAATTCAGGATCAGACCTAAATTGAGAGGCCGACCCAAAACGCGTGAGACAATTGTGTTATGGGCATTATCGCGATCCTATCATGCTCGACGAAGGGAAGTTAGGATATCCGGAGATTAGTGAACTAGATAGTAAATATTGAAGTGACATGAAATGTTTTACAAAATGCATTTGATTGTCGGGAATGGATCCCTGTGTTTATGGTTATGATATATTGTATGTCATTGTGTGAGAGTCGTGTATGTGACTGCTATGATAAAACTCATATGTCGGTATCTCACCTTTGCATTATTTCTGTTTGGTTTCTTTTGTGGTATTTTGGGTTAAGTGTACAGATGATGCTGAGGAGTGCTTTGCCCCACTTGGAGGGATTGTTCCAACTTTTTAATGAAGTTGATTTACCGGAATAACCATGGGGTCTTTTTCAGTAAGAGTCTCATAGTTCGACCAGCTTAGTCTATCGAGTCAAGTTTAGTTTTGGAGGAGTTTCATTTTTTTTTTTGCTTTATGGCTCTGAAAGCCTTTTATTGGATTTTTTTGATGAAAATGTAAATATATTAGCAGGTATTTTGTTTGGGATGTTGGAAGGTGACTCTGTCGAAATTTTTATAAAAAAATATCAATCTGTATTTAAGTACTTATATAAATTATTTTCCGAAAGCAAACCAGCAACTTTTATTTCTTTTATTTTCGAAAGGAGTTAGATATGTAACGCCTAAGGGGGGTGTTACATGTTACGCTTTTTATGGTTATTTTATATTTTATATTGCTTACTGTCAATATGTTTTGCAGCAACTGAACTGTCATGTGCTGAGATATTGAAGATTCTAGGGTGAGAGGGTTCAAGAGGTTGAATGGAGAGAGAAGTCCAAATATTTTGGGAATAGGTACATATTTAAAAATTCATATTTGGTTTAACTATTATATAGATTGTTATGTTATATGGAGGATGGTTATTATTAATTTAAATGTATTAAAATTTCATTTTATTTTATATGATTTTTATTCGAATGATGTTTATATTTTAAATTAGACTATTGGATTTTTTTTATTCTAAAATTACAAAGAATTCTTAAAATTTATGTGATAGATAAAAGAAGGGACCAACGAAGAAAATATGATAGATTAAGGGGGTGGAGTAACCAAATGTTTAAAAAAATATGAAGAAAAATTTTCTCTATGATTATTAAGCTCATTGACAAATGCCTAGCGTTAAAGGGTGGAAACTTCGGTGAGGCTGCTCTGTGCAGTTTTAAAAATAAGATATTTTAAATAAACAAAAAAAGATTGGTTGTAATTATAGAAATAAAATAAAATATTTGTGTACTGTCTGTTTATTGTAGTTTGTGTTATTGCTGTTTTTTTGGACAATCCTATTGCCATGGTTCAAAGTTATGTTATTTTATAGTATATGTATTTTGCGGAATTTCTAATTAAGGACAGTATTTATGTGTTTTACAAAATTATTCAAATTGGCTATGACACGGTGCAGAAGTTTCTTATCCTCCAATTTTTCTAATACACATATTTTATATTCCATATTTTATATTTATCTTTTAAAACTTATACATTATATATATTACCTTATACAATGATGTAACCCCCGTACACGGGCAAAAACTCTAGTATAATGTATGTTGTTTTATGTTATGGTACATGTTTATGTTCATCTTGCTTCCTATCTTCATGCTGACATGTTTCATATGTTTTCTTACTCCTTGTTTCTTACACCTCGACTCGTGGGTCCGTAGGTGGATAGAAACTAGAAATGAAAGCGACAAGAAACGACCTAACATGATGACATGTCACTAGTAGGAAGGAGAGAAAAACTTGGGTGGATATTACCTTCTTGTGGGTCCATGGGTAGACACGTTTATGTTTTTTTACATGAGACACGTTTATCTAAATAAAAAAAGGGTTTAATTGTATTTTATCCTTCTATTATTGATCACCTGCGATTTTGGTCGGTACAATTTTTTTCGTGCATATTTGGTTTTCCTATTTTTTTAATATTTCAAATTCAATCATTTAATCTAATATTTGTCATTTTTATTTAATAATTAACATAAATAAATCACTCATCTAAGGGCGCTAAATGGTTTGGGTTGAGGTATTTATTACCTTTCAACCTCTATGGCGAGGTTCACCATTCGCTGCTTCTTCAATTCAACATCTTTTTTAAACAAAAAGGCATGCAAAGACATCACAATAGCACTAGCCATCCTAACTATGTTGGCACCACTAGCACTACCAATCATCTGCAGCACACCAAAATAGCATTAATAAAGAAAAAAAGAATACAAATAAAACCATGGGGGGTGTGACACCCTCTACCCCGCATGTATATAATGGATAAATATAACATTTATAAAGATAAAATACTTCATCTAATAAAAGAAATTAAAAACAGTTGGGCAGAGGTTGCAACATTGTAACAAATTCAAAACACGGAAAGATAAACATAGTTTTAAGAAATAAAACGCCAACAAAACAAACCCAACCCGATGTCACATACAGAGCTGGTATAACCAAAGATCCGAAAAAATAATAATCCTTGGATACAACTGAAACACTAACTAACAACTACTGCAAAACTATAAATCCTTAGCATAGGCAGTGGCTCCTCGGAGGCACTCCTCAACGGGCTGATCGCCATCCGCTGCATATATACAAAAGGTACATGCAACACAAAGCATAACAAACAGGGAGTAAGAAACATATATATGAATATAGTGGCAAGGAAAAAGTTAGAAAGACGAGCATACAACAAACAAAACATGTTGTATCAACACGGTATCATAAGATCGTCATCATAAAATGTATGCTATGCAATGCAATCCTGCTCCACGCCTCTATTATGTATTTGGATCCAATCTATCTCAGGATGAGCAACTTCGGAGTTAAATATCCACATTGGCCACTAGGCACCAACGCCGGGGCAATCCAACTTACCTTGGTTGGAACCCTTGGATAGCCGATGCACCTTACTCTCGAATGCGCCACCACGGGGGTACCAGCTCCAGCGGACGACCAGAATACCTTACTCTCGGGCGAACTACCCTATGTTGCACAACCTCCCATCAACATCTCCAATGCGTGAATGCATGACAAACATCATACCATCATGACCTCCACCTCCGCTTGGACCCATAGGCTACCCAAGTTTTGTCACCATGATCACCTCGACCACTAGGCTATCGAGGCTTATCGTTTAACATTTACTGTTAAGTCTTTTAATTACTCTGGCCATTCTTCACCAGAGATTATCACCTCGACCACTCGGCTATCGAGGCCCCCTTGGCCACTCGGATACCAAGGTACATCATCTTTTCACTTGTCTCTTGATGTTCAGGTTCCGTTGGTATTTTATTATTAAGCTTATTAAGCAAATGGGGTTGGAAACCCCTGTGTTTAAACTGTTCTGTTATCTGTTATGGGCAAGGGAACACGGACGTGCTCCCTAACCAGCACGGTCGTGCTGGCACTTAAGTCAAGCATGGTCATGTTAGTCCTTAAGTCAAGAACGGTCGTGCTGACTAATAAGAACGGTCGTGCTCGAAGAGCTTGGCCTTGTTGGGTTCTGGGTTGGAGCACGGGCGTGCTCCTTATCAAGCACGGTCGTGCTCAAGGGTAGATCGTACTGTTCTGGGTAGCAAGGGTTGGAAACCTTCGCCAATTATTTGGGGTGAAACTTAGATCAAACCTATTGGCATTACTAAGTCCATTAACATTGATCTTATCTTTTAGATTCAATCTTTATGGATTATAGCTTTTTGGGGAATTAATTCTTCAATTGGCTCTCCTTAAATTCTCACAATCATTCCCTAGGGTCTTTTCTAAACCTTTAAGCAAAAGCCTCGCGTTTAATATTATTGTTCATGTCTTATTAACCAAAGGGGAAAAACCCTCCCTTTTATCATTAACCTTTCATCAACGTTCACAAAGGACAACCGACAACCAAATCTCATGGAAAATCATTTATCATGGCATCAACACATTTAATATGTTATAACAACGTCATCATCATACCAAAAGAACTTATTAAAACATCATGCCATAAACATATAAGAACAATTATAATCATGTTATCAATCAAGACATTCGAATCACACAAAGCATGTTAACAAACATAAGGGTCATGGGTTAACCCTTCGTCTTATGCTACCCCCTATGCCTACATATCCATTCTGTCCCTTCTCCCCATACCTGGTGTGAAGAACTCCCATTAAACTAAAAGTGTTCCTGAACTGGTTCCCTCAAATGACTCGGCGAACGATCCAAGCCTTGGTTAACACAAACACAGATAACCGATTAGTTCCCAATTCAAAGAGAAAAGGAAATAGAGGGAAAACAACCAGCTTACCTTACAAGATACTAACGTCCACGTTCCTCTCCCAACGCCGCAAAGATTCCAAGGACTAGGAAGGGTTCAAAGGAGAAAAAAGAAGAAGAAAGGTTTCTGTTGTTTTGGAGGCAGAGAAACCAAAATAGGGGTTAGACCTGAAACCCTCGCGTACTATTCCTATTTATAAACTCCGAGGCTTGAGCATGGTTGTGCTCCCTATTGAGCACGGTCGTGCTCCACTTAGCGTCAGCGAGACGCGCCTGACTATTGAGCACGGTCATGCTCTCTAATGAGCATGGGCGTTCTCACATCAGCGTCAACGAGACGCTCACAACCTTAAGCACGGGCGTGCTGATATATGAGCACGGGCGTTCTCATGCATCAGGAAGGGACTTTTAACTTAAAAATCCCACTTAGCCCACTCTAAACCTTCCTAACAAACATGGCATACACAAAAGCGCTTATATGGAAAAACATGGTGTTACAATTCCACCCCCTTATAAATATTTCGTCCTCGAAATTTATACGTACCTCGAACGAAGAAGTGAGGGTACGCCTCCATCATCTTGCTTTCAAGCTCCCAAGTAGTACTATCCTCAGTCGCTTCACTCCAAACGACTTTAACCAAAGGAATCTCCTTGCCTCTTAGCTGCTTCACCCTCTGATCCTCAACTCGAATGGGTAGTACCTCAAAAGTCAAGTTCTCTTTCAACTGTATGGTGTCGGGTACAATCACACGACTCGGATCATGAATTTATTTTCTAAGTTGTGACACATGAAAGACATTGTGAAGTTTGGATAAGAAAGGTGGCAAGGCTATTTGGTATGCAACTTCACCGACTCTTTTAAGGATTTGGTAAGGGCCGATGATTTTGGGAGTAATTTTCTTGCCTTTCATCACTCTACCAACCCCAGTTATCGGGTTAACTTTCAAGAATACATGGTCGCCTTCCTGGAATTCGAGTGCCTTCCTTCTTTTGCATGGTAGCTCTTTTGCCTACTTTGTGTCGCTTGCATCTTTTCCTGAATCATCCTCACTTTATCTATTGTTTCTTTCACTACCTCAGGTCCTAGCACCACACTATCACCAATTTCACTCCAACCCAAGGGTGTCCTACATCTCCTCCCATGCAGAGCTTCATAAGGTGCCATCCCGATGCTGGAATGGAAACTGTTGTTGTAGGTGAACTCTATTAGGGGCAAGAACTTGTCCCAACTACCTGACTGTTCTAACACACGGGCTCTCAACAAATCCTCTAAGGACTGGATGGTTCTCTCAGACTGTCCATTAGTATGCGGGTGATAGGCTGCTTAGCCTAAGCTTGGTTCCCAAGGCCTCTTGCAAACTGTTCCAAAACCTCGAGGTAACCTCGGGTCTCTATCTGAAACTAGGCTAGAAGGTACACCATGTAGCCTAACTATCTCTTTGATGTACAACTTAGCCAACTTTTCCAAAGAGTATTCCATGTTCATCGGAATGAAATGGGCGGACTTAGTTATTCTATCCACGACAACCCATATAGCTTCATAACCAGCTAGAGTCCTAGGGAGTCCAGACACAAAATCCATGGAAATATTGTCCCACTTCCATTATGGGATACTTAACGGTTGTAACTTTCCTATTGGCTTTTGGTGTTCTACCTTGGCTTTTTGGCACACTAAACAAGCATACACAAACTCTATCATATCTTTCTTCATTCTAGGCCACCAAAACGTCCTCTTAAGATCCTGATACATCTTCATGGCACCTGGGTGCACACTCAGTCCACTCCTATGTCCTTCCTCAAGGATCAACTTTCTAAGCTCCGGGACATCTGGTACACAGACTCTATCTTTAAACCTCAAGATCCCATCACTTCCATCCTTAAAGCTAAGGTCTCTACCCTTAGTGAGTAACTCTCACTGGTCTAAGAGAAACTTATCTAACTTCTGACCCTCTCTAATATGATCCATCAAGCTGTTGGTAACCTTCAAGGTACCGAGCCTAATACTCTTAGGAGTAAACTCACAAACTAGACTAAGATCTCTAAACTCCTCTATAGATCCATCTCCCTCACCATTAAAGCGGAGACGTGCAAGGTTTTCCTACTTAGGGCATCGACCACCACATTGGCCTTTCCTGGGTGATAAGTCAGCTCGAAGTCATAATCCTTTAAGAACTCCATCCATCTACGCTGCCTCATATTGAGCTCTTTTTGGTCAAACAGATATCTCAATCTCTTATGATCACTAAAGACTTCAAACCTCGCTCCATAAAGGTAATGCCTCCAGGTCTTTAAGTCAAATACCACAGCTCCTAATTCTAGCTCATGAGTAGGGTAGTTCTTTTCATGGGTTTTCAACTGCCTAGAGGCATAAGCCACTACCTTACCATCTTGCATCAGCACCCCACCTAAACCTTGCTTTGATGCATCTCAATAAACTACGAAGGGTCTACTAGGGTCAGGCAAAACTAGAACTGGTGCTGAGGTCAACCTACTCTTAAGGGTTTGGAAACTTTCCTCACACTTAGAGTCCCACACAAACAACTGTCCCTTTTTGGTGAGACGGGTCAAGGGTAAAGCTAACTTAGAAAAGCCTTCTATAAACCGCCTATAGTACCCGACTAAACCCAAGAAACTCCTAATCTCAGTCACAGACCTTGGCGCCTCCCACTGAAGCACCGTCTCAACTTTGGTTGGGTCCACGGCTATACCACCCTTGGAGATGACATGCCCTAAGAAGCTCACTTCCTCTAACCAAAACTCACACTTAGACAACTTAGCACACAACTACTTTTCCTTAAGGGTCTGCAAGACAACCCTCAGGTGTTCCTTATGTAAGGGTGAAAGGTCTTGTTCATGTAGTCCATGAACACCACAGGAACATTGTCACACCAAAGGGTATAACCATGTACTCATAGTGACCGTAACGTGTCCTAAACACTGTTTTCGGGATGTCCTCAGACTTAACCCGAATCTGATGGTATCCTGACCTCAAATCTATCTTAGAGAAGACGCAAGCACCTATCAACTAGTCCATGAGATCATCAATCCTAGGGAGGGGATACCGATTCTTTATGGTCACCTTGTTGAGTTATCGATAGTCGAAACACAACCTCATGCTACCATCATTCTTCTTCACCAACAATACGGGTTCTCCCCACGGAGACACACTCGGCCTAATGAACTGCTTCTTCATCAGGTCCTCCAACTGATCCTTCAACTTAGCTAGCCCTAGAGGAGACATTCTATATGGTGCTATGGATATAGGCCCGGTACCAGGCACTAAGTCTATGGTAAAGTCCACATCTCTCTCTGAGGGAAAGTTATAAACATTGCCCGGGAAAACTTCAGGAAATTCACACACGACAGGCATGCTTCCAACATCAGGAGGGCTCTCTAATTCCAGGGAAGCTAGCATCATATACCTTCTTAGACACCACTGGAGTTCCAAAAACTATGGTTTTATCGAAACAATTCAAAAGGACATGGTTGGAAGATAACCAGTCCATTCCAAGAATAACATAAGGTCCTTTAGGGGTAAGCATACAAGATCAACACTGAAATCTCTACCATCTATGGTAATATGACAGTTCTTGCATGCATGAGAAGTAAGGACATGTTTATTTGTAGGTGTGGCAACAATCAACTCATGATCAAGATAGGTCACAGGTAAATTAAGGCTTTTAACATATTCATGAGATACGAAGGAATGAGTCGCACCCGAATCAAACAATACAATTAAAGGAGTCCCATCTATAAGGCACAAACCTTGGATCAAGTCTTCAGATTCAAAGACCTCGGCTCCACTGAGAGCAAAGACTCTCCCCGTGGTCTTCAGTCGGTCGGCTTGAGGCTTCTGACCCTTGTTAGCGCTCTGTGGCTCTGACTTGGCTCCTTCGCAATCCCGACTGATGTGGCCATACTTGCCGCACTAGAAGCAGATGATGTCCTTCTCCTTGCACTGATTGGTGTAATGACCTTGTCCACACTTGCCGCACCGAATGGGCCTAGGTGTAGACGACTCCCATTCTCTGGACCTATCTGAAGAAGACTGGGGCTTCTTGCCATCTCTCTTGAAGTTACGCCCGGTTGGGGCATAACACTACTTGCCCTTATCCTTCTGCTCAGTCTTCTTGCTGCTCTGGTTGTCTGAATTCCTGTAGCTGGTGACTCTGGACTTGTAGGCATCTTCAAGGATCCTACACTTGTTCACCAAGGTTGGGAAAACTCTGATCTCCTGGTAGTTGATTGCCTGTTAGATCTCAGGACGAATGCCATCCTCAAATTTTACACACTTTGACCGGTCATCCACCATGACTTGATAAGGTGTGTAATACCTAGATAGCTCCTTGAACCTCGTCGCATACTCGCCCACTGACATATTTCCTTGCCTCAGTGCCAAGAACTCCATCTCCTTCTTGTCACGCACATCCGCAGGGAAATACTTCTCCATGAACCTATCTCTGAACACGGCCCACGTGATCATCGTGCCCCCAGCCTGCATCCTCTGTCGGTAGTTCTCCCACCAGTGCTCAGCCTCTTCAGTGAGCATGAAAGTTGCGAAGATAACCCGCTGCCGATCATTGCAGTCCATTGCTCTGAAGATCTTCTCGATCTCCCTCATCCACAGCAAAGCTCCCTCGGGGTCATAAGCTCCTCTGAAAGATGACGGATTGTTCCGCTGAAACTTGTCAAGACCCTGGAACTCTGCCGGTCCTCCGTGGTTGTTGTTCTGAACTTGGTCGACCGCATTGGCAAGGAGTTCCAATGCGTCAGCGATTTCCTGATCATTTCTGCCTCCTTTTCCTGCCATAAGTCCCTGTAACGCCAAGACAAATTGTTAAACACAAGGCACTCAAGCAGGGAAAAGTTACGGCTTGCTAACTTAAAACATCATTGTCTACAACAAGTATAGACAATCCAAACAAGATACACATAAGACTAAGCAGAACAGATTCATACCACGTCCGGACAGAGTCGAACAGCTCTGATACCACTAAATCTGACACCAAATACCCCACATGTATATAAAGGATAGATATAGCATTTATAAATATAAAATACTTCATCTAATAAAAGAAATTAAAAACAATTGGGCAGAGGTTACCGCATTGCAACAAATTCAAAACGCGGAAAGATAAACATAGTTTTAAGAAATAAAACGCCAACAAAACAAACCCAACCCGATGTCACATACAGAGCTGGTATAACCAAAGATCCGGAAAAATAATAATCCTCGGATACAACTGAAACACAAACTAACAACTACTGCAAGGAAACAATTAGCAAAACGAGCATACAACAAACAAAACATGCTATATCAACACGGTATCATAAGATTGTCACCATAAATGTGTGCTATGCAATACAATCCTGCTCCAAGCCTCTATTATGCATTTGGATCCAATCTATCTCAGGATGAGCAACTTCGGAGTTAAATATCCATATTAGCCACTAGGCACCAATGCCGGGGCAATCCAACTTACCTTGGTTGGACCCCTTGGATAGCCGACGCACCTTACTCTCGGATATACCACCACGGGGGTACCAGGTCCCGCGGACGGTCATAACGCCTTACCCTCGGGCGAACTCCCCTATGTTGCACAACCTCCCACCAACATCTCCAATGCGTGAATGCATGACAAACATAATACCATCATGACCTCCACCTCCGCTTGGGCCCATAGGCTACCCAAGTCTTATCACCATGATCACCTCGACCACTAGGCTATCGACGATTATCGTTTAACATTTACTGTTAAGTCTTTTAATTACTCTGGCCATTCTGCACCAGAGATTATCACCTCGACCACTCGGCTATTGAGGTCCCCCTTGGCCACTAGGCTACCAAGGTAAATCATCTTTTTACTTGTCTCTTGATATTCAGGTTCTGTTGGTATTTTATTATTAAGCTTATTAAGCAAATGGGGTTGGAAACCCCTGTGTTTAAACTGTTGTTATCTGTTCTGGGCAAGGGAGCACGGGCGTGCTCCCTAACCAGCACGGTCGTGCTGACTAATAAGCACGGTCGTGCTCGAAGAGCTTGGCCTTGCTAGGTTCTGGGTTGGAGCACAGGCGTGCTCCTTATCAAGCACGGTCATGCTCAAGGGCAGACCGTACTGTTTGGGCATCAAGGGTTGTAAACCCTCGCCAATTCTTTTGGGGTGAAACTTAGATCAAACCTATTGGCATTACTAATTCCATTAACATTGATCTTATCACTTAGATTCAATCTTTATGGCTTATAGCTTTTTGGGGAATTAATCCTTTAATTGGCTCTCCTCAAATTCTCACAATCATTCCCTAGGGTCTTTTCTAAACCTTTAAGCAAAAGCCTCACGTTTAACATTATTGTTCATGTCTTATTAACCAAAGGGGAAAAACCCTCCCTTTTATCATTAACCTGTCATCGACGTTCACAAAGGACAACCAACAACCAAATCTCATGGCAAATCATTTATCATGGCATCAACACATTTAATATGTTATAACAACGTCACCATCATACCAAAAGAACTTATTAAAACATCATGCCATAAACATATAAGAACAATTACAATAATGTTATCAATCAAGACATTCGAATCACACAAAGCATGTTAACAAACATAAGGGTCATGGGTTAACCCTTCGTCTTACGCTACCCCCTATGCCTACATATCCATACCGTCCCTTCTCCCCATACCTGGTGTGAAGAACTCCCGTTAAACTGAAAGCATTCCTAAACTAGTTCCCTCGAACGGCTCGACGAACGATCCAAGCCTTGGTTAACACAAACACAGTTAACCGATTAGTTCCCAATTCAAAGAGAAAAGGAAATGGAGGGAAAACAATCGGCTTACCTTACAAGATACTAACGTCCACGTTCCTCTCCCAACGCCGCAAAGATTCCAAGGACTGGGAAGGGTTCAAAGGAGAGAAAGAGGAAGAAAGGTTTCTGTTGTTTTGGAGGCAGAGAAACCAAAATAGGGGTTAGACCTGAAACCCTCGCATACTGTTCCTATTTAGAAACTCTGAGGCTTGAGCATGATCGTTCTCCCTATTGAGCACGCTCGTACTCCACTTAGTACCAGCGAGACGCGCCTGACTATTGAGCACGGACGTGCTCACATCAGTATCAACGAGATGCATGCAACCTTAAACATGGGCGTGCTGATTTATGATCACGGACATGCTCATGCATCAGGAAGGGACTTTTAACTTAAAAACCCCCATAGCCCACTCTAAACCTTCCTAACAAATAAGGCATACGTAAAAGCGTTTATATGGAAAAATGGGGTGTTACAGGAGGCATGAACCTAACCCATGGAAGAATCAAGAGAACCTATAATTGGGAAGACTCATCCTGTTATGGAAAAAGTCCTCCTTAAGAAAATTGAGGATGGAATTCCACCAAATAAAACCATTAGCTGAAATGCCAAAAGAGGTCAACTTATCCGCACAAGTGTTGGCCTCTCTATAAACATAAGAAACAATGAATTGCATTTGATTAGTAAGTCTATATCAATTGTCCCATCTATTTCTAACTCTCCAAGGCACTATGGATTGGTTTTGAAACGCAGAGACCACAAGCTTGGAATCACTTTCTAACCAAAGATGATGACAACCTTTTTTATAAGAAATCTCAATGGCTAGCATGGCTCTAATAAGCTCAGCTTGCAAAGAATTTTTATGACCTAGATTGGTCTCAAAGCAGCCTAATGTAGCATCACTTCTGTCTCTAAAAAGCCCCCCGCAAGCAGCTTGACCCGTAGCACCCTTAGAAGCCCCATCAGTGTTGCATTTGATGGTGTTGTAGGAAGGATGCTGCCAAATGACTTGTTTGATGCAAGGAGCACGACCAGGATGAGCAGCCACATTGAATTTACTCAACAACTTGTTCTCAATTGTAGTTGAAAAATTGCAACCAGAACTGAAATTACCAGAGAATGTGATACTAGAAGCTATCATGTTGATGGCTGTTTGAATTGGAATGAGCTTGTCATCAAATCTTACTTTGTTTCTGCAATGCCATATGTACCATAAGATATAGATGATGTTGGAACCAAAGTGGTTTTGGACTAAATAATCTCTACATTTTGATGTTAACAAAAGGATTAAATTTACTTGGCATAGTGTTAGTTGAGATCTAACATGTTCTTTCAGTTATGCAGGAATATTTAATTATACGTAATAGAAACTTGGGATAAGTTTTCATTGAAAAATACACGTCCACCCTTCTAGACGGGCTGCTCAATGTTTTGGTAAAAGTTATTTATTTATTTATTTGAGTAGGCTGGTTTTCTTAAGTAGACGAGGATCTAAATGCTTACTAGACGGAAATCAAAATAACCTCTTAGATTCAGCAAGTCCAAAGACTTGATAGTAGACGAGCTCTGACTGCCACATCAGCAGACGAAAAATTTGGTAGATTTAAATGAACTAAAAAATAAAATAGTCAGGTAAACGAGCTTTATCTGCCACGTCACTAGACAGAGATCTTTATAACTTATTGAGGTATAGCAAGTCCAAAGACTTGATAGACGAGAGGATACGCCACATCATCGGATGAGCAAAATAATTTGTTGAAACAGACTAGGTCTCACATATAACTAAGTAGACGGAGTTTTTAAAGTAGACGAGATCCATCTTTGAATAAATAAATGCAATCCAAATCTCTTGAATTTATTTCAAATGATTGATATTTATTTCAATAGAATATTTGTTCTTCACGTTTGTTTTATCTACTTTAATATTTTACCTTGTTGTAAAAGAAACATAGTACCATCAAGAAATGCAAAAAGCAGAATCATACAATGAGGTACTGCAAAACGATCTGTACGATGACAACTTTATGACTGAAAAAGCTGGACTGTACACAAAGGAGGAACAACAAGTTCTCAAGCTGCAATACTTAGAGCAGTGAGCCTCCAATTTCATGCTACCTTGATAAACAAGAGTACTATTCAGCTTGCCACAATCAAGCTATCAGTCACAACGGATATCATGCATTAAATTCTATCTCTAAACGGGATTATTCAAAATAACCGTTGAAGAAATACAAATGAAGAAGAAGGTCACTATAAATAGAATACATGAGATACAGAAGAAAAACTCTTGCCTGCACAACCTTGCTAGCTCAACTCTTTGCCAATCGATAATCACCCATTCTAATATTCTTTCAAGAGCAAGAGGCTTGGTAAGAAAGAAATACTTGTAAGCCTGGAGAGGTGTTGAATAATTGGTTGTGGAGAAACACCTTCAAGTAGAAGGGACTGGACGTAGCTCTTAGTTGGAAGAAAGTGAACCAGGATAAAATATCTTGTGTGATTCTTCTATTTCTAAACTCTTAATGCATTATTTGTTTTTACTGACTGTGGGGTTTTGATATTGCTTTTGTTAAAGCTTTCTTTTTAAAAAATCTATTTCTCTATGCTTGCTTCTGATTTAATCTTCTTGTGTACAAAAGTAGTTTTAAAGGTTGTTTTCAAAAATTATTAACAAACACAATTCATCCCCTTTCTTGTGTTTGTCTGTGTCAACTTCAGTTGGTATCAGAGCTCAGCCTCAAAAGGGTTGAGCATCTAACAAGTACTGATGGAGTACGATCCAACAACCATGGATGCAGAAGGACAAGCTATCAACAAACCTCCTCTCTGGGATACTCTTGTCCTAGCTCATGAGGGTTCCTCAAAATTTAAGGAATCAAAGATAAGCATGTTGGTTCATCAGTATGAGCTGTTCAAGATGGGTGAACATGAAACAATAGACCAAATGTTTGGAAGATTCCAAACCATCACCAATAGTCTCAGGTCTCTTGGAAAAGTCTATAAAAATAGAGATCATGTCAGAAAAATCCTAAGAAGTCTATCCAAGCAATGGAGACCCAAAGTAACTGCTATTCAGGAAGCCAAAAACCTGAATACACTCTCTTTGGAAGAGCTTCTTGGATCTCTCAAGGTTCATGAACTTGAACTTAATGAAGAAGAAAATTCTAGAAGAGGAAAATCTATTTCCCTAAAGGTAAAGAAAGCAAGTTCATAAAAAGTTCTCAAAGCTGCTGAGTCATTAGATGAGTCTGAATCTTCTGATAAGGATGAAGGATCAGATGAGGATGAATTGTCCTTCATCGCCAGGAAAATTCAACATATGTGGAGAAAGAAAGGTGGTTTCAAAAGGAAGCAACTCAACAAAAAGTTTTCCAAGGAGAAGTCAGACTCCAAGGAAAAAGGTCCACCCTTGTGCTTTGAATGTAAGAAACTTGTTCATTTCAAAGCTGACTGCCCTGAGCTAAAGGATAAAAAGAAATTCTTCAAAAAGAAGAAAGGCTTAATGGCTACATGGGAGGATCTTGATCTGTTTTCATCAGATGAAGAAAATGAAGCTGAGGAAGAGGCAAATATCTGTCTCATAGCAGACACTGCATCAGAAAGTGAATACACTGATGCTGAGGTAATGGACTCTGACCCGTCCACTCTTCAAAATGCTTTTGATGAACTGTTGCATTAGTCGTCTATACTATCACGAGAATATAAGAGTCTCAAAAAGAAATTTTCTAAAATGACTAGAGAATATGATAGGGTCTGCACTGAGAAACAAAACCTTAAAGATGAAAATGACATACTAAAATCAGTGAATGTTAGTCTAGCTAAAAAAATGCAGTGTGAACCTGATGTTTCTTGTGAAGTTACAAAACTGAAACAAGATGTAACATATCTGACAGATTCTCTGTCAAAGCTTATAGGTGGTTCAGATAAACTTAGTCTCATTTTAAGGTACTCTAGGTCATCTCATGATAAATCTGGCCTTGGTTATGACAAAGAGAAGCAAGAAGCATCTCACAAAAAGTCAAAATCACATACACAGCATAGAACTTCAAAAGTTCCAGATAAATATGCTAAGGCTTAGTCTATCTCGTCCAACACCTTTTGCAAAGTGTGTGGAAAAGATGGGCATATTACATCTAGATGCATACACAATAAACATACCAAGCATACTCGTCCAGTGACAACTAACTAGAAAGGACACAAGTCGGTTTGGGTACCTAAAGATAAGATAATACCTGTTGCAGATTTGCTTAACAACAGGAAGAAAACAGATGTCTTGGTACTTGGACAGTGGCTGCTCACAACACATGACGGGAGAAAGGTCAATGTTCCAAAACCTTAGGCCCAAAGATGGTGGCTGGGTCACATTTGGAGAAAATCAGAAAGGGAAAATCATTGGTATAGGTAAAATTGGTAAACATCATTTTCCCTCCATCGATAATGCTCTTTTAGTAAATGTCTTGAAGCACAATATGCTAAGCATAAGTCAATTATGTGACAGCGGATATGCAGTTTCTTTCGATAAGAACATGTGTACTATCAAGAAAGATGATGGATCACTTTTATTCACTGCTAAAAAGCAAAACAATCTCTATAAAATTGACTTGGAGGACCTTTCAAATCAAAGTGTCTCATGTCTAGTGTCCATTGAAGATGAGCGATTAATTTGGCACAAAAGGCTAGGTCATGCAAGCTTGAAATTAATTTCAAAGCTAAATAAGCATAACCTCGTGAGAGGACTACCAAACCTTAAGTTCAAATCTGATGCTCTCTGTGATGCATGCCAAAAGGGAAAACAAGTCAAAGGTTCTTTTGAATCCAAGAATGTTGTTAGTACCAATAGACCACTAGAGTTGCTACATCTTGATCTTTTTGGTCCAACAAGGACCGCCTCTGTCAGTGGTAAGAAATATGGTCTTGTCATAGTAGACAACTATGCTAGATGGACATGGGTTATGTTACTAACTCACAAGGATGAGTCTTTTAAGGTCTTTTCTGTATTCTGCAAACGTGTACATAATGAAAAGGGAATGTGTATCACTTCAATCAGAAGTTACCATGGGCTAGAGTTTGAAAATGAGCTATTTCATAAGTTATGTGAAGAAAGTGGTATCCTCTACAACTTCTCAATACCTAGAACACCACATCAAAATGGTGTGGTAGAGATAAGGAACAGATATCTTCAAGAAATGGCTAGGATTATTCTCAATGACAACTCTGTTTCTAGACACTTCTGGGCTAAAGCTGTTAATACTGCCTGCTACATTCAGAACGTAATATACATTAGACCTATTATGAATAATACTCCTTATGAATTGTGGAAAGGACGAAAACCAAACATATATTATTTTCACCCCTTTGGTTGTAAATGCTATATACTGAACACTAAAGATCAACTTGGTAAGTTTGATACTAAAACAGATAATGGAATACTATTAGGATATTCTGAAACATCTAAAGGCTTTAAGTTTATAACTCCAGGACTTTGATAGTAGAGGAAAGTATTCATGTCAAGTTTGATGACAAACGGCCTGATAAGAAATTATCAGAGCTAGATGAAGCTTTTGCAAATCTTGATCTAAACATTCCAGGAGACTCACCGGAGATAAAAGTTGATGATCAAGCATATGACCCCACTCAACAACTAGAAACTTCCACTTCTCAACATGATACAGTTCAAAAATATTGGTACTTCAAGAATTATCATCCACAAGATCAAATCATTGGAAACCCCAATGACAAGCTAAGAACCAGATCAACCTTCAGAGAACAAGATATTTTTGTACTAGTCTCTGAGTTGGAACCAAAGACAGAAGACGAGGCTCTACTGGACGATGGTTGGATTCTAGATACGCAAGAAGAACTCGATCAGTTTGAAATAAGTGAAGTTTGGACTCTGGTTCCCCTGCCCAAAGACAAATCAGTGATTGGAACAAAGTGGGTTTACAGAAACAAACTTGATGAAAATGGTAAGGTAATAAGAAATAAAGCATGACTTGTTGCTCAAGGTTTCTCTTAAGAAGAAGGTATATATTATACTAAAACTTTTGCACCTGTCGCTAGATTAGGAGCTATTAGAATTCTACTTTCATTTGCTGCACATCATAGTATTATGCTTTTTTCAGATGGATGTTAAAATTACTTTTCTAAATGGCTTTATTAATGAAGAAGTTTATGTTATGCAACCTCTGGGTTTTGAGTGTGAAACCCATCTTGAACATGTATATAAGCTTCAGAAAGCTTTGTACAGACTTAAGCAAGCTCCTAGAGCTTGGTATGACAGACTAAGTTCCTTTCTTATGGAAAATGGATTCAATAGAGGAAAGGTTGACACAACCTTATTTAGAAAATCCATTAACTCTAATTTCATAGTTGTACAAATATATGTTGATGATATTATTTTTGGTAGTACTAATGAGTCTCTATGCAAATAATTCTCTAAGTTAATGCAGAAGAAATTTGAAATGAGGATGATGGGAGAACTCAAATTCTTCCTTGGACTTCAAGTAAAACAAACCTTGGACGAGGTGCTCATCCACCAAACTAAGTACACAAAAGAGCTTCCGAAGAAGTTTAAGATGGATGATTGTAAGTCAATGAATACTCCTATGCACCCCACTTCCATAGTGAACAAAGATGATAAAGAGAAAAAGGTAAACCAAAAGGTATACAGAGGTATGATAGGATCTCTCTTATATCTTACTGCGTCTAGGCCTGATATTATGTTCGGTGTATGTTTGTGAGCTCGATTTCAATCTGATCCTAGAGAATCTCACTTATCAGCAGTTAAAAGAATCTTTAGATATTTAAAAGGTACTGCTAATCTTGGTTTGTGCTTTAAGAAAAATGAAGATTATAGATTAATTGGTTTCTGTGATGCTGACTATGCTAGAGATAGAATTGAAAGAAAAAGCACTAGTGGAGGATGTCACTTCATTGGAGCTAATCTTGTCTCATGGTCCAACAAAAGACAAAGTATCATTGTCTCATCAACTACTGAAGCTGAGTATATATCAGCCGCAAGTTGTTGCTCACAACTACAGAATCTGTCACGGCCTGGCCATCACAGTCGTGACGCGCAATATCTGGAATTTTAAAACCTGATTTAATCTGATTTTGTAATTGCTTGGGATTCAAGTTACCCTACTCTATAACTAGAGCAATTAGGCTCGAAAATAGGAGGACTGGGGGCTGCTACCTTAGGCAAAAACTAGGATATCTCTTCTTCTACAATTTCTTCTTCTCTCTTAGGTTTTCTTTTATGCTTTTGTTAATCAAGCTTGCCATGACCATGACAATGCTTGAGTAGTCTTTTTGTTTCTAGGGATTGGGGCTATGCCCAAGATTTGTTTTATGTTATGAATTGACGTTTTACTTTTTGTCAATTTCAATTTGCTTTCGATTTAATTCCTATTGCATGAATTACTTGTGAATCTGGTGCGCACTTATTTGCATGTCATAGATAATCTAAGGACGAACCTAGCGGTGAACTTAGGTATTGGATCTATAGGGATTGAACTTAGGACTTAAATCACGAGAGTTAGAAGCGGTCCTTCTAGGGTTCACTGAATTGTCACGAAGCTTAAAGGGTTCGATTTAAATACAATTACCACGAGAGTGGGGGTTGGTTTATTGGGCACGGTTCTTATATCCCGAGATGGAACATTAACTTATTTATGATAAATTCACCTTCAAAACAATTTTGATAATTAACAAGAGGGGTAGTCAATTTAGTAGCATGAGTAGTCTTGTTGGTAACCCAACTCCTGGAAATCTCTTTTAATTTGAAAATCCCAAAAATATTTGATTATATTTTATTGTTTCTTTTATTTTCTTGAAATATTTTCACACCTATTTCTCAGTCTAAATAGTTGTTTAATTTGTGAAGTGATACTTGGTTTCCCAATCCCTGAGTTCGATACTCGGTAATTTACTTGCCGTTTTAATTATTACTTGCTTCGATCCGGTATGCTTGCCGGAGCCCATCATTGAGCCTGAATTGCAGCCCATAATAGTGCACTGTTGGACAAAAAATGATCATGATCCAATTCTTGATAGATTGTATAAATGCATAGAGGACTTGTATGTGTGGGGGAGGAAGTTGCGTAGGAGGTTTGAGGCAGATATTGAGCAGTGCAAGCACCGCATGGAGGAGTTACGTGAAGTTAACACTGAAAAGGCTGAGAAGGAATTTTTGGGGCTTAGAGGAAGACTTGATTCTCTTTTAATTCAAGAGGAAACCTTCTAGTGACAAAGGGTCAAGGTGTTTTGGATGAGGGATCGGGATATGAACTCTAGTTTCTTCCATGTAGCAGCCACTACTAGAGGGAAGAAAAACCAAATCATGCACCTTCGAGATGAGCATGGAATTATCATGAATTCTCAACAGGAGCTTTGTACTTTGGGTATGAGGTATTTTGAGGATCTTTTTAAGGCTCAGAACAGTGACTATGCACATATCATTAGCATTATTGGTCGTAAGTTGAGTGAAGAGGACAACACCATGCTCTTGGCTCCCTTTACAAAAGAGGAGTTTAAACAATTCGTGTTTTAGATGCACCCTGATATAGCACCTGGACCAGATGGTTTAAATCCTGCTTTTTATCATAGATTTTGGGATATCTTTGGTGATGAATTTTCTTAAGTCCGCATGAAATGGTTAAATGAAGGTACAATTCCTGGCTCTTTAGGTGATACAAATATTGTGCTTGTTCCTATGTGTGATGTCCTTATGTCGATGAAAGATCTTTGGCCAATATCCTTATATAATGTTGTTTATAAAATTATAGCAAAAACCCTGGCAAATAGATTACAAAAGGTATTACCTAAATTTATTTTTGAAGAACAATCTGGTTTTGTAGTTGGTAGATCATTTCTAGATAATGTTCTAGTTGCTTCAGAAATTGTTCATTATCTTAAATGTAAGACAGGTGGTAGAAAAGGTGAGGCAGCAATGAAGATTGACATCAATAAAGCTTATGATAGGGTTGATTGGGGCTACTTAAATAATTTTTTTTTGATGAATGATTGGGGCTACTTATTAGCCATCATGGAGAGGATGGGCTTTCATCGTCAATGGATTGGTTGGATAAAAATGTGCATTACAACGGTAAATTATGCTTTCTTGATGAATAATGATAGAGCTGGTCCTATTTTGCCTAGTAGAGGCCTCAAACAGGGTGATCCTTTGTCACCATATCTTTTTATCATTTGTGCTGAAGGACTAACAACTCTTATCAAGCAGGCTGAAAGGAGAGGCTCCTTACATGGAGTCCAAGTTTGTAGAAGAGCCCCCATTGTTAGCCACATTCTCTTTGCAGATGATAGCTTTCTTGTTTTCAGAGCAAGAGAAGATGAAGGGCGTGTGCTAAAGAGTATTCTCAGCTTATGCTAGGGCATCTGGCCAGTTCATAAATTTACAGAAGTCTGAGATTTATTTTAGAAGGAATGTGGACAATAATACAATGAGCGCTCTTACAAATTTACTGGAAGTTCAAGAATGCCTTGGTAGCGGAAAGTATTTGGGCCTCCCATCAATGATTGGCAGAAGTAAAAAAAAAATCCATCTTTAATTACATTAAGGATAGGGTTTGGAGAAGAATTTCTAGCTGGAGTCGTATGATGTTATCCCAAGCAGGCAGAGAGGTCTTATTAAAATCAGTTGTCCAGGCTATTCCAGCTTACTGTATGAGTGTTTTTCTTCTCCCAGCTTCTATTGAAAAGGAGATATAGAGAATAATGAATTCGTTTTGGTGGGGTTCAAAAAAAGGTGATAAAAAAGGTATAAATTGGCTCAGTTTGGACAAACTCACAGTTAGAAAGGAGTGGGGAGGCATGGGATTCCATGATTTACATGATTTCAATTTGGCCATGTTGGGGAAACAAGGTTGGAAGTTATTAATCAACCCGGATGCAATTGTGACAAAAATCTTCAAAGCTAAATATTTCCCAAGTGGGGATTTCTTAGGGGCTGCTATTGGGCACAACCCCAATTATATTTGGCATAGTATCTGGTATTCTCGGATGCTGCTAGATGAAGGTATGCGATGGAGGGTAGGTGATGGGTCTCAAATAAATGTTAGGAATTCCTTATGGCTTAGATGTGTTGACGGGCCAAAAATTCAAACTGCGCAGCCACCACAACTTCAAGAGCTAAAGGTTAGTCATCTTATTGATAGACTGTTGTAAATTGTAGGCGAGCAACGCAGCAAGTCAAGAACCTGTACAAAGAATCAACAAGACAAAAGCCTGAGACGTGTGGAATCACATTGTCCTCAAGGATTTATTCGCCTAGGACGAAAATCTCCCAGGATTTAACAGGCTCTTCCCAGTTGAAACCGAGGTGCAAGAATAGTAGGACAAAAGTGTTTAACCCAGAAATAAGAAAACAATAGCACTTAACTTCTTTTCTACCTCAGACAAAGCAAGTCAGAATATCCCATGGTAGTGCTCAAGCTTTAGCAAAAGCGTCTACCTCCTATGCTAATCTAATTGCAGTATCTTTAATCATATTCCAGTCTGTATCCGGCACATTATTATGAATGAAATTCCTTGCTTTTATTTGAGTAAAAAAATCACATTTTTTAAAGTAAAAAAAATAATTCATATTAATGAAAGGTAATAATCAAAAGTAATAATAATTCATTACATCAAAATAAAATCCAAAGCCTCAAAAAACAGGCGTCTACTACGATCCGAGAAAGTTAAAATAAAATAAACGATGCATAGAAGGTCCTCATGGCACGTGCTACCATACTAACCAAAACTAAAAGCTAAAGGTAAAAGTCTTCGGCTCCTCTACGGTGTTGTCCTCAGGATCTGAAAATAATACTTACAGTGAGATATAAAATCTCACTGAACAACAATACAACATACAAAACATTTTCGGAAAATGTATTGTTCAAAGCCGACACGGTAACGGGAAAAACTGTCCACGGTATCCGCTAATTTCCCAAAAATAATACTTATACTATACTTTTAATAACATTAATATTTTCGACAAACTCATAGACATATAAACTCTAAAATAATCACCATTAATTAAATATATTGCACATCACAACAGATTACAATAATTCCAGTGGCTTGGAAACCTTATAATTAAATTAGTTTCTTGCCGGCATGCCAAAAATATCCCACACATCACACGACAATGATGTCTCATTGTCCACCCATACTCACGAGGAGTGTTTCGATGTCACCCTCTCGTTGGGGACATTACCATTTCAATACCAACCATGTGCACATGACGGTATTACTCATTTTTGACACCCTAACATGTGGCGGTGTTACTTTCGATACCTCATTCATAGGCGGTATTTCAACAAACATCATACAACTTTATATGGTCAATTATTCATGCCAAAATCATATATTATCACAAGTCCTCATACAAAGCATATAATAAACCCAAACATCGAATGATCATAATTTCATGGCATCAAATACAAGAAAACACATGTAAACATACCAATTATAACCAAGTCCTCTTTAATCGAAGAACCTCCAATTTAAAAGTTTCGGTTAATGACAAACATACATCAAATTATTGAAAATTCCGAAAAATCATAAGGTAAAGTGGTAAACTGTTGCCCACACATACAAACATTTATAACATGGAAAGGGTTCGTAAACGTATTGTTACTCACCTCTTAAAGACTTCCAAGTAGCTCCAAGTGATTCCTAAGGCGAATCATAATGTTTACGAAGAGTTATCCTCATCTTACTCTTCATAAAATCCTTCTTTCATCCTTCTTTCTTCTCAAACCATGAATTTCTCTTCCATAAGTCTTCGTTCTTATTGAATTTTCCCTCAATTCCTTGAAATCTCTCTTCTCTAGTGTTTTTATGGGTTTGCTATGTAACTAGTGTTCCAAAAACGCTGCTAATGCACATTAGGTTCCTATTTGGGTTCCATCTAAGTTGCTCCAATGGTAAAATGGAGCGACCTTGCACCAGCTAGGTGTACAAATCAACATCTCCTTTCGACACATATAATTTTTACTTGTTGATCAGTCAAAGTATGTGAAATGCACCGTTTCACTAACTTATGGCAAAAAAAAAAAAGGATCAGCTTTTATAAGATTCCATGATAAGCTTCTAAACCAAATTTCCCCTTCCTTTATTTGTTCCCTGCTAAACCCACCGCCCCTAAAGCTTCTCTCTCCATCTATCTTCTCTTATTCCTTCTTGATACATTTTCTTCTTCCTTTTGCTCTATCTCCTTCTAATCTTAAGCAACATTGTAAGTTTATTATACAAATCTTGAAGCTCAACCTCTTTAATTTTTTGGAAGCTAAGTTTTGGAGATGTTTTGGGTTAGGGGTGGAGCTATCTGGAGAAAGAAAGGTACACACTCCGTGAAGATGTGCATTTAGGCTCTCTGAGATCTATCAGTTAGCCCTGTCTGCTTCCCTTGGAGTTGCTGGAAGTAGATTTGTTGTCTCTCCGTTTTTCTGAGTGGATAATGATCACAATGGCATATCTTAAATATTTTATAATTATGATTTTAGTTATCTTGCTATGTTAAAATTATTTTTACAATTATATTTGGGGAAACATACCTTTGGTGTTATTTTAACCATTCCTAAATATTTTTAAGCTTGTGGTTTCTCATTAAATGATTTTGATTATACTTGAGAGTTATAAAGAGTAAATATTTGATAGCAGTCAAACTTGAAATGTGATAATATGAATTTTTATTCTTGAAGAGCTGGATACAAATGAAATAATTTGAGAATTTTGATTTGAGGGATCCATGTTAGAATCCCGTAGCTGTTAGCGGGGGTAACGATCTAGGTGCACCTAGTTATATATGTTATAGGAGAAGAGGGCTATCCGTTAGATGGAGCCGCCAGTGCACGGAGAGGGCTATCAACGAGATGGAGCCGCCCCTGATGAGATATGATTGATGTGACTTGAAAGAGGATAGGGCTATCCGTTAGATGGAGCAGCCCCTAGGGAAGAGGCCACCCTTAGGAGGAGAGGGCTATCAGCGAGATGAAGCTGCCTCAGATTTTTGGTTCTCTCATGTGTGACCCCACTGTGATTAAAAACTTCCTTAAACTTGTCTTTGTTATACGTTACTTAACCATTCCTATTTTTACCTCTTTAACTAGCTTTGGTGTTAGAAAATGTTATTACTTGGAACATGTTAAATTTTCAAGTTTAATGATATTTATATAAATGCTTCATTAAAGTTACATGATTTTATTGTATCCATATTCCAGTATGATTGCCTTTAATTTTGAAAGAATATCTATTCATGTGTTAGTATGTTTCCCTTCTAGTTCATGGTGGTTGTTATGCCCTCACCGAGTCTGTGTGACTCACCCTTCATATTTGTTTTCCATAAAAATTCTCAAGCAACTGAGTAGTTGGCTGCTGACAGTTACAGATTGTAGAGACAATGTTGCTCATTTTGGTAGCCCATTTTTGTCTGAGGCTCTTTTGTTGTATTTTGAAAATCCGTTATTCTACAGCTATAGGGAACCGGTAATAGATTCTTTTGAGTTGTATTAATGGTATGGAATACCATCTTGATGTATTTTGTATGACTAGAACTCCTGGAATGAAAATATGAATATTTTAGCAGGTCTTTTTGTTTTGGGATGTTGAAATTAAAGAGGAGACCCTTTCGAATTTTTTTTTTGTAAAAATTCTAGATCTTTATCAAGTATGTTTCTAAAATTAATAGGCTTGCCAGGCTAGGATTGTAAGCCTGTGTGCTGGTCACGGGTTAGGTTTTTGGGTCGGGACAAAGTTGGTATCAGAGCTTAGGTTGTAGGTCCTAGTAGTCGCAGACATGGGGTGACAGTAGAGTCTTACTAGTAATTTGTGTACCCAGGCACAACGTCCTTGCAAGAAGCTATTAACACCCTATGATGGTCCAAACATCTTTCCAAAGTATGATTTAAATTCTTATCTCCTTTTATTTCCTCGTCTTGTACTTGATAAACGTTTCTTTTTAGGTGAGGATGCCACTTAAGACTAGGATTCCAGCTAGAAGGGAAACTTCCGATGAGTCTGCTGCCCAACCTCAAGACCTTCCTAAAAGGGGTCGTGGTCACGGTCGAGGCTGCAATAGAGGTAGACATGGAGGAGCTATTGGTGGACGTGGATTGGGTGTCGGAGTGGCCAATGTTGAGGTGCTTAGAGCTAGGCGAGGTAATCCAACAATGACAGAGGTTGCAGCTGGCATACAAGGGTTACAACAGGTTGTGCAACAACTTATTGTGATTGTTTCTGGGAAGCACCAATAGGGAAATCAAGAGTAAGAAAACCTCGACCATCAACAAGAAGGTGAGCAGGTAGAGCAAGTGCCAGCAGCAACAACTATAGGCATTAAGGTCACATTGGCAGAGTTTTTGAAGCTTAAACCTCCTAATTTCTCTGGATACAGTGCAAGTGAAGATCCACAGAGATTTATTAATGGTTTGGACAGGCTTTGGAGAGATTTAGGTTGTTCAGAGACTATAGTAGTGGAATTGGCATCATTTCAACTGGAGGGAGTGGCATATGATTTGTTTGACACGGTCTCACGTGGCAGACCGGTTGGTTCACCTCTGTTGGCATAGGGTGAATTTTCTCAGTTGTTCATGGCCCGTTTCCTTCCTGAGAGTGTCAGAGATGGATTATCTTATGAGTTCGAATGGTTGGAGCAAACTGAGGGTATGTCAGTCTTAGAATATAGTTCTCGTTTCACATAACTTTCTAGGCATGCACCATATCCTATTACAGATGAGGTGCAAGTTAAGAGGTTTACCCGAGGATTGGGAGTACTTATTTAGATCAATGGTTGGAGCTAACTGTTCTACTTTTGCCGAGGTTTTAAGCTTGACACTTCAGATTGAGCATCGACAAAAAGAGAAAGGAAGTATTAGGCGAGACTCTCGTAAGAAACAACGATTTGGAGGATCACAGAGTAGTCACCCTGGTGGTAGTGGTGGATTTACTCCTGATTATCAAGGGCAACAGAGGGCAGTGACACAGAGGAGTGGTTCTAGTTTTCAGTCTTCTGGTTCAGTGCAGAGTCGTAGATCAGATCACGCTTTGGGATCATCACGATATGATACTGCTCAGATGTGTTGTCATACTTGTGGGAGATTCCACTCTGGGGCTTGTTTTGGAGATAGAGTTTGCTATCTTTGTGGTCAGGCGGGACACATTAAGATGGATTATCCTATAGCTATGACACAGGCATCGTCCAGTCATGGATCAGTACCTGCAGGAGTAGCTTTAGCATCTTCTCAAGCTCCTACAGCATCAACAAGACAGTTTGGGAGTTCTTTTGGTAGAGGTTCTGGAGTAGCGCGGTAGGGTGGTAGAGGATCAGGCGGCAGAGATCAGGGACAAGCAGGGAGAGGGCAAGCTCGTGTTTTTGCTTTGACACGCCGGGACGCTCAGGCATCCAATGTAGTCATTATAGGTATACTTTATATATGTTCCCAAGATGCCAGTGTTTTGTTTGATCCCCGGAGCTACCCACTCTTTTGTATCCTTGCTTGCTTCTCGACTAGGTAAATGTCCTTCACGTCTAGACGGGACTTTATTTGTGGCTACACCTCTGGGAGAATTTTTGTAAGCTGATTCTGTATACCGTTCTTGTGAGGTATCTACAGATGGCAAAGAAATTCGGGTAGATCTAATTGCTTTGGATATGATTGATTTTGATGTGATTTTGGGCACTATGAGTTCTTGGTTATGTCTTCTGGACTCATTAATGTCTCAGCAACATTTATGGATTTAATGAACCGAGTTTTAAAACCATTCTTGGATCAATTTTTTATTATGTTTATTGATGATATTCTAGTTTATTCCAAGAGTAAAGAGGAGCATGAACAACACTGAAGGTTGGTTTTGCAAACCTTAAGGGAGAAACAGTTATATGCTAAGTTCTCTAAATGTGAGTTTTGACTGGATAGTGTGGCCTTCCTAGGGCATATTGTGTCCAAATATGGGATAAGCGTTGATCTAGGAAAGGTGGAAGCAGTGCAAAATTGGCCTAGACCCGCTACAGTGAAAGAGATTAGAAGTTTCATTGGCTTGGCTGGTTATTATCGCCGCTTTGTGAAGGATTTCTCTAAACTCGCTTCTCCATTAACTAGGCTGACTTAGAAGAAAGTATAGTGGACTGATGCATGTGAGGAGAGTTTTCAGAAATTGAAGGATTTTTTGACTTCGGCATCAGTTTTAGCTTTACCTTCGAGTGGTGGAGGTTATGCGGTTTATTGTGATGCTTCTAGAGTGGGTCTTGGTTGTGTACTAATGAAACATGACAAAGTCATTTCCTATGCATCTAGGCAACTAAAGAGGCATGAACAAAATTATCCCACGCATGATTTAGAAATGGAAGCAGTAATTTTTGCTTTGAAGATTTGGAGGCATTATCTTTATGGCGAAACTTGTGATATTTATACCGATCACAAGAGCCTTAAATATATTTTCCAGCAGCAGGATTTGAATTTAAGACAAAGGAAGTGGATGGAGCTTCTGAAAGACTATAATTGTACAATCTTATATCATACAAGCAAAGCGAATGTGATTGCTGATGCTTTAAGTAGAAAGTCCATGGGTAGTCTTGCTCACATAGCAGAGGTGAAAATGGCTATTGTTAAAGAATTCCAAGATAGGGTTGAAAGCGGCATACAATTTGAAATTACTCATCCGAGTTCATGGATGGCTCATGTACAGATTCGTTCCATATTGGTTGATGACATTAAGAAAGATCAAGCCCAGGACCCACAACTGGTGAAAATGGCAGTGAATGTTCAAAATGGTGGGGTTTCAGAGTTCTCGGTCGATTTTGAGGGTGTTATGTGGCTTGGAGCTCGTTTATGTGTGCATAATGTGGATGACTTAAAAAATAAAATCATAGAGGAAGCTCATCATTCTTCTTATACTATTCACCCTAGTGCTAATAAGATGTATCAAGATTTACGAAAGTTTTATTGGTGGGAAGGAATGAAGAAAGATGTAGCGGAATTTGTTTCTAAGTGCTTGGTGTGTCTACAAGTGAAGGCTGAGCACCAAAAACCAGCAAGATTGCTGTAATCTATTGAGATACCAAAATGGAAGTGGGAAGGTATTGCTATGGATTTTGTGACAGGTTTTCCCCGACCCACAAAAGGTTATGACTCCATTTAGGTGATTATAGATCAGTTAACTAAGTCCGCACATTTCTTACCTGTTAAGACCACTTACTCTGTAGCTCGATATGCCAAGCCTTATTTGGATAAGATCGTCTCTTTGCATGGTGTACCAGTGTCTATTATCTCAGATCGAGGGGCTCAGTTTACTGCTTATTTTTGGAAATCCTTTCAATCTGCCTTGGGAACTCGTATGAATCTTAGTACAACCTTCCATCCTTAAACTGACAGCCAGTTTGAGAGGACTATACAAATATTAGAAGATATATGCTTCGTGCTTATGTTCTAGATCTTGGTGGGAGTTGGGATCAATATCTGCCGTTAATGGAGAATGCATACAATAACAGTTATCAATCAAGTATTCAGATGGCACCATTTGAAACGTTATATGGTAGACGATGTAGGTCACTGATAGGTTGGTTTGAAGTTGGGGAAGCTAAACTGGTGGGCCCAGAGCTAATTAAGGATACACTGAGAAGGTTAATTTGATCCGAGACCGTTTACTTACAGCTCAGAGCAGACAAAAGTCTTATTCTGATCGAAGGCGACGCCCATTAGAGTTTGCAGTAGGAGATCATGTGTTTTTACGTGTTTCTCCAATGAAAGGAGTGTTGAGGTTTGGAAAGAAGGGCAAGTTAGGTCCTAGATTCATTGGGCCATTTGAGATTTTGGAGAAAATTGGACCTGTAAGTTATCGCTTGGCTCTTCCTCTAGATCTCTTAGGAGTTAATCCTGTTTTTCATGTATCTATGCTTCGAAAATATTTATATGATCCTTCTCACATAATTCGGCATAGAGATGTACAACTAGATGAACATTTAACTTACACAGAACAGCCTGTGGTCATCATAGATAAGTAGGTGAAACGTTTACGTTCTAAGGATATTGCATCAGTGAAAGTTGTTTGGCGAGAGCCATCTGGTGAAGAAAGACTTGGGAACATGAAGCAATGATGCGTGAAAAGTAGCCTCACTTGTTTGAAAACCAAGGTTAGTAATGATTTTAAAAATTCGAGGACGAATTTTCTTAAGGGGGAAGATTGAAACGAACCGTTTCACTAACTTATGGCAAAAAAAAGGACCAGCTTTTATAAGATTCCACGAGAAGTTTCTAAACCAAATTTCCCCTTCCTTTTTTTGTTCCCTGCTAAACATACCACCCCTAAAGCTTCTCTCTCCATCTATCTTCTCTTATTCCTTCTTGATACATTTTCTTCTTCCTTTTGCTCCATCTCCTTCTAATCTCAAGCAACCTTGTAAGTTTATTATACAAATCTTGAAGCTCAACCTCTTTAATTTTGGGCAGCTAAGTTTTGGTGATTTTTTGGGTTAGGGGTAGAGCTATCTGGAGAAAGAAAGGTACCCACTCCGTGAAGCTGTGCATTTAGGCTCTCTGAGATCTGTCAGTTAGTATCTGTCTGCTTCCCTTGGAGTTGTTGGGAGTAGATTTGTTATCTCTCCATTTTTGTGAGTGGATAATGATCACTGTGGCATATCTTAAATATTTTATAATTATGATTTTAGTTATCTTGCTATGTTAAAATTATTTTTACAATTATATTTGGAGAAACATACCTTGGGTGTTATTTTAACCATTCCTAAATATTTTTAAGGTTGTGGTTCGTCATTAAATGATTTTGATTATACTTTAGAGTTATAGAGAGCAATTATTTGATAGCAGTCAAACTTGAAATATGATAATGTGAATTTTTATTCTTGAAGAGCTGGATACAAATGAAATGATTTGAGAATTTTTATTTGGGGGATCCATGTTAGAATCCCGTAGCCGTTAGCGGGGGTAACGGTCTAGGTGCACCTAGTTATATATATTTCGGGAGGAGAGGGCTAACTGTTAGATAGAGCCGCCAGTGCATGGAGAGGGCTATCAAAGAGATGGAGCGTCCCCCAATGAGATATGATTGATGTGAATTGAAAGAGGAGAGGGCTATCTGTTAGATGGATCCGCCCCTAGGGAAGAGGCCACCCTTAGGAGGAGAGGGCTATCAGCGAGATGGAGCTGCCTCAGATTTCTGGTTCTCTCATGTGTGACCCCACTGTGATCAAAAAAATTGTTAAACTTGTGTTTGTTATACGTTACTTAACCATTCCTATTTTTACCTCTTTAACTAGCTTTGGTGTTAGATAATGTTATTACTTGGAACATGTTAAATTTTCAAGTTTAATGATTTTTATATAAATGCTTCATTAAAGTTACATGATTTTGTTGTATCCATATTCCAGTATGATTGCCTTTAAGTTTGAAAGAATATCTATTCGTGCGTTAGTATGTTTCCCTTCTAGTTCATGGTGGTTGTTATGCCCTCACTGAGTCTGTGTGACTCACCCTTCATATTTGTTTTTCCATACAGATTCTCAAGCAGTTGAGTAGTTGGTTGCTGACAGTTGCAGATCGTACAGACAGTGTTACTCTTTTTGGTAGTCCATTTTTGTCTGAGGCTCTTTTGTTATATTTTGAAAATCCGTTATTCTGCAGCTATAGGGAACCGGTAATAGATTCTTTTGAGTTGTATTAATGGTATGGAATACCATCTTGATGTATTTTGTATGGCAGGAACTCCTGGAATGAAAATATGAATATTTCAGCAGTGTTTTTGTTTTGGGATGTTGAAATTACAGAGGAGACTCTATCGATCCTTTTTGTCAAAATGCTAGATCTTTATCAAGTATGTTTCTAAAATTAATAGGCTTGCCGGGCTAGGAATGTAAGCCTGTGCGCCGGTCACGGCTCAGGTTTTGGGTCGTGATAGTATGGTCAAGACACATTAAATGTATTTATCTACTAGTATTTTGATAAGCCTCTGGCTTATCTACTTTTACAGCTAGTAAGGCCACAATTTTTATGCTAAATATTCGAGTTTAATCTCGTTTTCGCCCAAAGTTGACTTTATTTGTCCAATAGCAACATTTTGAGTCTTTTAAGTAGTTTTTAGGAATTTTTAATATTTTTGAATCAAATAAAGCACTAAGTGCTACTCCTTATTTTCAGGTTAAAAGTGAAGCTCAAGGGAACTTGGAAAATTGAAGAAAAGAAGCAAAAGGAAAATTTTGAGGTCTCGCCCAGCGAGACATTGCTCGCCTCGTGATCCAGAGCTAATGCTGAACAAGGAATTTGGATCTTTCAGGCTCGCCCAGTGAACAAGGTCGTGCCTCGCGAGCCAGACACATGAATTATGAAGATGCTCTGTCTCGCCCCGCGAAACAATCCTCGCCCCACGAGGATTCAAACTCGGAATGGAGCCCAAAGTAAGTGCTCGCCCCACGAGCACCTGCTTGCCCCGTGAGCGAGCGAAGATCCATTTTCTTATAAATAACTTGTTTTAGTGCGAATTAGGAATCCCAGGTTTAGGTGAATCCTAGTTTTCTTGGAACTGTGTCTCCCTTAGTATTTTAGGTTTATTTTCTGTTTTCTTCATCCCTTCAATTACTGTTTTGTTGATTATGAACGTGATGAGGAGCTAATCCTTTTGTCCAAGGGATCGATGAAGCCACTCATGACGACATAGTTTCAATGTGATGTTTTCGTCTCCCTGTTTTTAATTCTTGATTCTTAATTCTAATTTGATTGTGTTAATCAAAAGCGTGCGTGGTTAACTAGTCAAGCGTGATGAGTCCGACCGGAGATTCGCGCTTTAGGACTTGAATTAGGAAACCCGGTTAAGTACTTCTAGAAATAGAGTAGGAGATTGGTGCAATCGTTATAGGGAACCAAGGGCTTAATGAATCTAACTTGTTAGTCTTCGGATAGAGATATTGTTGATTGACATGCTTAGGTGTTTTCTATTGTGCTCGACTGAGACATTAGAATAATTTAGAGTTCCTGGTTGGCATATAATTGAACCTAGGGGTAGAAATAGTTGCTTGGATCTATTGATTAATTGGGTAGGTGAATTCGTGAACTTAGATCTCACAGTCATAGTTAACATCTTGATAATTGATACTTAGTTTTAGATTTAGATAATTGAATTAGATAACACTTTTTATCCCAACAACTTTTATCCCATTGACTTGTTTAAAAACATTAGTTACTATCTTCAAATCTAGACAAATTGGTCACACAATCCTTATGTTCGACATCGGTATTTACTTACGGTGATTTTTATTACTTGCTGGTAAACTTATCGGATCGCATCATGTATGTCTTTATAGTTTTGTATTTCATTGTATTCCTCTTTTCATTTTCTTTTTTTTAATTCTTTCTTCCTCCCATGTTCTTTCCCCACCCACCTTCACCTCTCCATTGCAAATGTGCTTCTCCTTCCACACACCACAGATGTGAGGGGATTTGGGAGCCAAAGTTCCTCTGCAACGTTAACACCAACAGATGTAAGGGGATTTGGGAGCCAAAGTTAACACCTTGAGCAACATGCTTAACAACAAATCCGACCACCATGTTGTTCTCCTCCGACGTCACACCGACAGATCCACTGACACAGATGCTCCGTCATGGCAGCTTCGTCGTTCACCGCCTAACGCCGCCGCCCGCTCTGCTCCACCAGTCACTGCCATCTCCCTCAAGTTGCAGCAAATTCATCTCCGAGATCTGACCCAACCGCGTTCAATATGATAGTGAAGATTAGAGGTGATAGAAAGGTGATAGGGATTAAGGATTTGGGGGTTAAAGATTTGGGGATGACGATGATTAAGTGAATAACTGACGATCAATAAATGAAATACTTTCATTTTAAATTTGTATAAGTGTTGCAAATGCAAAAAGAATACGTAACCTTTGACAAATAACTATAATATTGTAAATACAAAAGAATACACATTTGACCATGTAAAAAAAAAAAAGGAGTAAAAGAAGAATCTTGTTGGCAATTCTATTGGTCCAAATTGTTTAGTCAAAATGGTGCATGGTTACACCAGTTTTTTTTGCCAGTGCATGATAAGCCTCCAACTTATCTAGTTTTATAGTTAGTGAGACCACGATTTTTGTGCTAAATGTTCGAGTTTAATATCGTTTTCACCCAAATTTGGCTTCATTTGTCCTCAAGCAACATTTTGAGACTTTTAAGTGGTTTTTAGGAATTCTTGCTATTTTTGATTCAAATAAAGCACTAAGTGCTACTCTTTATTTTCATGTTAAAAGTGAAGCTCAAGAAAGCATGAAAAATTGATGAAAACAAGCAAAAAGAAGAAATTCAAGGTCTCGCCCCACGAGCCAGAGCTGATGCTGAGAAGAAAAGGAAGACTTTTAGGCTCGCCCCGTGAGCCAAACACAAGAAATCTGAGAGTACTCTTTCTCGCCCTGCGAGATAGTCTTCGCCCAACGAGGATTCAAAATTTCTGGAGCCAAAACTTAAGTGCTCGTCCAGCGAGCATGTGTTGTCCAGTTTTCTTATAAATAGCTTGTTTCAGTGAGAATTAAAGAACCGAATCCTAGTTTTCTCAGAGCTGCGTCTCGCTTAGGTTTTTAAAGTTTTATCAGTTTTCTTTTTGTTTTCTTTTGGATTGTTGGTGTTTATGGAAGCTACGAGGAGCTAATCCTCTTTTCTAGAGTGACGATGTAACCACGCCATGACGGTTTGATAATTTATTTCCGTTTCTTTTCTTAATTTCTTCTTCTCTTTTACTTGTGTTTTATTCTCTGTTCTAAATGCTTCTAGTCATGATGAGTCCGCCGGAGATTTGTGAATAGGGGTATTGAGATTAAAACCATAGGATGAATACATAGAGATGTCGTAGGAGCCTTATACAACCTTCATAGAGAATCATGAAACTTAATGAATTCTTTGATAATTAATTTTCTATAGTAGATTAAAGATCAAAGGGTGTTTTCTAGTGTACTCGAATGAGACATTAGAATAAATTAGGATTCTTGGTTGACAATAGAAGTTAGTTAGAGATTAGGTAGAATTGAGATAAATGAACCAAACCAAGTGGGATAAGGATTCTTTGTCAATAAGGAATGTTTATCCATAGTGTAGGTGAAATTGAATCCCTAGAATCTTCTTTAATTAGTTGTTTCTTATTTTGATTTTTAGTTAATTAATGAAAAAATCCAAAAATATCAATTTCGATTCTTTTCATTATAAACAAAATCCTAAATTTCTCTTTGTCTAAATTAGTTGTTGACTTTGTGAATTGATTATTGATCACCCAATCCCTATGTTCGATACTCGGCAATTTATTTGTCATTTTTACTTCTTTTGAGTTACTTATGAGATTTCAACCACTTCTAAACTTGAAATATAATCATTCTAATAATCCAATTCCAATTAAATTATCTTGTAGCCAATTTTTGGGATGTTACATGTACTATCTTAGTAACTTCTTCGATCTTTCGTGCAAGAGTTGGGGGATCTGTCTGCATTAACTAAGAACCATAGATTTTTATTAATATAATAAAAGACCGGGTGAGATTAAAAATGTGTAACCTGATAACTGTTTGTTTGTTTTAGATTTTGGGAGGTCCAATATCATGTTTGCTTCCAATAAAAGTGGTTTTGGAATTCTAAAGGTATTTGTTTTAAATTTTGCGTCCAATAAAATCAATTTTGGGTTGGGTAAAATTGATTTTAA
This sequence comes from Sophora flavescens, assembly GCA_030762895.1. Classification (NCBI taxonomy): domain Eukaryota; kingdom Viridiplantae; phylum Streptophyta; class Magnoliopsida; order Fabales; family Fabaceae; genus Sophora; species Sophora flavescens. The sequence goes on from CM061063.1 coordinate 77,522,698, forward strand.
GAGAAGCAAGAATTTCTAGCTTTTCCGTTGAAAATAATTGATTATAGGTGTCGGGCCCACAAAGTTCTTTATAAATACATCTAAAAATATTTTACTTTATCATCTAAACAAAACTAATTCTTCTAAATTCACTTTTAAAATTATATGGTCAAATATAAATCAAAATTTTCAACCTCAATTTGTGTTTGGTAATGATATGTGTAGATGAAGAATTGAATTGATTTTAAAATAATCAAGGTTAAAAAATTGATTTGTTTTTATGAAAATGAGTTTAAAAGAATTGATTTGTGTTTGGATGATAAAATAAAATAACTTGACGTGTAAATACAAATAATTTTTGTGAGTCCCATACCCAAAAAAAATTTCTACTCAACAGAAAAACTAAAAATTCTGGCTTACATAAAAATCAATTACACCTAATCCAAAATCATTTTTTTGACACAATTTTATAAACAAACATGTTCGTCTTTGGGGTCAAAAACCGGATGGAAAAGCCCGTTGCGGCTGTAGCCAAACAGGGACTAATAAAAAAATAACACAGAGGAGGACGGGTTTACGTTGAAAAAGGGTAGTACTGTAAAGGATATATGATATCTTTATTTTATATCTTGATTGCTTTGATTTGTTAAAAAATTGATTTTTAAAATGTTGATGTTAAAAAAAGTTTTTGTTTTTGGTTTGGTGATAATATTTTAAAAAAAGATTTAGAAAAAATTATTTTATTTGGATGGTAAAATAATATCACTCTCAGGGGATATTGGTTTAATCCCATGGAATTGGTCCCTGTTTGGGGTTGCTGCGTGGGCAATTTGGCGAGATAGGAACTCGCTGGTGTTTTCCAATTCTTCTTCTATGTGAGATGCTCTCTGGTCGTTAGTCTGCAACTATTGAAATATTATAGTCTGTTAAGTCCCCAGCCCAACTTCTCTAGTTGTATTTAGTTATTGTTCAGTGTAGTTTGTAATTAGCTGTTGTATTTGTTGTGCTTGGGCTAAGTAATTGGGCTTTTCTGTTTAGCTATGTTTTCTGTTAGGATTCTGTTTAGGTTTAGTTTTTCTATTTTCCCTTTTAGTTTCAGTGGCTGCCATGTATATATAGCTTGCCCCCTGTAATCTTGTGCATTCAAGAAAAAGTTGATCTTTAATTCAATCAAGTTCTCCTTTCAGTTTCATCTTCTTGCCGATGTTTCAATATGGTATCTCAGAGCGACGATTCTGGTGATGAAAGGATGCCATCGGAGAAGAAGAATCATACCTCTGGGAATGGCAAAAATCAGACAAATCCCGCTTATTTTCTAAGCTACTCAGACAATCCCGGAATTCCCTTGGTTGCATCAACTCTCAATGGAGACAACTATCGCACTTGGGCAAGATCTATGAAGACAGCCCTCAAAGCAAAAACGAAATTAGGTTTCGTTGATGGCTCTGTTAAGAAACCATAAGAATATTCAGCCGATTTCCACAGTTGGAAAAAGGCTGATTCCATGGTTCTGGCTTGGATTCTTAATTCTGTGGATCCTAAGCTTCATGCTAGTACATCACACGCCACCACCGCAAAGGAAATTTGGGAAGATCTTGAAGAGAGATTTGCGCAAACAAACGCACCTAGGGTTCATCAGCTATGGAGAACTCTCTGCTTGCTGCAACAAGAATCAGGAACAGCTATTAAGGACTTCTACACACAGTTCAAGGGATATCTCGATGAGCTCAGTGAGCTCCAACCCTTGCCCGAATGCACTTGTGGTGCGTCTAAAGCACTCATGATGCGAGAAGAAGAGAATAGGGTTCATCTATTCCTGGGTAGCCTTGACAGTGATCAATTTGCACATGTTAAGGCAACCATATTAAACACTGAGCCTCTGCCATCTCTTAGGACTGCTTTCAACCATGTGTTGAGAGAGGAATCAAGATTCACAGCTGAGAAGGAAAGAGCTCAAAAGAATGATGGAGGAGCAGCCTTCTATTCCAATAATAACAGACAGAGAGGAAAAGATGGTCCAAGACTCAAATGTGATCACTGTAGCAAAACTGGCCATGTAAAATCCAAGTGCTTCGAAATTATAGGATACCCACCAAATTGGGATACAAGAAGAGGTCAAAGGAATCCTGGCAGAGGAGGAGGACAGAGGACTGCAAACTTTGCATCTACAAATGAAGATCATCAAGAAAACTTGAGCACCAAAGAAACAGGACATGCCTTGCATGGAACTTGTGTGCCTCAAGACTCTATGACTGGTAAAATGGGCACGATTAGAGGGCATTTTTGGGTTTTAGACAGTGGTGCTTCACACCACATGACCCACTTGCTTCCTCTTTTAAAGGAAGTGAGGAAAATTGAAAAGCCTTTCAACATAATTGTGCCCACTGGACAATCTGTTTTGGTTGAAAGAATAGGGAATATTCAATTGAATGATAACATAAAACTTACAAATGTTCTATATATTCCAAGCTTTAACTGCAATTTAATTTCTGTTCATAAATTGATTAAAGATTTGAATTGTTTGATCACTTATGATCTTAATTGTTGCCACATACAGGACCAAACTTCGAAGAAGAGGATTGGATCAGGTGAATTGCTTGGTGGAATCTATGTGATCAAGATAACAGGAAAAGGGATTTCCTTGGCAGCAACGAAAGAAGATCAAACCATCTTGTGGCATACAAGAATGGGTCATCCCTCAAATATATGTTTGCAGTACCTTTCTCATTCCATTAAATGTAATTTCAATTTTGATAATATAGATTGCTGTGATATATGCCATAGGGCAAAACAGTGTAGACTTAGTTTTAATTCCAGTTCAAATAAAGCTGAGGAGCCCTTTGACTTGATACACTGTGATCTATGGGGTAAATACCACACACCTACACATAATGGTTCTCATTTTTTCCTTACAATTGTGGATGATTATAGCAGAGGGACATGGGTATATTTGATGAAAGAGAAGAGTGAAACTGCTAACATTCTCATAAATTTCCATAAGATGGTAAAAGTTCAGTTTGGCAGGAACATCAAGAAAGTTAGAAGTGACAATGGGACTGAGTTTGTCAACTCTACCATTAAGAATTTCTTCCAAAAAGAAGGGATTGCCCATGAAACATCTTGTGTGGCAACACCACAAAAAAATGGTAGGGTAGAAAGAAAACATAGGCACATTTTAAATGTGGCTAGAGCTCTTAGATTTCAAGCAAACTTGCCTTTAAAATTTTGGGGGGAATGTGTGCTCACTGCCACATACCTCATCAATAGAACCCCTACAGTGGCCAATAAGGGCCTTACACCCTATGAGATGCTGTATGGTAAAAGACCTTCTTATGAACACTTAAAAATCTTAGGATGTCTCTGCTACATAAAGAATGTTGCGAAGGGTAAGGACAAGTTTGAGTCAAGGGCTGAGAAATGTATTTTCATTGGCTATCCTATAGGACAAAAGGCTTGGAAGGTTTACAATTTAAGAACAAAGGAGATTTTGACTTCAAGAGATGTAATTTTTTATGAAGACAATTTTCCCCTTGTTGAAAATGGTAACACTAGTACAGTTAGTGGAGATTCTCAAAACAGAAGTGAACCATTTCCCCTTTTGCTGTACTACCCTGAAGAGACAGAGTCTCTCAGTGGAGAAGATGAAACTGAGTTGAGAACAAACTCAGTTAATAGGTTCAGTAAGGAACAGGAGCAGGACAATGCAGCTCTAAACCATGAAAGCAATGCTCACAGTGAGGGGGAGAATAATAATCATTCCCAACAAGAACTTCCTGCTGAACCTAGGATTAGGAGACCACCAACCTATCTAAATGATTATTACTGTCACTCTCTTGTGGAAAATCCCACTAGGAAGTATTTTGATCCTAAGCCCAATCCTCACACAGCCTATCCTATTTCTAAGTTTGTAGATTACAATCAATTTTCTGAAAAACATCTTGCTTACTTAGCTGCCATAGCAGAGCATGAAGAGCCTAAAACCTTTAACCAAGCTAGTAAGCATGAGGCATGGAAAGAGGCTATGAAACAAGAAATTCTAGCTTTAGAAGAAAATAAAACCTGGGATCTTGTCAAACTCCCTAAAGGAAAGAAACCTATAGGGTGTAAATGGGTCTATAAACTCAAATACAAGGCTAATGGTGAAATAGAAAAGCATAAGGCCAGACTTGTGGCCAAAGGGTATACACAAGTTGAAGGGGAAGATTTTAATGAAACATTTGCCCCTGTGGCAAAAATGACAACAGTTAGGTGTCTTTTTGATTCTTTGTTGCCCGAGGCTGGGAACTCCATCAAATGAATGTGAGTAATGCCTTCTTGCATGGAGATTTGCATGAAGAGGTCTATATGGATCCTCCACAGGGTTACACCCTTCCCAAAGAAGGCATGGTCTGTAGGTTAAGAAAGTCCCTTTATGGGTTAAAACAAGCCTCTAGAAATTGGTACTTCAAGCTATCTCAGTCACTAATTGACTATGGCTTTCTTTGAAACTCAAGCCGATCACAGACTTGTTCACTTATACTGATCATAACATTTTTGTTGCTGTCTTGATTTATGTTGATGATTTAGTTATTGCTAGCAACAATAATGATGCTTGTATTAATGTCAAAAGACACTTAAGTGAATGGTTCCATATGAAGGATCTTGGAGACCTAAAATACTTCTTGGGGCTAGAACTGGCTAGAGTTAAAACAGGGCTGTTTCTTTGCCAAAGGAAATATGCTCTTGATGTTCTTAATGAGTGTGGAATGCTTGGCTCAAAGCCTGTAGCTTTTCCCCTTGAGCAAAACCATCAGTTAGCCTTGGACCAAAGTCCTTTGCTTCCTGATCCTTCCCAATACAGAAGGCTGGTTGGGAGACTTATTTACTTGACAATTACACGGCCTGACCTTACCTATTATGTTCATATTTTAAGTCAGCAAATGCAGGCACCCAGAGAAGGACACTGGAATGCAGCTATTAGAGTACTGAAGTACTTAAAATCAAGTCCTGGAAAAGGAATCATTCTGCCTAAAGACAACACTTTGCAGCTCACAGCTTACAGTGACTCTGATTGGGCATCCTGTCCCTTAACTCGAAAATCAACTACTGGATATCTCATGAAACTTGGGACAGCCCCAATTTCTTGGAAGACAAAGAAGCAGAACACTGTGTCCAAATCATCTAGTGAAGCTGAATATAGGGCAATGTCTCATGCCACTAGTGAGATACTCTGGCTACACAATTCCTTCGAGGTCTACAAGTTCAAGTCACAACTCCAACTATTCTCCACTGTGATAACCAGGCAGCAATTCACTTAGCCGCAAACCCTGTGTATCATGAAAGAAGCAAACACATTGAAGTGGACTGTCACTTCATCAGGCAGCACCTGCAAGAAGGGATAATTCAGACTGTTTTCACACCTTCAAGGCAGCAACAGGCAGACATTTTCACCAAGGCCTTGGGAACTAAAAGTTTCCAAGAACTTAGCAGCAAGATAGGTGTTCATGAGCCCTTCACACACCATCTTGAGGGGGAGTATTGAAATATTATAGTCTGTTAAGTCCTCAGCCCAACTTCTCTAGTTGTATTTAGTTATTGTTCAGTGTAGTTTGTAATTAGCTGTTGTATTTGTTGTGGCTTGGGCTAAGTAATTGGGCTTTTCTGTTTAGCTATGTTTTCTGTTAGGATTCTGTTTAGGTTTAGTTTTTCTGTTTTCCCTTTTAGTTTCAGTGGCTGCCATGTATATATAGCTTGCCCCCTGTAATCTTGTGCATTCAAGAAAAAGTTGATCTTTAATTCAATCAAGTTCTCCTTTCAGTTTCATCTTCTTGCTGCTGTTTCAATAGCAACCATGCCCCTTTTATCTCAAATTGTTTGGAGAATCCCTTAGTTTCTATATCCCAGCACTCAGACTCTTTGTGTGGATGGATCTCCTTCAGGTTGGTTTAAGCTCAATGTTGATGGATGGCGCAGGCAGCTCTGCGTGTGGAGGGTTATTCAAAAACTCGGAGTGTAAGTTTGTGCAAGGTTTCTTTTTACTTCAAGTAATGCATTGTGGGCAGAGATGTGGGGTATCCTCTCAGGACTGATTGGCAAGGAGTAATGCTCTGAAGAAGCACACTGTGGAAATAGACTCAAAGGTGGTGGTAGAGATGATCTTCAAGGGTCATGTAGCAAGCCCAGCTTTCCAAGTTCTGCTCGGCGAGATCTCTTCGTTGCTGCGTTTGAAGGATTGGGAGGTTCGCATTGTTCACATTTCCATATCTGCAAATTGTTGTACAGATGCTTTAGCTCGCAAGGGGAACTCAGGGTATTTTGATTTAGCTTTTTTGGAATTGTTGCTTGAGGATGACCTTCGGGGCTCCTCTTCTTCTTCTGTTTAGTGTTTTCCATTGTATATAAAAAAGAAAAAAGAAAAGAAAGAATCAATTTAATCAAAAAGTTACAAATTTTGGTTTCTCTAGTACTTGGTTAGAGGGAAATGGAGGGAAGAGGTTTTTTAAAAATATTTCACTTTGATTTAACTTTTGAAGAGGGAAAATGGAGGAGCAAAATCCATCTAATACTTAATTTTGATTTCCCTCTAATAATGGGGTTTTGGAGGAAGATTTTAAAATATTTTATATAGGTCGACTAAAATATTCTTACTTGTGTTTTTTTAAATAAATAATTTTAAGGATGTAAAAATAAATTTGTTTTAAAATTCATATCTTTCCCTTGTGAATCAAACAAAAATAGTGTTATTTTTCATCCCTCCTTTTCTCTCAATCAAACATCATATCTAATTAAAATATTTTCCCCTTTCCCTCACCTCCTTTATACCAAACACATCGTTAAATCAATTCTACTTGCATAGGATTTTTTTTTAAAATTAATTTTTTTACCCTAACACTCTGGCCGTAATAACTGGAGTTTGGACTCTCTCAAAGAACCGTACGAAGTTTGCTTTTGAACTCAATGAACGATACCTTCCTTATTGTGAAAAGCTGAAAACCACAATTTATATAATATTAACCATCAGTATACCCATTACACTTGATTTTTTTTTTTTTAATAAACATTACACTTGATGTTGCCAAATACCATTCCACAGATTCTTTATTTTCACAATAATTGTCCCACCAAACAAGCCACTAACTTGTTGTTGTAAAAATAATAAATAAAATGAGATAAACAAAATAAATATAGGAAAGATGAATAACATCAATAAAAAAGTTTATACTCCGAGAGGTGTAAAATTATACTTTCCTTAAGGATTATTTCGCTCACCCATAAATAATTGTCTCAAATAGTAAAACTCCTCCAGGATATAACCGACTCTTCCAAAATAACAATATTATTCAACATGCCAGAACAACAAGAATTACATCAACTCTCGTACATAGAAAATAGAAAATAATTATTTTTCCACAGTAGAAAGAAAAGCTTTTGAGAAGACAATCAACAATATCTCCATACAATACTTCACCCACTATACGATGAAGCCTTTTTCTCTTCTCATGCAAAAATTGAAAGTAGATAAAACACAAGATTTTGTATGCATATAAAATAAATGAAAATGTATCAAATAACAAAAACTTAAGCATTTTTTTTTTATATACAGGCTTTTTTCTCTTCTCTGTGAGAAGTTTTCTCTCCTCTGTGAGAAGTTTTCCTATATCTGATAAGAGTGTGAGTTGTGTGTGAGATATCTATCAATGACGTCTTCTAACTTTGCTCAGTTAACGTTAGAGGATGAGGAGGCGAATTTAGAGGTATGATGAGTGTGATTTCACATCATCTTTGTCTATCATTTTGCATGCATTTTCATGTAGTTTAGGCATATTTAACTTGATTTTTGGTTAATTTTCCTTTGGAACGGGTAAGGCGGTTTTTGTGTGTTGTTTTGCAGAAATCAAGGGTAAAATGCTCAAGATCAACCATGATGGAGTTTGGATGAAAGTGGAGCTTTAAAAGTGAAGGAAATGAGCCAAACAGAGCCCATCACGGCCTAGCCGTGATGCCCATCGCGGCCATGATCGAGAAAAACTGAAAAGGAAGAAAGGCTGAAGTCAGAGTCTGTCACGGCCTGGCCGTGATAGCCATCACGGCCGTGACCCAAAACCCCCACAAGTCAGAGCCCATCACGGCCACAGCCGTAATTCTTATCACGACCATGAAGCAGGAGGCTCGCGACGCGAAACTAGGCTCGCCACGCAAGAGCTTGAAGTCCACAAAATTGCCAGAAACAGAATCCGTCACGGCCTGCCCGTGATGACCATCACGGCCGTGACGCGCATTACTTGGATCAGAAGCAACCGAAATAGATCAGATTTTGAGTTGGATTGGGACTCTAACTTCCCAATTTCTATAAATAAGGATCAAGGCAGAAGGAACAAGGATGGAGATCTGATACAACAACACACATCCACATAGACTTAGGCTACATTTTAGGATCTATCTTCTTCTTCCTCCTCTCTTCTCTGATTTTGTAATTTTCATGATGTTGTCGACCAAGCTTGTCATCCCCATGGCAAGACTTGAGTAGTAGCTTAGTTTCTAGGGATTGGGGCTATGCCCGAGATTCGTTTATGATGTTGAATTTGATGTAATATCTTTGTTAATTTCGATTTGCTTTAGATCTGATTTCTAGTGTGTTAATCACTCGTAAATTCGGCGACCACTCATTTGCGGGACGTAGACATTCTAAGGAGGAACCTAGCGGTGAACTTAGGATTTCTAGTGTTTTTCACTCGTAAAAATTCGGCGGCCGCTTATTTGCGAGAAGTGGATGATCTAAGGAGGAACCTAGCGGTGAACTTAGGTTTATTTGCATGACTTAGACATTCTAAGGAGGAACCTAGCGGTGAACTTAGGTGTCGGATCTATAGAAGTCAGACTTGGGACTGAAATCACGAGAGTTAGAAGCCGTCCCTCGAGGATCAACGAGTTGTCACGAAACGCAAAGGGTCCAATCTGGGATCGACTACCACGAGAGTAGGGGTCGGGTCAATTGGGCACGGTTTTTGTAACCCGAGAGGGAGCTTAAGCTATTAGAGGATAAACTCGCCTTCAAGGCAATTTCGGTAATTAACAAGGGTAATCAAGTTAAGAACGTAAACGATCTTGTGGTAACCTAAATCCCTAGGAACCCATTTAGATCTGAAAAACCAAAAAAAGATTTGTTTTCTGTTTTATTTGATTCTGTTTTATCTATCTCTAAATTCAAAACCATTTCAAAATATAAAAATCCTTTTTACACAGTCCAGATCTACTCGATTTGAGAATTGATTGCGATTCGAGAACACAGTCTCTGTGGGATCGATATCTTTTATTACTTGGCGACAGTCCGGTACACTTGCCGGAAACGCAAGCGCACGCCTCGGGCGCCGCGCCGCAGCTGTCAAGGTCCCGGTGAAAGAGTTTTGACTAGTACTGGATGAAGACCCAGCCCTGTGCCTGGTTGGGAGATTCCTGACAACGAGGTCAATCAGGTTTCACATGATGAGGAAATGGATTGCTGGCGTTTGGAAGCTAGGAAGGGGCGTAAACGTGAAGGAGGTAGAAGGAGGCATATTTCGGTTCCAATTCTTCCATAAGGTGGATGTCCAACGGGTACTGAGGGATGGACCGTGGTCTTTCGACGGACATTTGTTGATACTGGGAACGATGCAGGAGGGTCAGACACCCTAGGAAGTGGAACTTTTCAACGTACCCTTCTGGGTTCAAGTTCATAAGATCCATGTAGGGTTTATGACAGAAACGGTGGGGAAGCACCTGGCAAACTTTCTGGGTGAATTCATAGAGTACGATGCAAAAAACAATTCAAATTTCCTTAAGTCCTATATGAGATTCCGAGTGCTCCTTGATGTGCGCAAGCCACTGAAGAGACTGAAGAGAGTGAAGAAACCAGGAGGGGAGGCAATGGAGGTTCAATTCAAATATGAAAGGTTAGGGTCTTTTTGCTATCTGTGTGGAATGCTAGGTCACATGGAGGATTTCTGTGAGAAATTATTTCTGCTAGATGATGATGATGGTAGCCGATTGTGGGGACCGGAGTTACGGGTTGAGCAGGGGAGGATGAGACACCCCGTTGTGCCCCATTGTATTATTAAATTAAAACATTAATATTTATTTACTTAATCGCGCGCTTATCGTTGAAAATACATAAAAATTAAAACTTAAATAATAATCATATAACTTCTACAAATACAAAACACACCAAAACTATATTACATAAATACACACGTAAGTATCCTTTATTTTACATAACACTGTTTAGGGTAACCTCTCAGTAGGATCCCACACAGGTACTTATTTATACAACTTGCTTATAACAAACGGAAAACAAAACATCTTAGGTGACTCATTGGCCCTAAACTTACTACGCTACATTATTAGGATCAGTAGGTTATTCTTCAGTGTCAACTTCATACGGAACGTCGTTCAACTCTTCAACAATCTTCGTCTCGTATGGGGTTCCATCCATCTCCTCAGTAACATAGTCGTCCATCTGGTCTTCTAACGTAACGAAGTAGACATACACAAAAACACAGAAATAGGGAGATAAGAAACAGTTCTATCATCATAAGTGGAAAAGATTCATAGCATATAATACAATAATAGTCACAAACATGCATCACTCGCAATTTACAATCATCCATACTTTATAACGTCATCCTCTAACCTCCAACTCATGCAACTAAACCTTTATGCTGACGTGGCCACTACTAATCATGTCACACATCCCTCGTTAGGAATGTCAGTCAGTCGTCCAAGTGACACGTTCCCAATGCCGGTGCACATTCTCATCCATGATGAGAATGCTCATGCAAAGCAATGACACTATAGCTGCACAGTACCGTCGGTGCACACCCTGATTTTCTCTCTCACTCTATCAAGGGTGCTCATGCATAGCAATGACACTATAGTTGCACAACTTAACTTCTACTTTGGAACGGTCCACGAGAACTTCGGACCTCGTGTATCTCAAATACACGGTTATGAACAACAATGCAACATATGATTCTCACTGACTTTTATCAATAACAACCTAGTACCTCAAGCTTTTCCTCATAACCTCCACTTACATTCTATATCACATCACTTCTATAAAATAATAGCGAGGCACGTCTAATTCATATTCAAAACTCTCACCCAAACAAAATACCTCCGAGAAATATATATCTTTCCTTAAAATCAACTAAGCAATTTATCAAACCAGGCAGATCATGCATAACACAATATCAACAAAATATTCAAACATCATAAAATATCACATAGAGCAAATTATCACAACCAACATATCACAATCAACTCAAATAAGTAATAAAACCACACATCCTCAACATCATAAAATCAACCTTAATGTCGATAAACCTACAATCCCCGAATCACCATTGGTTTTACAGAAAAGGTTTCCAATGTGATTTTGGTCTTGTTGATTTCTCGACTACTAGTAGGGTTTAGGTTGTCCTGCACAATTATTATATAATATACTACTTATCGATTTCTGACGATGGAATGGTTCTTTCCCCCACCTGAGTTATCACCGGAAACACGTACACGGTGATCCTCGTTATCCCGCCACGAGTTAACACAACCACCTTCATTCAAACAACATAACTATAATTAATCAACTAACCATGGTGAGGGAGGCCACGGTTTGGAGGGTATTTATAGGGGAAATCTTAGACCTTGTTTGGTTTTTAACTTTTAGATTAATGGGCTTTGTGATTATTTAATTAATATAAGCTTAACCATAGTTAATAATTAACTTAACTAAGGCTATAATTAACTTAACTAAGGTTATTTTGGCTAACCATGGTTAATAATATGTGGCTCACATTTAGTGGAGGTGTGGCTGATTTTGGGCCACACATAGTGACTCACCAACGAGTCACCGATCCTATCCGTTAGGGGTTCCCGAAAATTCCGTACGCAGCTCCGTCATTTACCCGATTTCGGTTTTTGAGAGGAAAATACTGAAACGAGAGCAAAATAAAATAGATATGATTTATTGGATGTGGATGCACGAAATTTGAGAGATTTGGAAGGTTTACAACCACTTAAAATGAGTGGTTAAGAGTGCGTAGATGTGTCTGGTTAATAACCGCGAAAACTTGGGGTTTTTTTGGTCTTTTTCACATACAAGTCATGATTACTAGCATTTAATACTCATAAATGCTTGGTGACTCATCCTCCATGGGTCATCAAGTATGACTCATTATCCCGATCTCTTGACGGGTCTCTATAGTTCCGTTTTCGACTCCGTCGGTTTCGTGATTAGGGTTTTATGCGTGCGTAAAAGCGTAATATTTCGTTTTCGACTGAAAATTTTCAAACTAAACAAACTCGTTGAAAAAAAGATTTAAATATAAACCATTTCGTTCACGAGTCAAAATTAGGTTTTCTGCTCAGTAAAATTATACTGTCAGTGAAAACGCAGACCGGGTTCCATCTGAATTTTCAACCCAAATTGTTCTCGTAAGCTTCTACCCTAAGATAGAGTATGAATATGATTTTTATTTCATAAAAATCAATCTCCATGAACTCAGATAAAAATATAAATAAATACATTTATACCGGTTAATACAACGAAAATATTTTTACTGAAAAAAATAAAAATCGGAAAATAAAAAGCAGGGTGTTACATTACTACCCCTCTTAGAAAAAAATTCCGTCCTCGGAATTTATATACTTCAGAAAAGATGTGGATATCGTTGTTGCATATCTGCTTCACGTTCCCAAGTAGCATCTCCAGTAGTTTCATCCCATATGACCTTAACCAAAGGAATTTGTCTACCACGAAGCTCCTTAATCTCTTTATCTGCTATCCTTACAGGTAGAGCCTCATACTCTAGATTCTTTCGCAGTTGTATAGACTTAGACTCAATAACATGTGAAGGATCAGGATAATATTTTCTCAACTGCGAAATGTGAAAGACGTCATGAAGGTTAGCAAGGTTAGGTGGTAAAGCAATATGATAAGCTACTGGACCAATCCTTCGAAGAATCTGGAAAGGTCCGATGAATCTAGAAGTAAATTTTCTAGTTTTGATAGCCCTGCCAATTCCGGTCTTCGGAGTGACTCTCCTGGAATTCTAAAGGTCTCCTTCTCTTGTTACTGTAGCTTCTTTGCCTATCTTGTGCTTCCTTCATCTTTTCCCTTATCTTCCTAACTTGTTCCATAGTCTATTGCACCACATCTGGACCCAAGACTTGATTTTCACCAATCTCATACCAACATAACGGGGTCCTACACTTTCTACCATACAAAGCCTCATATGGTGCCATCCCTATACTACTGTGAAAACTATTGTTGTAAGTAAATTCAATCAATGGCAAGAACTCATCCCAACTGCCAGTTTGTTCCAAAACACAAGCTCTTAAAAGGTCCTCCAATGATTGAATCGTCCTTTCTGACTGTCCATCCGTTTGGGGATGATAAGCAGAACTCATTCTCAACTTGGTCCCTAAAGCATGGTGCAACTGTTTCCAAAATCTAGATGTAAATCTAGGATCTCGGTCTGAGACAATGCTCGATGGCACACCATGCAACCTAACAACTTCTTTGATGTAGATTTGGGTCAACTTCTCCAAACTATAGCTTTCACCCACAGGTAAGAAGTGAGCACACTTCGTCAACCTATCAATGATAACCCAAATCGCATCATGTCTCTTAGGAGTTCGTGGTAGTCCAACCACAAAATCCATAGCTATGCTATCCCATTTCCATTCTGGGATATCTAATGATTGCAATAAACTAGCCGGCTTTTGATGCTCTATCTTAGCCTTCTGACACACCAGGCAAGATAAAACATACTCTTCTACATCTTTCTTCATCCTCGTCCACCAAAACAATTTCTTTAAATCCTGATACATTTTAGTGGATCCAGGATGAATACTCTACTTACTCTTATGTGCTTCTTCTAATATCACCTTCCTAAGTTCTAAATCCTCTGGAACACATATTCTATCCCTAAACCTCAGTACACCATTTGTTCCTCTACTAAACTCAGAAATTGTACCCTCATCTATACCTCTACTTATCTCCTGTAAATATGGATCCTGAGCCTATTTATCCTTAAGATCTCTCATAAAATCACTACTAATAGTGATCATACCTAAGCAAATTTTATCCTCAACCAACTCCATTCCTAAGTTCAAATCTCTGAACAGTTCCAGTAATTCCAACTCTTTAACCATCATTGCGGACACATGCAATGATTTCCTACTCAAGGCATCCGCTACTACATTCGCCTTCCCAGGATGGTATAGTAAATCAAACTCATAGTCTTTGATAAACTCCATCCATCTTCGTTGTCTCATATTCAACTCCTTTTGGTTGAACAGATACTTCAGACTTTTATGGTCACTGTACACATTAAATTTTGCTCCATATAGAAAGTGTCGCCATATTTTTAATGCGAACATTATGGCTGCTAATTCCAAATCATGAGTCGGATAATTCCTCTCATGAATTCTCAATTGTCGGGAAGCATAAGCCACCACTCTTCCCTATTGCATTAGAACACAACCTAAACCTTGGTATGACGCATCACAGTATACGTCAAACTGTCCCAGTGGATCCGGTAAAGTCAACACAGGTGATGTAGTCAACCTTTTCTTCAGCTTTTGGAAACTTTGCTCACATTTGTCCGTCCATACAAAAGCTGTATTTTTCCTCGTCAATTGCGTCATAGACAACGCAATCTTTGAGAAACCCTCTATAAACCTCCGATAATATCCAGCTAACCCTAGAAAACTTCGTACTTCACTTACTGACTTAGGCCGTTCCCATTTAAGAACTGCCTCAACCTTTGCTGGATCTACTGCTATACCTTCCTTGTTGATCACATGTCCAAGAAATTGGACTTCTTCTATCCAAAACTCACACTTGGAAAGTTTAGCATAAAGCTGCCTTTCCTTCAGAACTTGCAGCACCATCCTCAAATGTTTCTCATGATCTTCCCATGTACGAGAATAGATAAGGATGTCGTCGATGAATACAACAACAAAATTATCAAGGAATGGTCTAAATATCCTGTTCATATAATCCATGAACACTGCTGGCGCGTTAGTCACACCGAACGGCATAACTAAATACTCATAATGTCCATACCTTGTCCTAAAATCCATTTTGAGTATATCTTCCCTTCTTACTCTAATCTGATGGTATCCAGATCTCAAATCAATCTTGGAAAATATTGCTTCTCCTTTCAATTGATCCATCAGATCATCTATCCTAGGCAATGGATACTTATTCTTAATTGTTACCTTGTTTAACTGTCTATAATCCGTGCACAACCTAGCACTTCCATCTTTCTTCTTAACAAACAATACCGGAGCTCCCCATGGTGAAACACTCGGCCTTATGAACTCTTTTCCCAACATATCATCCAACTGTTTCTTCAACTCCACCAATTCTATAGGTGACATTCGATAAGGCGCCATAGA
This sequence comes from Sophora flavescens, assembly GCA_030762895.1. NCBI lineage: Eukaryota > Viridiplantae > Streptophyta > Magnoliopsida > Fabales > Fabaceae > Sophora > Sophora flavescens. Next base: position 77,538,094 of record CM061063.1, read on the forward strand.
TATAGGTCCTGTCCCTGCTACAAGATCTATGGTGAATTCCACTTCCCGTTCTGGTGGTAAACCTGGAACGTCGGGAGGGAAAACTTCAGGAAACTCTCTCACAATAGGCATAGAATCTATACTAGGGGTCTCGATAGTTTCCATCGCGAACAACATCACGTACTGCTGAGAATCGTCACTCCTCATGGATACTCCTTCATTGGCAAAGACTATACTAGAAGACTCCAGAAATGATAAGGTCTTACTAGAACAGTCTAGCATTACATGGTTAGCCGAAAGCCAATCCATGCCAAGAATAACATCTATCTGTTGCATAGGCAAACAGACCAGGTCTACAATAAATGTCCTATTCTCAACCACTATAGGACACTGTAAACAATTAGACATAGTAGTCAAAGGATTACTAGTTGGAGTAGATATTGTAAGGGTATAAGGTAATTGAGAAACAGTTAATTTTAATTGATCCACACACTCATACGAAATAAATGAATGTGTAGCGCCTGAGTCAAATAACACATACGAGAGTATACCAGCTATCAAACACATACCTTGTATAAGATCAGCAGATTGAGAGGATTCAGCTCCCCTCACGGTAAACACTCTTCTAGTGGCCTGAGGTCTTGCTCCCTGTTGTCCTGCTGTTGTGACTCCTCTTCCAGCTCCACCCCTATTGCCTCCATTTCCTCTACCTGTAGCTATCGGCTGTTGCCTAGCCTGCTGTCTGCAATCTCGAGCAATATGACCTATTTTCCCACAGTGAAAACAAATAGGTCGCTCCATGCAGTCTCTAAGATAATGCGGTCCTCCACATCTGAAACAAGATAAGCCTTGCTGCTGTTGACCAGCTCTAACCACTTTAGTCTTTGGCCGGTGTCTGCACCTGCCTTGGTCGGGCATATGGTCTCTGTCTCCATTGAGAGTTACTACCTCCTTGCCTCTGAAAACCCGGTCGAGTAGGACCCCCACTCCTCAATTGTTTCTGCTCATTAGCCAGCCTCTGATCTAGACTTTCGATCGCACTGCATCCTTCCACTAGCTCTGGGAAACTCTGGATATCAAGAGATACTATAGCCCTCTGGAGTTCATGTCGGAGTCCTTCCTCAAACCTTCTACATTTCCAATCCTCATCTGGGAATCTCTGATAAAATTCAGAATACTTAATCAGAGCCTCAAATCGTGATGCATAATCACCAACAGTCATGTTGCCTTGTTTGAGACTCATGAATTCCCTTTCTTTCTCGCGTCGAACTAGACGCGGAAAATACTTCTCAAAGAAGCAGTGACTAAACAGCTGCCAGTTGATAACTCTGCCTTCGACCTCCGGCAATCTTCGCTTGCCTCTCCACCAAGACTCTGCTCCTCCAGTTAGCATGAAGGCAACATACGTCACTTTCCTATCCTCTCTGCAGCGCACGGTATTGAATATCTTCTCGATCTCTTGTACCCACCATTTTGCCTTCTCTGGATCATAATCTCCTCGGAATTGGGGTGGCTTCCCTTTCAGGAAAGTAGTCATTCCGGCATCTTCAGCTGATGCAGCTCTCCTTTGGTTCTGTTGTTCCTGCTGTTCTTTGTTCATCTGTAGCATCTCAAAGATTCTCTTTGTGTTTGTAATAACAGAGCAGTAACTATGTTTTTCATGGTATCTTGAGTCTCAGATGACTCTCCTTCACTTCCGGTATGATTATTTTCTTCATTGTTAGCTCCAACAATTCTTTCAGGAGTTCTGTCATTACTGTCGATCGGACGTCCTCTTCCACGAGCCATGATTCTGTAAAAGAAATCATTCGCTCTTATCAGTATGACATATAATACCACATAGACAAGTATATAAATACCATATGCCACACTAATGTTAATTATCGCATCGGATTCGGACACACTACCCATCTTCTAAGCATAGTTAAAATTCGATGTGGACTTAACTAGACACGGCCAGTAACAATATCCTAGACCTCACAGTCCGATTAGAATCGAACTGCTCTAATACCACCAAATGAGACACCCCGTTGTGCCCCATTGTATTATTAAATTAAAACCTTAATATTTATTTACTTAATCGCGCGCTTATCGTTGAAAATACGTAAAAATTAAAACTTAAATAATAATCATATAACTTCTACAAATACAAAACACACCAAAACTATATTACATAAATACACACATAAGTATCCTTTATTTTACACAACACTGTTTAGGGTAACCTCTCAGTAGGATCCCACACAGGTACTTATTTATACAACTTGCTTATAACTAACGGAAAACAAAACATCTTAGGTGACTCACTGGCCCTAAACTTACTACGCTACATTATTAGGATCAGTAGGTTATTCTTCAGTGTCAACTTCATACGGAACGTCGTTCAACTCTTCAACAATCTCCGTCTCGTATGGGGTTCCATCCATCTCCTCAGTAACATAGTCGTCCATCTAGTCTTCTAACGTAACGAAGTAGACATACACAAAAATACAGAAATAGGGAGATAAGAAACAGTTCTATCATCATAAGTGGAAAAGATTCATAGCATATAATACAATAATAGTCACAAACATGCATCACTCACAATTTACAATCATCCATACTTTATAACGTCATCCTCTAACCTCCAACTCATGCAACTAAACCTTTATGCTGACGCGACCACTACTAATACTGTCACACATCCCTCGTTAGGAATGTTAGTCAGTCGTCCAAGTGATACGTTCCCAATGCCGGTGCACATTCTCATCCATGGTGAGAATGCTCATGCAAAGCAATGACACTATAGCTGCACAGTACCGTCGGTGCACACCCTGATTTTCTCTCTCACTCTGTCAAGGGTGCTCATGCATAGCAATGACACTATAGTTGCACAACTTAACTTCTACTTTGGAACGGTCCACGAGAACTTCGGACCTCGTGTATCTCAAATACACGGTTATGAACAACAATGCAACATATGATTCTCACTGACTTTTATCAATAACAACCTAGTACCTCAAGCTTTTCCTCATAACCTCCACTTACATTCTATATCACATCACTTCTATAAAATAATAGCGAGGCACGTCTAATTCATATTCAAAACTCTCACCCAAAAAAAATACCTCCGAGAAATATATATCTTTCCTTAAAATCAACTAAGCAATTTATCAAACCAGGCAGATCATGCATAACACAATATCAACAAAATATTCAAACATCATAAAATATCACATAGATCAAATTATCACAGCCAACATATCACAATCAACTCAAATAAGTAATAAAGCCACACATCCTCAACATCATAAAATCAACCTTAATGTCGATAAACCTACAATCCCCGAATCACCATTGGTTTTACAGAAAAGGTTTCCAATGTGATTTTGGTCTTGTCGATTTCTCGACTCCTAGTAGGGTTTAGGTCGCCCTACACAATTATTATATAATATACTACTTATCGATTTCCGACGATGGAATGGTTCTTTCCCCCACCTGAGTTATCACCAGAAACACGTACACGACGATCCTCATTATCTCACCACGAGTTAACACAACCACCTTCATTCAAACAACATAACTATAATTAATCAACTAACAACCATCTATGACACTTTAGGGCTAGGTTCGGCCAAGACTTAGAAAATAGGTTTAGGATTATCTTCTCAATGCTATCTTTTGGATCCTAGTTACTAGAGTCTTAACTAACATAGATTACTTATTACAAGACTAAAATTTGAAACAAAATCCTCTAACCTTTAGGGTTAGGGTTTCGGCCCATACTAGGAAAATAGGCTAGGAAATTTAGTTGGATTCAAGCTCTTGGATTTAGATCATGTAGGTACTAGAGAGTTTAAATCAAGCATTAGATTTCTAAAATGAAAACCAAATCATCAAACCCTCCTTTGAGTGAGATTCGGCCACTTAAAGAAAATAGGGAAGGAAAATGTTTTTGATTACATGCTCTTGGATAATGAAAGTGGAAGACATCACAAGATCATAGAAATTGGTTTCACATTAAAAGGATTTTTCTTCAATTTTTTAGAATTATTTGAAGTTCTAGATCTAGGAATGGAAAAATATGATTCATGGCATAAACATGAGAAATACATGAATATGAAAGCTTATATGATCAAGGAGATGAGCTTTTACCTCTTGAAGATTGAAGAAATGAAGAAAATGATCAACCTTCACTATGTTGGAAACTGGACAGCTTGAGGGTGTGATGGTATTGTGAGTGTATTTCACAATATACTCATCCAAAAATCACAAACTTTGGATTGTTGGAAAGATAAGAATAAAAGGAACGATTTTGGTGTTGAAGGTTTTATTTGGTTCGGATCATAACAGGGGTGAAAAGGGCCTTCTTTCTGCTGTTTCGTGGGTTACTGAGAATTCTGGGCAGTTTCGGTATTTTGGTCCTATCTCCCAATCCACTTATCCGTTTTTGATGATCTTTATCTTGTTGGAAATAAGAGAGAAAGATAAACAACTTTTATGTTGAGAGTTTTCCGAGTTTCAGAAAGGAAGAGGGTCATATGTTTGGTGGGGATTCGGTGTTCTTAGGGTTTTGTAACTTAGTTGGTGAGGAAGATGAAGAGAATGAAGAAGATGAGTGAAATGGTGAGGGAGGCCACGGTTTGGGGGGTATTTATAGGGGAAATCTTAGGCCTTGTTTGGTTTTTAACTTTTAGATTAATGGGTTTTGTGATTATTTAATTAATATAAGCTTAACCATAGTTAATAATTAACTTAACTAAGGTTATAATTAACATAACTAAGGTTATTTTGGCTAACCATGGTTAATAATATGTGGCTCACATTTAGTGGAGGTGTGACTGATTTTGGGCCACACATAGTGACTCACCAATGAGTCACCGATCCTATCCGTTAGCGGTTCCGAAAATTAAAATCGTGACTCGTCATCATTTACCCGATTTCGGTTTTTGAGAGGAAAATAATGAAACGAGAGCAAAATAAAATAGATATGATTTATTGGAGGTGGATGCACGAAATTTGAGAGATTTGGAAGGTTTACAACCACTTAAGATGAGTGGTTAAGAGTGCGTAGATGTGTCTGGTTAATACCCGCGAAAGCTTGGAGGTTTTTTGGTCTTTTTCACATACAAGTCATGATTACTAGCATTTAATGCTCATAAATGCTTGGTGACTCATCCTCCATGGGTCATCAAGTATGACTCATTATCCCGATCTCTTGACGGGTCTCTGTAGTTTCGTTTTCGACTCCGTCGGTTTCTTGATTAGGGTTTTACGCCTGTGTAAAAGCGTAATATTTCGTTTTCGACTGAAAATTTTCAAACTAACCAAACTCGTTGTAAAAATGATTTAAATATAAACCATTTCATTCACGAGTCAAAATTAGGTTTTCTGCTCAGTAAAATTATACTGTCAGTGAAAACGCAGACCGGGTTCCGTCTGAATTTTCAACCCAATTTTTATCGTAAGCTTCTACCCTAAGATAGAGTATGAATATGATTTTTATTTCATAAAAATCAATCTCCATGAACTCAGATAAAAATATAAATAAATACATTTATACCAGTTAATACAGCAAAAATATTTTTACTGAAAAAAATAAAAATCGGAAAATAAAAAGTAGGGTGTTACAGAGGAACCAGGGGGATGATGGTGAGGGGTGGCTGAGGGAGGAAGGATCTGAGAGTTGGGAAGCACCAAATCTGGAGAAAGTTTCAAAATTCAAATCTGCAGTTAATGCAGATGCGAATCCTAAGGAGGTGATTACTAGGGCAGTAAATGACGTAAAAATCAAGGAGAAAACTTTGGTTTCAGTTGTTGACATATTTAGAAACCCAAATATTCTCTTTCCTAAAATTAAGGATAAAGTTATTGGAGAGAGAGGAATGGATACCGAAATGAAAGAAGGCAATCATGAGGGCAATTATGAGGACAATCATGAGGAGAGAAAGTTGGAGTGGGATAAGAAAAGAAAGTTAACAGAGTTGGTAGCTGAAGGAGATCACGTGCAGGGGGAGTCAAAGAACGTGGACTGCATGGAAATTGGTTCTGATAGTGTGATTCCAAAAAAAATTTTAGCGGCAGACCCTGGCAACCAGGGTTGCCGGGGACTATGAGTATACTAAGTTGGAACTGCCGAGGCCTGGACAACCTGCGTGCAGTTTCTTCGCTGAGGGACCTCGTTCGGGACCACAAATCGGACGTTATTTTACTTTTTGAAACTTTATGTCACTCAAATAAAATAGAGGAAATTCGTGTAAAGTTAGGATTTGATTTTTCTTTTGCTGTTGATAGGGAGGGACGTAGTAGAGCTATTGCGGTTATTTGGAAACAATCCTTTAAATGTCACATTATCAATTACTCAATGAGTTTTATTAATGTTGAGGTGTCTGATAATGACAGAGGTTTATGGAGGTTGACTGGGTTCTATGGCTATCCTGAGAGGACCAGAAGACATGATTCCTAGAATTTATTAAGAAACTTAGCTACAATGTCATTGCTTCCTTGGTGCGTTATTGGGGACTTTAATGACTTGTTAATGGCTGAGGACAAGAGGGGAAGAGTCGATCATCCGATCTAGCTAATAAATGGTTTCCGTGACACTGTTCGAGAGTGTAATCTAATTGATCTTCCTCTTAATGGGTATCAGTTTACTTGGGCAAACCGTCGTGATTCTGACAGTGCAGTGGAAGAACGTCTTGATATAGCTTTGGCTTCTGAGGTGTGGTTGAATTTATTTTCGAATGCACAATTATCAAATCTTATAGCTCCTGTCTCGGATCATTCACCACTCCTACTTTGTATTGATCAACGCCCTGCTCAGAAGCACCAGAGAAAGTTTCGCTTTGAGAATCGTTGGCTTGAAGAATTCGAGGTGGGTGATGTGGTGCGGTCTAGCTGGGAGAATGGGATACATGATGATGCTATTTCTAAACTAAAGCAGTGTAGTAAGGACCTAGAGGTTTGGAGTAAGAAACTTAATGGGAATTTCCGCAAAGAAGCAAATCAGTGTAAAAGGCTTTTGGAGGCTACTAGAATTTCTCATGATCCAGAGGATGTCTCGATTTATGAGAGACGACGAGAAAGGCTTGCATCAATTTTGGCTCAAGAGGAGATCTATTGGAAGCAAAGAGCCAAGGCCTTTTGGCTTAGAGATGGAGATGCAAATACACAATTTTTTTTCACTTGACTGCTACTACGAGGAAGAGAAGGAAAATTATTGACAAGCTAAAAAATGATAACAATGAATGGGTAGGTGGTCAACCGAGTCTTTGTGAGCTTACAAAGGACTATTTTGGAAACCTGTTTCTAGAACAACAGAGCATTTATTCTCCAGTTATTGAGGCAGTGTCTCCTATTGTCTCGGTGGAAGATAATCAAGGGTTGGAACTTCCCTTCACTGGAGAGGAATTCAGAGCAGCTATTTTCCAGATGCACCCAGATAAATCTCCGGGGTCGGATGGTTTAAATCCTTCTTTTTACCAGCATTTTTGGGATATTTGTAGCAAGGATATTTTCACGGCTTGTTGCTACAAGTTGGAGACTGGTAACTGTCCATCAACTCTTAATGATACAAATATTGTTTTAATTCCTAAAGTTGATAGCCCTTCTTCTATGAGAGACTTGAGACCTATATCCTTGTATAATGTTCTATATAAAATAGTGGGAAAAGTCTTAGCTAACAGGTTGAAAAAATTATTGCCAAAGTGTATCTCAGAAGAGCAGTATGCTTTTGTAGAAGGAAGATCTATCCTGGATAATGTGCTCATAGCTTTTGAAATTATCCACCATATGAAATGCAAAACAAAGGGAGTTAGAGGTGAAGTGTCTTTGAAAATAGATATCATCAAAGCTTATGATAGAGTGGACTGGGGTTTTCTCCGTGCTATGATGGAGAAGATGGGTTTCTGTGATAGATGGGTCAGATGGATTATGATGTGTGTTTCCTCTGTTAGCTACTCGGTTTTGGTTAATGGTGATTCTGTTGGACCAATTGTTCCAGGAAAAGGCTTAAGGCAAGGTGACACTCTCTCCCCTTATCTCTTTCTTATCCGTGCTCCGGGCTTTACTTGCCTAATCAAAAGAGCTGAGGGGAGGGGTGACATTCATGGTATTGAAATTTGTGGGGGTGCTCCTTCTGTTAGTCACCTTCTTTTTACAGATGATAGCTTTCTGTTCTTTAGAGCTAGTGAGCGTGAATGTAATGTGATGAAGTCAATTCTTGCTACTTTTGAAGTAGCATCTGGTCAAGCAGTTAATTTCAGTAAATCTAAGATTTTTTATAGTAAGAATATGGATGATGGTACTCGATTGGCTTTATCTAATATCTTGGGAGTACAGACATGTCTTGGGTCAGGAAAATATTTGGGGCTTCCCTCATTAATTGGTAGAAAAAAGAAAGCTACATTTAATTATCTGAAGGACAGGGTGTAGATGAAAATTAATTCTTGGAGTGGCAGACATCTTTCCAAGGCTGGAAGGGAGGTTCTGGTGAAGTTTGTGCTCCAAGCGATTCCAGCTTATTGCATGAGTGTCTTCTTACTACCTCCTTCGTTGGCAGAAGAGATTGAAAGGATGATGAACTCTTTTAGGTGGGGATCCAAGAAGGGTGATACGCGTGGCATTAATTGGTTGAAATGGGATAAGCTAGGGAAGCAAGGTTGGAAATTTGTTTCTAACCCAGAAGCTATGGTCTCAAGGATTTTCAAAGCTAAATACTATCCTAGAGGCCAGTTCTTGGATTCGATTCTTGGTCATAATCCAAGTTTTATTTGGCGTAGCATCTGGAATTCCCGGGTCTTGTTGAATGAGGGCTCTAGATGGAGAATTGGCAATGGACACAATATTCCAATCCTAAATGAGCCTTGGATTGCAAATGGTCAAAGGCTGAATCACCATTTTAACTTAACCCAAATGGCTCATAATTAGGTGGTCAGTGATTTTATTATGCCTGGTACCAGAACATGGAATGAAGATTTTATGCGTCAGTTTTTTACTCCTTGTGATGCTGCTACTATACTAGCCACGCCCTTAGTTGATGAAGTAGGGGAGGACATGTGCATATGGAAATATGGTAAGGACGACTTTTATACAGTTCGTTCATCTTATAAACTGTGTATCGAATCCTTATTGAACACAGCTCATCTGAAACAAGATGGAGATTGGCGAAGTATTTGGAACTTGGAAGTGCCCCCCAAAGTGAAGTCCTTCATTTGGCACGCATGCAGGGAGGTTCTTCCCACTAGAATAAACCTGCAGAGGCGTGGTGTGGCTTGTACAAGTTCGTCTGTGAGATGCGAAACTGGTCTTGAATCTCAGTGTCATGCATTACTGCAGTGTGACAAGAGTAGAGATAATTTGATTCAAGCTGGGTATTGACACATCATTGATCTTTTTCTTAACCAGGTGAACTCTTTCTGAGTTATATTTCTTGGTATGTGGTGTTATTGACTCAAATAAAAAGGCGGATTTTGTGATGATATTGTGGTGCATATGGAAGGCCAGGAACCAAAAATTGTGGAACAATGAGGATATGACTGGAACTCAAGTCATCAACTGTTCAAAAGAGATATTGTCCAGTTGGATTTTAGCTTGGAAAAGGAAACCCCCTTGGGTGGTTGTGGGTCCTGGCATTACCCGAGCTAGATGGTCACCTCCTCCTTTTGGGTCTTTGAAATGCAATGTTGACGCAACTTTCTTTGAGGCCATAAATTTATCCGGGTTTGGCATGCGCGTTCGTGATCATGAGGGCAAGTTTGTTCAAGCTAAAACAATGTGGGTAGAATCAAAGTTGGAAGTGAAGGTGGGGGAAGCAATGGGTCTCTTGTTTGCCATTAAATGGTGCATTGAGCTGGGTTTCACCAACATCCATTTTGAAGTTGATAGTAAAGGGGTGGTGGATGAGTTATCTTCATCAAAGGAAAATATTACTGAGTTTGGTATCTTTGTCAATTGTTGCAAGGGTCTTACTTCTTACTTTACAAACTTTTCAACAAAGTTTATTAGGAGGCAAGCAAACAAAGTGGCTCACTCTTTCGCTAGGGCGTCTTTGTTGTATGTTAGCTCCTGTTGTTTTTACATTGCTCCTAGTTGTATTGCTGACACTATTATGAATGAATTGCCATAATTTGGCTTTTATCAACAAAAAAAAAACTTATTCCAGTCACTCTATTGACCGTGAGTGCATAGTGTATATATATAGAGATGTTAGAAGCCTCAAAAATGTGTTTTCACCTCCTCTTAATAGTAATAATGATAAATTATTTGTAATAAAGAACATTAAACGACTGAAATAGGAGAGCAATAAAATATGCAATTAAAATTCAATTAAAGATAATAAAAATAAAATCGAAATATTAATAGGAATATTAATTTTAATAAATGGTAATAAAAGAGATATTTAAAATCAAATTATTTTGGAAATATTTTTCCAACAATCCCCCACATATTTCAAAATAATTTGTGAAAAAATAAAAATAAATAAATAGTAGAATTCATAGTTGATCACATGGATGTTAATGCATCGAATCTGGTGTCTTTTGGACTATGAACCAAACCTAGTGAAAAAAAGAGAGAGTAGAATTCAGAGTTGATCACACGGATATATGCATCAAATCTGGTGTCTTTTGGATTATGAACCAAACCTAGATTGATAGACATACCATACAAGTGAATTGGTGAAGTAAACTTCTATGAACCAAAACACTTTGGTGCATGTTAGAAGTCTACCAATCACATTACACCCACACAATTCTTTCTATTACGCTGTTTTGCGCCTTTCGACCGTGCGCGTGCTTGGTTATCCATGAGTACTCTAGAGATTATGTCACATTCTCATACAAGCGGCCCCACTTGAAACTTGTAACACCCCGTTTTTTGTTAAGTGCTTTCATATATGATCGGTCAAAGTGTGTCAAGTTTGAGGATGGCCTTCATCCGGAGATCAAGCAAGCGATCAGTTATCAGGAGATTAGAGTCTTCCCAACCTTGGTGAACAGATGTAGGATCTATGAGGATGCCTACAAGTCCAGAGTGGCCAGTTTCAAGAGTTTAGATAGCCAGGGCAGCAAGAAGACCGAGCAGAAGGACAAAGGCAAGCAGCGTTACACTCCAGCCGGTTGAGATTTCAAGCAGAGTGGCAGGAAGCCACAGTTTGCTCAGAATAGGTCCAGGGGTGGAAATTCTAATGCCTCTAGGCCCATGAAGTGCGGGAAGTGCAGCACACCGGATCACTTCACTACCCAGCGCAAGGAATTGGACGTCATCTACTTTAGGTGTGGCAAGTCTGGTCACATCAGTCGGGATTGTGGAGGAGCGAAGTCAAAGCCTCCAAGTGCTAGCAAGAATCAGCAGTCTCAGGTAAATCGACTGAAGACTACTGGGAGAGTCTTTACCCTTAGTGGAGATGAAGCCTCCGAGTCCGATGACTTGATTCAAGGTATGTGCTACGCACTCGTTTATTGCACTTGATGAAAGACGAAGCCCAAGTGTTCATGATGTTGTCTTCCCTGGAATTAGAGAGCCCTCCTGATGTCGGAAGTGTGCCTGTTGTGCGGGAATTTCCTGAAGTGTTCCTGAGGGATGTTTATAACTTGCCCCTTGAAAGAGATGTTGAGTTCACCATAGACCTAGTGTCTGGCACCGGGCCAATATCCATAGCACCCTATAGAATGTCTCCTATAGAGCTAGCTGAGTTGAAGAAACAAATAGAGGATCTTATCCAGAAGCAGTTTATTAGGCCTAGCGTATCCCCCTGGGGTGCGCCAGTGTTGCTAGTAAATAAGAAGAATGATAGTAAGAGGTTGTGTGTCGACTATCGACAGCTCAACAAGGTGACCATTAAGAATCGGTATCACCTCCCTAGGATTGATGATCTTATGGATCAGTTGATCGGAGCCTGTGTTTTCTCAAAGATAGATTTGAGGTCAGGGTACCATCAAATTTGGGTCAAGTCTGAGGACATCCCGAAGACAGCGTTTAGGACGTGTTATGGTCACTATGAGTACTTGGTTATGCCCTTTAGTGTGACCAATGCTCCTGCCGCACGTGTTCATGGACTACATGAACAAGACCTTTCACCCTTACTTGGAAAAGTTTGTGGTGGTGTTCATAGATGACATCTTAGTATACTCCAAGACCAAGGAGGAACATGAGGAACGGTTGAGGGTTGTCTTGCAGACCCTTAAGGAAAAGCAGTTGTATGCTAAGTTGTCTAAGTGTGAATTCTGGCTGGAAGAGTTGAGTTTCTTAGGACACGTCATCTCTAAAGGTTGGATAGTCGTGGATCTGACTAAGGTTGATACGGTGCTCCAGTGGGAAGCGCTTAAGTCAGTGACTGAGATTAGGAATTTCTTGGTTTTAGCAGGGTACTATAGGAGGTTTATAGAAGGTTTCTCTAAGTTAGCTCTACCCTTAACCCGTCTCATCAAGAAGGGATAGTTGTTTCTGTGGGACTCTAAGTGCGAAGAGAGTTTCCAAACCCTTAAGAATAGGTTAACATCAACACCAGTGTTAGTTTTTCCAGATCCTAGTAAACCTTTCGTAGTGTGATGTGATGCATCGAAGCAAGGTTTAGGTGGAGTACTGATGCAAGATAGTAAGGTAGTGGCTTATGTTTCTAGGCAGTTAAAAACCCACGAGAAGAACTACCCTACCCACGACCTAGAGTTAGGAGCTGTGGTATTTGCCTTAAAGATCTGGAGGCATTACCTTTATGGAGCAAAGTTTGAGGTATTTAGTGATCATAAGAGTTTGAAGTATCTCTTTGATCAGAAAAAGCTGAATATGAGGCAGCGTAGGTGGATGAAGTTTTTAAAAGATTATGATTTTGATCTAACCTACCACCCAGGAAAGGCCAATGTAGTGGCAGATGCTCTAAGTAGGAAAACCTTGCACGTCTCCTCTTTGATGGTTAGGGAGATGGACCTGATTGAGGAGTTTAGAGACCTGAGTTTAGCTTGGAAAATTACCCCTAAGAGCATTAGGCTTGGAACCTTGAAGGTCACCAACAGTTTGATGGATCAGGTTATATAGGGTCAGAAGATAGACCAGTTTCTCTTAGACCAGAAAGAGTTGCTCGCTCAGGATAGAAACCTTAGCTTTCAGGATGTAAATGATGGCGTTTTAAGGTTCAAGGATAGAGTCTGTATACCAGACATCCCGGATCTTAGAAAGTTGATCCTTGAAGAAGGACATAGGAGTGGACTGAGTGTGCACCCAGGTGCCACCAAGTTGTATCAGGATCTTAAGATGATGTTTTGGTGGCCTAGGATGAAGAAAGATGTGGCTGAGTTTATGTACGCTTATCTAGTGTGCCAAAAGGCTAAGATAGAGCACCAGAACTCATCAGGAAAGATGCAACCTTTAAGTATCCCGGAATGGAAGTGTGATAGTATTTCCATGGATTTTGTGTCTGGACTTCCTAGGACTCCAGCTGGTTTTGAGGCTATATGGGTTGTTGTGGATAGACTGACTAAGTCCGCCCATTTCATCCCTGTGAACATGGAATACTCTTTGGGGAAGTTGGCTAAGATGTACATCAGAGAGATAGTTAGGTTGCATGGTGTACCCTCTAGAATAGTATCAGATAGAGACCCGAGGTTTACCTCTAGGTTTTGGAACAGTTTGCAAGAGGCATTAGGAACGAATCTTAGGCTTAGTTCAGCTTATCACCCACGGATTGATGGTCAGTCTGAGAGAACCATCCAGTCCTTAGAGGACTTGCTTAGAGATTGTGTGCTAGAGCAGTCGGGAAGTTAGGACGAGTTTTTGCCCCTAATAGAGTTTACCTGCAACAATAGTTTCCATTCCAGTATTGGGATGACACCTTATGAAGCTCTTTATGGGAGGAGATGTAGGACACCCTTGTGTAGAAGTGAACCTGGTGATAGTGTCGTGTTAAGACCTGAAATGGTGCAAGAAACCACAGATAAAGTGAGGATGATTCAGGAAAAGATGAAAGTGGCACAGAGTAGCCAAAAGAGCTACCATGACAAAAGAAGGAAAGCGCTCGAGTTCCAGGAAGGTGACAATGTATTCTTGAGAGTTACCCCGACGACTGGGGTTGGTAGAGTGATGAAAGCGAAGAAACTTACTCCTAGATTCATTGGTCCTTACCAAATCCTAGAAAGAGTCGGAGAAGTCGCCTATCAAATAGCCTTACCACCATTCTTGTCAAACCTTCACAGTGTCTTTCATTTGTTTCAAATCAGAAAGTATGTTCATGGCCCTAGTCACGCGATGGTCCCTGATACCATACGGTTGAAAGAGAACTCGACTTTTGAGGTATTACCCCTTCGAGTCGAGGATAGGAGGGTGAAGCAGCTAAGAGGCAAGGAGATCACTTTGGTTAAAGTCATTTGGAGTGGGGCTACTGAGGAGAGTGCTACATGGGAGCTGGAAAGCAAGATGATGGAGTCGTATCCGCGCCTTTTCAATCGAGGCGAGTAGAAATTTCGAGGATGAAATTTTTATAAGGGGTGGAATTGTAACACCCCGTTTTTAGTTAAGTGTTTTCATATATGTTAGTTTGTTTAAGCCTTATGACTTAGCTTAGATTTGTTGTTGAGGGCTAATTTGGATTTTTAGGTTTAAATCCCTTTCTAGTACATGACCACGGTCATGCTCATGTCCAGCACACCCGTGCTTAAATGCTGTGTCTTGTGACAGTTTGGATCATAAGCACGACTGTGCTTAATAGGAAGCACGGCCGTACAAGGGATTGGTGAGCACGCCCGTGCTTAATGGAAGCACGACCGTGCAAGGGTTTGGCGTCATGGATACGCTAAGTTAAGCACGCCCGTGCTGCCCTCCCAGTGCAGAATCTGAAATTAAAAGGTTTAAAGGGGTGTTTCACCCCATTTGTTCCCAATAACATGGTAATACACCAATCGGACAATGACAGTTAGATAACTTAATTAAAGATTAATTAAGATAACAAAGAATAATAAGTTGGTTAAGCCGGTACCCAGTGGGTTACCGCATGTTGACAGACTTTGGTGCTCTTGGGCCAAATTGGCCTCGATGCTTTTTGGTTGAGGTGTTGATGAGTTGAGCCTTAGTGGTTTTTGGCTAAGGGGGTCTTGACCAAAAATGGGTTAAGGTGTTGATGTTGATGATGATGATAAGTCTTGGGTGCTTATTGGCCCAAGTAAAGGAGGTGGTTTCCTTGCTTGTTGTTGTGCTCATGCATTCATACGTTGAAGTTGTTAGAGGGGAAGTTCAACATAAGGGAGGTCGTCCTAGAGTATGGCGATCTGACCAAGTCTCGGGTGGTTTATCCAAGGTTTGGTAAACCGTGCGCCCTCACAGTGGCGCATCCACGTTATGATGCGTTGGCTTTCCAAGGGGTTCATCCAAGATTTGGTGGACTGCCGGCGTTGGTGCTTTTTGGTCAATGTGGATATGTAACTCCGAAGTTTCCTTCCTAAGATAGTTTGAATCCACATGCATAACGAAGTAGCGAAGTAGTGTTGCACCGAATAGCATATGTTGTTGAGCTGATATGTTGATATGAATATTATATGATGATGCTATATGATGATAAATGCTATGCCATGTTATGATGTATGTTCATCTTGTTTAACTATCTCCGTGCCGTTGTGTTTACATGGTTTCTTACTCCCCATTTCTTTGTTTGTTGTTGGCATGTATCTTTTATGCAGGGGACGATGAGCAGCCAGTGGAGGAGTGACTCTGAGGAGCCACGACTCTAGTTAGGATGTTCAGTTTGTTTAGTTGTTTTAGTAATTTCAGTTGTATTCCGAGGATTTACTCCGGAACGGTTATACCAGCTCTGTATGTGACATCGGGGTTGGGTTATGTTTTATGTTTATGATTGTTTATGTTTTATCCTTTTAAAACTATATTTCTTTCCTATTGAATTGTTACAATGTGTTATCTTCTATCCGATTTTTATTTTAATGAAATAAATACATGTTTTTATATTACCTCTTTTAAGTAAATGTTTTATAAATAATATGCGGGATAGAGGGTGTCACAAAACTCGTATAGGTGATTTCATCAATTGTATGTTGCACTTCATACACCACACATAAGGGATATGAAATTCGTTAATAGCTTTTAGCTTATCCTCCCAAAAATGCAGTCTAGCACTTCTCACACCATAGGAAGAGACAAAATTAAGGGTGCTACCAGAACTAACAAGTGGCTTGTTATTACCCATATGAACCTTCTTCAAGGGATCTCCAATCACAAAGGTTGGGTTACCATCACCGTTAATTTAACATTGGCTTAAATCTCATTCCCCTCGATGTGTTATTAGTCAGCAGATTGGCCGAACCCACTTTTCACTTCACATAATCCATGCATGGATATAATCTCATATTTGCTTAAACACAAAATGTTTTACAATTCTTGTCATTGAAAGTATTATTCTTTGCAAAGATTATTGCCGCTTGACAATTACAATACATAAACATAAAAGGAGTCAATTTATTTATCTCATAAAATATTAGCTAAAAAGCTTTTCAACTATTTAACCTCATGATCGGCCAATTTCAGAGTATAAACTCTGACCCCATTGTATATTTTACAATAAAGTTTTGTTTGGCTGATCTCCAAGTAATTACACCACCAAAGGTGAATACATCATATTTGAATATGAAATTCAATGAGCATCGCTGCATTTTCAATACAGTGGGAAATCCAGTTCATCCCCTACAAGAATGTAGGAGGCATAAAAAAAATCTTTATTTGCACAAATAAGCTTGGTAATCCCAAAGTCTACCATCCATGTATTTTACATTTTCCACAAGAGTAGTGCGAGAATGATTCCAAAAACTATATCATCTCCATGAACAAGTTTTCCTTTGGCCTTAGGAGGATTAACATTCATCATCATACATATGCATTGAAATGCATGATCACATAACTTTACAAGTTAAAACCCCACGGGTCACAACATCAGACATTAATTTCAATGTCAGTCCCCAAAAATCATTTACGTATATGATGTCAATTCATTGACAACACCTCTTATCAAAACATGTTGGAATAAGACTCTAGCGGCACAACAAAATTCAGAATTAAAAAAATCTCACATTCTTTACCATCATACTAACAATTCCACTTTGTCAGTGTAATTAGAAAAAAAAATTGTTCAAAAGGAGAATGTAAGACTCCAAGTCTTTTCAATTCTCGATTGGAAAAGATGTACCTACTACATCATCATTGATGCCCCAAAAACATACTTTCATATGCAAATATACAATTCATCCAATTCCAATTAAAACTGGAGCATCTTGAGATAGGATGTTATAAAAACCACACGGCCTTCTTATCCAAGAATTCATGGAAGTATGGGTGAAGAAAACACTCCTTAAATAAAAGTATATGCAAGTGATAATTGACCATATAATTAGTATCTTTGACTTGTAAGTTGTAACAAATGTCCGGGTAGAAATCATACTCTCGATTGAACCCTTCATGTATAAATTCATCAATAATTGGGTTTACTTTCAAGCATGTTGCTCATGGTATATTTAAAACCCATCAACGACAACTCCATCATTTACTAGCATAAGACAATATGTTCCATATACCTGCATCACTTTCAGGATATCTCTAATGCTTAAAAGCAAATTAGCTTTAGATGATATATTATCACATTATAGAAACATTTAAAAACACATTTTGAAACAAAATAAATATGATAAGTTCTAATTAAAAAAATAAACCTAATTTTTTTTGACATTGCCATGGCCAATAAAATCAATCAGATAACTCACTAAATCATTATCAAATTCTCATTCAAATACGTTCAGAAAGGAATGAATTGATAAAGCAATAAAACCAAACTTATTGCTATTCACGTTCAGGAAATAAAACGGAAATAAAATCACATCAATTCGCAATATTCAATTGTTTTCCATGCACTAGTGCAAAATATACAATATACGGAAAGTGTTTACATCAGTTAACCAAAAATTAGACTTTAAAAAGGAGGTGGTGACAGTTTTGTAAATATCAGGTATCATTAATTCACTTTTAACGTCAGTTGTTCTAAGGACAGAAGTTGAAAGTTAAGTGACTCACTTTTAACATTAGTTCTATGAACAACTGACGTAAAAAGTGAAACTTTAACGTCAGTTGTTCATAGAACTGACGTTAAAAGTGAGTTACTTAACTTTTAATGTCCTTTTTTTCATCAACAGACGTTAAAGGTTATTTTAATAATTTTTTTAGTTAGTATACACTTGCGCATTGCCTTCCTCAAAGTTTCAGTGTCACTCAATTTTGTGATTTGTGTTTCTGTTTCTGTTCTCATTTTGCTTGTGTGTTTTTGTTTTGTATTTCATTAAAATAAATGTGTGGAGTAAAACTAATTAAGTTGAATCAATAACCCAAAACCTGATCTCATTCATGAAGTGAATCAATAATACAATTACAAGATACATTCAAAAATTTAAAATCCTATAAAGTTACATTGAAAGGGTTTAAAATCGTATAAAATCCTAAACATTTGTTGAGCCTTCGTTCCCTTCACGGGTGAGCAAGAGAGGAGAGTCGAGCGACTGAGTTTTCCAGAACGGCTGAGCAAGGGTGCACTCGATCTGTTCCAGGAATGGTCCTGGAACAGTCACTTGTTGCAAAAGCTGAGGTTTTGGAGCTCTAGCCGCCGATTCTCCTGAAGGATGATAAGGTAAGAAACTCACATTATGTGATTTACACAACCTCAGAAGTTGTTTATTGACCATTGTGAAGCATAAAAATAAAAGGAAGAGGAAGAAAGCTATATATAGGAGCAGGGGATGAAGTTAATCTCATCCATGGCAGAGCCATATTGTGAAGCAGAAAAATAAAAGGAAGGAAGGAAGCTATTTACAGGAGCAGGGGATGAAGTTACTAGGTGTGGCAAGTTGCTAAAAAATTAAATTGATCATTAAGAGGATTAGGTTCCAAGGCGCATGGGGAGTTGGCAGTCAAATAGAGTAATAAATGCAGTTATATTATAAACGTGCAGAATGAATATATAACTAATTGGGATGCATAAACAGTGGCTTTTAACGTCTGTTAATCAGAAAGTAGACGTTAAAAAGGAAACAGTTGTACAAATTCATATCACCTTTTACGTTAATTATTAAAAGAACTGACGTTAAAATTGATATATCACATTTTAACGTCAGTTTTTTATAGAACTGAAGCAAAAAGTGACTTTTAACGTCAGTTGATATATCACATTGAATTAATTTTTTTTGAGTGATCACAAATTGCTTCACCCGCGTTTCTTCATCACTTTCATACTCTGCTCTGTTCACAACGTATACCCGCGCCCTTCTCTGCCCTAACCCTTTCACTCCTCTCCTCACCACCGCGAACTCCTTTCCTCACCACCACGAGGTACCTCTCTCTCTCTCTCTCTCTCACTCTCTCTCTCTCTCTCAACTTCACACTATTTCTTTCGAGCCCTAACTCTCTCTGTCTCCCTCACTCTCAGTAAACACATCAAACTGCAGCCTCTCCCTCACGCGAGCTCCTCCCTCACGCGGTGAGGTTCACTTTTCTCTCTGAATCACACATTGTCTTTCTCTCACTTCGCCGGCCCTAACTCTTTCTTTCCCACTCACCCTCAGCCACATCGAACGACGACCACCAATGATAGCATCACCATTGAGTCATTCTCCTTCTCTTCTCTCTGAACTCGGGTAACTCCCTAAACCCTCAAAGTTTCATTTTCATTTTTGTTTTTGGTGTGGGTTGAGGGTTAATTTATGATAGTTGAAGATGAAATGAGTTGGGTTGCTGTGCATTTGTTGTAAATGATAGATGTGGGCATGGACACACAAAGCCAAGAACCTAGCATTGAAGACTTGCATGGACCTATGACAAGGGCAAGGCTTAGAAGAGTCCAAGATACACTCAAGAAGATGGTGGTCAATCACTTGTCTCATAGGGCAACTTCATGAAGAGGGTATCACTTTGAACCTCTTATGCATTGAGCCATTGACCACCTAGTTATGGATAGGACCTAGGACCTTTGTATAGATTAGACTTCATGTAATAAATATAGGAATTAGGACCTTTGTATAGATTAGACTTCATGTAATAGAAGTGCTTATTCATAAAAGCACTTAAGACTAGTTTAGGAATTGGGCCTATTGGGTCATTAGCATCTAAGTAGGAAACATTAGGCCCAAATCAAAGCCCACACTTGGGTTTAGCTTGTAGGAGGCGCTACCTTGCATCAGTAGGAGGATGAGTACCTTGCTCATCTATAAATAGGCTCCTTGTAATTCATTTTGGAAAGTTTGAATACATTTGAGTTTTCTCACAGTTGAGATTTCTAGAGAGAGTTGAGAGTTCTCCTCTTCTTGGTTCATGAGTCGAACCTTTGATTCTTATCTTGAATATCCTTATTCAAGTGGTGAATCCTCCCTTGGCTTATCAAATTCAATCTTACTCTCAAAGATGATTCAATTTGTGGTGCCTTCCCTTCATCTTCTTCCTATTCCATTTTCCACTTTCTTTCTTTAATTTTCTGCACTTTAATTTCTGCACTTTTATTCTTGTTCTTGTCATTTAAATTCATATATAATTGTGCTCTTCTACTCCTTTTTGTTTCTCTTGGTTCTCACTTGAGAATCAAGCTTCATTCCATTGTTATTGTTTGTGTTTGATCTTGAATTTAAAGCAATTAGTTCAAAGAAAGATTCTCAAATGTTTAGTGATCAATCCTTGATCATATCATGTGGTATCTAGAGCTAGTTCTTTGATCTTCAATTGTTTTGAATTTTTGATCAAAAATTTCAAATTCTATGATGATCTTTGAGTTGGAGCCATTTTCATGTTGAAAATTCACATGTTGTTGGCGCCATTAGTCATTGAAATTTGGATGATGAAATTCAATTTGAATCCAAATGTGATCATGGATCTAGAATTTGAAATGAGTTTGAATTGATTTTGCTTGAATTTTGGTGAAAATTTTTTCCCTCCACTTTTTACCTCTTGCTTTTAGGCTCCATTTTTTGAATGTATTCATAGATTACTTTTGAATTTTGGTTGCTTCTTGAAAATTCAAACGTAAATCCCTTTTCCTTACTTTGTGAATTTGAAGAATTACAAAATTCAAATTCAAATTTCAATTCACAATAGTAATATTAATTCAAATTTTAGTCAAAAGTGCTTCAATGATTTCAAATTTTTAGAACCTAATAGATCTTCATGAAATTCAAGTTGTGGGAATGATGTATTTATCATCCGCTTGAATGAAAGATCTAGGTTTCTAATTACTTGATTTGTGCTCATTCACTTGGAAATTACTTTACACTACTTGAGTTGTTCTTATTTTCAAGTCTTACACCAATATTGTTCAAGTTTATTCATGCTTGAAGGATTTCTGTTGTAATTCGCAAGGTTTACAAAACCGGACCGGCCATCGAACCGGTGAAGGCAGCGGTTCAAGGTTCAATGGTCCAACCGAGGTTCAACCGTGGTTGAACCGGTTATATAAACTTCACTTACAAATGTCATAACTCAACATATATAACATTCAAAATGACAAAACCAAATCAAATATGTCATCAAAGTCATCAAACCATAACATTTAAGTTCAACAAAAGTGGACAATGTCTATTGGAAACTAAATAACAGATACATCAAACAACATAATATTCATTGAGGTTAACTCCTTCATATTCAAACACGTCAGCCATAGCATCTTCACTAATTTGAGTAATATCATCACCACCACCACCACTTTGAAGTTGAATCTCTATAGCATCAAGTTCTTCATCACCTAATTAAACAACAAACAAGTAGAAAAATAAAATTTCAACACTAAAATAATCAAGTTACATACAAAACATGTTCGATATAATTAAACATTAACCTTCGTTGCTTCTTGATGAATCACCAACTATTGGAATAGCACCACTATCATGATAAAGAACATTTTCAATCTCATCAATATCAAGTTCAGGAGAGGGTTCTTCATCAATCACCCAAAAATCAACTTCATCAATGGATTCATAATCAACGGGATCACGACATGCCTTCTTGTAGTGTCCCCTATAACAAAACATTACAATAGCAAAAAGCATAATTATTATGCTTTTAAAAAAAACTAAAAGTAATGTTTCAACTTTTGACATAATGAAATTTTTATACCTATTCCTCAAACGCAAGTTATAAGTAACATAAACAATATCATTCAGTCTCTGATGTTCAAGTCTATTTCTTCTCTTTGTATGGATGCGTTCAAAGACACTCCAATTTCTCTCACACCCCGAAGAAGAACAAGTTTGGCTAAGAAGACGAATTGCCAACTTTTGCAATATTGGAGCACTACCCCCATACATTCTCCACCATTCATCTACAAAACACATATTTAGTTAAATAAAACAAGAAATATACATAACTATGTAAGTTTAAAACATTATTTAAAAATTAAAACTATAAATTGGTACTCACCAGGTTGTATCTCCTTTGCCACTTTAAGAGCACTTTCACAACTAAAAGATCCTTGTCTTTCACAATACACTTGCAACTCTTTAATGGCTTTGGCCACATCGGGACAAAAAGCTTGTATATCAAATAAATCAAGAAGTGCTTGCATGACCCTACTCTTATCACAATACTTGTCATCATAAATGAATGCGGGGTTTAAAAAGTATGCTGCTGCATGAAGATTGCGCTTCAAGTGCTTATCCCATCGAGTCTTAAGAATATCCGTGTATGGCTTATACAAGTTCTTTCTATGCTTAAACATTTCCTTTATTGCATTTTTTGCCCTTTGCATGCCCTCATAAACATAACCAATAGAAGGTTTTTCATCCCCATATACAATTCTTAGTAATCTAATGATGGGAGCCATAAGTTTGGCAATCATAAAACATTCATTCCAAAATTTATTATCCAAAATGATAACACTAACAGCTCTTCCTGCTGTACCCTTTGCTAACTTATGGCTAGTAAAGTGTTTGTCCACAACCAATGCTTGCAAATCATGCTTATGATCATGAATATTTTTCAATGTGATAAAAGTAGTAGCAAATCGAGTCGTTCTTGGACGTATGATTTCCTTCCAACCTTCTCTTTTTCTAAGCCAAGATAAGAATACTATATGATTGTACACAAACACAGTTACCTTTGAAGCTTTTTTGGCAAGCTCTACAACATGAGGCATACTAGCAATATCCTTCAAAAGGAGATTCAAGCAGTGGGCAGCACAAGGAGACCAAAAAATGGTTTCATATTTTTCATGCACCAATTTACCAGCAGCTACATAGTTAGATGCATTATCTGTCACTATATGAACAACATGTTCAACTCCAACCCATTCAATAACTTTGGAAAACATATTGCACAAAGTCGCGGCATCTTTCACAACATCCGATGCATCAATAGACTTCACAAATGCTATCCCTATGGAATAATAAAGTAAAAAGCTTATCAAATAAAAATTAAATGGACCATCAAGTTGATTAAGGAATCTCAAAATTTCACAAATGTTGTACCTTTAGGACAATAAACTAGAAAGTTTATCAACGTCCTTTGTCTTTGGTCACTCCTTCCATTAGCCATGATTGTACATCCACTCTTAGCCCAATTGGCTTGATAACTTTGCACAAGCAATTGACATTCTTTCTTGAAATCTCCCAACAAGTTAACCCATAGATCATGATAAGACGGAACTTTATAACCGGGCCAATAACAGCAATTGCATCCGCAGCTTCTTGAAAATATGGTGACTTTGTTGCATAAAATGGAATGTCAGCATCAAAAAACCATCTAACAATTGTCATCCCAGCTTTGTAACGTGCAGCCTTGCCAGATATTACACTTTTATAGTTGGTTGAGAGCCAGGAGTTGTCCTTGGAGCAAAAGAACCACCAATTTGAACATCAACTTTTCTTTTTCCTTTGTTGGGAGCAGAAACAGATGCAGTATTTGGGGAAGGTTGAACTTCTTGCACTTCCCCCACATTACTACCATCATATGCATCATTGAGGTCGTTAGTCTTCTTTTTTTCTTTGATACCTTTCAATAACTCAATCATTTGGTGACGAACATCGTGAGAAACTTTCTTACAAGAGCTTATTTGACCAGATATAATCGCAAGATGGTGCTTCATTTTGTTTATGCCTCCTCCTCTGTAACTTATTCCACAATGAATGCAAGTGTACGCATTAGTTCTCCCTTCTTTTCTAAATGCAAAATGCTCCCAAGCAGGATCACTTTTCCCACGAAATGCGGTGGAGCCTTCTGCAGATTCACTATGTGATGATTGTGTATTAGGAGGATTGGTAGATTAATTAGGATTATTTTCTTGAGGAGCATTCCCACTTGGTAATTCCTACAACACGACATGTATGTTCAGCGAAAAATTAATTTTTTTTTGCAGCAACAAGCCAACAAGAGTACAAGATATTGACATTAACATTAGAGAAGAACAAGATCAGCCCTCATTTTTGGAGAATAAAATCATTGAACAAGTATTTGTGGAGAATAGAAAACTTGGAGAAGAAGAGTAACATACCTGGTTCGAGTTTGACATTGGAGCAGGGAGAACTCGACCGGAGAATGCAACAACCTCGCGCCGGAGAACTCGACCGGATAACGCAGCAACCTCGCGCCGGAGAACTCGACCGGAGAACGTAGCAACCTCACCGGAGAACGCAGGGACGCTGCACCGTCAGAACTCGTCCGAACTGGCGATGGCGAACAGGGAAGCGGAGGCAGGTTTGGTTTTGTTTTGAGGGAAGCTTAGGAAAATTTAGAAAGAAGGCTAGAAGAGATGAGTGACTGAGATAGTGAAACCCTTAAAATTTAGGGTTAGGAAACGACGTCGTTTTGGCTTGGCAGAGTTTTTTTTTAAAAAACAAATTTGCAGATTTCGCGAATCGGACCAGACCGGCCCGTAACCGGTTTTGACCGGTTTCACCGGGTTTTAACCGGTTCTACGGTTTTTGTACTGGTTTACCACATGGACAGTTTTCCCTGCTGACCGGACCGGCCATGGTCCCGGGTCCCGGTTAAACCGGCCGGTCCGGTCCGATTTTGTAAACCTTGGTAATTCGAAATTTTCACTGTAATTGTTATGGAAGTGTAATTATGAAAAGTCAAATGGCTGCAATTTAAAAAATAAAAAATCTGGTGTAAAAAGAAAAAGTGTGCTAAAACCGTAAATATACAAAGTTTTGAGGCAAAAGTACAAAATCTGAAAAAATTCAGCAAAGGTAAAAGACTTGCCACCATTCCACATACTTATATTTGTATTGATCCTTCACATATTGGTGTAGCACAATTCACTTTGATCATTACTTGTTCACAAACACTTTGATTAAATTTGAATTACACTTTATTGAAACTCTTTCAACTTGTCTTCTTCACATCAATTTGAGTGTGCAATTCTTCTTGAACCTTTTCTTTCTTGTCTTCTAAACTCCATTAGTTTTGTATTAGTTGTTTTCCACTTTCTTGACCTCTTGAAATTTATTTGCTTATCGGTTGCTTTATCACTTGTTTATGGACTAATAGTTGAGAATCTTGTTTCAATTTCTAGATCCCTTGAGGAGGAAACTCTTCAGTGGAAAGAGACAAGAGTGAAATCATCTTCTAAAAGTCTACTTGAGTGATATACACGAGTGACCATCTTTGAGTGAATGGTGAGTGAGTGGTGAGGTCCTTGTACTTTCATTTTTCTTGTAATTCTTTGATTCTTTAAGTGTAATTGTCACTAGTTTGGTTTGTACTTAATTCTTTTGATTTTTGGTGATGTAATTGTTCTCATTGGTGTAATCTTCATTTGTTTTGTGTAATTTTTCATTTGCTGGATTTTGTATGTAAATTTTCAATTTGTAAGTGCACCATAACTTCCATACATGAAGAAGACATTGAAGATTCTCCTACATCATCACCAAGGACAAGGAACTTGAATAGGAAGTTGGATAGAATGACAAACCACATGGAAAGAATGTTTGAAAGGTTGGAAATACTTGATAACAAATAAGGATCAAGGCATACCAACTCTCATAGAGGTTCATCACATTCCGAAGACAACCATGAGGAAAGAGGAAGAAGGCATGACAAGGATGACAAGTTGCATAATGTGAAGGTGAAGATCCCTAGTTTCCATGGGAAGAGTGATTCCGATGCTTATTTAGAATGGGAAACCAAATTAGAACATATATTTTCTTGTTACAATTATAGTGAATAAAAAAAATTAAAAGTAACAAGTTTAGAATTTCAAGATTATGCTTTAATTTGGTGGGATCAATTATGTAAAGAGAGGAAAAAGTATGATGAGGAACCCATTAGTACTTAGAGAGAAATTAAGAAAGTCATGGGAAAGAGATATGTTCCTTCAAGCTATACTAGAGACCTACACCATAGGCTACAAAGATTGAGGCAAGGAAGCATGAGTGTAGAAGAATATTACAAAGAGTTGGAGGTCATATTGATTAGAGCAAAATTAGAAGAAGATAGAGAAGCAACTATGTCTAGGTTCTTGGGTGGACTCAACCAAGACATCTAAGATGTGGTTGAACTTTACAACTATGTTGAAATAGAAGACTTGGTGCATCATGCAATCAAGGTTGAAGCTCAAGTCAAGAGGAAGAAGTCTTTCAAGAAACCTTTCTTCAACAACAACAATTCATCTTGGAAGGACAATTCCAAGAAGGAGGGTAACTCACTCAAACAATTAAAGGGTTATGGTAAAGGTGGATCCAAGTCAACATCTTCTAACTCTAAACCTTCTACTTCTACCCCCACTTCTTCTAGAGCTAGAGACATTAAATGTTTTAAATGCTTAGGAAAGGGACATATTGCATCACAATGTCCTAACAAGAGAATAATGATCTCTAGATGTAATGATGATATTGAGGTCACTAGTGCCTCTTCCTGTGAGTCTTCTAATGAGAGTGGTGAAGATGAAGTCTTTCCACTTGAAGGATACCATTTGACGGTGAGAAGACTCGTAGGAGTCAAAGTGAAAGAGGAGGACGAGAGCCAAAGAGAGAATATTTTTCACACTAGGTGCATGGTGAATGGAAAATTATGTGCATTGATAATTGATGGAGGAAGTTGCACCAATGTAGCTAGCCAAAGATTGGTGACCAAACTTGGTCTCCAAACCAATCCACACCCTAGGCCATACAAATTACAATGGCTAAGTGAAAGGGGTGAAATCTTGGTGAACCAACAAGTGTTGTTGAGTTTTGCTATTGGCTCTTATCATGATGAAGTGATGTGTGATGTGGTGCCTATGGAAGCGGGACATGTTTTGCTAGGAAGGCCATTGCAATATGATAGGAAAGTGATACATGATGGCCTTTCCAATAGATTTACATTCATGCACCACAACAAAAAAATTACTCTTGTACCTCTATCTCCTAAAGAAATTGGTGAGGACCAAAAGAAAATGAGAGAAAAAAGGGAGCTTGAGAGAAAAGCCAAGAGTGAAAAAGACATAAATAAAGAAAATAGTGTGCCACAAAAAAATATAAAAAGGGCAAATGGCACAAGTGGGCAAAATGTTTTTGAAAACCAAATAGGTAAAGAAAAAGATGGTAAAGAGTGCTTATTTCTAAAAGAAATAGAAGTAAAGAAATTATTATTAACATATCAACCAATATTTTTACTTTACACCAAAAATGAATGTGAAAATTCTACACCATCTCTTTCTTTACCAAAACCCTTTGAGTTTCTTTTGGATGAGTTTAAAGATGTTTTTCCAAAAGAGCTTCCTAAAGGTTTGCCACCTATGAGGGGGATTGAGCACCAAATGGACTTAATTCCTAGTGCATCTCTTCCTAATAGGCCGGCCTATAGGAGCAATCCCGAGGAAACAAAAGAAATTCAAAGGCAAGTTGAAGGATTGTTAGAAAATGAATGGATAAGAGAATCACTTTCTCCATGTGCAATGTCCGTTATTTTAGTACCAAAGAAAAATGGTACATGGAGAATGTGCACGAATTGTAGATCCATCAATAACATAACCATCACACATAGACATCCAATACCACGATTAGATGATTTGTTAGATGAGCTACATGGGTCCCAAATCTTTTCCAAAATTGACCTAACAGTGGCTACCATCAAATAAGAATTAGAGAAGGAGATGAGTGGAAAACCGCTTTCAAAACTAAGTATGGGCTTTATGAATGGCTTATGATGCCTTTTGGTCTCACCAATGCACCAAGTACATTCATGAGGCTCATGAATCATATCCTTCGATAATTCTTAGGAAAGTATGTGGTTGTCTATTTTGATGACATTTTGATATATAGCAAAACACTAAGTGACCATCTTGAACATTTGAAAAGTGTTTTGTTAGCTCTAAGAAAATAAAAACTATTTGCCAACCTTGAGAAATGCACTTTTTGCACCACCAAAGTGGTATTTTTGGGCTATGTTGTTAGTGCACAAGGTGTGCAAGTAGATGAGGAAAAAATAAAGGCCATCCAAAGTTGGCCAACACCTAAAAATGTTGGAGATGTTAGGAGTTTTCATGGATTGACTAGTTTTTATAGGAGATTTGTCAAAGACTTTAGAACTTTGGCAAGTCTTCTAAATGAGGTTTTAAAGAAAAATGTGTCATTTCATTGGGATCAAGACCAAGAAAATTCCTTCAACATCTTAAAGGAAAAATTGACTAATGCACCAATTCTCGCGCTTCCAAATTTTGTGAAATCTCTTGAGATAGAGTGCAATGCTTCTAATGTGGTCATTGGGGCTGTTTTGCTTCAAGAAGGACACCCTATTGCTTACTTTAGTGAGAAACTTGCCGGGGCACATTTGAACTATTCAACTTATGATAAAGAACTCTATGCCCTAGTAAGGAGTCTCAAAGTTTGGCAACACTATCTCTTGCCCAAGGAATTTGAAATTCATAATTATCATGAATCATTAAAACACTTAAAGGGGCAAGGAAAATTAAACAAGAGACGTGCCAAAAGGATAGAATTCATAGAACAATTTCCTTATGTGATTAAACATAAACAAGGTAAAAGCAATGTTGTGGCCAATGCGCTTTCACGTAGACATACCTTACTTTCAACACTTGAAACTAAACTTCTAGGGTTTAATCACATAAAGGAATTTTATGCAAATGATCCGGACTTCTCTACAATTTACACTCAAATAGGGTCCATGGCACATAAATGATATTTCATCAATGAAGGATTCCTTTTTTGAGGTGGGACACTTTGGTGTTAACAAGACTTTAGAGGTTTTGCATGAACATTTATTTTGGCCAAAAATGAAAATCCAAGTCCAAAAGGTATGTGAAAAATCCATTGAATGTTTGAAGGCAAAGTCAAAGAGTAAGCTACATGGGTTGTACACCCCATTACCTAGTCCTTCTTCTCCTTGGATTGATATCTCTATGGATTTTGTATTGGGATTGCCAAGGACTAGGCGAGGGAATGACTCAATCTTTGTGGTTGTGGATAGGTTTTCCAAGATGGCTCATTTCATTCCATGTCATAAAAATCATGATACTTGCCACGAGCCAACCTTTTCTTTAGGGAAATAGTTAGACTACATGGGATTCCTAGAAGCATTGTATCCGATAGAGATACAAAGTTTCTAAGTCACTTTTGGAGAACTTTGTAGGGCAAGATTGGAACAAAATTACTCTTTTCGACTAATTTCCACCCACAAACGTATGGGCAAACCGAGGTGGTTAATAGGACTCTTTCTACTCTCCTACGAACCATCCTCAAGAAAAACCTAAAGTCTTGGGAAGAGTGCTTACCTTTCATTGAGTTTGCATACAACCGTGTGCAACATTCTACTACTAAGCACTCCCCTTTTGAGATAATCTATGGTTTTAATCCACAAACCCCACTTGATTTGCTTCCATTACCAATTGACCAATCTTTGTTGCATCAAGATGGGCTTGCCAAGGCCGAATTTGTTAAAAAGCTCCATGAACAAATACAATTGAATATTGAAAAACAAGGGGAGCACAATGCAAGGCAAGTGAATAAGGGAAGAAAACAAGTGTTACTCAAACCGGGTGATTGGGTATGGGTACACTTAAAAAAAGAAGTTTCCTTTACAAAGGAAGTCCAAACTCCTACCAAGGGGTGATGGACCTTTCCAAGTATTGGAGAAAATAAATGATAATGCATATAAAATAGATCTACCTGGTGATTATAATGTGAGTGCCACGTTCAATGTGTCTGATCTAAGTCTTTTTGAAAATGACACAGATGATGATCAACACAATTCGTGGACGAATGTGCCTCAAGAAGGAGGGGATGATGTGGGCATGGACACACAAAGCCAAGGACCTACCATTGAAGACTTGCATGGACCTATGACAAGGGCAAGGCTTAGAAGAGTCCAAGACACACTCAGCAAGATGGTGGTCAATCACTTGTCTCATAAGCAACTTCATGAAGAAGGTATCACTTTGAACCTCTTATGCATTGAGCCATTGACCACCTAGTTATGGATAAGACCTAGGACCTTTGTATAGACTAGACTTCATGTAATAAATATAGGAACTAGGACCTTTGTATAGATTAGACTTCATGTAATAGAAGTGATTATTCATAAAAGCACTTAAGACTAGTTTAGGAATTGGGCCTATTGTGTCATTAGCATCTAAGTAGGAAACATTAGGCCCAAATCAAAGCCCACACTTGGGTTTAGCTTGTAGGAAGTGCTACCTTGCATCAGTAGGAGGATGAGCACCTTGCTCATCTATAAATAGACTCCTTTTTAATTCATTTTGGAAAGTTTGAATACATTTGAGTTTTCTCACACTTGAGATTTCTAGAGAGAGTTGAGAGTTCTCCTCTTCTTGGTTCATGAGTTGAATTTTTGATTCTTATCTTGAATAGCCTTATTCAAGTGGTGAATCCTCCCTTGACTTATCAAATTCAATCTTCTTCTCAAAGATGATTCAATTTGTGGCGCCCTTCCCTTCATCTTCTTCCTATTCCATTTTCCACTTTCTTTCTTTAATTTTCTGCACTTTAATTTCTCCACTTTTATTCTTGTTCTTGTCATTTCAATTCATATATAATTGTGCTCTTCTACTCCTTTTTGTTTCTCTTGATTCTCACTTGTGAATCAAGCTTCATTCCATTGTTCTTGTTTGTGTTTGATCTTGAATTTAAAGAAATTAGTTCAAAGAAAGATCCTCAAATGTTAGTGATCAATCCTTGATCACATCAATGATGGTCTATGGTGTATCATAGTTTTGGTTACAATGGGTTGATGATACTGTTTTTATGGAATGATATTGAGATTGATGATGTTTGCAATGGTGGAGCTTCTTTTTTTTTTTGTGTAGTGTGCAGTTTAGAAACTGTTTTGTTAGAGGGTAGTTTCCTTTTATTTTTTAGTTGAAATGTATACCGTGAAGCTAAATATATAATAAAAAAGAAACAAGTAGTGGTGTATATATATGGTTGTTAGGTTTTCAAATACTAGTGTACTTTTCCAATCTCCTCTAGTGTTCTTATATTGGATATATGTGTTTATATCTACAGAACCTATCTAGCTATGGATCGTAGTTGGATGGTTTGTAAGCGCGCAAGTGATAAGTATTTGAAGGGAGTGGGAGAGTTTATAGAATTTACTCAAAGAAATGTTCCTAATAGTAACGGAATGTTCTATTGTCCTTGTGTCAAGTGTTTGAATACAAGGAAATGTATGGTGAAGGATATACGTACTCATCTGATTTGTTTTGGTATTTGCTTGAGTTATACAAGATGGATATGGCATGGTGATATATTGTTAAGTACTAAAGCAAGTGTCTCCCAAAGTGAGGACGTTGACGTAGATATGAAGGATGATCGAGTAGAGGACATGATCCGTGATATTGGACAAGAATCTTTTCAGCGAGCACATTTGTATGATAGGTTGTGCGGTGATGTGGATAAGCCTTTGTATTATGGGTGTACTACTCATACACGACTGTCGGCGGTGTTAAAATTGGTTTGTGTGAAGGCGAGAAATGGTTGGACCGATAAAAACTTCACCGAATTGCTTGAAGTGTTGAAAGACTTGCTTCCGGAGGGCAACACATTGCCTGACCGTAACTATGAGGCCAAGAAGGTATTGTGACTGATGGGTATGGAGTATAAGAAGATACACGCATGACCCAACGATTGCATATTGTACACGGGTGTTTATCAAGACAATCACAATTGCCCTAAGTGTGGGTTATCAAGCTACAAAGTGAAGGATGGTGATGACGGTGATGATCTTGATGATTAGATATGTGATGTGAGAAAAAAGGGTCCTCTTACGTAGGTGTTGTGGTATCTTCCAATAATTCCAAGGTTCAAGCGATTGTTTGCCAATGTGAAAGATGCGAAGAATCTTTGTTGGAATCCACCGTCCAAAGTTGGAATCCACCGTCCAAATGTTCATGGATTGTCATTAATGTTGGAATCCACCATCTAAAGGTTCATGGACTGTCATTAATAGTTTAGGAAAAATCTATTGTAAATTAATGAGGTTCATGTATTCTCTGGTCATGAACTTAGGAAATGTCTATAGGAAATAGGTGCCTCATTTATTTGTCTTATAATTATCAGTTGTATTTAATTCTTCTAGTGTATAAATAGAATACCTCTATACTGTGTGAAAGTAACACATGCAATTCAGAAAAATACTTGTTTTGTTCCTCCTTTCAATTTGGTATCAGAGCTCCCGACCCTGGGAGTCTCTGTTTCTTCTTCCGCTGCCTTAGCCTTAATTGCTAAGCTTCATTAGGTGCCTTGCCTTCATTGCAGGACCTGTCTTCTCTTGTGCCTTCATTGCACGTTTTCCTTTATCACAGAGCCTTCATTGCTCTGTTTTTGAGTTCATCCCTTCCAGCCTTCACCTTTTCAAACACCAAACCCGTTTTTAACTCAATTTCTCACCAAACAAACACCACCTACCTTTGCTGCCATAACCATGACAGAAGCTGCATCAACCGTATCACAGACTCAGCCTTCAATCCTGAACCCCAGTGACCTTCCAGTCCTTCAACCAAGCTTCCGCCTCAATGGAAAAAATTATCTCCAGTGGGCCCAGCTCATTCGAAGAACCCTTAAAGGAAGGCAAAAATTGAATCACATCGAAGGGAAGGCTCCTGAAAAAGATGATCCACAATTTGAGACATGGGACAATGAGGATTCTCTCATTATGACTTGGCTTTGGAACTCCATGATTCCTGAAATTAGCAGAAATTGTATGTTCTTGCCATCATCCCGGGAAATTTGGGATAATCTCAGTAAAACCTTTTCCATGAAAAAGGATATCTCTGCTTGTTATGAGTAGAAGACAAAGATCTTCAACACTAAACAAGGATCTCTCTCGGTGACTGATTATTATGGCACTCTGAATGGGTTATGGATTGAATTAGATCAGTATCAGAATTTGAAGATGGAGTGTAGTAAGGATACAACCACCTTTGATGAGTTTGTTGAGAGAGATAGGATCTTCGAGTTCCTTTCAGGATTGAATCCAGAGTTTGACCCTATTCGGGTTCAGATTTTGGGAAAAGAAAAGTTGCCTACTTTATTGGAAGTGTTCTATACAATCCATGGGGAAGAAAGCAGAAGAGCAGTTATGCTTGATGAAAACCAATTGATGGATCAGTACTAAGATCTGCCAAAATAGGACCTATCTCTTCATCCTCCTTCAAGTCTAATCGTTGGTGCACCTATTGTAATAAGTCTGGTCATACCAAGGAGAATTGTTTTAAGCTCCATGGGAAAGATCAGGTTCTTAGCCGCACAGGAGGATTTAAAAATGTTGCTCGAGGACAGGCTCACTTGACTTCCATAGATTCTGAATCAAAAGCGGAAACCAAACAGGTGAAAGGTGACGCTTCTACTCTTAGCATGGAGGAACTCGAACACTTAAGGTCTCTTATGGCTTCTTTTAGTAAATCTTCTGGATCTTGTTCTCTTGTCATGAATGGTAAGATTTTTTGTTCTTTATCCTCTCATACTTATGGTACCGTTCCTGAGGATTCTTGGATTATTGATTCCGGTGCTACTGATCACATGACCTTCTGTTCTTCTCATTTTTCTTCATATAAAAATACCTCCGGTAACCATCACATAACTGTAGCTGATGGCTCTCATACATCAGTTGTTGGCCTTGGTAATGTTGCACTTAGTCCATTGCTAATTTTGAAAAATGTGCTTCATGTTCCTAAACTTTCATCCAACCTTCTTTCAATACATAAGCTTACCAAAGACCTTAATTGTGTTGTAACCTTTTCCCATTCTCGTTGTGTTTTTCAGGATCTTATCACGGGGAGGAAGATTGGGGTTGCTAAGGAACAAGGAGGGTTGTACTACCTTGATATGGAAGCATCAAGTGGCTCTAGTCAAAAGTTGCAACATTCCTGTCATCAAACTTGTTCCAAGTCATGTGCTTCCCAAATTTGGCTCCACCATAAATGTCTTGGAAACCCCCCATTCACTTTAATTAAATCTATGTTTCCTGCTTTGTTTTTAAATAACCCGGTTGAGTCCTTTAATTGTGATGTGTGTGAATTTTCTAAACACCATCGGGTGAGTTTTCCTTCAAATGGTAATAGAAGCAATGAACCTTTTTCTCTTATTCATACCGATGTTTGGGGTCCAGCTTCTGTTCCTAATATTTCTGGTGCAAAATGGTTTGTGTCATTTGTTGATGATTGCACTCATGTTACTTGGATTTTTCTAATGAAAAATAAATCAGATGTGTACCATTTGTTTATCTAGTTTTATCATATGATTAAAACTCAATTTGATAAAACAATTAAACATCTGAGGTCTGATAATGGTAGAGAGTATGTGAATCAAAATTTCCCCACATTTCTTAAACAACATGGCATTGTTCATGAACTTACTTGTGTCGATACCCCTCAACAAAATGGGGTTACTAAAAGGAAAAATCGACACTTGCTTGATATTACTAGAGCTTTATTGTTTCAGATGTCTGTTCCAAATTCATGTTGGGGGAAGCTATTTTAACTGCTGCATATTTAATAAATCGGCTACCCTCTAGAATCCTTGGTGGCCTGAGTCTGGTTCATGTCATGAAAACATTCTTTCCATCCGTTCCTATTATGCAAAGTCTTGAATCTCGTGTTTTTGGCTGTGTTGCTTTTGTTCATATCCATCGCCAGCATCGGGGCAAACTTGACCCTCGTGCTATTAAATGCATGTTCATTGGTTATGCCCCTGACAAGAAAGGATACAAATGTTATCACCCTTCCTTTCGTCGAGTGTATGTCTCCATGGATGTCACCTTCTAAGAAAATCAATCATTCTTCAGTTCCTCTCAGCTTCAGGGGGAGAATAATACTTCTGATTTGGAAGTTGAGATTTTTTCAGAAAGCAGTATTCCCTTGCTCCAATCTTTTGATATGCTCTCAGATACACAGGAATTAGCTCCTCAGACTAGAGCAAGCTCACCAAAACTGGTGTATCAAAGGAAGAAACACCCCTCCCTGGTCCAGCCACAACCCCAAATATTCGAACCCATGGTAAGTACTCAAAACACTAGTCCCATTCATTCTTAACCTATTCCTTTGGATAATTGTGATCCTAACAATGCTGATGACTTACCTATTGCATTAATAAAAGGGAAAAGATCTTGTGATAAGTACCCTATTTCCAACTTTATTTCCACCACAAACCTTTCTTTGCAACACCAAAGCTTTATTGCAGCCATTGACTCTATCAGAATCCCTAGAACAGTACAAGAAGCATTGAAGGATAAGAATTGGGTTCAAGCCATCAATGAGGAGATGCAAGCTCTGGAAAGAAATGGAACATTGGAAATTGTTGAGAAACCAAAAGAAAAGATACCAGTGGGGAGTAGATGGATCTACACTATAAAGTACCGGTCAGATGGTACCCTAGACAGGTATAAAGCAAGACTAGTGGCAAAGAGATACACTCAGACCTATGGCATTGATTATGAGGAGACATTTGCTCCAGTGGCAAAGATGAACACTGTTCGTATTTTACTCTCTCTTGCTGCCAAATCTAGATGGGAACTACACCAGTTTGATGTCAAAAATGCTTTCTTGCATGGAGACTTAGAGGAGGAGGTGTATATGGAGTTTCCCCCAGGGTTTGGTCCCACAAGTGGAACAAACAAAGTTTGCAGATTGAGGAAGGCTTTATATAGGCTAAAACAGTCTCCCCGAGCATGGTTTGGAAGATTTACAAAAGCTATGGTGTTGCAGGGTTACAAGCAAAGCCAAGGAGATCATACACTTTTCTTCAAACATTCACAAGGAGGAAAACTGACTGTACTTCTTGTTTATGTTAATGATATAATTATTACAAGAGATGACCCAGTTGAGAGACAACTGCTTAAGGAAAATTTATTTGCAGAATTTGAGATGAAGGACCTTGGGAAATTGAAGTATTTCTTGGGGATTGAAGTGGCCTACTCCAAACAAGGCATTTTCATCTTTCAAACGAAGTATGTGCTTGATCTTTTGAAGGAAACAGGGAAACTTGGATGTAAACCTACAGGTGTTACCATCGAGCAAAATCACAGGATGAGCACTAAAGAGAAGAGTGCCAAGGTTGACAAAGTCCAATACCAGAGACTTGTGGGGAAGTTGATTTACTTGGCACACACTAGACCAGATCTAGCATATGCGGCCAGTGTTGTGAGTCAGTTCATGCATGATCAGAGGGAGAGACACTTACAAGCTGTAGAACATATACTGCAGTATCTCAAAGCTACTCCAGGAAGAGGACTCTTATTCAAAAAAGGTGGAAACTTGACTATGGAGGCTTATACAGATGCAGACTATGTAGGTTCAGTAAGTGATAGAAGATCCACATCAGGCTATTGCATGTTCCTATGTGGGAACCTTGTTACTTGGAGAAGTAAAACAAAATGTAGTGGCTCGATCAAGCACAGAGGCAGAATTTAGAGCTATGGCACAAGGAATCTGTGAACTATTGTGGATGAAAATTATGCTTGATGACTTGAAGATAAAGTGTGAAGGTTCTATGAAATTGTTTTGTGATAATAAATCGGCTATCATTATTGCTCATAATCCTGTTCAGCATGACAGGACAAAACACATTGAGATAGATCGACACTTCATCAAGGAAAAGTTGGATAGTGGATTGATAACAACAACCTACATTCCCTCTGGGCAGTAGCTAGCAGATGTGTTAACAAAGGGTTTGCCAATGGATCGATTCAACCAACTCACTTACAAACTGGGAATGATTGATATCCATTCCCCAGCTTGAGGGGGAGTGTTGGAATCCACCGTCCAAAGTTGGAATCCACCGTCCAAAGGTTCATGGACTGTCATTAATGTTGGAATCCACCGTCCAAAGGTTCATGGACTGTCATTAATAGTTTAGGAAATAGCTATTGTAAATTAATGAGGTTCATGTTTTCTATGGTCATGAACTTAGGAAATGTCTATAGGAAATAGGTGCCTCATTTATTTGTCTTGTAATTATCAGTTGTATTTAATTCTTCTAGTGTATAAATAGAATACCTCTATGCTGTGTGAAAGTAACACATGCAATTCAGAAAAATACTTGTTTTGTTCCTCCTTTCAATTATCTTAGATGGCATCATGATGATAGGAAATGTGATGGAAAGGTTCGCCATCCGGCTGATTCCGTGCAATGGAAGAAGATTGATACTTTGTTTTCGGATTTCGCCGATGAGCCAAGAAACCTAAGGCTTGGACTTGCTCCGGATGAAATGAATCCATATGGTAACATGAGTAATATTCATAGTTCATGGCCTGTTCTGTTGATAATTTACAACTTGCCTCCTTGGTTGTGCATGAAGCGCAAATACATGATATTGTCTTTGATGATTTCGGGCCCAAAGCAACCGGTAAATGACTTAGATGTTTATCTAAGTCCCTTGATTGAAGACTTAAAAAAGATGTGGATGGAAGGTGTTGATTGATGAGTGTGATTACACCTCATATTACATTGTCATTTTTGCATACATTTTCATATAGTTTAGGCATATTTAATTTGATTTTGGTTAGTTTTTACCTTGGAACGGGTAAGGCGGTTTTTGTGGTGTTGTTTTGCAGAAATTAAGGATAAAATGCTCAAGATTGACCATGATGGAGCTTGGATGAAGATGGGGCTTGAAAAGTGAAGAAAATGAACCAAACAGAGCCCATCACGGCCTAGCCGTGATGACCATCACGGCCATGATCAAGTAGAGCTAAAAAGAAAGAAGATTGAAGTCAGAACTGGTCACGGCCTAGCCGTGATGCCCATCACGGCCGTGACATGTCAGCTGAACCAGACCCTCACAGGCAGAACTGATCACGGCCTAGCCGTGATGAGCATCACGGCCGTGACAGACCAAAAATTGAAGAAACGCCAAGGCAGAATCCGTCACGGCCGTGACGCGCATTACTTGGATCAGAAGCAACTGATTTGGATCTAATTTGAGTTAGATTGGGATTCGAACTTCCCAAATCTATAAATAAGTTATCTGGGCAGAGGCAAAGGAAGATTTTTGGGCTGCTACTCTTAGGCTATAATTTAGGATCTCTCTTCTTCTTCTTCCTCTCTTCTCTTATTTTTATTTTCATGTTGTTGTTAACCAAGCTTGTCATCACCATGGC
Organism: Sophora flavescens; assembly: GCA_030762895.1. Classification (NCBI taxonomy): domain Eukaryota; kingdom Viridiplantae; phylum Streptophyta; class Magnoliopsida; order Fabales; family Fabaceae; genus Sophora; species Sophora flavescens. Next base: position 77,576,612 of record CM061063.1, read on the forward strand.
AAGGCTAGAGTGGTAGTTTAATTTCTAGGGATTGGGGCTATGCCCAAGGTTTGTTTTTGGTAATGAATTGATTTTTTATCTTTGTTAATTGCGATTTTGCTTTAGATCTGATTTCTAGTGTTTTAATTACTCGTAAATCTGGTGCGCACTTATTTACGTGTCGTAGATATTCTAAGGAGGAACCTAGCGGTGAACTTAGTTATAGGATCTATAGAATCAGACTTAGGACTGAAATCACGAGAGTTAGAAGTCGTCCTTCGAGGATTAACGAATTGTCACGAAACGCAAAGGGTCCAATCTAAATTCGACTACCACGAGAGTAGGGGTTGGTTTAATTGGGAACGATTTTTGTAACCCGAGAGGGAGCATTAGCTATCTGAGGATGAATTCGCCTTCAAGGCAATTTTGATAATTAACAAGGGATAATCAATTTAGTAACATAAACGATTTTGTTGGTAACCCAATTCCTAGGAATCCATTTAGATCTAAAAAACCATAAACTGATTTACTTTCTGTTTTACTTAATTCTGATTTTATGTTATCTCTTATTTCAAATATCAAAACCTTTTTCAAAATCCTTTTCTATAGTCCAGTTTAGTCCATTTGATAATTAGTTGCGATTTGAGATCACGTTCTCTGTGGGATCGATATCTTTTTAATACTTGGCGACAATCCGGTACACTTGCTGGATTGCACGTGCACTCGCACGACATCAAGTTTTTGGTGCCGTTGCCGGGGACTGTGCTTTCTCGAATCTCAATTTAATTTTTGAATTGATTTTTCTGGACTTTTTATTTTTATTTATTTTATATATATATATATATATATATATATATATATATATATATATATATATATATATATAAATTGTCTTTTTCCTTCTAGAGTATCTATCTCTCTGTGTTGTTTTCTCTTTTATGCAAAGATCATTAAGTTTTGGAAACCTTAGTGAGGTCGACCCCGAAGTCGAAAGGACCTTTCACAGACGAAGGAGACTACAAAGAGAGAGAGAGGTTGATTCCCATTCCACTCATGGCAAATCTCCCGGATACGAAACCATTGAAGGACTACGCAGCCCCAAATGCTAGGGGTTTGCGAACTGGGATTGCTAGGCCAGAGATTGAGGCAGAGAACTACACTATACCGCCTATGCTAATCAACATGATTAGGCACCATCAATTTGGAGGATTGCCCTCGGAGGACCCGACTGATCACATGGAGACATTCTTGGAGTTCATCGATGCAGTTAGAATTCAAGGCGCCCCGGTTGATGCTATTCGCTTAAGGTTATTCCCCTCATCTCTGACTGGAAAAGCAAAAGCTTGGCTGAAACAAGTGCCCGCTAATACCTTGTCGACTTGGGACCAACTGGAGCAAGCGTTCTTGGAGAAATTCTTCCCTCCCTCCAAGACGGCTTACCTATGAGCCCAGATCACCGGCTTCTTCCAAAAGGGCGGAGAATGCTTATCCGAAGCTTGGGATCGCTACAAGGGATTCCTGGAGTCTTGCCCACATCATGGACTCGAGAGGTGGTTGTTAGTGCACACCTTCTACAATGGATTGGATTACTCTTCGAAGGTGTCACTCGATTCCGCAGCTGGTGGAGCCTTTATGAATAGGCCTCTGACTGAGGCATTCAACATCATTGAAAATGTGGCCACCAACTACCACCAATGGGGTTCATAAAGAGGTAATAACCCAAAAAAGATTTCGGGGGGTAAGTTCGAAATGAATAGCACTGATCTTATAATGTTTAAAATAGACTCACTGAATAAACGCTTTGATCAGCTCGAAAGGGCTAATGTGAGTTCAATAAGTGCTACTAACATTGTTTGTGAGATTTGTGGAATGCAGGGACATGACATAATGGAGTGCCCACGTGGTATTACTCATGGATCCGGCGCTTCGGGAGAACAAGTGAACTCTTGTCACAACTTCTACGACACGAACCCGATGCTGCCAAACTATGCTCCTCCAAATGCTTACAACCAAGGAAGGAAGAACAGCCCTTACCTCTCGTACGGGAACTACAGCAACACACTAAACCATGAGTTCCAAGAGGGCCAAGGTAATAGGAAACCTGCAGCAGGGTATCCTCAGGTACAGAAGTCTAAACTCGAGTCTCTATTGGAAAGTTTTGTTGAAACTCAAAACAAAATGAAGAGTTTAGACAACAAGGTAGGGCAGTAAACGAGGCGATAAAAGAGCTAGCATCTAAGGTAGATAACTTAGCCATCCATAACAAGATGCTAGAAACTCAGATTGCCCAATTAGCCAGCATATACTCTAGACCTAAGGGTACGTTCCCGGGGCAACCCGAAGCAAATCCCATTGAACATTGTAATGCCATATACTTTAGGGATGATAAGCTTGGGGTGGGGGTAAAGGACGTGGAACCGGAGGAGGACATGAGCGAAGATGAAGAGCCAGAACCAAAGTATGTCCCTCCACCACCGTATCAACCCCCAATACCTTTCCCACAAAGGTTGGTCAAGAGAAAGCAGGTAGATATAGAAACTAATATGGCTCCTAAGCTAAAAGATCCAGGTAGTTTCTCTATTGTTTGCTCAATTGAAGAAGTGCAAATAGACCAAGCCTTATGTGACTTAGGGGCTAGTGCGAGCTTGATGCCGCTCACTATCTTGGAAAGGTTGGGAACCAAAGAGTTGAGTCCATTCAAATTCTCCTTACAATTTGCGGATGGCTCAACTAGGACTCCTCTAGGCATACTAGAGAATGTTCCTGTAAAGGTAGGGAGATTTTTCATCCCTACCGGTTTCCTGGTATTGGATATGAAAGGGAATTCTGAATTCCCCATCATTTTAGGAAGGCCATTATTGGCCACCGCTGGAGCAATAATATACATAAGGAATGGCAAACTCTCTCTGAATGTAGAGGAAGGTAGGGTAGATTTTGAATTGACTAACTCATATAACAACCCACCTTTTGTGAGTCATGTGTGCAGAATCGATATAACGTCTCTAGTGGTAAAGGAAGAGCTCAATGGAAGCAACTCCGAAGATTTGCATGGCAAATGATGCACCCAGTAGTGATGAAGTTGGAGTTGCTGATCATGTAGAAATAAAACTTCCGCCGGGAGGGAGTAAGGCCATGAAGCTTAGAGTGAAAAAAGCCAAGCGGAAGCGCAATTGGCCATATGAGCATAATCGGCTCTTTGAGGGAGTTCCATGGAAGAAAAGTGTTTCTGCACTTCTACGCCCAGCCGACCCCGGTTGATTGAAGGAAGTATGGTCAAGCTTAAGACCGTAAATAAGCGCTTCTTGGGAGGCAACCCAAGTTTTCTTTCCCTTTTCCATTTGTTTTTGAATTTAACTCTTGAATAATTTGAGAAGATCAAGAGGAAAAAGATCATAAATTAATAGATTTGTCAAGTGTTTTCAGGTTAAGAAGGAAGGAAGAGCAAAAAGGGCAGGGATAAATGAAGTCAGAAGTCATCACGCCCAGGCCGTGACAGTGGTCACGGCCGTGATGAGCTAACCAAGAAGACCAGAAAGGATCACGGCCAAGCCGTGATAAGCGTCACGGGCGTGATGGGAAGGACCCTAAAGATCAAAGAGTATCACGGCCAAGCCGTGATACAGGTCACGGCCGTGACAGGACAGCTCCTGAAGACCAGAATTGATCACGGCCTAGCCATGATGAGCCTCACGGCCGTGATACAATTTCCAACAAGTTTTTGACTAGGCATGTGAGCCAGCACCCGCTACCACCTCGGTGAGTTGTTCCATTTTTCTCCTCTCTCTGACTTGATTATTTACATTGGGGACAATGTAAGTTATTAAGCTTGGGGTAGGGGTATTTTTGCAAATTTTTGCATTTTTGCATTTTTCATGTTGCATTCATATAGGCATAACTTTGCATGATCACATTCTCTAGATTGCCCCCTCACTTAGAATTTGCATCCAATTGTGAGAACTTGGTGCCAAATAAATTTAGATAGTGAAATTTTCAACCCAATTTTTTTATTCTTGTGATAAGGCTAAAATAAAAATGCTTGAGGTAATCTTTTGATAGTTGATAATTAGCATGTGGTTCCTTAAATTTATGTTTCTCACTGATTTTAAACTACTAAATGTGAGATTTTTGAGCCAAAAAGGGGTACTTACTAAATCTACCCGGTACTTACTAAATCTACCCCATTCTTTGTGATAGAGTGTTTTATTCCTCTTGGATTATATTCTCTAGAACTTGACTTGAAACCGTTTTGAAACTTAAAAATTTTTGAAAACATTTTTGAAAATCATTGAGGCATTAGGTATTTTTTTCGGCCTTCTGAGCTTTGATTGATTAAATGCTACCCCTTAGTTGCCCAATTTTGAGCCTAAAAGAATAAAATACTTTTCTTGGTACCTTGAATTACTTTGATGAATAATGCTTGGTATGACACCTTTTAAAGTATTACAAAAAGGGTAAAAAGGTAGTTTGAAAAGGTATGGGATGAGAAAGTTAGAAAATATTTCTCTTAAATTGAAAATCTCCCCTTCTCCAAATAAATAAAATAAAATAAAATAAAATAAAAATGGAGAAGGGGATGACAAAAAGAAAGCAAGAAATAAAATTAAAAAAAAAAGGAAAGAAAGGTGGAAAAGTGAACAAAAGCTCAAAAAAGGTATTTTAGAAGGTTGTCATGCTTTGCAATGTTGATATTTTGTTTAACCCTCTTGAAATTTCCTTTTCTTGATTTCCCCACCTAACGATTAATCCCATGGCTCCATTACAACCAAAGTAAAATACCTCTTGATTCTTATGTGTTTTCATTAATAAAGTAGAGATTTGGTTAATAGTCAAGCTTATGGTAGAATTCCTTCCTTGAGGAAATTGAGCGAATTGCCATATATCCTTAAACACTTGAGTGAGGTGAGAAGAGTGCCCTAATCAGTGAGAATATGAATTTAGGGAACCTAAGCTTCTAAATGGACTTGAAATTGACTGTCTCTTGGGTATTTATTGAATATGCCTGTTACTTGGATTAGTTACTCGGGTTCTTGGTTCACTATCCATGCTTTGATTGTTTATATCTTCTGGCCTTGGTGATTGCTTGAGGACAATCAAAGTCTTAAGCTTGGGGTGATTTGATGAGTGTGATTACACCTCATATTACATTGTCATTTTTGCATGCATTTTCATATAGTTTAGGCATATTTAATTTGATTTTGGTTAGTTTTTACCTTGGAACGGATAAGGCGGTTTTTGTGGTGTTGTTTTGCAGAAATTAAGGATAGAATACTCAAGATTGACCATGATGGAGCTTGGATGAAGATGGGGCTTGAAAAGTGAAGAAAATGAGCCAAACAGAGCCCATCACGGCCTAGCCGTGATGACCATCACGACCATGATCAAGCAGAGCTAAAAAGAAAGAAGACTGAAGTCAGAACTAGTCACGGCCTAGCCGTGATGCCCATCACGGCCGTGACATGTCAGCTGAACCAGACCCTCACAGGAAGAACTGATCACGGCCAAGCCGTGATGAGTATCACGGCCGTGACAGACCAAAAATTGAAGAAACGCCAAGGCGGAATCCGTCACGGCCTGGCCGTGATGGCCATCACGGTCGTGACGCACATTACTTGGATCATAAACAACTTATTTGGATCTAATTTGAGTTAGATTGGGATTCAAACTTCCCAAATCTATAAATAAGGTATCTGGGCAGAGGTAAAGACTTTTGGGCTACTACTCTTAGGCTATAATTTAGGATCTCTCTTCTTCTTCTTCCTCTCTTCTCTTATTTTTATTTTCATGTTGTTGTTAACCAAGCTTGTCATCACCATGGCAAGGCTAGAGTAGTAGTTTAATTTCTAGGGATTGGGGCTATGCCGAAGGTTTTTTTATGGCAATGAATTGATGTTTTATCTTTGTTAATTGTGATTTTGCTTTAGATCTGATTTCTAGTGTTTTAATTACTCGTAAATCTGGTGCACACTTATTTACGTGTCGTAGATATTCTAAGGAGGAACCTAGCGGTGAACTTAGGTATCGGATCTATAGAATCAGACTTACGACTGAAATCACGAGAGTTAGAAGCCGTCCTTCGAGGATTAACGAATTGTCACGAAACGCAAAGGGTCCAATTTAAATTCGACTACCACGAGAGTAGGGGTTGGTTTAATTGGGCACGATTTTTGTAACCCGAGAGGGAGCATTAACTATCTGAGGATAAATTCGCCTTCAAGGCAATTTTGATAATTAACAAGGGATAAACAATTTAGTAACATAAACGATCTTGTTGGTAACCCAATTCCTAGGAATCCATTTAGATCTGAAAAACCATAAACTGATTTACTTTCTGTTTTACTTAATTCTGATTTTAAGTTATCTCTTATTTCAAATATCAAAACCTTTTTCAAAATCCTTTTCTATAGTCCAGTTTAGTCCATTTGATAATTAGTTGCGATTTGAGATCACGTTCTCTGTGGGATCGATATCTTTTTATTACTTGGCGACAATCCGGTACACTTGTTGGATTGCACGTGCACTCGCACATCATCATTGATGTAGTTGATGGGTATTCTCACGAGACTTTCAAGCTTCGTGCCATGTTATTTTGCAGCATCAACGACTGTCCAGCGTACGGGAACTTGTCCAGGTACAGTGTCAAGGGGCATAAAGCATGCCCTATATTTGAAGAGGGCACATGCTACACTCAGCTGCATCATGGAAAGAAGACGATTTACCTTGGGCATCAGAGATTTCTTAGACGTGATCACCCATATCGTAAGATGAAAAAAGCTTTTAATGGATGCCAAGAGACTGAAGATGCTTCGACGGCCTTAAATGGAGAGCAGTTTTATCTGAAAGTAAAGGACATCAATGTTATTTTTGGCAAGTCCAAAAAGAAGGGTAAGGCTGCTGAGAAAAACATATGGAAGAAGAGGTCGACATTCTTTGATCTGCCATATTGGCACAAGCTTGATGTCAGACACTGCAGTGATGTGATGCATGTGGAGAAAAATGTGTGTGATAGTGTGATCGGGACGCTTCTCAACATTCAGGGCAAGACAAAGGATGGTGTGAATGCTCGTCTCGACCTCGTTGCTATAGGTATACGAGAGTAGTTAGCTCCAGTTGTTGAGGATGGTAAGCGAACTTATTTGCCTCCAGCATGTCATACTTTTTCAAAAAAAAAGAGACAGTTTTTTTGTGAGTGTCTTCAGAGAATCAAAGTTCCACATGGTTACTCTTCAAATATCAAGAGGCTTGTCTCTGATGATCTCAAATTGGTTGGCTTAAAGTCTCATGATTGTCACATATTGATGTAACAATTTCTGCCCGTTGCTATTCGTGGTATTGCTCCAAAAAATGTGAGACATGCCGTTACTCGGTTGTGCTAATTCTTCAATTCTATATGTAGCAAAGTCGTTGACCCCCATAAGTTGGATGAGTTGGAAGTTGAGGCTGCTACAATCTTGTTCCAATTGGAGATGTATTTTCCTCCTTCATTCTTCGACATCATGGTTCACTTAATTGTTCATTTAGTGAGGGAGATTAGATTATGTGGGCCTATTTTTCTGAGATGGATGTACCTAGTTGAGCGCTACATGAAGATCTTGAAAGGGTATGTGAAGAATCCACATCGTCCTGAAGCATCTATTGTTCAAAGCTATGTTGCAAAAGAAGCTATTGAGTTTTGTTCAGACTACCTTCATAACACGGATCCTATAGGGGTTTATAAGCCTCGTCATGATGAGAGAAGATGTCAAGGTAAGGGTACACATGGTTTAACAATTAATAGCAAGGGTCGGGAGGAAGTGCTGCAAGCACATTTGTATGTATTGGACAACATCGATTTTGTTCAACCTTACTTTTGTGAACATAAAAGAAAAGTCAAGGAAGAAAGCCCTCGAATGAACGAAAGGTGGTTGTTGAACAAACATAACAAGACTTTCTTACAATGGTTCAGGGAAGAAATGCTTAAGGATGGTAGTACTTCGTCTGACGAGGTAAGATGGCTAGCACGTGGGTCTAGCTTCAATGTCATATGTTGGAGCGGATACGACATCAATAACTTTTCCTTTTATACAAAGGAACAAGATAACAAGAGTACCATGCCAAATAGTGGGGTTATGATCGTGGCCGAAGCAATGCACAAGATAACAAAAGTACCATGCAAAATAGTTCAAAGGACACAAATCTCGTTATTGCACTGATACCTTGCTTTGGAGTCATTGAAGAGATTTGGGTGCTCGATTACACTAAGCTTACGGTGTCGGTTTTTAAATATAAGTGGGTTAATAGTAAAGGTGGTGTACAAACCGACGAATGGGGGTTTACATTGGTAGACCTTTGCAAGTTAGGTCATACAAATGAGCCTTTCATAATGGCTTCCCAAGCAGAAAAAGTGTTCTACATCACTGATCCTTCTAACAAAAGGTTGTATGTGGTTCTCCAAGGAAAAAGCATGCATAATGGTAGTGATGAAAATCAAGATTCAACTCTTGATATTCCCGAGACTCCTTCTTTTTCAACAAACATGCCTACTATAATTGAGGAAACACAGGTGGACGATGTACATGTCACTCGTGATGATCATCATGAAAGGATATTGATATAGGTAATTTAAACTTGATTATAGTGTGAGTTTTATTCCTTTAAGGCAAACGTCTTATTTTATCCATGTTAGTTTTGATTTATTTTTATTTATCCATCTGTATTTATCTTTATCTTTAGTTATCCATGTTAAAAAACCATATTTTAATATTTACCGTTTTTGAACAGGCATACACATGGATCACTCGGATGCAGATGCACGGGAGAAATGCTAATATGTAGGACCCGCATGTAGTTAGTAATTAGTAATAGAAACTTATATGTAGGTGTGTAGTAATTAGTGTATAAACTTTTAGTTATGTTTTTTCTAACAATGGGGTTTTGGTTTTTTATCCCCCATTTGTTCCTTTGTATATATATACTTTTCCTTTATTAATGAAATTTAAGTGAAATATTGGACTGTTACTAGAGTATTTACTGGACTAGACTGTTTACTGAATGCAGGGATAGTTGGGGGAAGGGACATATTGTAACAGAATATTAAAAAAAAACGCCTTTAATGTTAGTTGTTTAGTATAACAGACGTTAAAAGTAATTTAAAAAAAAATTGGCTTTTAACGTCAGTTTGAATAAAAAAATTGATGTTTAAAATTAGACTTTTAACGTCAGTTTAATTAAACAACTGACGTTAAAAGTTTATTTTTTTTAAAAAAGTTTTCTTTTAACGTCAGTTATTGTAACACTCCCCTTGGGCATTACTTTGTAACACGTACGGAAATAAATTAAAAATTATGTTTGCTGGTTGCTTTCGGAAAATAAATTTATTATAAGGCAGAAAACTCGGGTGAAAAAAAAATTCTTCCGCGAATAACTCTAGAACACCTTAATACATATAATAAATAGTAAAGTGGTATTCTTAAAGAAGTCACCACGGCATAGCGTTTTTATTTTCAAAAGGGTTCAATTTCCAAAAAGAGAAATATAAAACCAAGAATATATTACAGCATCACAGTTACCGACCTTTTCAACATAAAACCCAAAACAAGACTCCTAAGTCGGTCGCTCTACAAGACATTATTGGAAAGACCCCCGTGGTCTTTCCCACGAACAGATACCTCTTCAAGCATCTAGAATCTAAGTCCTCGAATGACTTAGTGATGTCCTTTGCTTCATCCATGCTAGTGTACCAAAGTACCATAGTAGTCTAGAATAAATCTGATATATTTGTAAGGGTGAGATGCCAATATATGGATTTAACACAACAACCGCATGCACGACACAAAAGAGAACATATACACATGTACATTTCCATAAATAAACAAGTAGTCTATCACTGGGTTTCATACCCGATCACAGTTTTTTTTTTAAAAATGCATTAACACTTCAATATTCAGGCTCTAATTTAGTACCTAATCTCCGGGGACCCCAATACCAAATAAATGAGTTGATCACGCTCAATTGCCAGGTATATTAGGCACAACATAGCCCGAATACCCTATCATTGAGGCATCAGACATAGGATGTGGCAACAACGTAGCCCGAATACCCTATCGGTATCAGACATAGGACGTGACAACAACGTAGCCTGAATACCCTATCAATAAGGTATCAGACATAGGACAACAACCTAGCCCGAATACCCTATCATTAAGGTATCAGACATAGGACGTGACACGTCTTCCCATGCATGCATATAAAACATTTTGTTCTCATTATTTTTCTTTGTATTCATTCTTCTTTTGTCAAAGCTCAAGATGGCTTCCAACTATTCTTAATTTTTAACGTGATAGATTTCTCAACACTAACACAGGACACGAAGTCCGAATGCTCAATCACAAAACCTTAGACCTTGCAATCAGTCTTAGGTTTGTGGTGATGAAATAAAAAAAACAATATTCTCTATTAACAACGTTCATCACAACATGTAACAACGGTACAATGTGTAACAACGTAACATGGATCAAAGATCTTCGTGCTTGTAATTAAGAACGCCAGTATCATGACGTCTCGGATACTAGGTTTACGTTAACACTGTTTTCATTCGGTGAAATACAAAATCAAAACAAAACTTCGGAAACTTATCTAAGTTGTCGGAAATAACCCGGTGTATAAAACTATTTTACGGATAATACGTTTACGTTGGAAATTCGTTTTACAAAATCATCAAAATCACTTGAAATTCATTTTCTTTCATAAAATCAATATTTTGAACTTGAAAATATTGCTTTGATACAAATTCTATATTTTACTAATATTACCGTTTTTAGTAATCCTACCGTAAATATTATCGGAATTGTCCGACGTTTGACGTTTTAATAACACTCCAATTATGACTTTTCTAGTAAAATAATTTTTCCAACATTCCTCATTTTTCCCAAATAAAATATTCCATTAATATTATATCCCAATATTTTACCGTTAAAAATTGAATATAATTTATAAAGCTTCTTAAAGCTTTTATCTGATTAATTGATTAGGCACTGACCACTGTCAGACTTCTCAAACAACAATATCACAGAAATTTGCCCAGGCAGATCATGCATCACAACACATTATAATATAATTGCAGATAAACAATTTAAAGCAAATCAACCATCACAGGTAAAAATAACATAACTTAAACAACTTGAACCAAATTAAACAAGCACCACAACCACAAATAAATAATACAGACCACACACTAATCACATACAGTTATTGGGAAAAATCCCTTAGGTAAGCTCCCCTTACCTCTTGAAGATCTTTCCTTATGATACTCGTTCGCCGACACTCCGGTTTCTTGACAGCACACATACACGATTCACAGACAAAATATAAAAATTCTACAAATTTCAGTTTCGGGTCAAATTAGGGTTTTCTGTCGGTATAAAATTATACTGTCAGTAAAAATGCAGACCGGTTTCCCTGTGAATTTTAAACCCAAAATTTCACCGTATACCTATAAAAATAAGTATAATATGAATATCACTTTGGTTTTCCCAAAATCATTTTCTAAATCTCGGATAAAAATATAAACATTTATTTATATTTATACCAATCTTAGAAAACAGAAAAAATCGGCGTGTTACAGTTATGTAATCAACTGACGTTAAAATTGTACTTTTAACGTCAGTTTTGAACTGACGTCAAAAGTTACACTATTAAGGACGACTCCAATAACGTCAGGTATTATTCAGACGTCAAAAATCAATTTTGACTGACGTAAAAAGTACTTCATGCACTAGTGACGTGAGGAAAAATAGAAGGTAAACAAACCAACATTATTTAAAGTCATATATACAAAACAATTAAAATAAAATAAAATTAAGCATTAAATTAGTTAACGAAGTAACACCAACTAGAATTCTTGATGATGATTTAAAATAATAGAAAATAGTTGTTAATAAAAGAAAAAAAAATTCTAGGCTTCCTTCCATCAGGTCTAGAAACCTGTGTCCACCCACTAATTAAAGTTGACAAGGAACATAGAGCAGAAAAAACAAAATTAAAACTTGAAATTAGAGAAGAAACAATTTTTTTATTGAAATAATCCTTAAGATTGTTGTAAAAGTAATAAATAAAATGAGACAAACAAAATAAATATTCGAAAAGATGAAGAACATCAATAAAAAGTTTATAGTCTGAGACGTAAAATTATACTATCCTTAAGGATTATTTCGCCCAGCCACAAATAATTGTCTCAAATAGCAAACTCCTCCAGGATATAACAGACTTCCAAAATAACAATATTATTCTGGGTGGCAGAACAACAAGGATTACATCAACACTCATACACAGAAAATAGAAAATAATTATTTTCTACAATATAAAGAAAAGCTTTTGAGAAGACAATCAACAATATCTCCATACAATACTTCACCCACTATACGATGAAGCCTTTTACTCTTCTCTGCAAAAACTGAAAGCAGATAAAACACAAGATTTTATATGCATACAAAATAAATGAAAATGTATCAAATAACAAAAACTTATTCTAGTCACTCTATTGACCGTGAGTGTATAGTGTATACGTGACACCCTAACCTGGGTCATCACATGGTTACCCGTTTGCGGAAATAAAACTTAATTTGCTGGATGCTTTCAGAAAATAATGTTTTCTCAACATTTATCTTTTCAAAATATGGTGATAAAATTTTTCTTCTTTTTAACCTCATAACAACAACAACAACATAATCAAATCACACTTAAATACATAATATATATAAGTCATACAACTATACTGCCTCATATGTTTTCACACCTAGATCATTATCAGTTTAGTTAATTCTAAAAATCTGATGTAACACAATAGGACCTAAGCTGGTCGTAACTAACAGACACTACAACTGATAGAAGCAGCAACAGTATGCTCCGAACTAGACAGCCTTCTTCTTCTTGTAGAGATCATACCCCTTGTGCGACTCCGATATGTTTGTAAGGGTGAGACGCCAATATATGGATTTAACACAATAACCGCATGCGCGACTCAAGGGAAAGCATATAAATGTAACATCCTAAAAATTCAAATATAATTATTTTAATAAAAAAAAGGGTAGTATAAGAGTTTATTATAATTGTTTTCTTTATAATAAAAATCCAGTGGGTTCCACAATAATGTAAAATTGATTTTAAAAAATAAAATAAAAATAAGGATAAGAACCTACCCTGGACTAAATTAATGCGGCAATAATGATAGGAAACATAAGAATATCAAGGCCCATGCTGTGTTACCCATTATAAATAGATAGTTTGAGTGTTTTAAGCCCAATTTCGCATAATATGACTAGATACCTAACTTCAGATGGATATTTTGTAACCAAAGAGAACTTGTTTGAATTCGAGATATGCATAAGAAATATAGCCTTATCTCTTAGCTTTCCAAAGACACCAAATTCGTCCAAATTGTATTCTTATAGCTCAATTTATGACCAAATTCGTACACACTATTCATGTTCCAGCGCCAGAACCATTTTTTTAAATTCTATACACGTTTTGACTATCTAAACGTCGGTTTCAGATTTTGAGGTCTTCATAACAGTTGTAGACAATTCTATTACCTTTCCAACGATATAAAATTTATAATTTTTGAATGTCTATAACTCAAGATATGTGCGAAATACAGCACCATATACAGAGTAAGCGGGCTTAGCACGTTTTTACACGTTTTGGGCTATTGGGGGCTCTATAAATAGAATCTTAACACACTTAGGGTGCGTTTTTGAACCCTAATTACACCTAGAAACTCAGAAACGGCTAAGAAGAGAAGAAATTCAAGGATTAAGAAGAGATAGTTGTGGAAGAGGGGGTCTAGGAAGAGGAAGATGATGATAACTCTTGGCAAATGTTAGGATTCGCAGTAGGAAATACTTAGAGCTATTTGGAGGTCTTCAAGAGGTAAGTAACAATACTTTTTATGAACTCTTTCCATGGTATATATGATTGTTTTTGTTGATAAGGGATTACCATGTGGTTTTGGGAGTCTTTAATTGACTTGATGCATATTGTTAGTAACCTAAATTCTAAAATTGGGGTTTTGTTTAAAAGGGGAATTAATTGATTAATTGATTAATTGATGTTGTAACGTGCTTATTCATGTTTGATATGTTGTGATATTCATGATTGTTTGTTATTGCTGGAAGTTTATATGTTTAAAATTGAGGGAAATAATTTGTTACATACATGAGACATGACATATTTGAGTTATAATATGTTGTATGATGTTTGCCGCAATACCACCTATGATAGGGGTATCGAAAAGTAATACCACCATAATGGGGTATCAAAAGTAACATCGCCATATAATTGGGATGTCGAAAAAGAGCAATACCACCTAAAAGGGGTATCGAAAGTAACACCACCACACGTTGGGGTGTCGAAAAGGGAGAAATACCGCCATGTGCACATGGGAGGTATCGAAATAGAAATGTCCCCGACAGGAGGGTGACATCGAAACATTCCTCATGTGTAAGGGTGGGCAATGGGATGCCATTGTCATGTGATGTGTGAGATTTATGGCATGCCGGCAAGATACCAGTTTAGTTATGAGGCCTTTGAGCCACTTGGATTAATTTAGAATTTACTTGGTATGTGGAATGTGATGCCTTGAGACGAGTTGATCTTATGCTATATGCATTTGACTTGATGAAATTTTTGTTGTTATTAAAAGTACTTTTTTATATATATTATTTTGGGAAATTAGCGGATACCATGGACAGTTTTTCCGGTTACCGCACGGGCTGAGAACAACACTATTTTCGAAACATTTTATAAATGTATTGTTGTGCACTGGGATTTTATATCTCATTATAAGTGTTGTTTTTAGAGCCCGAGGACATCGCTTGTGAGGATCCAGAGATCTGAAGAGTTATCTTTGATTAGCTAGTTGGTTAGTAATGTAGTATGGTTTAGAGTATTATGCGGATGACGTTCTTTGGTTTACATACTATTTTTCTCATATTGTAATTAGACACCCGGTTTTGAGGCTTTTAGTTTTTATTCAAATGATTGGATTTAATAATATTTTTCAATACTTTGTAAATACTATTATTTTATTTAATACGAGGTATTTTCATACTTAGTTATTTGAGAAAGATTTTATGACTTGTGTTTTTTAATTAAATGTTTTGAAGGATTTTTATTGAAATTAATTTGGGTTACTAATGTAACGAAGGGCGTTACAATAAACATATATATATATATATATATATTCATACAACATCAGTTCTTAAATAAACAAGTAGTCATCATTGGGTTTCATACCCGAAACATCATCGTTTGAAAAACTATGCATGTACACTTCAATAATCGTCGTCTAACTTTTTCCTAATCTCTGGAGATCACAACACCGCGTAAATAAGCTAATCAAGCTAGATAGCCAGGTATATTAGGCACTTAGTGGCATGGAATACTTTATTCATCAAAGCACCATACATACTTCGTAGCACAGAATACCTTATTTATCAAGGCACCGTACATAACTTCGTAGCCCGAATATCATATCATTAAGGTATCAGACATAGGACGTAGCATGAATACCCTATCATTAAGGCATCATACAGAACTTCGTAGCTTGGAATACCTTATTCATCAAGGCAACATAACTTCGTAGCCCGAATACCCTATCATTAAGGTATCAGACATAGGACGTGGGCACGTCTGCCAATGCATGCATATAAAACATTTTGTTCTCATCGTTTTCTTCGTGTATAATCTTTCCTTTACCAAAGCTCAAAAGCTTATGACCAACGTAGTTTTCAATGTCTTAAAGTCTTTTATTAACAACACAGGACACACAGTCCGAGTGATGAGTCACGAAACCCTAGATCGATACATCAGGCTTAGGTCCGTGGTAGTAGAAAATATCTTAAATGTTTAAACAGTATATCTCACGTATAAAGTAGACACCCAGTCTACAGGACCTCAAAGTCCCAAAGGATCCTAAGTCCATAACACAACAACGAACCTTAGTACCCTGACGTCTCGGTTACTAAGTCTAACACCACTTTTAACACCGTTGAGTTAAACTTAACTTTGGAAGATCATTTTAAATGGGACCAATTCCTTAATCAAATCGTTGGTTTTCAGAAAAGAGAGTCACTTGAGGTTTAAACTTACTTAAAATACGTGCTGCCGTTTTAAAACACTTGCCATCAATAATTTTTCCCAAATTGCCGTCAATTATCATTTTTAAAGCCATTTAAGCCAAATCATAGCTTTTTCCACTTAAATATTTTTCTAAAATCATAATTAAATTATTTTCAATAATTAAATTCATAAAATAACTTTTTTATAATATTACAAAATTTCTTATGTAAAAATTAGCAGTACAAAAATAATTTCACGGTTACGCCCTCACTGTGACTCATAGTTTACTTTTACACTGATAAATCATTAAAATGATAATATTTTCAGAAAATTCCAAAAAAAATTCATTAGACAAAATGTAATCCAATATCTCTCAATTAAACATTGAATATTCTTCGTATATCTTCTTAAAGCTTTTACCTTGTTTAATTAATTGAGCACTGACCACTGTCAGGCTTCTCAAACAACAATCAACCACAATATCACAAAAATATTTCCGGGCAGATCATGCATCACAACACATTATAATATAATTGTAGATTAACAATTTAAATGCAATTATCCCATCACAGATAAAAATAACATACCTTAAACAACTCGAACCAAATTAAACAAGCACTACAACCACAGATAAATAATAAAGACCACACACTAATCACATACAGTTATTGGGGAAAATTCCTCAGGTAAGCTCCCCTTACCTATTGGAGACTCGAACTAACGGTTTCAAGCAATCTCCAGATTTGATCCGGTTTCCTCCGTCGGCTTTAGGTCAAACCAACCCAATCGATTCCTTCATAACGAATTGCAACCAAAATAAATCAAAATCAAACAACAACACACTTAATCAAGAGGGTTAGGGTCTGTCCTCTTCTAAAATTCTAGGTTAGGAAAGTTAAAAATTTTCTAACTTAGGGATTTATGATCCTTAAGCAACTTAAACATGATTAAGCACTTAATCCAAAATCATGAACTAAGAACTTTGAATGAAACTCGTCTAGCTCCAAGAACTAGGGTTTCGGTTTTCACAAGACCAAAAAGGCTAGGGATTTTGAAATCTTCTCAACTCTTGGATTCAACAAACATACATGACATAAAGTTGGATTTAAGTGTGACAAGACAACTTTGAATAAAAAAAATTCATCCAACTACAAAAATTAGGGTTTCGGCCCTTTTGAAACAAATAAGCTAGGGATTGATTTTTGGTTTTCAAATCACTTATATACAATAACTATCATGGTATCAAGAGATTAAATCATGAATCATGGCTTAAAGTTGAAACAAAATCCTAGAACACCTATTTGACATAGGTTCGGCCTAGCTTAGAAAAATAGGGAAGAAATTTCTCATGATCACATGCTTCTTGATGATGAATATAGAGATTATTATGAGATTCTAGAAATTGGTTTCATATCAAAAGGATTTTTCTACAATTAGTTATGAATTTTTGAAGAAAGCTTCAAGAACTTTAAGCAAAATGAAGAACATGATGATCAAAGGCCTAACCTCATAAAAGTTGTGAAGATAAAGACTTAGAATGACAAGATTAAGCGAGGTTACCTCTTGATGATCAAAGAAATGGATGATTATAGGTATGTTCTTCACAAAATAACTCTAAGTGTTCTTATGAGTTCTTAAGAAAACATGAACTTTGGAGGAAGAAGATGACATGAAAGAATGAAGAAATTTGCCTAAGTGGTGGTGTTTGTTAAATGGGTCGTGGGTTTCGGGGTAATTTGGTCCAAAATCCCAATGGCAAGGCTTGTAAAAATCAAGTGAAGCTAGGGGTAAAATGGTCTTTTCCATGCCAAAATATCTAATTCTTCATAAATGCGTCATTATGGCCATTATGACTCGGATAGGATCGTCATAAATGTTCATCACATCAGTCATCTCGGCTCCATTGCTAACTCCCTGATTCATTTGACTCAGGTTTTTCTAAAGATATCTCGACGTTTTCGCCCGTGGCAAATATAATATTATATTTTTACGCTAAATTTTTCAAAACTTCCAATATCATAGCAAATACAATAAAAACATTATTCATCTTGTTCATGAATTAAAATTAGGTTTTCTGAGCAGTAAACTTTTACTGTCGGTGAAAACGCAGACTAGGTTCCGTCTGAATTTTCAACCCAAAATTTCATCGTAACCCTATGATATAAAGCATGATATAGAAATGACAGTGGTTTACCCAAAATCATTTTCTGAGTCTCGGATAAAAATCTATATTTTTATATATTTCTTACCGATATTAGAAAACAGCAAAAAAGTCGGGGTGTTACAGTGTGTATATATATATATATATATATATAGATAGATAGATAGATGTTAGAAGCCTCAAAAATACGTTTCCACCTCCTCTTAATAGTAATAATGATAAATTATTTGTAATAAAGAACATTAAACGACTGACATAGGAAGCAATAAAATATACAATTAAAATTCAATTAAAGATAATAAAAATAAACTCAAAATATTAATAGAAATATCAATTTTAATAAATGATCATAAAAGAAATATTTAAAATCAAATTATTTTGGAAATATTTTTCCACCACTTGTAAATCAGAATCATGCTTCAAATTGCCCTTGAATATCATCCTAAGGTTGTAACTGCTGCATGTTATGTATAGCATTGCACATCTTGTGAATGTTAGTGATGGTTAGATGGCGAGTAGGCGAAGGATGGATCACGCATATGTTTCAAATAATCTTGTGCAACCATGAGATTAGACGCCCCTTTCACCTCGAATTGGATGAGGCACAGCCAGTTATATATATTTTTTTTTTGAACAAAGACTCAAAACATTACATTGGTTGGAGAGAAATTGTACTCGGATCTATTAAGGTCTCAAATTCGAATATTGTAAATAAAAAAAGAAGGTAATTGGGAAGGGACATTGACAGTGTAACATCTTGAATTTTAATATAGTCTTTTTAATTAAAAGACTAAGTTATTATGAGGGTTTGAAAATTGTTAGTATCAAAATTTATTAGGATCTTTATATATATAAAAATAGTAGAGGTTGGAATCTTTTTTTCCCTCAAAAAAGCAGGGCATTTCTGTCATTTTATTCATTGTATATTATTTTGTTTTTAAAATTTTAGTTAAAATGATTTCAAAATTTGAATGACTCTTGGAAACATGTTCTGAGCACCAACCCATCAATAACATTTAATGATATCCAGCTGTTTTTCACGTTTTTTATGGCCTTTCTATTAGTAATTAATTTTTTTATAAGATCTATTAGTAATTCATTTTAAATAATGGAAATATAGTCAGAGACATATTTCTTGTACTTACATGCTCCTTATTATCACAATATTTCTTGGTTCTTACAGCCCCGCTTCTTCATTTTTTTTATAACAGTGTCGCTTCTTTCATTAATTAATTGATACACGTGCTCTCTTTCTTCAATAAAATCTTATGTCATTTCCGCTTTCCCAAATAAATCACATGAAATGAAATATTGAATGTTTTTTGGCTGAGTCTCTGTGGCGCATTTGCTTGGGAATAGCAGAGACATTAGTCTTTAGTTTTTGTTCTTCAAATTGGTGGGTTTTAATTATAATCTTCATTTGCTTCTTCTTCTTCTCTTATTATTTTTATCTTTCTTCTTCTGCATGTCATTGAATCTTCTGGAGCATGTGTGTATATGTTGATCTTTTTCATTCTTTCTTTTAGGGTCGTATTTGAAGATTTCAGAAACTCTAACGGTACCAGCGATTTCAGACCTCAAATCATCACAAGTCTGAAGAGGTAACATTCCTTCAAATCCTTTACGGCTCATTTAAGATGTTTGATTGTTGTTTTCTGTTTGAATTTTTTTTTCATGTCCAACCCCTTCTGAGAATTTTTTTTTTTTTCACTTACCCAGACATGTAGCAGTATGATAACCTATCGATAATATCATTATTCCATTGCTGCCATGAGCTTTATGGTATATAGTTTTGAGTCTTATTATCAGATAATATAGCTAATGCAAAGGCCCAATGTAAATAAGCACGTGTAATAATCCAACTTAGCTAGTTAGTTAGATGGTTAGAGGTAGTTATAACTGTCAACAACAGAATAACTACCAATGGCTGCTGGAGCCACACATTCTTACAACTGTATAAATATCAATGATGTAAATTATCAAAGGACAAGAGAATGAATTCATCCAATTGCTCTATCGAATATGGTATCACAGCTCCGCAAGGAGCTCTGGTTGCCAAAGTCTAAACTGAATTCCCTTCTTGAACCCTCTTCCTCTTGAACCTTTGAAACTCTTTCTTCTTCTTCGATCTTCAAGATCCTTCAATGGCGGCAATATAGAGCTCCTATTCAGATTACTTAACGAATCCTTTGAATCCTTACTACTGCCATGGCAATGAGACTCCATCTCAACCATTGGTCACACCTCTTATTTCTGGTCCTAACTATCATACTTGGGCGCGAGCCATGAAAATCGCTCTCATGTCCAAGAACAAGTTGAAATTTGTAGATGGAAGCATTTTGGCTCCTCACACCACGGATCCTCTCTATTTCGCCTGGGAAAGATGCAATACAATGGTTTTGGCATGGATCCATCGATCAATCTCCGAATCATTGCTTCAATCGGTCTTGTCTCATGATAAAGCTTCAAAGGCTTGGAAAGATCATCAGAAGCACTTCTTCCAAGGAGACATATTCAAGATTTCAAGTCTGTAAGAAGAAACTTACAAGATACATCAAAGTAATCTTTCAGTTACAGACTACTTCACACAGATCAAAACACTATGGGATGATCTTGAAACTTTTGAGCCAATTCCTACTTGTAAATGTTCTATTGCTTGCACCTGTGGTGGTTATGAAACTATGAGAGAGTATAGAGATAGAGCACATACAATCCGATTTTTGAGAGGACTGAAGGAAAAATACTCGCATGTGAGATCACAAATCATGATGATGAAACCTTTTCCTGATGCTACACAAACCTTTGCTTTGGTAATTCAACAAGAAAGAGAAATGAATGTTGAACAAATAGATTCAAATGTGGAAACAAGAGCTTTTGCAGTCAATTCAGATCAACAGCAACAACAATTTTACAATAGAAGAGGTAGCTTTTGAATAGGCCGTGGAAGAAGAGGCATGGGAAGAGGTCAAAATTCAACCGGCAAGTTGTGCACCTACTGTGGAAGGAATAATCACACCATAGATACTTATTTCTTCAAACATGTATTCCCACCAGGTTACAAACCAAGAGCTGCAAGAATAGCTTATTCATTGAATACAGGATTTGATAAGGATGCAAATCCTCCTACTGACAATTTTCAACACCTTGCCATAGAAAACAGTCTCAATCAGGTGACCAACAATCCTTTAAGTTCTATGTTCACTCCAGAACAGTATCAAGGACTGCTTGCACTTCTGAAACAAACCACCAAAGAGGCATCCACTTCCCCTGCTTCCAATCTTGTTCAAACCACTACATTAAGTGTTAGCCATCCCACAACAGGTAAACAGTTCCAACAGTGGATCCTAGACACTGGGGCCACTGATCATTTCACTTGCAATCTGTCAAATTACTCCACTTATCATAACATTAAACCAATTTCTATCAACTTGCCTGATGGTAGCATGATCACTGCTTCTGTTTCTGGCACTGTCTTATTATCTCAGTCATTAGTTCTGTTGGATGTCCTTTTCATTCCTAATTTCAAAGTAAATTTAATTTCATTAACCAAACTCTTACATAGCCTTGATTGTTTCCTTGTTTTCAAAACTAATGGTTGCTTTATCCAACAGAACTCCAACTAGAAGATGATTGGTTCTTCTAAGCAACAAGGAGGATTGTATGTGCTAGAATCTCCAACTCAGTTGGTACTTCCTCACTCTATCTGCAATGCCTCAACTGAACAGATCAAATCTGTAGCATTGTGGCACATAAGATTAGGTCATATACCTGATGCAAAGATGCAAATAATGTCTAGTCAGTTTCCCTTTATACCTAACTGTACTATGCAACCCTGTGATGTATGCCATTATGCCAAACAAAGAAAACTTCCCTTCTCATAAAGTGACACTCATTCTACTCAAGTATTTGATATATTGCATGCAGATATTTGGGGCCCTTACTCTACCGTTTCTGTTCATGGCCATAGATATTTCCTTACTCTTGTAGATGATTTTTCTGGATTCACTTGGGTAATTCTGATGAAAACTAAAGGAGAAACCAGGAATCACATCCAAAACTTCATTTCATATGTTGAAAACCAGTTTAATCAAAAATTAAAAGTTTTCAGGTCAGATAATGGCCAAGAGTTCTTGATGAAAGACTATTTCCAAAAGAAAGGAATTTTGCATCAAACTACTTGTGTTGAAACTCCCCAACAAAATGGGGTTGTAGAGAGAAAACACCAACATATTTTAAATATAGCTAGGGCCCTCTATTTTCAGGCCAATATTCCTTCTCAATTGTGGTGCTTCACCATCACACATGCTGTCCATATTCTTAACAAAATACCTACACATGTTCTTAACAATAAGTCCCCGTATGAATTACTACATCACAAGCCACCTATTTTGATGCACCTTAAAGTTTTTGGTTGCCTAGCCTATGCTACAACTCTCACAAATAACAGAACAAAATTCTCTCCAAGAGCAAGGAAATCTATGTTTCTAGGATATAAAGAAGGCACCAAAGGCTATGTGCTATATGATCTAAACACTCGAGAGATACTCACAACAAGGCGTGTCGTTTTCTTTGAAGATTTCCTTCCCTTAAAAAACCAATCAACCTCAACTTCAGTCAGAGAACCCATTCCCTTGCCATGTCCAAGTTTTCCAAGACAGAATCTGTCACGGCCTGGCCAAGACAGTCATCACGGCCGTGACGTGCAATATCTGGAATTATAAAAGCTAATTTGATCAGATTTTGTAATTGCTTGAGATGCAAGTTACCCTACCTTATAAATAGGACCTAGAGGCTCGAAAATAGGATCACTTTTTGGGCTGCTACCTTAGGTAAAATTAAGATTTATCTTCTTCTTCTTCTCTTCTCTTAGGTTTTCTTTTATGCTTTTGTTAATCAAGCTTGCTATGAACATGGCAATGCTTGAGTAGTAGTCTTATTTCTAGGGATTGGGGCTATGCCCAAGATTTGTTTATGGTGACGAATTGACGTTTGGTCTCTTGTTAATTTCGACTTTGCTTTCGATTTGATTCTTATTGCTTTAATTACTCGTAAATTCGGTGGCCACTTATTTGCTTGTCGTAGATACTCTAAGGAGGAACCTAGCGGTGAACTTAGGTATCCGATCTATAGGAATCAAACTTAGGACTTAAATCACGAGAGTTAGAAGCGATCCTTCGAGGGTTCACGAATTGTCACAGAACTTAAAGGGTTCACTTTAAATTCAATTACCACGAGAGTAGGGTGTTTGGTGCATTCCTGACCAAGGGGAAGGGAACTGTTTGTTTTTCGTTTACTTAGTCGGTTGGTATAAAAATGAGTGTTTCAGATTCATTCTAAAAATAAATAAATTATATTGATCATTGGATCTAAAATAATGAGTGACAAAAATATGATTTCATAATTTGAATTAGAGTAAAGTTTGATAGTTGAGTTGATCAACTAAGAAAATACTCGGTCCAAAATTAATTTCCGATTGATGTCAAACCAATTTATTTTAAAATCTAAATTTAAACAGAATAAAATATGGAAATACTTCTCTCCCGATCTTATCATTTAAAATATTTCCTAAATAAATATTAATAGTGATAATAATATAACATTATTGTCTAACAAACATACTTGTACTGAAATAAAGATGTGCTAACGCACTTAATAAAATCATTTTAAAGGAGTAATTAAAGTTACTCAAACCAAATAAAATAATACAAACACATAAACATATAGATATTTACTATTATTGAAGTACAGTAAAAACTGGGGTGTTACATGATGCATGTTTCTTATATTTTGGACAAAAAAAAATGGCCTATTTATTTCTTATATTGTGGATCGGAGGGAGTATTTTATTGTTAAGTAACTCATAAACAACTCCTATTGGAGATGCTATTAGCGCATGTCTCTTTAGTGTCGTTTTTTTTTTAGTGCTGTTATTCTAACAACCAGAATACAGACAACCTTGGACAACTTTTCACTGTAGCGCTACTTTTTTTTTCAAATTTTGACTTTTTTTTAAAAAATAAAAAATTATTTTCTCAAAAAAACCCATTAACCAGATAATGAACTGAATCAACCAGATACTTGTACCTGATTAACCAGATATTTGTCACTTAACCAAAATTTTATTTTCTCAAAAAGACTCATTAACCAGATAATGAACTGAATTAACCTGATATTTGTACCTGATTAACCAGATATTTGCACATACTTAAGCAAAATTTTATTTCTCAAAAAAACCCATTAACCAGATAATAAACTGAATTAACCAGATACTTGTACCTGATTAAACAGATATTTGCACATACTTAACCAAAATTTTATTTCTCAAAAAAAAAACCATTAACCAGATAATGAACTAAATTAACCAGATATTTGTACCTGATTAACCAGATATTTGCATATACTTAACCAAAAATTTTATTTCTCAAAAAAAAACTCATTAACCAGATAATGAATTGAATTCATCATATATTTGTACCTGATTAACAAGATATTTGCACATACTTAACCAAAAAACTCACTAACCAGATAATGAGCTGAATTAATCAGATATTTGTACATGATTAATCAGATATTTGCACATACTTAACCAAAAATTTCATCTCTAAAAAAAACTAAATATTTTAAAAAAAGAACAATTTTTTTTATGAAAAAAATAAATATTTTAAAAAAAGTCAAAATTTAAAAGATTTTTTTTTTTTTTGCTACAACAGCGTTACAGTGAACAAACATATGGTTGTCACCGTATGTTATCCACTGTCGATTGTTAGAATAACATTATTGTTTTTTTTTTACTAGACCTCTTTAGTGTCATTATTAATGTAGTTGTTCCTTCCAATAAAATGGACGACTCTTTTATTGAGTGCCTCTTTGGGTAGGTCACGAAGCGGAGTTTCGGCCTCCCAAATTCTGTTTTCTGAAATTTATTTATTATTCATGCGTTTGTTTACAAAACTCCGTTGAAAATAATTGATTCCCGGTGGGTCAAAACGGAGTTTTGTGGAAGCAAAAATTTCCAGCTCTTCCGTTGAAAATAATTGATTCTAGATGTAGGACCCACAAAATTCTCCATATTTACACCTCAAAAGTGATTTTACTTTATCATCCAAATAAAAACAATTCTCTAAACCCACTTTTAAAATATCATTCCCAAACACAAATCAATTTTTTCAAACTTCATTTTTCAAAATCAATTCTTCTAAAATCAATTCCCCCAAATCAATTCTATCAAAATCTAAATCAAACGGAACGTGACAAATTGTATTTTATTTATTTATTTATTTGTTAGCAAACGTGTTATGTGTTACTTGGAAATTTGGAATTCCCGCTAGCTTTCTCTCCTGTTTTCGTTTTAAGTAGCTTCCAATTCCAATACATTTTCTCTCTTTCTCCAAACTAATTTAATTTCAACAATTTAAATTATATGGGTTGGATTAGCTGCGCAAGTTGCAACCACCCATTGGAGCATAATTGTCATATTCACAGCTTCCAACTCTTCATTCACTCAACTTATTTACATTCGCTATTAACCTCCTCCTCTTTCATTTCAATTTTTCATTCTGACATTTCTTATTCTTTATTTTAGATATCTGATATCTGATTTTTCAATTTCAAGTCTGTGAGCATTATGTCGTCGGAACAGGAGTAGAGGAAGTAGAAGCATTTGTAGGATCATGTCTGAGAGCACTGGCACGCAGTTGTCTCACGGTCCGCGGTGGAGGAGGGGCTTTAAATGGTTTATGGTGTTTGCTTCTATTGCTATTTTCTCTCTTAACACTTGGTTTTGATTTTGTTGAGTTTTGATTTATTTAGAGTACTTCAGATCTGATGGTATGGAGCATAGAGGTGTCACGTGTGTATTCCAGATTCGAGTTTGCAGAGTCGATCTCCGCCACCAGCGCCTCTGGCATCGACGCACCAGTTAGCTCCCTTTTCCCCTCGATTCATCCATTTTGTCTTCATGGGGCTCATTCTGTCTTTTAAGGTATCCACTTTCCATTCATTTAAGCACTCATTTAAGCAACTTTTACTCTTTATTTTGGTTTTAATGTTATTCCATTTTTCATTCATTTTTAAGCACTCATTTTAATGTTATTATCAAATTCATTATTCACTAATTTTTAATATAATGGTGAGGACGAGTTTTAACTTTTGATTTTTGTATTGCCGTCCAGGTTTAACATTTGAAGAAAGTGGAGGTGAAACACTTTGCTGTAGATTGTGGAGGGAGGATAGATGGAATTGAAATTAAAAGGAAATTGTTGTGGTTAAACACCGAAAACCAGAAGAAACAAATACACAGCAAGCAACAAACTAAAACAACCGGCAATGCACAAATTATCAGAAACTAATAGTACTCCCTCCCATCCATTTTAACGGTAAATTTAGTTTTTTGTTTTTGGTCCAAAACAATGGGTCTTTTACAAACCCAAGATACATTTGATAATTTTTTCTTCCATATATACCCTTACACTCCCTACTTAAATTCAACCACTATTCTTAAATTCAACCATAAATGCTAGTACTTGTTCCAAAATAAAAGTCATATGAATGCATTTTTTTTTACCAATAAATATGCAAATTCTGAGTGCTTATTAATGGCAAGTGGAATGTGGAGTAAATATGGTTAGAATGTGTAAATAATTAATGATATTATAAATAAGAGTAATTTGGTACAAATGTAAATAAATTAATGATTTCTTAATCTGTGTGTAGAAATCTTAAATTATCATAGAAATGGACTGGATGGAGTAATAGAGAAAGGGAAAGAACACACCAAGATTAATGTGGTTCAGCCGGTGGGGCCTACATCCCACTGGGGAGAGAACAAAGATACTTCACTATGATTGAAAACCGATTACAAGATCAAGCTAGCACACTTGAATTCTCTCCTTGGCCCTTTGTTGCTTACATTGTAAGAAAACAGAAACAAAGATCCCCAAGACTTATCACTCTAATGCTCACAAAAACTCTTGATCTTACTCACAAATACAAGTTTAGAGAATACAAACTATATTACTATCTCATTCAATCCTTACTTAGCCAAGCCAAATCCTATGCTTTTATAGATGATGCCATCAGCTTCCAAAGCCTCGCTTCTAGCCCTTTTTCCATTCGGTTGTCTTTCAAGAATGTAAAAATTAGTTAGGCTGCAACTGAACCAACTAACTTTCCCTCCAACTGAATGCTTAAGCTTGTAACTTCTTAAATTTGGGCTTTAGGCCTAACTCAACCCCAAAAGCTAGCTTGTAAGGTGAGGATTGCCCAATTCTTATAAGCACTCTTTAGGCCATATCTGTAACGCCCTTCGTTACAATAGTAACCCGAAATAGATTCACTTAAAAAAAATGTCTAAATAAAATTTTCATAAATATAATTGTCTGAAAATACCTTAATAATCATTAAAGTAAAATAATGGTAATAAATCCTTATATAAATGAAATGAATTGCCTCAAAACCCGGGCGTCTACTAAAATAACCCAACATAAAAAATAAAATAAACATGTCTAGTCACAAACGACTCCTTATTCAAAATAAAATACTAACAAAGCTAGATAGTAAATGAGGAAAATCGCTAAGTCTTCAATCCTCTCCAGCTTCAATGATGTCGTCCTCGTGCTCTGAAAACAACACTTTTAATGAGATATAATCCCAGTGAATAAAAATCAAGTTCTAAAAATATTTTCACAAATAGTGTTGTTCTCAGCCGGTAGGTGAGCTGGAAAAACATCCATGGTACCCGCTGATTTTCAATTTAATAAATATAATAAATCTTCGAAAATAATAACATGTAAATTAATTCAATATCAATCAGTTAAACCACAACTCATAAAATCAACTACGGACACATCTCATCACATTTAATCACATTCACCATGAAAGCTCTATGTAATACAACTCCATGAACATGACTCGGTGATTCCCAGAATCACTTGACTTGACTCTTTGGTTCCCAAAACCGGTGCGAATCCCAGATCCACTAAGGTCTATGAGCTCATATCCATGTAATGGCGTCCCACTGCCTTCCCCATCCAGGATGGGTATCTAATATCCCATCCCAGATGTGGATATTTTCAATATGTTGATATCCCATCCCAGATGGTGATATCTCTCATCCTATTCCCGGAATAGAATGTACAACCGTCACCCCTTCCCGGAAGGTGATGACCAACTCATATGTATCATACAATATGTCATCCCAGATGACTACCAAATATTTTCTCAAACTCCATGCATCAATTGCTTAAACACCATAACAGATTTTTAACACGTGATACCATAACACATCATTAAGTAATACAATATATGTTTATTATAATATGAAAACCCTTAACTAATAGGCAGTGTATAGGCGTCTATGCGTATCCATTTATATATGTTCATATAGGCACACAAAATTGGCATATAAAACAAAAAGGAAAATCAAAGAAACATATGTAATTAGCGTCCACGCCACTGCAACAAGATGGAAAACTCTAACGTGGGTAATGAAGAAAAGTGGTACAAGGACCTGATTGGGTGCCTAATAGGTTAATCATGTTCAAAAGGCATTTGCAATTTTATCAATAAAATA
Source organism: Sophora flavescens (assembly GCA_030762895.1). Classification (NCBI taxonomy): domain Eukaryota; kingdom Viridiplantae; phylum Streptophyta; class Magnoliopsida; order Fabales; family Fabaceae; genus Sophora; species Sophora flavescens. The sequence goes on from CM061063.1 coordinate 77,605,414, forward strand.
AAACCACTAATTCAGAATATGATACACGTACAATATTGTATTAATCTAAAAAATAATATTTTTCTTTTGAATAATAAATTATATGTACCATGAACGTGTGAGAAAAGTTATTTTTACTCACCTTTTGTAGACCGCCAATGTGCTCTAAAAATTACGTATGATAAGTGTAACACCCTGTATTTCACTGTTTTAAATAATAAAGAATACATATAAATATGTTTATAAGTTTATTTGAGTTTTAGAAAATTATTTTTAATTACACGGAGTTTACTACTCAATCCTACTTGAATGTAGGAAACTACGAATAAAATTTAGGTTGGAAAGTCAGGCGAAAACCGGCCCGCGAATTCCATTGACAGTATAATTATACTGCTCAAAAGACCTAATTTTAATTCGTGAACGAGATGAAAAATATGTTTTTATCGTATTTGCTACGATATTGGAAGTTTTGAAAATTTTGGTAAAAAATTAAAATATTATATTTGTTGCGGGCGTATACGTCGAGATTATCTCTAGGAAAAATATGCGCCAGATGAAACCCGGAGTCGGCAACGTAGCTGAGATGATGGATTTGACCGACTTGGCGAGCATTTATGACGAGCTTATCCGAGTCATAATGGCCATAATGGCGCATTTATGACAAAGTGAATTTTTGCTATGAAATGACCATTTTACCCTTGTCTTTTTATGACAATTACAAGCCATGCCATTGGAAAATTTGATCAAATCCAACCCAAAACTCACGGCTCCTTCCTCCATTCCAATCACTTGGACATCACTTTTCCTAAGCCATAAATGACATTTATGTTAAGTGGATGAGTTATAAGGCAAAGTCATTCTCTCATCAATCACCCGAAACTGCCACGAAATTATGACCAGTTTATGCTCTGAATCTCGAAAAACTTTCAACATGAAAGTTGTTCATCTTTCTCTCTTCTTTTCAACGACATAAAGATCATCCAAAACGGACAAGTATGTTGAGAGATATACCCAAATTACTAAAACTGTTCTAAACCCTCATCATGTTCATCTTCTTCTCTAATGTTCTCAAATCTTCTTCAAGTTTCTTGATTCTTCTTAAAATATCTTTGACTCAAAAAAAAAAAAAATCAGCCAACTTTGGTCAAGATAAGCTTGCATTAAATGTGGCAAAATCATCATCATGACACTTTATTGACAATTTGCAAACTAGTCCTTCAACTTTTGAAATCTTTGCAAATTGGTCCTTAGAACTTAATTGCATTTGAATCCTTTTAGCAAGACAACTCATCATCATCTAGATCCTTCCCAAGATGGTGCCACTATCCCTATAAATACCATACTCTCACTTTTCACTTAGTTTCTTTTGCCATTTGTTTCCAAAACCCTAAAGTTCATAAGTCTTTTAGTGTTAAGTTTGTAAAACAAGTTCTTGGATTTCCTTTGTCATTGATCTTCAAGAGGTAAATTCAAATCTTCATTCTTAATCATACCTATGTTCTTTAGCAAGTTTCTTGATTCAAGGCTTATATCATAGTTGTTCATCACTTTAAAGTTTCTAACCCTAGAACTTTGAAAAGTCATAATAAATTATAGAAAAATCTAATGATGATGAAACTACTTTCTATATTCTTGATATCATGCATATTATCTAAATCCAAGAGCATGATGTAATCAAAAATTTCTTTCCTAAAAACCTAGCCTTGGCCGAATCTATCACATTAGGGTTGGTAGAGTTTTGTTCATGTGTTGTCATGTATGATCATGTATTCTATATGGCATGTATGTCTACACACTCTAATCTATGTTAGTTTCTTAAAATGAAAATCTTACTCAAAAATCTTTATGTTGGCCGAAACCCTAGGTGGGTTAGATTTGTTGAGTTTTGTTCATAGTTTTCATAAATGATCTTAGTAATCAAGCTATTAGTACCAAGTTGGTTTATCAAATTAAGAACCCTAGCCCTATGAACATGTTAAGGCCGAATCCTTGTATAAAAGAGTTAGGAAGTTTTGAGTTTCAACTTTAGTTGTTTAGTCGCTAATCCATGATTTAGGTTAATCAAGGATCATTAATCTATGACTTAATCATGATTAGGAATTTTAAGGATTTTGAACCCTAAAAGTCAGCCCTTGGCCGAAACCCTAACCCTAAAGGTTAGAGGATTTTATTTCAAATTTTAGTCTTGTAATAAGTAATCTAGGTTAGTTAAGACTCTATTAACTAGGATCCAAAAGATGGCATTAAGAAGATAATCCTAAACATATTTTCTAAGTCTTGGCCGAACCTAGCCCTAAAGTGTCATAGATGGGTGTTAGTTGATTAATTATAATTATGTTGTTTGGTTGAAGGTGGTTGTGTTAACTCGTGGCGGGATAACGAGGATCGTCGTGTACGTGTTTCCGGTGCCAACTCAGGTGGGAGAAAGAACCATTCCATCGTCGGAATCGATAAGTAGTATATAATTTATAATAATGGTGTAGGGCGACCTAAACCCTACTAGTGGTCGAGTAATCGACAATACCAAAATCGTATTGGAAACTTTTTCGTAAAACCAATGACGATTTGGGAATTGTAGGTTTATCGCCTTAGGTTGATTATTCATATTTGAGGATGTTTGAATTATTTACTTTTGACTGTTTGTGATACGCTGGTTGAGGTATTCCATCTGCATGTGACATATTGTTTTGGTGTTTGAATATTATGATATTGAGGATGTTTGTTGTCTGTCACGGCCGTGATGGTTGTCATGGCCAGGCCGTGACAGGTTATGTGTTGTAGGATTCTTGTCTTTGTTGTCTGTCACGACCGTGATGGCTATCACGGCCAGGTCATGACAGAATCTGACTTTGTTATTTATTTGGTTGGACTATTATGAGTTGGTTGTGATAAATTGCCTTATATGATATTGAGATGTTTGAATATTCTGTTGATTAATGTGTTATGCATGATCTGCCTGGATTTATTACTATGTTTAGATGATTTTAAGGAAAGATATATACATTGCTCGGAGGTATTTTGTTTGGGTGAGAGTCTTGAATATGAATTAGAAGTGCCTCGCTATTATTTTATAGAAGTGATGTGATATAAAGTGTAAATGGAGGTTATGAGGAAAAGCTTGAGGTACTAGGTCGTTATTGATAAAAATCAGTGAGAATCATGTGTTGCATTGTTGTTTATAACCGTGTATTTGAGATACACGAGGTCCGAAGTTCTTGTAGACCGTTCCAAATTAGAATTTAAGTTGTGCAACTATAGTGTCATTGCTATGCATGAGCACCCTTGACAGAGTGAGAGAGAGAATCAGGGTGTGCACCGACGGTACTGTGCAGCTATAGTGTCATTGCTTTGCATGAGCATTCTTACCATGGATGAGAATGTGCACCGGTGTTGGGAACGTGTCACTTGGACGACTGACTGGCATCCCTAACGAGGGATGTGTGATAGGAGTAGTAGTGGCCACGTCAGCATAAAGGTCTAGTTGCATGAGTTGAAGGGTAGAGGATGATGTTATAAAGTATGGATGATTGTAAATTGTGAGTGATGCATGTTTGTGACCGTTATTGTATTATATGCTATGAATCTTTTCCACTTATGATGATAAAACTGTTTCTTATCTCCCTATTTCTGTATTTTTGGTGTATGTCTACTTTGTTATGTTAGAAGACTATATGGACGACTATGTTACGAAGGAGATGGATGGAACCCCATACGAGACTGAGATTGTTAAAGAGTTGAACGATGTTCCGTATGAAGTTAACGTTGAAGAACAGCCCACTGATCCTAATAATGTGGCGTAGTTAGTTTAAGGCCAGTGAGTCACATAAGATGTTTGATTTCCGTTAGTTATAAGCAAGTTGTGTAAAATAAAGGATACTTATGTGTGTATTTGTGTAATATAGTTTTGGTATGTTTTATATCTGCATAAGTTATATAATTATTAATTAAGTTTTAATTTTCACGTATTTTCAACGTTAAGCACGCTATTAGGTAAATAAATAATTAAGGAGTTAATGTAATAATACAATGGGGCACAACGGGTGTCTCAATAAGGATTTGCGCTTCCCTAAAAATTTCTCTCCCATTTGGTGGCGTTCTTGGATCTGTATTGTTACGGTTGTCTTGGCAAGGAATGGAATTGACACGGCGCCCCGGTCCTTTCTTCTTTTCTCGTTACCCTCCTTTAAATAACATACGGTGTCTCGCATTAGGTTTGTTCCTTCTTTTTTTTTTATTTAGCCAAAGGCTTGGCTGCTTGGGCTTAACGCCCAAGTATCTCTATATATATATATATATATATATATATATATATATATATATATATATATATATATAATTTTGCATTATTTAGAATAGTTAATAAATTTCAACAACCCTTATACCATCACTTCTTTACACCAAATCTCCCATTTATATTTTATTTGCACTACACATTTTAGTAACTTAATAATATTATTATTATTATTTATTGATTTTTTTCGAATTAATTATGTTAGAATTTTAGGATGTTACATTTTCTCCCCTCCTTAATGAATTTCGTCCTCGAAATTCTCACGTCTCACCCAACCTACACAACATTAAAGGTAATGCAATACTAAGTTATGTACCTGTGCCGAAAAGATCTGGATGATGTTGTCTAACATCTTTCTCAAGTTCCCAAGTAGCTTCCTCTGGAGTTAACCCTTCCCAAATCACTTTCACCAATGGGATCATCTTGTTTCTCAGAGTTTTTGTGCTCTTGTCAATGATCTGAACAGGCCTAGGCTTAAAGATCAAATCATCCTTCAATTGTATTGACTCAGGAGCTATCACGTGTGTAATATCTGGTACGTACTTCCAGAGTTGAGACACATGGAAGACGTCATGGAGATTCGACAACTGTGGTGGAAGAGCCAATTGGTAAGCAACAGGCCCGACTCTTTTTAGGATTTGAAACGGACCCATGAAACGTGGGTTGAGCTTTTTTACTTTCATCGACCTCCCAATCCCAGTCTTAGGAGTGAATCTCAAGAATACATGTTCCTCTTCCTGAAATTCTAAAGGCTTCCTTCTCTTGTCGGCATAACTCTTTTGCCTACTCGTGCAAAGGCGCATCCTTTCCCTAATGACTTTAATCCTCTCGGTGGTCTCCTGGACTAACTCTGGTCCTAGCAGGGTCTTCTCACCCACCTCACACCAACATAAAGGGGACCTACACTTCCTCCCATAAAGAGCTTCATAGGGTGCCATGCCGATGCTAGCGTGATAACTGTTGTTATAAGCAAACTCTATAAGAGGTAAAAATTTATCCCAACCCCCACCCTCATCTAAAACACATGCTCTAAGCATGTCCTCAAGGGTCTGAATGGTCCTTTCCGACTGACCGTCCGTTTGGGGATGGTAGGCTGTGCTAAAACTCAACTTAGATCCAAAGGCCTGTTGGAAAGCCCTCCAGAATCTAGAGGTAAACCGTGGGTCCCTATCTGACACTATAGAGGTAGGTATGCCATGAAGCTTCACTACCTCTTTAATGTATAAGTCTGCTAGATTATTCAAACTATAGGTTGCTTTAATTGGCAAGAAGTGAGCAGACTTGGTCAACATATCCACAATTACCCATATGGCATCTAAACCCAAACGAGTACTAGGTAGCCCCATCACAAAATCCATAGAAATCCTCTCCCACTTCCATTGAGGAATTTCTAAAGGCTGTAACAAACCCGAAGGTTTCTGATGTTCTATCTTAACCTTTTGACATACTAAACACTTGGCTACAAAGCTAGCCACATCCCATTTCATTCCTGGCCACCAATACATCTTCTTTAGATCTTGGTACATCTTGGTTATACCTGGATGTATGGTGAACTTCCCCTTATGCGCTTCCTCTAGAACTTTCTCTCTAAGGCTCCCCTCCTTAGGAACAACGATTTTATTCTTAAACAACACTAGACCATCAGTAGACAACACATAATTCTCTTGATCTGAAAGAGATTGTAACTCCTGGTCTGAAGGCCGTTCTCACCTAATCATTTCTCTAAGGTCACTGCAAATTTTCGGCCTATTCAACTTCAAGCTTAGAGCACTAAGAGACACATTTAGATTCATGTCCCTGAACTCCTCTAACATATTCATCTCTCGGACCATTAAACTTGACACATGCAAGGTTTTCCCTCACGAGTGCATCAGCCACCACATTGGCTTTCCCTGGATGGTACTTCAACTCAAAATCACAGTCCTTAAGAAATTCCATCCACCTCCTTTGCCTCATATTCAATTCTTTATGGTCAAACAAATACTTAAGGCTCTTATGATCACTAAAAACCTCAAACTTTGCCCCATACAAATAGTGCCTCCAAATCTTAAGAGCAAAGACTACTACTGCTAACTCAAGGTCATGAGTAGGATAGTTCACCTCATGGGTCCTAAGCTTCCTAGATGCATAAGCCACTACCTTGCCTTCCTGCATCAACACACAACCTAAACCATTCTTAGAAGTGTCACAATATACCACAAAACTCATCAAGGATCTGGAATGGTTAAGACCGGTGATGACACCAATTTTCTCTTAAGCTCCTCAAAATTCTCTTCGCATTCCTTATCCCACTCAAAAGATTTCCCTTTCCTAGTCAACTTGGTGAGAGGTAAAGCTAGTCTAGAGAACCCCTCTATGAACTTCCTATAGTAACCTGCCAGTCCTAGGAAACTCCTCACTTCCGTCACTGACTTAGGTTGCTCCCATCCAAGCACTGCATCAACCTTACTAGAGTCAACCGCTACACCACTCCTAGATATGGTATGTCCTAAAAACTTCACCTCATCAAGCCAAAATTCACACTTTTCTGGCATTGCATACAGTTGTTCTTCCCTTAGAATCTGCAACACTAACCTCAAATGCTCCTCATGATCCTCTGGTGTCCTAGAGTATATCAAAATATCATCTATGAACACCACCACAAAGCTATCCAAGAACGGCCTAAAGATCCGATTCATGTAGTCCATGAAAACGGCTGGAGCAATGGTCACACCAAAGGGCATTACTACATACTCGTAGTGCCCATACCTTGTCCTAAAGGCTGTCTTAGGAATGTCTTCATTCTTGACTCTAATTTGATGGTATCCCGATCTTAGATCTATTTTGGAAAACACCGACGCTCCCCTCAGCTGGTCTAAGAGGTCATCTATCCTAGGCAAAGGGTATTTATTCTTGATGGTCACTTTGTTCAACTGCCTATAGTCAACACATAGCCTCATGCTCCCATCCTTCTTGTTCACCAGTAGAACAGGTGCTCTCCAGGGTGACACACTAGGCCTGATAAACCCCTTTCCTAGCATCTCCTCTAACTGTTTCTTAATCTCGCTCAACTCTAAAGGTGCCATTATATAAGGCGCTACCAATACAGGTCCACTCCCTGGCACTAGATCTATGTTAAACTCAACTTCTCTATTCGGAGGCAAACTAGTGACATCCTTAGGGAAAACATCCTGGAACTCACACACCACAGGTATAGCCGTCACATCACTGTCAGCCTCTATCTTAGCAGAGAATAAGAGTACATATCCTTGAGCTCCCTCAACTAAGCACTTATGACAAGCGACAGCAGAGACAATATAACTGGGTACGGGAAGGTCATTGGACATTGGTTGTATAGGAATGGAGATAGTTTTATAAGAGCAATTTATGACTGCATGATTTGCAGACAACCAATCCATACCAAGAATGACATCTAACCCAGACATGGGCAAGCATATAAGATCAACAAAATAAGGTACACCCTGGTACACTAAGGGACAGCTCAAGCAAGCAATGGAGGTAACAAGTTTATCATTTGCAGGAGTAGCGACACTCAAATCATATGGCAACTTAGAAACAGACAAAGATAGATTTTTCACGCACTCTAAAGATATAAATGAATGAGTTGCTCCTGAATCAAACAATAAATTGATTTTTCTTTCTTTAATTAAACCCGTACCTTGTATCAGGCCATCTGACTCCTTCACCTTTTCCCCTTGGAGCGTAAAGACTCTCCCTTGGCTCGATGGTCTAGGTTGGGTGGTCCCCACTCCCTGCAGTTTCGGCATAGTGTCCCACTTTACCACACTTGTAGCAAGTGGTCGTGCGGGCTGGACATGTGCGATCTCCATGATTCAACCCACACTGTGACACCGGCGCCGTGTGTCATCAGGGCTCCATGCACTTGCTTCCCTTTGTTGATGGAGGAGACTGGCCTTAAATGCTTCTGAAATTTCCCATCCTTGCCCTGAAATCTCTTTCCATCGCTAAGAATTTTCTCCTTTTGCCTCTCGGCCAGCACAACTTGCATATTATGCTCTGCCACCCTACACTTGTTCACAAGAGTGGGGTAGTCACGAATCCGATAAGGCTCTGCAGCTCTGGCCTCAAACCCTGCTCGAACTTAATTGCTTTCCATTGGCCGTCAGGATTAGCCCTCACCTGAGTAGAGAACTTTGCAAGACTCTCAAACTTGGCCACATATTCAGCCATTGTCATACTCCCCTGACGAAACTATAGAAACTCCATCTCCTTCTGTATCCGGACGCTGTGCGGAAAGTATTTCTCCAGGAAGACCTCCTTGAATCGGTCCCATGTGATAGGGGCGCCTGAAGCAAGCAACCCGCCCCTAGAACAGTCCCACCAATGCTCTGCATCCGACTCTAGCATAGAGGTGGCAAAATCCACCTTCTGAGCATCAGAGCACCTCATGGCCCGGAAGATCTTCTCTAATTTCATCAATCATTCCTCTGCCTCAATAGGATCGGTGGTACCTTGAAAAGCAGGCGGGTTATTGTTCTCGAACTCGGCTGCACCCGCATCTTGTGGATCGGAGCTGCAACCGGCACCATGTTAAGCACGTCCCCACTATCCCTCATCTGACGAAGAGTCTCCGTCTGCTCCTGCATAACTCTAGCCATTCGAGCCAAAGTCACTGCAAGTGCATCATTTCTCCCTCGCCTGTTTGCCGCCATAATCTGCATACCACCAATCAAACAGTGGGTTGATCAAGTCCAATATCCAAAAGAATAGAATGCAGAATTATAACTCAACAAAGCATCCTACACGCCCAAGTTTTGTTTTAGAAAAAGCCCTAATACCACAGTCCGATATAGAATCGAACTGCTCTGATACCATAAATGTAACGCCCTTCGTTACAATAGTAACCCGAAATAGATTCACATAAAAAAATGTCTAAATAAAATTTTCATAAATATAATTGTCTGAAAATACCTTAATGATTATTAAAGTGAAATAATAGTAATAAATCCTTATATAAATGAAATGAATTGCCTCAAAACCCGGGTGTCTACTAAAATAACCCAACGTAAAAAATAAAATAAACATGTCTAGCCACAAACGGCTCCTTATTCAAAATAAAATACTAACAAAGCTAGATAATAAATGAGGAAAATCGCTAAGTCTTCAATCCTCTTCAGCTTCAATGATGTTGTCCTCGTGCTCTGAAAACAACACTTTTAATGAGATATAATCCCAGTGAATAAAAATCAAGTTCTAAAAATATTTTCACAAATAGTGTTGTTTTCAGCCGGTGCGGTAGGCGGGAAAACATCCATGGTACCCACTGATTTTCAATTTAATAAATATAATAAATATTCGAAAATAATAACATGTAAATTAATTCAATATCAATCAGCTAAACCACAACTCATAAAATCAACTACGGACACATCTCATCACATTTAATCACATTCACCATGCAAGCTCTATGTAATACAACTCCATGAACATGACTCGGTGATTCCCAGAATCACTTGACTTGCCTCTTTGGTTCCCAGAACCGGTGTGAATCCCAGATCCACTAAGGTCTATGAGCTCATATCCATGCAATGGCGTCCCACTGCCTTCCCCATCCCGGATGGGGGTATCTAATATCCCATCCCAGATGTGGATATTTTCAATATGTTGATGTCCCATCCCATATGGTGATATCTCTCATCCTATTCCCGGAATAGAATATACAACTGTCACCCTTTCCCGGAAGGTGATTACCAACTCATATGTATCATACAATATGTCATCCCAGATGACTACCAAATATTTTCTCAAACTCCATGCATCAATTGCTTAAACACCATAACAGATTTTTAACACGTGATACCATAACACATCATTAAGTATTACAATATATGTTTATTATAATATGAAAACCCTTAACTAATAGGCAGTGTATAGGCGTCTGTGCGTATCCATTTGTATATGTTCATATAGGCACACAAAATTGGCATATAAAACAAAAAGAAAAATCAAAGAAACATATGTAATTAGCGTCCACGCCACTGCAACAGGATGGAAAACTCTAATGTGGGTAATGAAGAAAAGTGGTACAAGGACCTGATTGGGTGCCTAATAGGTTAATCATGTTCAAAAGGCATTTGCAATTTATAAAATAAAATCACTAATTCAAAATATGATACACGTACAATATTGTATTAATCTAAAAATAATATTTTTCTTTTGAATAATCAATTATATGTACCATGAACGTGTGAGAAAAGTTATTTTTACTCACCTTTTGCAGACCTCCAATGTGCTCTAAAAATTACGTATGATAAGGATTTGTGCTTCCCTAAAATTTTTCTCTCCCGTTTGGTGGCGTTCTTGGATCCGTGTTGTTACGGTTGTACTGGCAAGGAATGGAATTGACGCGGCGCCCCTGATCCCTTTTTCTTTTCTCGTTACCCTCCTTTAAATAACATACAGTGTCTGCGCATTAGATTTGTTCCTTCTTTTTTTTTTCTTTTTTTTTAGCTAAAGGCTTATTGCTGGGCTTAACGCCCAAGTATCTCTTATATATATATATATATATATATATATATATATATATATATATATATATATATATATATATATATATATATATATAATTTTGCATTATTTATAATAGTTAATAAATTTCAACAACCCTTATACCATCACTTCTTTACTCCAAATATCCCATTTATATTTTATTTGCACTACACTTTTTAGTAACTTAATATTATTATTATTATTATTTATTGATTTTTTCGAATTAATTATGTTAGAATTTTAGGATGTTACAATATCTCTAGTCGATGTAAGACTCTTAACACACCCCCTCACGCTCGGGGATTGGACATCTCAAGCGTGGCTGATATGGGTGGAACAACGGGGATCTCAACACACCCCTCGCACCCGAGGATTGGGCATCTCGGAGCGTGGGCAAATGCGCAGGTGGGAAAACAGAGATCTTGGCACAATAAAAAATCTAGGATAGGCTTTGATACCATCTTAAATTTGGGCTTCAAGCCTAACTCAACCCCAAAAGCTAGCTTGTAAGGTGAGGATTGCCCAATTCTTATAAGCACTACTTAGGCCATATCTCTAGTCGATGTGAGACTCTTAACATAAGCGATTTTGAGACACTGGCTTTACAATTCTCCACCTTGTCTCTAAATCCTTTCAATCATATTTCCATACCTTTGCTCTCTCACCAATCTTCATCTTTTACTGAAAGCCAATCAAGTCCAAGATATGCTTGAACTTGGTCAAGGGTAGGGACTTAGTTAAGGCATCGACTGGATTGTTCTCAGTTGACACCTTCTCAACAAGGACTTCCTTTGCCTCAATTACATCCCTTATGAAATGAAGTTTAATATGAATATGTTTAGATTTGTCATGGTAGACTTGATGTTTTGAAAGGTGAATAACACTTTGGCTACCACAGTAGATGGTAACACAGTCTTGTGTTAAGCCAAGTTCACCAACAATCCCTTTTAACCTTATTGCTTCCTTCACCCCCTCAGTAAGAGCAATAAATTCAGCTTGAGTGGTGGACAGAGCTACAACTGATTGTAAAGTTGATCTCCAGCTCACTGCAGTGCCAAATACTGTGAATATGTATCCTGAAAGAGACTTCCTGGTGTTAATGTTGCCAGCATAGTCAGAGTCTACATATCCTTGAATTGCCTCATTTACTTGTCAAGTTCTTTTGAACAAGAGACCAGAAGCTAAAGTTCCATTTAAGTATCTTAAAATCCACTTCAATGCTTCCCAATGTTTGTCCAAGGTCTGCCATGAACCTGCTTACCACATTTACTGCATATGCCAAATCAGTCCGCAACACACTATTCCGTACATGATGCTGCCAACTCCATTTGCATTTGGTACTAAATTCATCCTTTGCCTCTCTTCTTCTGATTTTGGCCCTTGCTGAGTAGAGAGCCTATCATGTTGACCAAGAGGTGTTCCAACTGTTTTGGACTGATGCATTATGTATCTTTCTACAACACTCTTCAGGTATGCTTGCTGAGACAGAAGGAGTTCTCCCTTTGATCTGTTTTTGCTGATGTCCATCCCTAAGATTTTCCTAGCCTCTCCAAGTTCCTTCATGTCAAATTCTGACTTCAATTATGATTTTATCCTTTCAATCTCAGTCCTTCTAGATCCTGCAAGAAGTATATCATCAACATATAAAAGTAAATACATGATTACTTCTGCATTATCTTTTAGAATGTAGACACAACTATCATAGTTGCATCTTAGAAAGCCTATCCTGTTCATGAAGTCATCAAATCTCTTATTCCATTGCCTAGGACTTTGCTTTAGACCATATAAAGATTTCTTCAACAAGCAAACCTTGTTTTTGTCCTTAGCAAAGCCCTCAGGTTGAGACTTATATATGGTTTCTTCTAGATTTCCATGAATGAAGGTTGTTTTGACATCTAATTGTTCTAACTCAAGGTCTAATTGAGTAGCCATTGCAAGAAGGATTCTTATAGAGCAATTTTTTACTACAGGGGAGAACCCATTTGCCACAAGTCTTGCTTTGAATCTGATTTTATCAGCATGTTGAGCATCTTCTTTCACCTTGAAGATCCATTTGCAACCTACAATTATTTGACCTTTAGGTGGATCAACTAGGATCCAAGTCTTGTTTTGTTCAAGGGATTGCATCTCTTCTTCCATTGCCTTCAACCATTCTTTTCTGTTTTTGCCATTTACTACTTCTGTGAAATTTCCTGGCTCACTTGCTTGACCTTCCTCTCCAACACTTAGAGCATAGCATATAAGATCTGCTTCTCCAAATCTCCTTGGGGGAACAATATTTCTCCTTGCTCTATCTCTGACCAAGTTATAATCATTTGCCACTGGTTGAGGAAGTTGCTCCACTGGTTCTGTTTCTTCTTGAGCAGGTTGATTAATGACTTTGCTTGTGGACAGCTCCACCTCAATTTGAGTATTGTCTGAGGCATCAACAGGTGTTGTAGGTGACTGACCCTTTGGTAGCATGGCCATTCTAGTCTCATCAAAGACTACATCCCTACTGATTATACACTTAGGTTCACCATGTTCTAGTCTCCACAGTTTATATCCCTTTGTGCCAGTAGGATAACCAATAAACACGCACCTAATTTCCCTTGCTTCAAGTTTATCTTGTTTAACATGAGCAAAAGCTAGTGAGCCAAATATTCTCAGGTTTGAGTAGTTTGCAGGTTTGCCTCTCCACATTTCTATAGGGGTTTTGAACCCTATTGCAGAAGATGGACTCCTATTAATGAGATATACTATTGTTACAGTAGCATCACCCCAAAAGCTCTTTGGTAGGCCAGCACTTAATAGCATGCATCTCACTCTTTCTAGGATTGTTTTATTCATCCTTTCTGCCAAACCATCATGTTGTGGAGTTCCTGCAACTGCCCTGTGCCTTTGGATACTTACATTCCTGTAAAATTTATTAAATTGCTCTGAAAGGTATTCCAGGCCATTGTCAGTCCTCAAATATTTCAGTTTGGCACCTGTTTTAGTTTCTGTTTGAGTGTACCGGTCCTTGAATTTTTCAAAGGTATCACTCTTGTTTTTTAGTATGTAAATCCAAACTCTTCTAGAGTAATCATCAATAATAGACAGAAAATAAAAGCCACCTCCATGAGTCCTAGTTCTAGCTGGACCCCAAAGGTCTCAGTGAACATACTCAAAAATTGATTTTGTAGTGTGTTGTCCAGTTTTAAAACTAACTCTATGTGCCTTTCCTAAAATGCAGTGATCACAGAAATCAAGTTTTTGTACCTTGTCACCATTTAGAAGGTTTTGTTTACTTAGTTCTATCAAACCTTTTTCACTTACATGTCCAAGCCTCATATGCTACAATTTAGTTTTATCATGCAATGCATGACTAGCTACTGATGCCTGAGCAATAATAGTGGAGCCATCTAATATGTACAATCCATTTCTTTTTATGCCTTTAGCTACTATTTTATTGTTCATAGAGATCATAAGCATGCCTTGTTCAACCTTAGTTACTTAGCGTAGGTTATCAAACATACTTATAGAAAGTAAATTTCTTTTTAACTCGGGCACATACCTGACTCCTGAGGTGACTATTTCATGATCATTGAACATCTTTAAACGAATTGTACATGTTCCTTGAACCTTGCATGGCTTGTTGTTCCCTAGCAAGTCTGCTCCACCTTCTTGTATAAAGACTCAAAATAATCCTTTCTTGGACACTTGTGAAAGGTGCAGCCTGAGTCCAACACCCAATCCTTTCTTGAGTCTGAGTTTGACTGCACCAAGGCCTCTGCTGATTCATAACCAGAAGACTCATAGCCTGAGGAAACAATAGTTGCATCACCTGACATTTGAGATGACTTTATTCCTTTATTCTTCCTCTCAGGACACTCCTTCTTGAAGTGGCCTTTCTTGTGGTGGAAACATTTGTATTTGGACTTGTCTTGATTTCTCGATTTTGATCTATGCTTGCCATGCTTTCCACTCCTTCTTTCATGTCTGCCTCTCACAATGCTTAAGCCTTCTGCATTGCCCTCTGTCTTGGCTTCTTGTTTCTTTTGAAATTCCTTAGTCCTTATGGATGATTGCACCTCATCAAGAGTAATTGTTTGATCTCTACCAAACAGAATTGCATCCTTGAAATATTCATAGAAGCTTGGTAAAGCACTCAGCAAAATCAGTGTTTTATCTTCATCCTCCATTTTCACCTCAAGATTCTCAAGGTCATCAAGAATCTTATTATAATCTGAAATCTGCTCTGCTACAGGCCTCTTTTCACTCATTTTAAATGAGAATAATCGTTGCTTTAGGAACAATCGGTTTGCTGTTGACTTGATCATGTAGAGGGATTCAAGCTTCAACCATAAGGTTCTTCTTGGTGGTTCTCTTTCAACTTCTCTAAGAGGTTTGTCTCCAAGACAAAGGATCACTATGCTTCTTGCTTTATTGATCAGTTCCTTCTTCTCAGTTGGGGAAAGAGTTATTGGAAGAGCGGCTTCACCTTTAAGAGTGTCTCCAAGACCTGCTTTGCACAAGAACATCTTGCATCTTTATCCTCCATAATCCAAAATCGTTTGTACCAGAGAGAATTTCTCTATATCAAACTTTGTCGAGCCCATGCTTGAGATCTTTCTTCTTTCACTTTTCAGTTCTTCCCACAGACGGCGCCACTTGTTGTGGTTAAACACTGAAAACCATAAGAAACAAATACACAGCAACCAAGAAACTAAAACAAACAGCAATTCACAAATTAACAGAAAGTGATAGTCATAGAGAAAGGGGAAAGAACACACCAAGATTAACGTGGTTCAGCGGGGTGGGGCCTACATCCACGAGGAGAGAACAAAGATACTTCACTATGATTGAAAACCGGTTACAAGATCAAGCTAGCACACTAGAATTCTCTCCTTGGCCCTATGTTGCTTATACTATAAGAAAACAGAAACAAGGATCCCCAAGCCTTATCACTCTAATGTTCACCAAAACTCTTGATCTTACTCACACAAATACAAGTTTAGAGAATACAAACTATATTACTATCTCATTCAATCCTTACTTAGCCAAGCCTAATCCTATGCTTTTATAGATGATGCCATCAGCTTCCAAAGCCTGCTCGAGCCCTTTTTCCATTCGGTTGTGCTGCAACAGAAAATTAGTTAGGTTGCCACTGAACTAACTAACTTGCCCTCCAACTGAATGCTTAAGCTTGTAACTGATTTTGAGACACTAGCTTTACAGAAATCATTCATTCTAATCTAACTCAAACAGTAGGTTAAGTATTTGAATTCTTTTTTTTCCTCATTTTTTTCTGCATTGCTTATGAATGGCAACAGTGGTGTTTTTTGTGCCAAGTTCAGGTCCAATGCTGCATTTGTGGGTGTATTGAAAATCATTTTATGATGGATCATGTCGTTGGTGGCAAGTTTACATTGGCAAGTTTAATTTCTCATTTTATGATGGATCATGTCTTTGCTCTCTGTTTTAGTCGATGCTTTCTTCACTATATATGTTTGTAGAAACACTAGAAGGCGTGAATCGCGTGATTGGTCATTCTCATGAGCTCAATGCTAATTTTGAACGAGTGATTAAATGAAAAATAAATTTCCTTGCTTTCTTGGTTTCTTTCTTTACAGTTACTGTGAGTGAAGGTGAGGCTTACTTGAACTCTATTAGTCACTACTCTGCTACAAGTGTTTATCAGAATTTAGTCTACTTCTCCATTGCCCCCACCATTTTCTTTTTTCTTTTTACATTGGCACTGCACTTGCATAACAATATTGCATCTGCAAACAAATTGTTGACTGAAATTTTTGATGTGAAGGTATATCCTTTTTTTTTTTTTTTCAGGAGCTTATACTTCTAATATGTTTAATTTAGAGTATGCTTTCCCACAGTGTTTGGCTAGCAGGTTTCATCTATCAGGCGTGACAAGGTTACTGTCATCCAGGAGGTTCTGCTGTTGCACATGTTAACTTGGTTTATCTAGACAATTCAAGGTTCTGCTGTTCTGTGAGGGGTTCTGATTCTATGATTTTAATCTCTGTTTGCGTAGCGTGTTTTGGGCTTGAGGCTGCTGTAACTTTTGTAATTCTATGTTTCCTTTCTGTAGCAAAAACCAAATAAATAATTGTATCTATCATTGGGAAAACATTGTCGTCCTTTGGTGATGATACAAGTGGAATGGGTTCAAAATATGTAAAAGTTTCTTCTTTTTTTTTTTTAAGAAATGTACAAGTTTTCTTTACATGTACTACCGTAAAAATGTTTGCATTATTTTAATGGGATAGATTAATTTAAATTTTAAATAGAAAAAAATATTAAAGAACAATGATCTTTCATTCACCAAGAAGCATTGCAAATCTTTTAATTATTTATTCCATAGAGTTTCACTTTTTATTTATTGCATTTCGAAATTTAATTTTTTTTTTTTGAGAAGTATATTTTGAAAAGTTGTAAAAAAGTTAGTTTGATTGTTATGTCTTGTCGAGTATAAAATTTTTTTACACTGTCAATCGATAAGAAACGATGGTATAAATGGCTTTTAAGGTGCTTAGGATGTGAGTCAAAGATTTTTTATGATTTATCAAATTCTGATTGATTGATAATGTAAAAAATCTTTACAATGTCAGTTCATATTAATTAAATCCAAAAGTTAAGGTACTATCGTTTTTTTTACTGGGAAAAAGTTAATTTACTACCCATAAAATGTGTGCATTATTTTAATGTATACATTATCCTAAATTGTATTTATTTACTGGAATCCTAAAAATTATATATCATGCTTAAAACTGGTGTACAAATTTTTAATGTATTATCCAAAAAAGGCGTGTTTTATTTTAAAGGAGATGAGATACATGAATTTAAAATAAAAATTTTAAATAAAGAAAGATATTAAAGAACAATGATTTTTCATTTACCAATGCGAAATTGATTATTTATTTATTCCATAGAGTTTGCCTATTTATTTATCACAATTCAAAATTTAAAATAATTTTTTAAAAAGTATACTGTCCTAAATTTTTTAAAAAAAGGTGAAAAATTAATGTACTGTTTATTTTAAATGAGATAGATGTATTAAAAATTTGAATTTTGAATAGAAAAGTGCGTGCATTGTTTTTAAATGGGATAGAAGAATTTAAAACTTAGATTTTTGAAAAGAAAAAGCTATTAAAGAATAATGACTTTTCTCTATTGAATTCAATTTACTATCAATCTCATTATTACTTTTTTTTTTTTTTTTGCTATCATTATTACTTTTTTTAATTTGTGAAGTCTAAATGAAAAATGATTTGATTTTAGATATATATTATTATAGTGTTCATTTTTTTCAACTATTAATGATATAGTAGTAATATGTATGAGATTGCAATTCTTCTAAGAAGTTAGATATATATATCACCTTCACTATTTCATTTGGTTCGATAGGGAGACAATAAAGCTACAATCAATATAATATAATACATGTTATAATATTTTCAAAATATTTTGGGATTATTTTTTTTTTTTAAAAAAGAAAGATGTGTTTTATGATTTATTTTTGTCGTGAAATTTTGTTTGATGGTTTATTATTTGTGCCAAACTTTGTGCAAGTGGGACCAACTTAATTCTACATTTGGGTTTTGAGCAGTTGCTTCTTAAGTTTTTTTTCTTTTCTTCTTCTTTTTTTTTTTTATAAGGTGCCTTGGTGATTTGGGGGTGGAGATTATTGAGACATCATAAGTCTGAAACACATTCAATATGTAAATTCTCTAAGTTTTGATGATTCTAAATAGATTAAGTATGGTAATATTGAACCTTATGAAATTACTGACAAATCTGATACCTATGCAGAAAATTAGATTTAAGGTCACTCGTCTACATTCTGACTCGTCTGATTTTCAGTAGAGCTCAGTTTATAAGACCTGTCTAAAACCACTCGTCTGCTTTTTAGTCAAAGACCAAGTCAACGCGCTATCAAGATCTGAGTTTACTTGATGACGTGGCAAGAAGCATCTGTCTAAAACAGGCTCAGTCGATCACCCATCTGACTTTTGGATTAAACTAGCACCTATCTAGTTCTGGACTACATGATCACCCGTCTAGTTTTGGACTGCATGATCACCCGTCTAGTTTTGGACTGCATGATCACCCGTCTAGTTTTTGGACTGCTTGAGCACTCGTCTGATTTCTGATTACTTCTCACCTGTCTGATTTTCCAACTCTAGTATAATGTCAGTTTGTCAGAAATGAAGTCCAAGTCGTCTTATTCATATCACATGCCTTCCTTAAGGATCTCGAAGACCTCTGAATAATAGCTCAAAGGATAAAGAATAAAGAACGTTTGTTTTAAGGTTTTAAGGAATAAACATGCAATCTTCGTACCACAACAGTAACCTTTTAGCTGTTTTAGTACAAAGTAAAAGTGCTTTTTGGAAAGCGAACTGACTGTTGTACTAAAAGAGGAAAGCTCTCTGCTACAAGTACAAGAAGCCTGTTGCTGCCTACTCAGATATAACAGCTGATTCAGATTAAAATGTACTCTTGGACAACCTTGCAAAGCTAAATGTTCCCAAGCATTTAATGTTTATACAGAACAACTCTTTGGCATTAATGGTATCTCAGAAACTCAAATCAAAAGAACACATTTTCTGAAGCTGTGTCTAAACGGGTCTCTTGATTGAAGCCTTTAAATAGATCGAACAATGAAGATGAAAACAAGAAGTTGAATATCATTAAGAATACTGTGCAAAAGCATTTACTCACCTCGTTAACTTCTTCATTCTTTCATTGAATACACCTTCAATCATTTGATATTAATTCGCAGTCTTTCACACTTCATATTTATTCCACTCCTTGAGTGTGATCTGAAAGACTTGCAAGTTGTATTAATTACACAAAACCTTTATATTCCTTGTGTGTTGAGCCTGAAGAGGCTAGGTGTGCAAAGAATACATGTTTGAGTGTTGAGCCTGAAGAGGCTAGGTGTGCAAATATCCCTTGTACTGTGATTGAATCAGTTATAGTGGAAACTCGGTCTTTGCCAAGAAACCTGGGCGTAGCCCTGTGGATTTTGGGGTGAACCAGTATGAAACTCTTGCGTGATATTCCTCTTCCCTTATCTCTTTATTTTGCTTAAGTATTATTCTGTTCAAGCTTTTAATTTGGGGAGTTAATATTATGAATAGCAAACTCTGTTTTACTCTTCTCTGTTTGCTTGCGTATTCTGTCTGAATATTAGACGTATCACTCGTCTGATTTTCTCTAATCTAAGTTCTGCTTGTTGTGCCTGCGAAAATCTTTTTAAGTAACCAAAAAATTGGTAAACACAATTCAATCCCCCTTTCTTGTGTTAACTTTGGTTATTTCAGTTGGTATCAGAGCTCAGTCTCTGGGTTGAGTACTTAACAGTGTAGAGGAAAATATATTGGAGATAGCATGAGAAGCTAGCACAAGCAAGTACCATGCTGGAAAAGGATCCTCAATGTCGAGACATCCTTACTTCAATGGAGAGGACTACATTTACTGGAAAGAAAAGATGAAGTGATTCTTACAGTCCACTAACTCTGATCTTTGGGATCTCATTGAAGATGGCCCTTTTGTCCCTAAAGATGGCAATGGAGATGAAGTTCATAAAGCTAACATGACCTCTGAGCAAAAGACAAAGTGGCAGTCAAATGCCAAGGCTAGATATGCAATCATGTGCGCCTTGAGCAGAGAAGAATTTGAAAAAGTGTGTGCTTATGAATCTGCAAAAGAAATGTGGGATTCACTAGTGGTTGCTCACGAAGGAACCAGTAAAGTCAAAGAGACCAAAGTTAGCATGTTGGTCAGAAAGTATGAGCTATTTAAAATGGAAGAAGGAGAAACTATTGGCCAAATGTATGGAAGATCTCAAACCATAACCAATGGACTAAAATCACTGGGAAAAGTTTACAAGACTGAGGAACACATTCAAAAGATTCTCAGAAATCTTCCAAAGCAATGGAGACCACTTGTGATTGCTGTATCTCAGACCAAAGACTTAACAATAATGAAGCTAGATGAGCTTCTTGGCACTCTCCAAATCCATGAACAAGAGCTGATTGAAGAAAACAATGGAAAGAAAAACAAATCCATTGCCCTCAAAGCTGACAAGAAATCATCTAGAGGAACCTCATCAAAAGCTCTCAAAGCTGATGAATCTTCAGAGTTATCTGAGGAATCAAATGAAGATGATTCAGATGATGAACGTGATGAACTCTCTCTTTTAACTAGAAAAATGAAAAAGCTTTGGAAGAAAAGAAACTTCAGAAAGGACAAACCTTTCAGGTGCTTCAACAAAGAGAAAAACAAAGATGGTGGATTGGTCGCGCTGTCGCGCACGCGCCAAAAAGCGAGCGGTTTGTAAAAATGTAGTTTAGGGGGCGACAACTCGAATATCGTCTTACAAGGACTCTTGGGTTGTTGTTAATAGAAAAAGTCAGAATTGGGGGGTTTTGGATTTGAAATAAAATAGAGGAAACAAAACAGAAAACAAAGCAGAAAAACTATGCAAACTAAGTAATTACCAAATAAGCTAAAGCGATTAACCTACTGTTCTCGGTTTCCCACTATCATCGGTTCATGTAAATCCAAGCCCTAAGCAGATTCTAATCCCATTTCGGTTGTAGCAACAATTAACAAACGAAATCGCTACTACGAGATATATGTTCCTATTCCCGAATTAAACAAACGGGGTTAAGCCCTCATGAACTAAACGAACATGAACGAACACACGTGAATTAAACAAACGCGATTCAATATAGGAACATAATATCACCGAAATAAATCAACACAACACTATACACTCCTGAATTAAACAAACAGAAATATATAGCATAGTATTGAAAAGGGAAAAGCATACAAAACAGGAATTACAAAACCTCAAGCGTCAATGGAAACCAATAGCAGTAGATTAATCTAAGGAGACTAGTTCTCCATTACACACATAAACCTAACCTAATTTGCAGCCGTCTATGAAAGAAAAGAAGAAGAGAAGATCAGATGATCAGTTCTTCCCCAAACAGATATAAATACTGATTAAGGTTGCGGTCGCTCGCGAGGCGAAACATGTTTCTCGAGGCTAATATTATGAACAGTCGCTTTCTCGCGAGGCGAAACATGATTCGCGAGGCGAGCCAGAGAGGGTGACTGTTGATTGTCGTGCTGGTCTTCGGGCTCGCGTGGCGAGCATCCTCTCGCGAGGCGAATCCTCCAGAATTGCATTTTTCCATTATTTTCTTCATTCCCTTGGCTCTAAGTGCTTTATTCTAACCTGAAACAATAGGAAATAGCAGTGAATGCTTTATTTGACTCAAAACTAACTAAATTAGCTTAATTACCCTAAAAATACTTTACCGACTCAAAATGTTGCTTGAGGACAATTCAATCTAATTTGGGAAAAAACGAAATATAATTAGCACAAAACCATGGTCATACTAGTCATAAAACTAGATGAGCCAGAGGTTGATCATGGATCTCATGACAAGAATGCCATTGTGTGTCATGAATGTAAGAAGCCCGATCATATCAAAGCAGAATGCCCTCAGCTCAAAAAGTAATCTCCCAAGAAGTTCTTCAACAAAAAGAAGAAAGGAATGATGACCACTTGGGAAGATCTTGATGAAATCTCCACTGAAAGTGAAGGAGAGGAGCTTGAAAAAAATCTTTGTCTTATAGCAGATACTGACTCTGAATCAGACACTGAGGTACATTTTGAACTTGAGAAACTGAATGATGCCTATGATGAACTGTTGGAAGAATCCAACTATATCTCTAAAGCTTTCAAATCCCTCAAGAGACAGTATGTTAAACTCTCAAATGAGTATGCACGGAAATCTCAAGAGTGTGAAAAGTTAGCTGAAGAAAATAGTATGCCTAAGACTGAAAAGTCTAAACTGAGATCTCATTTGAAACTCTACCTTCTGAAGAAATTAATAAACTTCAACAGAAAGTAGAATAGCTCGCCATAGATCTTGCCAAATTTGTTAATGGTAGAGATAATCTAACTAAACTTTTGGGAAGTCAGAGGCACTCCCTTAACAAAGAAGGAATAGGATATTCCAGTCAAGAACGTCATAAAGGATCAACAAAGTTCTCAAAAATAATTGTCAAATATGTATCAAATAAACCTATATGCACATGCTATGGAAAAACTGGACATATCACGTCTAAGTATATCTACAAAAAGAGAAAGAAGTCTTCACAGACTCCTTATACTAACAGAAAAGGACCCAAGAAAGTGTGGGTACCTAAGTCCATGATCATTTCTGTTGCAGACCTACTTAACAGGACAAATGAAACACCTGTCATGGTACCTAGACAGTGGATGCTCGCGACACATGACAAGAGAAATGTCTATGTTCCTAGACCTCCAACCTAAGAAAGGTGGACATGTGACTTTTGGTGGCAATCAGAAAGGAAAAGTTGTTGGTGTAGGTAAAATTGGTGGTAAACCTCCCTTGCCCATTATCTGTGATGTTTTATATGTGAAAGGGCTGAAACATAATCTGGTTAGCATAAGTCAATTATGTGATAGTGGATTTTCTGTATCTTTTTCTAAAGATGCATGCATAGTCAATGACAATAGTGGAAAGACCCTCTTTTCTGCTAAAAGGCAAAACAATCTGTATAAGATTGACCTGTCAGATCAAAGTGTAACATGCTTTATGTCTAAAGAGGATGAAAAATGTCTATGGCATAAAAAACTAGGACATATTAGTATGAAAGAAATTTCTAAATTGAAAAACATAACCTTGTGAGAGGATTGCCTGATATTTCCTTTAAGAAAGATATTCTGTGTGATGCATGTCAGAAAGGTAAACAAGTAAAATCAAGTTTCAAATATAAGAAAGAAGTCACTTCCTCTAGACCTTTGCAACTGTTACACATGGATCTATCTGGACCAGTCAGTGTAGCTAGCCTAGGTGGAAAGAAATATAGTTTTGTCATAGTTGATGACTATTCTAGATTTACATGGGTACTCTTCTTAACCCATGACACACACGTCACGCACGGTCAAAAGCGAGTGGTTTACAAAAGCAGTAGTAGAGCGCGACAACTCGAGTATCGTCTCACAAGGACTCTTGAATTGTTATTAATCACAGAAAATCAGTTTGGGGGGGGTTGGTTTGAAATTGTTTAGAAAACAGAACAAAGCAGAGCGGAAAAACAGGGTAAATTAAGTGATTATCAAATAAGACAAAGACGACCAATCTGCTGTTCGGTTTCCCACTATCATCGGTTCATGTAATTCCATGCCCTAAGCGGATTCTAATCCCTTTTCAATTGTAGCATTGATTAACAAAGCGAAATCGACGCTACGGGGCATATGTTCCTAATTCGAATTAAGCAAGCGGATGAAGCTCTCATGAATTAAGCAAACACGATTGAAGCATACGCGAACTAAGAAAACGCGATTAAGTTTAGGAACATAAAATCATCGAAAATTAATCAACACTAATTCGATACAAACTGAATTAAGCAAATAGAGAATATAGAATAGTATTGAAGGAGAGAAGGAAATTCAATCGGGAATTAGAAAACCTCAAGTGTCGGCGGAAGCCGACATTCTGAGATTAATCTAGAAAGATTAGTTCTCCATCAAAAACGCAATACAATCAGAGAAATTTGTAA
This sequence comes from Sophora flavescens, assembly GCA_030762895.1. NCBI lineage: Eukaryota > Viridiplantae > Streptophyta > Magnoliopsida > Fabales > Fabaceae > Sophora > Sophora flavescens. The sequence continues at coordinate 77,629,787 of CM061063.1, forward strand.
ACAAGGATTAGCAAAAGATCCCTCTGTTCTGCCCTAAAACAGCTATTTATAACTTTCAGAAACTGCGTACGCTCGCGAGGCGAATATTAAAATGGCGCCAGTTCAAATTTGGGCTCTCGCGGCGAGATGATGCCTCGCGAGGCGAGACTTCAAATTCTAGTTTGTCACAGCTGTGATGCCTATCACGGCCAGGCCGTGATCACTTCTGACTTTGGGTGCTTATCTATCATGGCCGTGACCTTCATCACGGCTAGGCGTGATGGTCTCTGTCCGCCAGGAGGTTCTCATCAGGCCCGTGATGGGAATCACCGGCCAAATCGTGATGCTTTCGACTTCCGGGCTCGCGAGGCGAGTGTCTTCTTGCGGGGCGAGGCAGAGAAAGGATGACATTCGCACTGTTCAGCCTGGTCTTGATCTCGCGAGGCGAATAGCCTCTCGCGGGGAGAGTACTTCCAGGATTGCAATTTCCACTGTTTTCTTCATTCCCTTGACTCTAAGTTAACCTGAAAACATGAGATAGCCATAAGTGCTTTATTTGACTCAAAACTGGCTAAATTACCCTAAAACTACTTACGGGACTCAAAACCTTGCTTGAAGACAATCACGTCTAATTCGGGCGAAAATGAGATTCAATTAACACAAAACCACGGTCATACTAGTCATAAAACTAGATGAGCCGGAGGCTGATCAAAATACCCCAAACTTGAACCTTGCTTGTCCCCAAGCAAACTAAAACTCAAAATGACTCAAGACTTGGCAAGCTCAAGGGATTCAATCAACTTTTGCACAAATTTCAAGCAGACAAAACAATTTTCCTTCAATGTTCCCCCCATATTCAACAATGCAATCCCCACAATCATTTACTTTAAACATCTGAGAATTTCATCATTCAAACAATCATTAATCTAAGCAAGGGATCCAAGTTACACACAAAAGGGAGATCACCAATTTCAAACAATTGCCTTCCTCACAAGGGCATTTAATATTTCACTCAATCGCTCAATTTGTCTAGGCTATCAACTTTTCACTCAGTTCACATTTCAAGAGCACTTCCCATGAATTTGATTTTCATCTCAATCAAGGTTCCCACGAAAATATGCATGCAACATCAAAAGGTCTTTTAAAGGTTGTAATGGGGCCTGGCTAAGGGTAGGATATACAAGGGTACTAGGCTTTACATCTCTAGGAATTAAGAGAGCATGAAACACTTGAAACATTGAAATTCCACTCAAATTCCTTTACTCAATATTCTTATTGCTTTTTGTGACTACAACCTTTTTCCCTTTGACACAAATAGTTTGTTTTTCCCCTTTTCTTTTGGCAAAATTTTTTTCATTTCTCTTTTTTTCTTTTTGCCTTTTGCTTCTACCTTTATGTTTTTCTTTTTCTCAACCCAAAATGGCATATCACACCTTGTAGCCACCCCAAACTTAGTTTCTTACAAACCTTCTCTTGCTGGGCTTCCATGCTCTCCTAATCCTAAGATCGGGTTAACATGGTTTTTCCAGATTTTGGCTTATAACATGAGATTATCAAGAACAAACAGGCTAATCAGGCTCAATGGGGCTAACTAGGGAACATGCATTAGGGATGGTTCTTTTAGGCCAAGTAGCTAATTCAAAGAAAATTGCCTAAATCATTTGATGCAACACATAAACATGCAAACCATGAAAAGATTCAAGCAAATCCAGGAAAGTGCAACTTAAAAGTGATTCACACAATTAAAAACATGTTGGAGGCTCAAATTCCTCACCTGGACATTTTTCGCAAATTGTTTGACCGAGATTCAATCCCTAGTGTATGCACCCCTTCACCCCAAACTTATCATAAATCATGCAGTTACAATGAAATATCTCAAAATTCAGTTTTCAAATTTTTCACATGGGGGTTACTTTCCAATTTTTAAAACCTATGGGAAATCATCAACATATATCATGCAATCAATCTGTGCTAAATCAACAAAATCCACCAAGCTTGCCGACACAACACTCACACACATGCTCTTGAGCTTCTCAAATTATTCAAGAGCTAAAAGAAAACAAAACAAAAAACACAAAATAGAACACAACAAATGGTTCCCTCCCCACACTTAAAACATACATTGTCCTTAATGAAACAACATAAATATCAAATCAAAGTGAGGTAAAGGAGAGAGGTGCTCCTTGATCAAGTTGCGGTGTAGGTGGGCTCTCCCAAGGAGAGCTCCTCATCTGTGCCATCCTTAGGCACCTTTCTCTCTTGGAATATCTTCAGCAGCTTTCTGTTTACATTGAAGGCCTTGTTGCTATCTGCTCTTTTTATTTCTTCTGGAACATGATGTAAAACATTAGTAACAACAAATGGGCCAATCCACTTGGATCAAGTTTCCCGACCATCACTTTCGGGAGGGAGTTAAACGATGAACTGTTGGCCCACAGAGAATTCCTTCCTAGCAATCATCCTATCATGGAAATGCTTGGTTTTCTCCTTATAAATCCGAGAGCTTTCATAGGCTTCTAGCCTAAGCTCTTCAAGCTGCTGTAATTGGAGTTTCCTTTCAATGCCAACTTTTTGCATTTCCAAATTACAGCACTTGACCGCCCAATAAGCACGGTGCTCAACTTCCACGAGGGAGATGAAATGCCTTACCGAACACAAGCCTATAGGGGGACATCCCTATTGGTGTCTTGAAAGCGGTCCTCACGAGCCCAAAGTGCGTCTTCTAGGCAGACGGCTCCGATCCTTCCTATTCGGTTGCACCACTTTCTCCAAGATCTGTTTGATCTCTCGGTTGGAGATCTCGACTGGCCATTGGTCCAGGGATGATAAGCAGTGGAGACCCTGTGCACAACTCCATACTTCTGGAGTAAAGCTTCCATGGTGCGGTTGCAGAAGTGAGTGCCCTGGTCACTTATGATAGCCCGATGTATTCCGAACCTGCAAAAAAATATTGGACCTAACAAAATTTGCAACAACTTTAGAATCATTAGTCCTAGTGGGGATAGCTTCCACCCACTTTGAAACATAGTCAACAGCCAAAAGAATGTAGAGAAAGCCAAAAGATACAGGGAAAGGACCCATAAAGTCGATTCCCCACACATCAAACACCTCACAGAAAAGCATAGGTTACTGAGGCATTTCACTCTTGCGAGTGATGGCTGTACCTGCTGTCTGACACTCCTTACAAGTCCGGTAAACCTCATAAGCATCTCTAAAAATGGTGGGCCAGTAAAAACCAGAATCTAGGACTTTTCTTGCAGTCCTCTGTGGCCCAAAGTGTCCCCCTACTTGAGAGGCATGAGAAAAGTGCAAAATCGACTCAATCTCATAGTCGGGGACACATCTCCTGATTACCTGATCACTGCCAAATTTCCATAGGAATGGATCATCCCAAACATAGTACTTGTCATCACTCTTTAGTTTGTGGATTTGTGACCTAGTTGCTCCTGTCGGAAAGACACCAGCAACTAGGTAATTCACAATGTCGGCAAACCAAGGAGTTACGCCATGTAACTGTAAAAGCTGCTCATCAGGAAAGTCATCCTGAATGGGGGAAGGATCCTCATCCCTCTCTATCCTACTCAAGTGATCTGCCACTAAATTTTCAGCTCCACTCTTGTCCTTTATCTCCACATTAAACTCTTGGAGCAACAACATCCACCGAATCAACCTCGGTTTTGCTTCTAGCTTCTTCAACAAGTACTTCAGAGCTGCATGGTCAGTGAAAACAATAACCTTGGAACCTAGCAAATATGATCTAAATTTATCGAGAGCAAAAACAACAGCTAGAAGTTCCTTTTCAGTGGTGGTGTAATTAGACTGTGCAGCATCTAAAGTCCTAGAAGCATAATAAATGACATGTGCAGCCTTGCCCACCCTTTGTGCCAGGACCGCCCCCACAGCATAGTTAGAAGCGTCACACATGAGCTCAAAAGGGAGGGTCCAGTCAGGGGGCTGGATGATGGGGGTAGAGGTCAATGCCTTTTTCAAGAAGTCGAACGCCTTCTTGCAGTTATCATCAAAGTTGAATAGGGCATCATTCTTCATCAAGTTTGACAGAGGAAGGGATATCTTGCTGAAGTCCTTTATGAAGCGCCTGTAGAAACCTGCATGACCAAGAAAAGAACGAATCTCGCGAACGCAAGATGGGTAAGGCAATGTAGAAATCACATCAATCTTAGCAGGATCTACTGAAATACCCTCTTTGGAAATAATATGCCCCAAAACAATCCCCTGTTCAACCATAAAACGACATTTTTCATAGTTCAAAACAAGGTTAGTTTCAATGCATCTCTCTAAAACCAAATTCAGACTATGCAAACATGCATCAAATGAGGAACCATATACAGTGAAATCATCCATGAACACTTCCATGCAATTTTCAATAAATTCAGTGAAAATGCTAATCATGCATCTCTGGAAAGTGCCAGGAGCATTGCAAAGGCCAAATGGCATTCTCCTGTAGGCAAACGTGCCGAAGGGGCACGTGAAAGTGGTCTTTTCCTGATCCTCTGGTGCAATGCGGATCTGGAAGTATCCGGAAAAGCCATCAAGAAAACAGTAGTGGGATTTACCAGCCAGTCGTTTGAGCATCTGATCGATGAACGACAAAGGAAAGTGATCTTTCCTAGTGTCCTGGTTCAACCTCCTATAATCAATATAGACTCTCCAGCTATTCTGGACTCTAGTGGGGACAAGCTCATTGTTTTCATTTCTTACCACTGTGAGGCCAGATTTCTTGGGTACAACTTGCACTGGACTCACCCAACTACTATCAGAGATGGGGTATATGATACCCGCATGCAGGAGTTTTATCACCTCCTTCTTTACAACATCCAGAATCAATGGATTGAGCCACCTTTGGGGCTGCCTAACTGGTTTAGTCCCATCCTCCAACAAAATCCTATGCATACACCTGGAGGGGCTAATACCTGGTATGTCAGCCAAGGTCCACCCAATTGCTTTCTTGTGCTTCTTCAAAACCTCCAAGAGTTTAGCTTCCTGATCGGAATCAAGGTTAGAGGAGATGATAACTGGAAGTTTTTCATCCCTCTCCAAATAGGCATACTTCAAATTTCCGGGAAGTGGCTTAAGCTCTAGGGAAGGTGGTTGCTCAATGGATGGCATATTCGGGGCAGCCGTGCTGTCAAGAACCTCAGCTAAACAAACAGCTTCCTCCACACTGTCACCCTGCAAGGTAGCATTAATCTCAGCACAAACAGCACAAGGGTCAGTGTTAGTACAATCAGTACATGAATAAACATCATCAAAATCAGAGAAAGAAGGAAAGTCAGCAGCTGCAGCCAGGTCATGGTAAGTCTCCTCAACAATCTCGGAGAGCAACTCTATTTGAAAAGCATAATGCTCTTCCAAGGGATGCTTCATAGCATCGAAAATGTTGAATTTTGCCACAATGTCACCGAACTCCATGGACATGGTTCCGTCGTGAACATCAATCTTTGTTCTTGCTGTCTTCATGAATGGTCTGCCCAGAATGATGGGTGATCTGCTTGAATTTGTTTCCCCTCCATATCCAGGATGTAAAAATCGGCAGGGAAAATCAAATCGTTAACCTGTACCAACACGTCTTCTACCACTCCAATGGGGCGAGCATTGGTCCTGTTTGCCAACTGAATAGTAAGACCTGTATGTTGCAAAGGACCAAGATCAAGATTGCTGAAGACAGACGTGGGCATGACATTGATAGAAGCTCCTAAATCCAACATGCAATTGTCGAATTTACTGTCCCCAATGGTGCATGGAATAGCAAAAGTTCCTGGATCCTTGCACTTCTGTGGCATTGTCTGAGTGAGGGCTGAAACTGTAACCTTCTCGGGAGCAAGTTTAGGTTGAATGAGGGCTGAAACATTTCTCCCCAAATTGACTCTCTCATTACCCTTCAAACTCCTCTTGTGTGTGCATAAATCCTTCAGAAACTTTGCATACTTCGGAACCTGCTTAATCACATCCAGAAGCGGAATGTTTACCGTCACCTTTCTGAACACATCTAGAATCTCCCTCTCCTTGTCTTCCCCATCAATCTTCTTATTTTTCTGCACTCTTTGTGGAAAGGGGATCGGTGGCACATACACTTTCTCAGCTTCAACAACAACAAAAGGCCCAGGAGTTACCTCAGCAGTTTCTTCATCTTTTTCAGGGGCTGCCTCTACAACTTTCCTGGATCTCAAAGAAATGGTACTCACATTAGGATTGGGGGCATTGGGATTCACCACCGTTTGTGCAGGTAGTTGGTTCGATCCTTGAGCTTGCTGCATGGTATTCATGGAAGTGGCAAGCTGTCCAATCTGTGTGTGCAAGGCGTGAATGCTAGCATCCGTTCGCTGTTGAATCTGTCCAATCTGTGTGTTCAAAGTCTGAATACTAGCATTTGCTTGCTGCTGAAAATGGAGATTGTTTGCAGCCATTTGCTTGATCATGTCCTCTAGGGAAGGTCAGGAAGGTGCGAGAGGTGGTCACTTGGGGAGAATTGCGTGGTGGTGCTAGCGGCAACATTGGTTGTTCTTTGTTGTGCGGATGGGTTCCCATACAGAAGGTTTGGATGATTCCTCCGGTTGGGGTGGTACTTATTTGTGGAGAGGTCGGGAATGTTGTACGGGTTCGATTGTTGCCTTGATTGTAGAGATTAGCTGCATAAGCTTGAGGCAAATCAGTGATCGACTCATCCTTGAGAATAGGGCATGCATCGGACAGTGCTCGGGAGAAGTACAAATGCCACACAACCTGCCAGCTGAACCTTATCCATTGCCAATTGCTTCACCAAAGAAGTGAGCTCATCAATTCTGGTTTCAAGGGCCTTGTTGGAGAAAGAACCTTGGATCTCATTCACGCCCTTGTCTCGACAGAGTTGCTTCTGGTTGAGAACTGCTGGGAGTTTAGTGACATATTTTCAATCAATTGCTTGGCAGCAGCGGGAGTCTTATCAACAAGTGCTCCCCCACTAGCAGCATCTAAAATATTTCTGTCCATTGGGAGCAATCCCTCATAAAAGTACTGAATGAGCAGCTGCTCGGAAATATGATGCTGAGGGCAACTGGATACCAACTGCTTGAATCTCTCCCAATACTCAGCCAATGATTCATTGATTTGTCTGATGCCACATATCTCATTTCGGATTGATGCAGCTCTGGAGGCTGGAAAATACCTCTCTAGGAAGACCTTCTTCGGATCATTCCAAGTTATGCAATTTGGCTCCGGATAGTACAACCAGTCCGTCCGCATCGCCTGCGGTGAGAATGGAAAGGCTCTCAGCTTGATATGATCTTCAATTATTCCCTTCGGTCTCAAGGGTGTAGAGCAGACAACCTGGAATTCCTTCAGATGTTTATGTGGATCCTCACCTGCAAGACCACTAAACCTTGGCAACAAGTGTATTAAACCAGATTTTAATTCAAAGGGAGCAATAACATCAGCATATTCAATACACAAGCCATTATAATTAACATCATGGGCGGCCAAGCTGCCTTAATGTTCTCTGATCAGCCATGTTATCAGCACCAGGAGCAGAATTAGAATTACTAGTGCTAGCCCGAATTGCTCTACAGGGTGTGTGGAGTGTTCTTTCAAGTTCAGGATCAAAATCACACAAGTCAGAGCTAGTAGACCTAGTAAGTGGGACTAATTCAAAACAAAAACGAAAAATGCGAAAATAACAACAAGAGTCCCCGACAGCGGCGCCAATTTTGACACGTTGTCGCTTGCAGGTCAAAAAGCGAGTGGTTTACAAAGCTGTAGTGGAGCGCGACAACTCGAGTATTGTCTCACAAGGAATCTTGAATTGTTATTAATCACAGAAAATCGGTTGTGGTGGGGGGGGGTTGGTTTGAAATTGTTTAGAAAAGCGAGAACAAAGCAGAGCGGAAAAACAGGGCAAATTAAGTGATTATCAAATAAGCAAGCGGATGAAGCTCTCGTGAATTAAGCAAACACGATTGAACGCATACGCGAATTAAGCAAACACGATTAAGTTTAGGAACATAAAATCATCGAAAATTAATCAACACTAATTCGATACAAACTAAATTAAGCAAACAGAGAATATAGAAGAGTATTAAGGGAGAGAAGGAAATTCAATCGGGAATTACAAAACCTCAAGTGTCGGCGGAAGCCGAAATACAACAGATTAATCTAGGGAGATTAGTTCTCCATCAAAAACCCAATACAATCGAGAGAAATTCGTAAACAAGGATTAGCAAAAGATTCCTCTCATTTGCCCTAAAACAGCTATTTATAACTTTGAAGAAGCACGCACGCTCGCGAGGCGAGTAGCCTCTCGCGAGGCGAATATTAAAATGATGCCAATTCAAATTTGGGCTCTCGCGAGGTGAGATGATGCCTCGCGAGGCGAGACTTCAAATTCTAGTTTGTCACAGCCGTGATGCCTATCACGGCCAGGCCGTGATCACTTCTGACTTTGGGTGCTTATCTATCATGGTCGTGACCTTCATCATGGCTATTCCATGATGGTCTCGCATCTCTCAGGGTCTTCTCATCACGCCCGTGATGGGAATCACGGCCAAACCGTGATGCTTTCGACTTCCATGCTCGCGAGGCGAGTGTCTTCTCGCGGGCGAGGCAGAAAGGATGACATTCTCCATTGCCGCTGGTCTTCAGTCTCGCGAGGCGAATAGCCTCTCGCGGGGAGAGTACTTCCAGGATTGCAATTTCCACTGTTTTCTTCATTCCTTTGACTCTAAGTTAACCTGAAAACATTAGATAGTCATAAGTGCTTTATTTGACTCAAAACTGGCTAAATTACCCTAAAACTACTTACGAGACTCAAAACCTTGCTTGAGGACAATCAAGTCTAATTCAGGCGAAAATGAGATACAATTAACACAAAACCACGATCATACTAGTCATAAAACTAGATGAGCCAGAGGCTTATCAACCCACAAGGATCAGTCTTATAAGGTCTTTACAGTATTCAGTAAGAGAGTACAGAATGAGCAAGCTTTCTGTATTTTTACAATTAGAAGTGATCATGGAGGAGAATTTGAAAATGAGCAATTCAAACTGTTATGTGAGGAAAATTGTATTTCTCACAATTTCTCTGCACCTAGAACTCCACAGCAAAATGGAGTGGTTGAGAGAAAGAACGGATCTCTTCAGGAGATGGGAAGAACAATGCTAAATGAAAATAATCTTCCTAAGTACTTCTGGGCATAAGCCATTAACACTACTTGTCATGTACAAAACAGAATACTGACTAGACCTATCCTAAATAAGACTCCTTATGAATTATGGAAAGGTAGAACACCCAACATATCATATTTTCATGCTTTTAGATGTGAATGTTATATTCTTAATACACATCTTGGCAAATTTGGCTCAAAAGTAGATAAAGGCATATTCATTGGATATTCTGAAATGTCTAAAGCTTTTAGAATCTTTAAATCTAAGACTTCTGTTGTAGAAGAATCAATTCATGTAAAGTTTAATGATGGTTTGAAGACTGGTAGGGAACTATCAGATCTAGAAGAGGATGTTGCAGGTATTGAACTTAACCCTGCAGTGGAAGAATCTTCAGACAAGCCAAAAGTAGAAGTGTCTGAAATTCAAACAAATGATGATGCATCTGAAACACAGAATTTAACGAAAGATTGGAAATTCAAGACCTATCATCCGGAAGATCTTATTATTGGAAGTCCATCTCAAGGAGTTAGAACCAGATCTGCTTTCAACGAAAACAACAACATGGCCTTCATATCAGATTTGGAACCCAAAAAGATTGAAGAAGCCTTGCAAGATGAAAGCTGGATTCTAGCCATGCAAGAAGAATTAAATCAGTTCAAGAGAAATGATGTCTGGACTCTAGTTTCTAAACCCAAGGAGAAATCTGTTATTGGAACTAGATGGGTATTTAGAAATAAACTGGATGAAGATGGAAAAGTGGTAAGAAACAAAGCAAGATTAGTTGCTCAATGTTATAATCAACAAGAAGGTATTGATTTTACTTAAACTTTTGCACCTGCAGCTAGATTAGAAGCAATTAGAATTCTCATGCCATATGTTGCTCAACATGATATAAATCTTTATCAAATGGATGTTAAAAGTGCATTCCTAAATGGAATAATTGAGGAAGAAGTGTATGTAAAGCAACCTCTTGGTTTTGAGGACTCTGAAAATCCTCACCATGTCTATAAGCTTAAGAAAGCTTTATATGGACTCAGACAAGCTCCAAAAGCTTGGTATGATAGGCTAAACACATATCTAATGGAAAATAATTTCATTAGAGGAAAAGTAGACGCTACACTTTTTAAGAAATACTCAAAGAAAGACTTCATAGTAGTACAGATTTATGTTGATGATATTATATTTGGTGCTACTGGTAACACCTCAAGATTCACCCTTATGTTTATATGTGTTAGTTTTGGCATGTATATGTTTGATATTTATATATATGTGTATATATTATTGCATATGATAATATGTATATTAATATATGATTATTTGCATTAATATGAGATTGTGTCTCTTAATGCTTTATTTTATATGTTAATATATGATATGTGATTTTATTAATAATAAGCGATTAAGAATGATATGATAAGATATCGTGTGATTTAGTATTTAAATAGAAATAATGCTATTATTAGATTTTATCCCCTCAACCAATCAAATATGAGTCCTTATCAATATAGGATCATCCTCTTTTTCTTTATATCTTAAGATCTTATCATAATCTCCTAAGGATCCTATCTAGGAAAAACTACCAAATCTCTCGCTAAACTTCCATTAAACTTTTGACCATCTTAGAGTCAGATTTAGGATTCGATCATTGGACATTGATTTTTATATATTTCTTTGATATTTCTAACGACACCAAGAACACCTCAATCAGAAACTTGTAGCTCAAGTTATGGTCAAAATACCAAATTGTATACAGTTTGGACTGAAATAGGAATCCGTTATGAACCAAACTCATATATATACCATTAGACTTGACCTAAACCTAGTTTACACGATCCAAACACTCAGAAAACTTCCTCCCTCCTTCCTCTTTGAATCTTTATGATTTTTCTCCCTAAAATTCTCTCTAGGGAACCCGTTCTTGCATCGTTCTTCACAGTTTCTTGATAGAAGAACATTGCTACGAATAAGGGTTTGTTGTGCTTGCTGTTTGGGACTTTAGAAAAGGTAAAATTCGTGCACCTTGTCCCTTGTGTTCTTTCTTTAAAGTTCTTGATCTCTTCCTTTTGATTTCTTGATCTTAGAGTTGAACTAAAGTGTCTTTTTGGCATCCTTAAGGTCATAGACAAGCGCTAGTGAGACGGGACCCTAGTGGATCTTCTTTCTTCTTTTGAAATGCGAACCTCGTACCAGGTATGGGAGAAGAATAGTGTATACACTAGGCTAGGGAGTAGCGTAAGATGAGGGGTTCCCATAGCCCCGTTTATTGTCGTTATAATGTATTGATGCCATGATCTACCTGGTTGTATGACTGAATTGTTTATATGTTTAACTAGATTAATTGGTATGCCAATTTGTTATAATTGTTGAGTTGTTCATGATGTGGTATGCCTATTGAATTGTCTTATGCCATGAGTTTTGGTTGAATTGGTATGAATACCCATGATTATGAATGTTGTTGTTATGACATGGATTATGTTGATCACATTGATTTGGATATGTTGTTGATGATGATGTAACGTTATGTTAAATATGTTAATAAGACTCTAATTGACTTAATTAGGACTCTTAGTTAACATAGGAATTAAGGGATTAATTCCCCAAGCTTCATAAGACATGAACCGTGTTAGTGAGGGGTGAAGTTTCATGCCGAATGTTTTAGTTAAGACCCTAGGATCTGATTTGAGATAATTAGGGAGCCTAAACTCCAAGAACACGTTAAATTCTGTCCAAAGCGGTATGGCCTCTGCGCAGAGCACGGTCGTCTTGAGCAGGGAGCACATTGTGCTCCCGGTTAAGTTCTGGAAAACAGGTCGTGCATTGAGCACGGCCATGTAGAGACGATGAGCACGATCGTGCTCCACTTAAGTGGCAAGACGACCATCTTTGCGGTTTAGTACGCCCGTGCTTCCCCTTACTGGTCAAAACTTAAGATTAATGAATTAAAGGGGTGTTTACCCCAATTATCCCCAGATGATATTTTAATACACTAATCAAATGATAACAAGTTAGATAACTTAATTAAATATTAATTAATATAACAAAGACTGATAAGCTGGTTAAGCCGGTACCCGATGGGTTACAGCACGTTGTCACGCTTTGGTGCTTTTTCGCCAAAGTGCTCACGATGCTTTTTGGTCGAGATGTTGTTATGTTGGACCTTGGTGCTTTTTGGCCAAGGGGGCCTTGACCCCACGGTGTGGGTCTAAGGTGTTAATGTTGATGTTGGTGATAATTCTTAGGTGCTTTTAGGCCCAAGCAAAGAAGGTGGTTGCCTTGTGTGTTGTTGTGCCATTTGCATAGAGCATTGGAGTTGATGTTGAGGGGGATGTTCAACATAGGGGAGGTCGTCTTAGTTATGATGATCTGGTTCTCGGGTGGTTCACCCATGGTTTGGTGAACCGTGTGCCCCCGAGGTGGCGTATCCAGTTATGATACATCGACTATCCAAGGGGTTCCTCCATGGTTTGAGGAACTGTCGGTATTGGTGCTTTTTGGCCAATACGGATATGTAACTCCGAAGTTGACTTCCTGAGTTAGTTGGATCCACATGCATTGATGGAGTAGTGGAGTAGGATTGCATTGCACTGCATATCATATGTTGGATGATTAACATGTTGTTATGGTATTATATGATGATGTATAAATATTGTATGTTGTTATATTGCTATGCCATGCTATGATGTATGTTCATCTTATTCCTTATTCCCTATTCCCATGTCGTTGTGTTTACATGATTTCTTACACCCTTCTTTCTTGTTTCTTTGTTGCATGTATTTCCTTATGCGAGAGGACGGTGAGCGGCCAGCGGAGGAGTGACTACGAGGAGCCACGACTCTAGTTCGAATGCTTTGAGTTATAGTTGTTAGTTGTGTTAGTTGTTTAGTTTGTTTTCCGTGATGTATTTGGATTTTGGTTATACCAGCTCTATATGTGACATCGGGGTTGGGTTTTTCTTTATCTATCTTGTTTATGTTTTTCTTGCTTTTAAAACTATTTTATTTCCGCGTTGTTTTTGTTAAGATGTGAAACCTTTTTACCCAAGTTTTTATTTTTTTCAAATAAATGCATTTTTATAATTACTTCTTTGAAGTAAATGTTTTATATTAACATGCGGGGTAGAAGGTTGTCACACTACTAATGAAAAACTCTTCAAAGAGTTCTCTGAGTTGATGCATAATGAATTTGAAATGAGCATGATGTAGGAAAGCTGAAGTTCTTCCTTGGTCTTCAAATAAAACAGACAAGTGATGGAATAATATACATCGACAGGAGTACACCAAGGAACTTCTGAAAAAGTACAAAATGGAAAATTCAAAGCCTATGAGTAGTCCTATGCATCCATCAATTGTTCTAAACAAGGATGAGGAAGGTAAAAAGGTAGACCAAACTGTCTACCGAGGTATGATTGGATCTCTTCTATATTTAACTGCTAGCAGACCTGATATTCAATTCAGTGTTTGTCTTTGTGCTAGATTTCAATCAGACCCTAAAGAATCTCACCATAAAGCTGTTAAAAGAATTTTCAGGTATTTGATTGGAACCACTAACCTTGGTCTATTATATAAGAAAGCTGAAGATTTCAGGTTAGCTGGATTCTGTGATGCTGATTTTGCTGGAGATAGAATTGATAGAAAAAGTATCAGTGGTGGATGTCACTTCATTGGAGTAAATATGATCTCCTGGTCAAGAAAAAGGCAAAGTACCATTGTTCTATCAACTGCTGAAGCTGAGTATATATATCTGTAGCCAGTTGTTGTTCACAATTGCTTTGGGTAAAATATCAACTTGAGGATTATTCAATGTTTGAGCATAATATACCTGTTTGGTGTGATAATACTAGTGCTATTAATCTGTCTAAGAATCCCATACAGCATTCTAGAGGAAAACACATAGAAATTAAGCATCATTTTATTAGAGATTATGTTCAAAAGGGTGTTTTTGAAATTAAGTTTGTAACCACTGAATATCAGTGGGCAGATATCTTTACAAAACCCTTAAGTGAAGATAGATTTGTTTTTATCAGAAGGAATCTTAATATGCATAATGTGTATGAATGACTGCTTGCTGATATGTCTGAAAATTTTACCTGTCTAAATTTTATATCTGTTTGACTCATCTATTTTAAGCTAAGCGTCTGATGACGTGGCTAAAAGCACTCAGTGCTAAACCCTGACTGAGACACGTATACATTGTATTTTTTTCCCATCCTTTTCTGAAAAACGTTTCATTTAATTTACAACTGTCTTTTCAAAATTTATTGATGTTTATAGCAATAATCTCTCTCTCCTCTTTCCCAACGCAAAAAACACTCAAGTGTTTTAACAAAACGAGTTGTGGTCTTTTCAAAACTACCCACTCAAAGTCTCTTGATCACAATTCTGAACTCTCTTCGTCTTCATCTCTTCGAAACCCTTCCTCTGAAATAATGGCACCCAAAAGTTTTCTTGAAGATGTTGCTGAAAGATCCAAACTTTCATTAACAGAACTAAAGAAAGTGCATCCTGGAAGGATCCCTCACTTCTGAGTTGAAGAACAAAGGACTAGATGTCAAGTCAGAAATCGCGCATGCTGGGTGGCTACCATTCTTCCAGATTATGGAAGATGTCTATCCTTCCTTGGTAAGGGACTTCTGGAAAAACTCTAAAGTCACCAAGGACAGCACAACCTTCATGATCTCTGGTGATGTTGATGAAGACCATGTCTTCATCACCCATGAGTGGAAGACCATGTCTTCATCGCCCATGAGTCACTCGCTGAAGTGACTAAGTGCCCTAGAGAAGGAGCGGGCTACGACAAAAGCTGGGTGAAGAATCAAGGTGGCGAGGCAGCTGTGAACCTTGTACTGTATGGAGTTCCCAAGCCAAAGGACTTTGTTTCAAAGTTCTTAACTCCAAAGGCAAGATTTCTTCATGTTCTTTGGTCGCGCTGTCGCGCACGCGCCAAAAAGCGAGCGGTTTTTAAAACTGTAGTTTAGGGCGACAACTCGGATGTCGTCTCACAAGGACTCTTGAAGTGTTATTTATCACAAAAATCAGTTTTTTTTTTTTTGGGGGGTTGGATTGGAATGCAAATAAGAAACAAATCAAAACAAAGCAATGAAAACAGAGCAGTTGAAAAGATTATCAAATAGCTAAAGACGATTAATCCATTGTTCTCGATTTCCCAACTATCATAGGTTCATGCAAATTCCAAGCCCTAAGCAGATTCTAATCCCCTCCCGGTTGTAGCAACAATTTACAAGCGAAACCACTACTACAGATATATGTCCCTATTCTCGAATTAAGCAAACGGGGTTAAGCCCTTCGTGAACTAAGCGAACACGAAACGTACACACGCGAATTCAGCAAACGCGATTAATTATAGGAACATAATATCACCGAAAATAAATCAATACAACACAATATACTCTTGAATTAAGCAAACAGAAATATATAGCATGGCATTGAAAAGGGAAAATCATACAAAACAGGAGATACAAGAACCTCAAGTGTAGTGGAAATCGATTACAATAGATTAATCCTAGAAAATTAGTTCTCCATGGAAAAAAGAAAACACACAGAAAAATGTAAAAACAATGGAGAAGCCAAAAGTTCTTCCTAATCTGCCCAGACAGCTATTTATAACATTCAAGAACTGTGCCAATTCACGAGGTGAACCTTCTCTCGCGAGGCGAATGTTATGAAGAGTCAGCAACCTTTGGCATTCTCGCGAGGCGAAGAACGGCTCGCGGGGCGAAGAATTGAAGAGTCTTCTTATTACGCGCGTTATGAACATCAGGGGCCAACCGTGATGCTTTCTGACTTCCATAATCGCGAGGCGAAGAAGTTATTCGCGAGGCAACCCCGAGAACTTGCATATTTCTGGAACAGTCATCCTTCAGGGTCGCGAGGTGAGGTGCTGTTCGCGGGGTGAACCAGAGAGGATGACTTTTTTACTGTTCTGGTGGCTTTCAGGTTCGCGAGGCGAGAAGACTCTCGCGAGGCGAATCCCCTGTTTCTTTATTCCCTCAACTTCTACTTAACCTGAAAACAACAAAATAGCCATAAGTGCTTTATTTGACTCAAAACTGGCTAAATTAACCTAAAACTACTTTAGAGACTCAAAACCTTGCTTGAGGACAATCTAATCTAATTCGGGTGAAAATAGGATATAATTTGCACAAAACCCTGGTCATACTAGCCATAAAACTAGATGAGCCAGAGGCTTATCAAAATACCCCAAACTTAAACTTTGCTTGTCCCCAAGCAAACTAAAACTCAAAAATCAAAAAGACTCAAGACCTGGCAAGCTTAAAAGATTCAATCAACCTTGCACAAATTCAAGCAGTTTCATCAAAACAGTTTCTTCAATGTCCCCCCCTTCAACAAAGCAATCCCCACAATCATTCATTCTAAACAATTAAGAATTTTATCATTCAAACAATCATTAATCTAAGCAAGGGATCCAAGTTACACACAAAAGGGAGATCACCAAATTCAAACAACTGCCTTCCTCTCAAGGGCATTTAGTGTTCACTCATTCGCTCAGTTTGTGTCAGGCTAACAATATTTCACTCAATTTCACTTTCAAGAGCACTTCCCATAAATTTGATTTTCATCTCAAAATGATTCCCACAGAAAACATGCATGCAACATCAAAAGGTCTTTTATGGGTTGTAATGGGGCCTGGCTAAGGGTAGGATATACAAGGGTACTAGGCTGAAGACCCTAGGAACTAAGAGAGCATGAAACACTTCAAAACATTGAAATTCCACTCAAGTTCCTTTTCTCATTCATCTTTTCAATTGCCTTGGGTGACTACAGCCTCTTTTATTTCAATATCCTTTTTGAAATTTTTGTACTTTTTATTTCTTTTTTTTTTCTTTTTTTTCAATTTTTTTTTCTTCTACAAGCCTTTGGCTCCAACCTTTTTATTGTATTTTTTTTTCTCAATCCCAAACAACATATTATACCTTGTAGCCACCCCAAACTTAGTTTCTTGCACCCTTTCTCTTTCTAAGATTCCATGCTCTCCTAATCCTAAGATCGGGTTAACATGGTTTTCCAGATTTTTTTGGGCTTATAACATTAGGTTATCAAGAATTAACAGGCTAATCAGGCTCAATGGGGCTAACTAGGGAACATGAATTATGGATGGTTATTTTAGGCTAAGTAGTTATTTACAAAGAAAATGCCTAAATCATTTGCTACACACACATAAACATGCAAACCATAAAGGGATTCAAGCAAATTCAGGAAAGTGCAACTTGAAAGTGATTTCACACAGTTTAAAACATGTTGGAGGCTCAAAACCTCACCTGGACATTCATGCAAATTGTTTGACAGAGATTCTATCCCTAGTGTGTGCTTCCTATCACCCCAAACTTATCATAAATCATGCCATCATAACAAAATCTCAAAGTTCAGTTTTCAATTTCACATGGGGATCACTTTTCAAAAACAAAAATTTTTTCAGCCTAGGGGGAATCATCACATCAATCATGCAATCAATCTGTGCAAAATCAATCAAATTCAATCAAGCTCACCGACTCAAGACTCACACAATTTATTCAAGAGCTAAAAGAAAGACAAGACAAAACAAAACTACAACTAGTTCCCTCCCCCACACTTAAAACATACATTGTCCCCAATGAACAACATAACTATAAAATCAAAGTGAGGGAAAGGAAAGGGTACTCCCTGATCAAGTGTCAGTGTAGGTGGGAGCTTCCAAGGAGAGCTCCTCAACATTAGTATCCACAGGAACACCAGCATCCACACCATGGAATGGCTTCAACCTCTGCCCGTTAACCTTGAAGGTCTTGTTGGTACCTGCACTTTTAATCTCTACTGCACCATAAGGAAAAACATTAATAACAACAAAGGGGCCATCCCATTTGGACCTAAGTTTCCCAGCCATCAATTTTCAAGGGGAATTAAACGAAGAAGACTTTACGGCCCACAAAAAAATTCTTTTCTAGCAATCATCTTATCATGAAAATGTTTTGTTTTTTCTTTATAAATCCTGGAGCTTTCATAGGCTTCTAGCCTAAGCTCCTCAAGTTGCTGCAACTGTAGTTTCCTTTCAACACCAGCTTTCTTCATGTCCATGTTACAGACTTGATCGCCCAATATGCACGGTGCTCAACTTCCACAGGAGATGACATGCCTTACCAAATACAAGCCGAAAGGGGGACATTCCTATAGGCGTCTTGAAAGCAGTCCTCTGAGCCCACAGTGCGTCTTCCAGACAGCGGCTCCATTCCTTTCTGTTCGGCTGTACCATCTTCTCTAGAATCTGCTTGATCTCCCTGTTTGATATTTCAGTCTGGCCATTGGTCTGGGGATGGTAAGCAGTGGAAACTCTATGCACAACTCCATATTTCCTGAGTAAGGCTTCCATGGTTATTCGGTTGCGAAGTGAGTGCCCACAGTCAGCGATGGTAGCCTTAGGTATGCCAAACCTGCAAAAAATGTTGGACCTAACAAATTTGGAAACAACTTTAGCATCGTTAGTCCTAGTGGGGATTGCTTCCACCCACTTTGAAACATAGTCAACAGCCAAAAGAATATATACAAAACCAAAAGAAGCAGGGAAATGACCCATGAAATCAATCCCCCACACATCAAAAACCTCACAAAAAAGCATGGGCTGCTGAGGCATCTCACTCCTACGAGTGATGGCAGGGCCTGTTATTTGACATTCCTTACAATTCCTGTAGACCTCATAGGCATCTCTAAAAATTATGGGCCAGTAGAACCCAGAATCAAGGACTTTTCTTGTCGTCCTCTGTGGTCCAAAGTGTCCTCCAACTTGAGAGGCATGTGAAAAGTGCAAGATGGACTCTGTCTCATGATCGGGGACACACCTCCGAATCACCTGATCACTGCAAAACTTCCAAAGGTACAGATCATCCCACACATAGTACTTTGCATCGCTCTTGAGCTTGTGGAACTTGGATCTACTTGTACTGCGGGAACAACACCAGCAACAAGAAAGTTAACTATGTCAGCAAACCAGGGTGTTACCCCATACAGATGTAGAAGTCGCTCATCAGGAAAATCATCTTGGATGGGAGAAGGATCCTCATCCCTTGCTATTCGGCTCAAGTGACCGGCTACCAAATTTTCAACTCCACTCTTGTCTTTTATCTCCACATTGAATTCTTGGAGCAAAAGCATCCACCGGATCAGTCTTGGCTTAGCTTCTGGTTTCTTTAACAGGTATTTCAGAGCTGCATGGTCAGTGAAAACAATAACTTTTGAACCTAGCAAATAAGACCTAAATTTATCAAGTGCAAACACAACAACTAGCAGTTCTTTCTCAGTGGTGGTGTAATTGGATTGTGCAGCATCTAATGTCCTAGAAGCATAATGAATTACATGGGCATCCTTGCCCATCCTTTGTGCCAGAACCGCTCCCACAGCAAAATTGGAAGCATCACACATGAGTTCAAAAGGGAGTGTCCTGTCTGGGGGCTGGATGATGGTGGTAGAGGTCAATGCTCTTTTCAGGTAGTCAAATGCCTTCTTGCAATTTTCATCAAAATGGAACATGGCATCATTCTTCAGCAGGTTTGACAAGGGCAGAGCTATCTTGCTGAAGTCCTTAATAAAGCGCCTGTAGAAACCTGCATGGCCAAGAAAAGAACGGATCTCGCGTATGCAAGATGGGTAAGGCAATGAAGAAATCACATCAATTTTTGCAGGATCTACTGAAATACCCTCTTTAGAAATAACATGACCCAAAACAATCCCATGTTCTACCATAAAGTGACATTTTTCATAGTTCAAAATCAGATCAGTCTCAATGCATCTTTGTAGAACTAAACTCAGACTATGCAGGCATGCATCAAATGAAGAGCCATATACAGTGAAGTCATCCATGAACACCTCCATGCAATTTTCAATGAATTCAGTAAAAATGCTAAGCATGCATCTTTGGAAGGTGCTAGGAGCATTACAAAGGCCAAATGGCATCCTCCTATAGGCAAACGTCTGGAAGGGGCACGTAAAAGTGGTCTTTTCTCGATCCTCGGGGCAATATGGATCTGGAAATACCCGGAAAAGCCATCAAGAAAACAGTAATGGGATTTCCGGGCAGCCGATCAAGATCTCGATCTATGAGCGGCAAAGGAAAGTGATCCTTTACGGTGTCCTGGTTCAACTTCCTATAATCTATCTGAGACTACTTGACTATTCGGACTCTAGTAGGTACAAGCTCATTATTATCATTTCTAACTCTTTGTGAGACCGGACTTCTTGGGTACAACTTGCATAGGACTTACCCAAGTACTATCGGAGATGGGGTATATAATACCGCTTGCAGAAGTTTAGTCACCTCCTTCTTCACCACATCCAGAATCAATGGGTTTAGCGCCTTTGGGCTGCTGCCTTACCTTCTTGGTTTAGCCCCATCCTCCAATAGAATTCTCGTGCATACATCTGGAGGGGCTAATTCCTGGAATGTCAGCTAAGGTCCACCCAATAGCCTTCTTGTGCTTCTTCAGAACCTCCAATAGTTTTTCTTCCTGGTCAGAGTCAAGGCTGGAGGAAATGATGACTGGATGTTTTTCATTCGTCTCCAGGTAGGCATACTTCAGGTTCCCAGGAAGTGGCTTGAGCTCTAGGGAGGGTGGCTGCTCAACGGATGGTACATTAGGAGTAGCCATGATGTCAAGGACTTCTGCTGAACAGACAGCTTCACTCTCACTATCACTATCACCCTGCAAAGTTGAATCAAGAAACTCAGCACAAACAGCACACGGGTTAGTGTCAGTACAGTTAGTACATGAATATAAATCATCAAACCCAGAAATAAAAGGAAAATCAGGAACAAGGTCCTCGTGGGTATCATCAATAAGCTCAGAAAGCAACTCTAATTGGAAAACAGAGTGTTCCTCCAATGGGTGTTTCATAGCATCAAAGATGTTGAACTTTGCCACAATATCACCAAACTCCATAGACATGGTCCCATCATTCACATCAATTTTAGTCTTAGCTGTCTTCATGAATGGTCTACCCAAGATTATTGGTGATCTACTGGAATTTGTCTCTCCTGCCATGTCTAGGATGTAGAAGTCAGCAGGGAAAATCAGCTCATCAACTTGTACCAGCACATCTTCTACCATTCCCATGGGGCGGCCACTGGTCCTGTTGGCCAACTGGATGGTGAGACCTAAATACTGCAAAGGCCCAAGATCAAGGTTATTGAAAATAGAAGTGGGCATGACATTTATGGAGGCTCCTAAATCCAGCATGCAATTTTCAAATCTTCTATCCCCAATAGTGCATGGAATAGTAAATGTGCCCGGATCCTTGCACTTTTGTGGTAGTGCCTGAGTAGGTGCTAAAACAGCAACTCTTTCTGGTGCATGATTAGACTGGATAAGAGCTGAAACATTTCTTCCCAAATAAACTCTCTCATTATTCTTCAACCTTCTCTTGTTGGTGCATAGATCCTTTAGATATTTTGCATACTTAGGCACCTGCTTGATCACATCTAGAAGGGGAATATTCACAGCTACCTTTCTGAACACATCTAAAATCTCCCTCTCCTTGTCTTCACCACCAATCTTCTTATTTTTCTGAACTCTGTGTGGGAAGGGGATTGGTGGTATGTATACCTTCTCAACTTCAACATCAACAGTAGGCTCAGGAGTTACCTGAACAGTGTCTTCATCTTTTCCAGAGGCTGCCTCAACAACTTTTCCAGATCTCAGAGAAATGGCACTCACATTAGGATTGGAGACATTGGGATTTATCACTGTTTGTGCAGGCAGTTGACTTGTTCTTTGAGTTTGCTGTATGTTATTTATGGAGGAGGCCAGTTGTCCAACCTGTGTCTCTAAATTTTGAATGCTGGCATCACGTTGGCTAGCGTCTTTTGTATTCCTGTGAGGCCTGGAGCTGTCCAATTTGTGCAGTTATTTGTGAAGTCATTTGTTTGAACAGGTCCTCTAGTGAAGGTCCGGAAGGTGCAGAAGTGGTCACTTGAGGAGGATTCTGAGGTGCCATCGGTTGTTGTTGGGATGAGTTCCCATACCGAAGATTAGGATGATTCCTCCAGTTTGGATGGTACCTATTTGTGGAGAGGTCTGGAGTGCTGTACCGGTTCTGGTTATTGCCTTGATTATAGGGATGGACTGCATAAGCCTAAGACATATCAGTGACGAACTCTTCCTTCGGGATGGGGCATGCATCATACGGGTGCTCAGGAGAGTTGCACATGCTACACAACCTTGCAGGCTGAACCCTATCTATTGCCAATTGCCTTACAAAAGAAGTGAGCTCATCCATTCTATTTTCAAGGGCCTGGTTGGAAGAGGAACTATGGACCTCATGCACACCTCTTGTCTCAACAGAATTTCTCCTGGTAGTAAACTGCAGGGAATTCAGTGACATATTCTCAATGAGTTGCTTGGCAGCAGCTGGGGTCTTATCAACAAGTGCTCCCCCACTAGCAGCATCCAAAAGATTCCTATCCATCGGCAGTAACCCTTCATAAAAATACTGGATAAGAAGCTGTTCAGAAATCTGATGCTGGGGGCAACTGGATACCAAATGCTTGAACCTTTCCCAATATTCAGCTAACGACTCATTTCCTTGCCTGATGCCACATATTTCCTTCCTTATTGACGCAGCTCTGGAAGCAGGAAAATATCTCTCTAAGAAAACCCTCTTCAAATCATTCCAGGTGGTGATAGAGTTTGGTTCAAGATATAACATCCAATCCTTTGCAGCTCCCTGGAGTGAGAACGAAAAAGCTTTCAGCTTGATCCTATCCTCAGTTACTCCCTCTGATCTCGAGGTTGTGGAGCAGACAACTTGGAATTCCTTCAAGTGCTTGTGTGGATCCTCACCTGCAAGACCATTAAACTTTGGCAACAAGTTAATGAAACCAGATTTTAATTCAAAAGGAGTATCAGCACCAGGATATGCAATACACAAGCCATTGTAATTTACATCAGGGGCAGCAAGCTGTCTTAATGTCCTTTGGTCACCCATGTTTTCAAAAACAGTTTTAGAATTAGAATGACCACTAGTGCTGGCCCGAATTTCTCTACGGCGTGTGTGCAGTGTTCTTTCAATTTCAGGATCAAAATCACACAATTCAGGGAAATTAGACCTAGTAGCCAGACCAATTCAAAACAAAAATGAAAATAAAAGAAAGAAAAGAAAAATAAAATGTGAAGAATAACAAACAAGAGTCCCCGGCAACGGCGCCAATTTTTGGTCGCGCTGTCGCGCACGCGCCAAAAAGCGAGCGGTTTTTAAAACTGTAGTTTAGGGCGACAACTCGGATGTCGTCTCACAAGGACTCTTGAAGTGTTATTTATCACAAAAATCAGTTTTGGGGGGGGGGGGGGGGGGGGGGGTTGGATTGGAATGCAAATAAGAAACAAAGCAAAACAAAGCAATGAAAACAGAGCAGTTGAAAAGATTATCAAATAGCTAAAGACGATTAATCCATTGTTATCGATTTCCCAACTATCATAGGTTCATGCAAATTCCAAGCCCTAAGCAGATTCTAATCCCCTCCCGGTTGTAGCAACAATTTACAAGCGAAACCACTACTACAGATATATGTCCCTATTCCCGAATTAAGCAAACGGGGTTAAGCCCTTCGTGAACTAAGCGAACACGAAACGTACACATGCGAATTAAGCAAACGCGATTAATTATAGGAAAATAATATAACATAAAATAATTCAATACTACACAATATACTCCTGAATTAAGAACAAATAAATATATAGAATGTCATTGAAAAGTGAAAATCATACATAACAGTAGATACAAGAACCTCAAGTGTAGTGGAAATCGATTACAATAGATTAATCCTAGAAAATTAGTTCTCCATGGAAAAAAGAAAACACACAGACAAATGTAAAAACAATGGAGAAGCCAAAAGTTCTTCCTAATCTGCCCAGACAGCTATTTATAACATTCAAGAATTGTGCCAATTCGCGAGGCGAACCTTCTCTCGCGAGGCGAATGTTATGAAGAGTCAGAAACCTTTGGCATTCTCGTGAGGCGAAGAACGGCTCGCGGGGCGAAGAATTGAAGAGTCTTCTTATTACGCCCGTTATGAACATCAGGGGCCAACCGTGATGCTTTCTGACTTCCATAATCGCGAGGCGAAGAAGTTATTCGCGAGGCGACCCCGAGAACTTGCATATTTCTGGAACAGTCATCCTTCAGGGTCGCGAGGCGAGGTGCTGTTCGCGGGGCGAACCAGAGAGGATGACTTTTTTACTGTTCTGGTGGCTTTCAGGTTCGTGAGGCGAGAAGACTCTCGCGAGGCGAATCCCCTGTTTCTTTATTCCCTCAACTTCTACTTAACCTGAAAACAACAAAATAGCCATAAGTGCTTTATTTGACTCAAAACTGGCTAAATTAACCTAAAACTACTTTAGAGACTCAAAACCTTGCTTGAGGACAATCTAATCTAATTCGGGTGAAAATAGGATAAAATTTGCACAAAACCCTGGTCATACTAGCCATAAAACTATATGAGCCAGAGGCTTATCATTCTTCTAATTAACTGTGTGATACCTAAAACTGGTTCTAGGGATCATGTGAGTAAGATAGAAAAATTTACTATCTACCACTTAGTCCAAAGAATCAAGATAGATATCATAGATTTAATTTTTGGACACATGCTGAAAATTGTTAAAGGGAAGTGCAAGGGTGGATATCCCTATGGCATGCTTCTGACAAGAATCTTCAGAGCCAACTCTGTGAACAACATGTCACAAGCTTTTCATACTGATCTCCGCATAAAGACAACTTCAAAGACCGTGTCTTTGATGAAAATTCAACTTCAACCAATTGCAGAATCTTCAACTGTTGAAGCATCTTCCTCTACTGCACCTGCTAGTGAAAGACTGAGCATTCCAGTAGTTAAGGCTGAACCTTTGAGGAACCTGTTGAAGAAGAAAGGTCTCTACTTCAAAGGAAGAAGAGGAAAGTTACTCTCTCAATAGTTGAAGCTTCTATGTTTCAAGATGGTGCTGATGTCTCTCAGGTTGTTGAGCCTATTGCTGAATCCTCTGAGCAAGTTGTTGCTTCTACTCCTACTGCACCCAGTTTAACAAAAGTCTTCAAGAGGAAGAGAGCAGTGCAAGCTGAGGGGGAGTCTCAATCAGAAGAGACAGTGATCCATAAAAAAAAAAGAGGACCACTGTGACAAGAAGGAAATTGGTATTACCTTCTACTCCATCACCATCACCCCCACCTCAAAGAGAATCCTCATTTCAACCTCAACCAACAGCCACAACCATCATCACCATTGCCATTGTCTCTACAAAGAGCACCAACACTACCACTACAAAGAACACCATCACCTCAACCACAACAAAACACCCCTACTCCACCTTCTTCACCAAAAATTCCAACTCCTTCACACACATCACCCATCCATCACTCTTCTAAACCTAATCCTACCATATCAGAAACTCACATGTCTGATACTTCCACACCACAAACATCTCACCATTCTGACATTCTTCTCATTAAGGATGTCAATGACTTTGATTATTTTGACAATCCCACTTCTCCACCTTCACCCAAAATACAAGCCCCTGATTACATCAGAAACCAGAACCAAGTCCCTCTGAGAATAATCTTTCCATATTTATTCTCTAAAACAAGACACAACCCACTCCCTTTAGCCACTTTACCTCCATATCACCTATCTTCCAGAACCACTCCCTTCTCTATCACAGATGAGTCTTGCTAAAATTTTCTCAACATCAAAGACTTGGATGTCATTGCTTCACTTGAAGGTGAAAGGCGACTTGTTAAGCTTGCCGGAAAACAAAAACCGATAAACAAATGGCTCTTCAATCCTCATATCTTCATGAGACCCTCACTGAGCTCAAAGTAATGCTTGACTCCATGGCCTTGAAAGGAAAGCAAAAGGTCATTGACTTGCCTGGAGATCAACAATTATGTTTGATCAAGCTCAATGACAACAAGTGCAAATCCAAACTGAGGTTGTTCACCACAGCGACCCATCACAAGTTTTTAAAAGTCAGAGACATCTACTAGAGACGTGGCTCTAGCTCTGGAGTATCTGAAGAAGACAAGAAAACAATTCTAACCAGAGGTAGCCAAGCCTATGCTCTCTATCCTTTTTCCTCTTCAATTTTTACAATCAATGTTTTTCCAGACTCTCAGCCTGAGGACCACATTATCATTGAAGAATTACCTCCTACTCCTCCTTCTAATCCACCTCATCCATCGCATCTGCAACTGCAATGGCTACAACAGATTCTACTACTGTAGTTGCTTATGATCCTGCTGCCCATCAGAGGCTAGATGAAATGTCTTCAAGTTTGCAGACTGTCATTCAAAGACAAGATGAAGCAATTGCTCAGCAAGCTGTATTTCAAGCTCAGATGTCAGCTCAGCAGCAAGCAATGCAGAAGATGATGTAAGCTTTCTTCAAAAGCCAATGAGGCCCTAGTTCTTAGATCTTAGGACTTGGTCTGTTTTATTTTCACTTGAGTCATGTAATGTACTAGTCAATGATGTCTATCACTTGTAACACTTCTGACTCTGATTATATGAAATGAATTGTTTTTTGGCATTGCTTTTGGCTATCTGTCTTAATATATCTGTCTTACTTACTTTTTGATTGATGCCAAAAGGGGGAGGAAAATAGAAAATATAATAGAAAAAAAAGAAAATTAGTTCTGACTTTGTGTTTTTCTGTTTCAAAAGTTATGGTTGCTCTGATACAATTTGCTCTAAATATTTGTTTATCTGATGCATAAACTAAGGGGGAGCATTAAAAATTATATCTTCTAAAATTTCTCTTATTGCCTTTTGGTATTCAATAAAATCAGAAAAATTATTTGTCATCATCAAAAAGGGGGAGAACGTTGAGACCTCATAAGTCTGAAACACATTCAATGTGTAAATTCTCTAAGTTTTGATGATTCCAAATAGATTAAGTATGGTAATATTGAACCTTATGAAATTACTGACAAATCTGATACGTGTGCAGAAAATTAGATTTAAGGTCACTCATCTACTTTCTGACTCGTTTGATTTTCAGTAGAGGTCAGTTTATAAGACCTGTCTGAAAACCACTCGGCTGCTTTTAGTCAAAGACCAAGTCAACGTGCTATCGAGATCTGAGTTTACTTGATGATGTGCCAAGAAGCATCTGTCTGAAACAGACTCAGTTGATCACCCGTCTGACTTTTGGAATAAGATAGCACCCGTCTAGTTTTGGACTACATGATCACCCGTCTAGTTTTGGACTGCATGATCACCCGTCTAGTTTTGGACTGCATGATCACCCGTCTAGTTTTTGGACTGCTTGAGCACTCGTCTGATTTCTGATTACTTCTCACCCGTCTGATTTTCCAACTCTGGTATAATGCCAATTTATCAGAAATGAAGTCCAAGTTATCTTAAGGATAAAGAATAAAGAACGTTTGTTTTAAGGTTTTAAGGAATAAACACGCAATCTTCGTACCACAGCAGTAACCTTTTAGCTGTTTTAGTACAATGTAAAAGTGCTTTCTGGAAAGCGAACTGATTGTTGCACTAAAAGAGGAAAGCTCTCTGCTGTAAGTACAAGAAGCCGGCTGCTGCCTACTCTGATATAACAGCTGATTCAGATTAAAATGTACTCTTGGACAACCTTGCAAAGCTAAACGTTCCCAAGCATTTAATGTTTATACAAAACAACTCTTTAGCATTAATGGTATCTTAGAAGCTCAAATCAAAAGAACACATTTTCTGAAGCTGTGTCTAAACGGGTCTCTTGATTGAAGCCTTTAAATAGATCAAACAATGAAGATGAAAACAAGAAGTTGAATATCATTAAGAACAATGTGCATAAGCATTTACTCTCCTCGTTAACTTCTACATTCTTTCATTGAATACACCTTCAATCATTTGATATTAATTCGCAGTCTTTCACACTTCATATTTATTCCACTCCTTGTGTGTGATCTAAAAGACTTGCAAATTGTATTAATTACACAAAACCTTTATATTCCTTGTGTGTCGAGCCTGAAGAGGCTAGGTGTGCAAAGAATACTTGTACTATAATTTACTCAGTTATAGTGGAAACTCGGTGCTGCCAAGAAACTGGACGTAGCCCTGTGGATTTTGGGGTGAACCAGTATAAAACTCTTGAGTGATATTCCTCTTCCCTTATCTCTTTATTTTTCTTAAGTATTATTCTGTTCAAGCTTTTAACTTGGGGAGTTAATATTGTGAATATCAAACTCTGTTTTACTCTTCTTTGTTTGCTTGCGTATTCTGTCTGAATATTAGAAGTATCACTCGTCTGATTTTCTCTAATATAAGTTCTGCTTATTGTGCCTGCGAAAATCTTTTTAAGTAACCAAAAAATTGTAAACACAATTCAACCCCCCTTCTTGTGTTAACTATGGTTATTTCAGAGATAGGGTTTGGAATGATAAGATTGAGGTCACGGGTTCAACTCCCCCCACTAGCATAATAAATACTAACAGTCTAACATTTGTCTATAAAAAAAAAAGCTTCTTAAGTTTGCTTCAACAAGAAGATAGCACAACTGCAATCAATTTAATCTAATACATGTCATGCTGTTTTAAAAAGGATTTGATTGGTATACATTGACAAATGACAATGTAAAGTTTTTTTTTTACACTGTCAACCAATTAGAAATTGACACATCGTTACAAAAGTTTGATTCTTATCATAACAACCTTAAAAGTCATCAATTCCATGATTTCTGATTGGTTGTCAGTTTAGAAATCTTTACACTGACATTGCATACAAACTAAACTCTTTTAAAAATACTTATGACACATTTTTTATAGGATTTAATTGATATACACTGACAATGTAAAGGTTTTTTACACTGTCAATCAATCAGAAATTGATAAATCATTAAAAATCTTTGACTCTTATCCTAACAACCTTAAAAGTCATTCAAACCATGATTTCTGATTGGTTGACAGTATAAAAAACTTTACACTGACAGTGTACAACAATAAACTATTTTTTATATACAATTATGACACATTTGTTTAAAAATTATTTTGTAAAATTTTGTGTGCGAGACCGATTTGAATATTTGGGTTCCGTGGAGTTGCTTCCTATGTTTGGTTCGACAGGGAGATATCACAACTGCAATCAGTTTAGTTTAATACATGCCATAATATTTTTCAAATTTCTTAGGACTCATTTCTTTAAAAATTATGATATGTGATTTATTTTTTGTGTAAAAAATTATGAAAGTAAGGCCAATTAGATTCCACGTTTGGGTTCTGAGGAGTTTCTTCCTATGTTTGGATCGTCAAGGAGATAGCAAAGTTGTAATCAGTTTAATCTAATACATGTAACAATATCTTTAAGATTTCTTAAGACTCGTTTCTTTAAAAGTTCTATTTTGTGATACTTTGAATTCGTGTCATTACAAATTGTTTTATTTCAGTTGTAATAACAAAATGTTTCAAATCTATGATATTTCGATTGTAGTTAAATATTTAATTGTTGCTCTTTTGAATTTTATCTTTTAAAATATATATATATATATTTCTTTTAACATATCAATTTTATATTTTAACCAAATTACATATAGCTTTAATTGATGTTTTAGTTGTTGCCATTGTTGATGACACCGAGAAACCGGTATCTATGTTGTCCAAGGTTCATATTGAGGCTATAAATGGAATATGCAGTTGATATGTTGTAGAGACTGCAAACTCTTTACTGACATTTTATTTTTATCTGCGAAATTTGTATTTAATTTCATAGTTACAAGTTTGTTTATAAATTTCACAAGTGTATGTTGTAAAACTTATGAAAAGCAGTGTATCATTCATGCTTCTATTTTTTTTTTTTTTCAAATTTAACATAACCATGTATTGTCTAAAAATAATATGAAATTATATCGATGGGGAATATTTCACCCGTGCATCGTACGGGTCCATCGTCTAGTGCTAGTAAAGGGAATAAGCATTTTCAGAGAAACACTGGCTTTTGTTATAAATAATTTTTAGAGTATTCTGGATGTCTTCAAGAGGTGAGTAAAAATACATTTTACGAACTCTTTCCATGGTATAAGTGTTTGTTTGTGTGGGCAAGGGTTTATCTTATGGTTTTGGGAACTTTCAATTAAAATGAGGCATGTTATTATTAACCTATTTTCTAAAATTGAGGGTTTTCAATTAAGACGAAAGATGATTACACTGACTATTTACTCTTGTAATTGATGATATGAAATACATGATTGGTATTTGTATTGGTTGATTGATATGGTTGTTGATGTATATTATGCCTTGTGTTTATGATTGCTATATTGTACTTAATAATTTACGTGATAACTTGATATTTTTTAATTGGTATTTATGAGTTGATTATATGATGATATAGAATTGTAATTGTTATATACTTTGAAAAGTCTGTCAATTGTGATTGATGGTTTTATGCTTTGGAATATGGATGAATGGGTATATGCAAGATGTGTGGAATTTGTTGATATGCCACCTAAGTTGGGGGCAATGGCTTGTAACATCACCACTTAGTGGGATGTCAAAGATGAGTATATGGGGCAAGGAATCCATTTTATGAACGAGGCTCTCGTGTCACCGTTAATGGGATTCTCGAGTCACCATAGGGGCAATGAATCAATTCTAGGACGAGGTTCCCGAGGCACCGTAAAGTGGGTCAAGGAATCAATTCTAGAACGAGGTTCCTAAGTCACGGTAGGGGCAAGGAATCAATTCTAGAACGAGGCACCATAAAGAGGGGTCAAGGAATCAATTCTAGAACGAGGTTCTCAAGTCACCGATTCGGACAAGAAACCAACACAGAATGGGGTTTCCGAGACACTTGAATAATGATGTTATTGTTGTGATGCGTGGTTCACTTTAATTATTGCACATGTGATATTTGATTATGTCTTTGAGTTTCCTAAATGACTGTCGTATTTAAAAGTATTTTTTATATATTATTTTGGAAAATTAACGAATACCATGGATAGTTTTTCCGGTTACCGCGCCGGCTGAGAACGACACTATTTTCGAAATATTTTATAATTGTATTGTTGTTCACTGGGATTTTATATCTCATTATAATAGTTGTTTTCAGAACCTGGGATATCGCTGTTGAGGACCCAGAGATCTGAAGAGTTACCTTTTATTAGCTAGCTAGTTGGTTAGTAATGCCTTGAGACCTAATTATAAGTAAAAAAAACTAAATTCACACTTATTAAGAAAGTTGGTTAAGTTAGTTTAATTATCTTGATTTGTGTAAAAAAAAAAAGAGTTACTTGTCTAGGGAATATACATTGCTCCTGGAAAAGTTAATGGAGAATTGGTTTGATTAGTTAATTTTCTTGATTTTTGCAATACTAACATTTAATAGTGTTGACTTAATTGATTTTTGCTTATATTTGAGTCCAAAGAATGTAGCTACATTTTTTGCTTATATTTAGGTCCGAAGGTAGTACCATAGTTGAGAGTATCATGCAGACAACGTCTATTGGTTTACGTATTATTTTCTCAGATTGTAATTAGAGGTCCGGTTTCAAGACTTTTGTTTTTATTTTATTTATTCGAACGTATGCATTTATATTTATTTTTATTACTTGGATACTTTATTACTATTTCATTTAATATGAGATATTTTCAAACTTAATCATTTGAGAAAATTTTTATGACATGTATGTTTGAATTAAATATTTTAAAGGATTTTTATTGATTTTTTCTTGGGTTACTAATGTAACGAATGACATTACAGACAAACATTTTCATTGGCGGGGGAGAGCCACGACTCACCCTAATATTTTTTTTTGTAAGTAAAAAAATTATATTTGATATTTTTAAAATAATTTATGTAACATATGTCATATGCAAAGTTCACGAAGACACAAATTATCATATATTTTATTTTATCAAATATTATTATTAGACCATGTTGATTTAAAAATAATCAAATAATTAAACAACTCTAAAAAAAATATTATTTTCAACTTAACACCATGATGGCTCGTTACTTACAAGTATTTTTTCCTCTTGCGAGGATATGCACCATTGCAAGACGAGGAAACACTAGCTAGGATTTCACGTATTGAATGTTTACCCACTTTACATATTTTCGTGATAAAATTATGCATACTTAATTATGAATTTTAAGTGGCTCCCCCAAAATTGTTGTTCAAGATCCGCCACTGAGAGGGGAGACCCCATTAAAGGTGACCAGCCAAGTTTCCCTACGGTGATTACTCATCGGCGAATCCGGTAGATACTCCACACATATATCATGGTAAAAAAAAAAACTCGAATTTTGTTTTGGGCCTCTAGTACTAATTGTTTTAGGCCACGATAAAAGGATTATGTAAAAACTTGAATGGTGTGTTTGGATGAGACATTTGGAGATGGTAAAGTATTTTAAGAGGGTAATCAAAATACTTCAATCTAAAATATTTTGTTTGGGTATTAAATATGAATGATTTTAGAAATCAAGGGATTTTATGAGGGTATTTGGTTTAAGTTAAATTTGAGGAATTTGAAATACCACATAAAGAAGTGGTATTTTGAAGTTTCCTCTCCGTACTCATGTGCCACCCACTATCGACGCCGGCCCCCGGACCCGACCACCTGGCCCCTGGATCAATCAGCCCCGACGTCTTTGAGGTAATTAAATTGCTTTATCCAAACAAAAAAAAATTTGAAACACAAGGTATTTGAATTACTCTATCCAAATAAAGTATTTTCAAAATAAAAGTAATTCAATTGAATAGCAATTCAATTGTCTTGTATTTCAATTTCCTTGGAATTTTAAAATACCTCAGCCAAATACACACCAATATTATTATTGAGAAAATTCTATTATAAGTTATCTATTTATACTTTTTAGTATTCAGTTAGAATTTTAGTTTTTTATTGTATGAAGTTATGATACGAGATGTATCACCACGAAATTGGTAGTGCCAACAACCCCATCTGCGTCATTGATTATGGCACTCTTTTTTTAAAAGTGAGTGGATAGTTGATAAGCTATTCGCTAGTGAATTAGTTAGTGTATTGAATTTGAAGTGTTTGATAAAATTAATTATTTGATTAGATGATAAATATAAAATGATATAAAGGATATGTTTATATTTTTTTTATATAAATTATATATATATATATATCATTTATTTTAAAATAATTATCACTTTTAACACTTTAATTTATTTTAAATTGTTTATCATTTAAAAAAGATTTAATTGCAGTTTTGGTCCCTTTATTGTTGGTCATGTGCAATTTTGGCCCCTAAAGTTTTTTTTGTTCATACTTTGTCCCTCTATTTTTTAATGTTGCAAATTCGGTCCCTTGTCAAATGTTTGTCAATTTTTTTAATGATCGACATAAAGGAATCACTCCTCTAAGCACACGAAACTTCTGGTTGAGGTTCTTCCTCCTATGTCTCTCCGATTCAATATGACTTAATGGTTCCTCTCTTCTTTTTACTTGTTTTGTCTCTCATTTTCGGGACCTGTCATGACCCAAATTTTGTAGCCATGACCGGCTGAAAGGGAAAGCTTTATTTTTCCCCTTCGCAGCCTCACAAGTATACATAAATTCGTCTCATCCAAAGTAAAAGATTATATTCATTACTTAATACATTATAGTAACTAACAACACCAATAATTACAAAGACCTTCTTTAATAAATAAATAACAAAAAACTAAGGGTACAACCTAGCTATCCGCATGGCATCCAAGACTTCTGACAACTTCACAAATACTTGCAGCTGAAATGTTAAACGTGGGGTGAGTCCACTTACTCGATGAGGGAGTTCTCCCAAACACATGCAGACATGCAAGCTAAGAATAAAATAATAGCACACTCTCACACAAGCACACACTCATATTCATGCATAATCCACATCAATAATACATAGCAACATTCATATAGTAAACACGACTCCAAAAATACATCTCATCCATTCCTAGAGTAGTCGTGGAATGCCTTACACTTCATTTAATTCTCATATCTCAAGTCCCTCACAAAGGATCCATATATTTCTCAAGTGTATATATTATATATCATACTAACATCGAGTCTTTGGGTATCCTAGGAGGTGGGTTCTATGAGGACCTCCTGTCCCGACGGTTTTAATTTTGTACCCCGGAGATACCGTACCCTCCGGCCAATATCAACATCCCTCCTCAACGTCCGGGGTATCTAATAGGGTCCCCTTATCCCCGATGGTGATATTTATATATCGGAGCATTCCGCTCCTCGGTCGGTCTACCCAAAGATTCGCATCTAATACTTGACAATCCATTCCACTAAGTACTTCTCTTAAGTTTCAATCACATGTATAATCATCATCGCATCAATAAACATACACAATCAAACTCACATAAAACATTTCATCATAACTTACATGTTATCATGTTAACATAACCAAGATCTAAACAACGGTATTGTCTAAGGTGCACCACCCAAATGATAAAATCTGAACCATCCAAATTACCACTCGTGTTTTTGACTTTTCAAACATATATAAAAGGTTAAGACTAACATGAAACACCAACATAAATGGTACATGATGTACATCCATTTTTAACCCAAATGTCCTGTTAAATTTTCTATATTTTTAATTTTTAAATTGTATTCCTACCCTTTCCTTTCACCACCACCACCTCCCTACCCCACTTATTTGTCACCTCACCTACAACCACCACTGGCCAGAGAACCACCGCCGCTGCTGCCACTGTCGTCTCAAGCTTCGCAACCCAGATCTAGTGAAGGAACGTACAGCATCGTTTAGAAGGCTCAAGCTCTGCAACCCAGATCTTCTGTGCAGTACGAGAAGGTCGAGAAGATAGGTGAAGGGACGATTGTGTGTTTGGAGACATGTACAGCGTGAAGCAATTCTCAGTGCTTTCCCCATGCCCCTCGACATTTTCCTCCTCAGACCCTGCGGATCCAACCACCTTAGCCACGGGACACACAACAACCAACCCCTTTACCAGAATATCGGAAAACTAAACCCCGGCTATAAAGAGGTGACTCCAAACTTCACTCTGCACTCCAACTCTAATTATGTGTTTCTCCTTATTGTCAAAAAATATATATATATATGTGTTTCTCCTTATCTTATATGTAAAAAAAATTGTGAAGTTAATTGGTTCTGGGATGTTGAATTGCAATTTGCAGGGCTTTCCTTGGAAGCGGGACACACAACAAAATGTCATAGGTTCCTTCACCAGATTTGGGTTGCGAAGCTTGAGACGGCAGCGGTGGTTCTCCGACCAGTGGTGGTTATGGGTGAGGTGGCAGATGAATGGAGTTAGGGATGTGGTGGTGGTGACAGGGAAGGGTAGGAATATAATTTAAAAATTTAAAAAAAAAATATAGAAAATAATTATATTTCTCGTAAAATCTGGTCATTTGGGTTAAAAATGGTGGTACATCGTGTACCTATCTATCTTAGGTGTTTCATGTTTGTCTTGACTCTTTATATATGGTTGAAAAGTCAAAATTCAAAGTGGTAATTTGGATGATCTAAATTTTGTCACTTAGGTAGTATATCACTGCATCACTTTGGAGACAACTCCGCTAAACAACATAAAATATCATAGTGTCTAATATCATATTCATAATTCAATAAACACATATCCAACTTGAACATTCCAATCGAGTCATCACATACATCAATTAATACTTAATATATTCCCTTATAGTAAAAGATTCATATTTACCATTCACTAATAATACTATAAACTCATTCTAAGTCCAAATATAACAATATCCAAAATTAATTCCAATATCATGGAAACAAATCACGAAAAATATAGTCTAAGATTCAACTATTACCAAGTCTACTGCAAGACAATGTTATCAGCAAGTCATAAACCAACTTCAAACAAAAATTGGGAATATTATAGAGGTTCATAAATTCTAAAAATTTGACCACAACAAGACATACATGACTACTTTCAAATGAAAATAGTTTCACATAAAAAAAAGGTCTATAACTTCATATATAAATTTTGAAGTAAAAATTGTATGAGTACATCCGAGATAAACAATACTCTATTTTTCAGGTTAAACTATTTCCTCCTCAGGCCTCCTTAAATCACGGAATTTTATCACAACATACTTTAATATTTCAGTTTTCATATGAAACAAGTTTCATCTCAATACAAGTTTTATAACTCAAGATATAATTTTAAAAATGTGGGCTGTCAGGATCGAGCGACAGTAGCCCTGTTTTAAAAAAACAATTGATAGCATCTTAGATTTTCAAAATTCATAAAATTTATACACCATGTACCTATGTGTGTTAGCTTTCAAACGAAATCAATTTCATCTCAATTTGATATCTACAACTCTAGTTACAATTTTTTGAATACAAGTATGTCATGATTCAGACCCAAAACCGAGATACCCTTAAGAAAATATCAAACGTCAAGCTCTAACAATGGAGTTTCCTCACTCTTAATTTCTAGGGTTCAACCAAACATGTATAACAACTCACCAAACATCATTATTTCAACCATTACCAATCCATTTCATAATAAATCACAAATCCCTCACCTTAAAGCAAGCATGAACTTGTTGTCTTGAAGCATAACGAAAATTGAAGCATAACGAATACTAAGTTCTCTCTTTAGGGTTTTCAACAAAAAAAGATGTGACTGAAGAGGAAAGTGGGTGATAACCTCTTGTAACTTAACCTTGGGCCAAAGGGTGGGTTAAGCCCACAAACCCATCAAAAGCACTAATGTCATAAATTAAATTAGTAGACTTATGCTAGATTTAAAACTATCCTATTTATGTCATACATTATTTATCTTGTTTATTAAAACACATAAAACTCTAAAGTTAAAATTATTATATAATGTGTTTATTATAATCATATTTTATAAAAACAAAAACAAAATCAATCAAACTATACATTAAAAAAATTATTGCATAAATTTATTAAAGACACTTTTTTTTGTATTAGAAAAAAAAAGCAGGTATTACAGGACCTTTTTTGGATCCACTGTACGATCATTTACCACAAAAGCTCAACAATAGGTTCCATACGTTTAGAGCAGTGGTTCCTCTCTGTTAATCATTGAAAAATTGACGGATATTTGACAAAAAGGACCAAATTTGAAACACTAAAAAAATAGGGGGACCAAATGTACACGAAAAAAACTTTAGGGACCAAAATCGCACATGACCAGTAGTAGAGGGACTAAAAGTATAATTAAGCCTCTAAAAAATTAAATTATTAATCATTTTTATCATTCTTAATTTAGTTTTAATCATTTTAATAAAAAATGGAATAATAAAAATACAATTATATACTGATATGATTTGTATATAAATTTTATTTTTTAAAGATAAAAAAATATATTCTATTTTTTATCTTAAATATAAATCTAAGTGTTGAAATTATTTTTGTTTATATATTATGTTAAATGATTAGTATTTTTATTTTATTAGTTAAGGATAAGTGAGGAATTTAATTAAGATAGTAGGAATAAAAATAAAAGAAAAAATGATAAGCTGTACGTTATAAGCTCAAACGCTACTTCAAGTAGCGTCTGAAAAAAATACTATACGCTAGTAAAAAAAACGTTATACTCTAATTTTAAAAATGATAACCAAACGGGACTACTTTTCCATCCGCTATACGTCAACGGATTTGTCAAACAAAAAACACACTGTGTGAACATAAGTTCTATACACTTTTTTTTATGTCAAAAAAAAAAAGTTCTATACACTTTATGGTGTTTTTTTTTTTTTTTGGGATAAGCACTTTATGCTGGGTTGATGTTGTTGGTTTAGTATAACTAAACTAAGCTTTGATCTAACATTAGACTATGTCTTGCTCCATGAATATCCACATGTACGAGAATTGGAGTATTGATATATATTCGCTTGAGGATTGGCCATTGCATTGATCACTTCTATGATACAAAAGTATTCTTTCGGGTTTTGAATTCGATGGTAATGCTACGATATCTAATTTTTGTTTGGTGCTCTAAATTCACATGCTAGTGTTTTTAGAAGTACTGAACCAAAAACTTACACCTAAATCTCTCTCCACTCTTTCTATAAAAAAAAATTATATGCACTAGAATTGTTGTGGTTAAAGCACTGAAACACACACGAGAACAAGATCACATTAATAGGCAACATAAACAGAATTGAAAACAGAATCACAGAACAAGAAAATTATAAAGCAGAAAGAGAAAAGAAAGATCAACACCAAGAAATAACGTGGTTCAGCCGATGGGGCCTACGTCCACGGGAAGAGAGCAAAGTCTTCACTATGATTGAAAGAGTTACAAGATCAAGCTTCAAACATCACAAGAATTCTACACTAGGCCCTTGAATTCACTGCTGAGACACAGTCACAAGCTCCCTAGTTCTACCACTCTTGTTCTCACCAAAACTCCTTGATCTAGGCCTAACTCTTTATGATTAGAGATAAAGGAAAGATTACACAGTTGAATACAAAATCACACACTCTAATCCTACCATACACATGTATATATATAGATAGGAAATGAGCTTTAGCTGCCAAGTTTCATTCTCCAGGCCATAACATAATTCTATTTGTGCACCAACTAAAAAAACTGTTTTTGCCGCCAAGGAGCATTTTGCTTGTAACTGAATTTGTTTTTGAGACATTATCAACAAATCTCCACCTTGTCTCTAAAACCCTTCAATCATGGTTCCAGCTTTGCTCTCTTGCCTGACCTTATGTTTCTGAAAAACTGATCAAGTCCAAGCTATGCTTGCACTTGGTTAGAGGTAGGGACTTGGTTAAGGCATCTGCTGGATTATCTTCTGTTGAAACCTTGTCAACAGCAATCTCCTTTGCCTCAATTGCATCTCTGATGAAATGTAATTTAATGTCAATGTGTTTGGATTTGTCATGGTAAACCTGATGTTTGGATAAGTGAATGGCACTTTGGCTGTCACTATAAATTGTAACACAGTTTTGTGGAACTCCAAGTTCACCAATAATCCCTTTTAGCCACATTGCTTCTTTGACTCCTTCAGTAAGGGCTATGAACTCTGCTTGTGTTGTTGATAAAGCTACCACTGACTGCAGAACTGATTTCCAACATATAGCAGTTCCAAACATGGTAAAAACATAGCCAGACAGTGACTTTCGGTTATCAACATTTCCAGCATAGTCTGAATCCACATAACCTGTGATGGCATCTTGAGCATGATGGTGTCTTTTAAATAGTAGACCAGATTTTTGGGAGCCATTTAGGTATCTTAGTATCCACTTCATTGCTTGCCAATGAGGTAAACCAGGATCAACCATAAATCTGCTCATCACATTTACTGCATAAGCTAAGTATGGCCTGCAACACACCATTCCATACATGATACTTCCAACAGCATTCGCATATGGAATTACTGCCAATTTATGCCTTTCTTTTTCTGAGGTTGGCCCTTGCTTTGTTGAGAGTTTATCAAGTTGTCCTAGAGGTGTTCCAACTGGTTTTGATTCATGCATTCTAAACCTTCTTACCACCTTCTGTATGTAGCCTTGCTGAGACAGAAAAAGCTCTCCAGATTTCCTGTTTCTGCATATATCCATTCCAAGGATCCTCTTGGCTTCTCCAAGCTCCTTCATATCAAATTCTGATTTCAGCTCAGCCTTGATCCTTTGAATTTCAGACTTCTTAGATCCTGCAAGAAGAATGTCATCAACATATAACAATAGATATATAATCACTTCAGCATTTTCCTTTAGGAAATACACACAACTGTCATAGTTGCATATTTGGAAACCAATCTGCATCATGAAACTGTCAAATCTTTTATTCCATTGCCTATGACTTTGCTTAAGACCATATAAGGACTTCTTTAATAGGCAGACCTTATTTTTGTCTTTAACAAAGCCCTCGGGTTGATGCATATAGATGGTTTCTTCTAAATTTCCATGAAGGAAAGCAGTCTTGACATCTAACTGTTCTAGTTCAAGATCAAATTGAGTGGTTAAAGCAAGGAGAATCCTTATTGAGCAATGTTTAACTACTGGTGAGAAGATCTCATTGTAGTCTATGCCCTCAACTTGAGAAAACCCTTTTGCCACAACCCTTGCTTTGAATCTAGTATTGTTGTTGCTTTGAGCATCTTCCTTTCTCTTGAAGATCCACTTGCAACCTACAATCCTTTGTCCTTTAGGTGGATCAACTAGAGTCCAGGTGTTGTTTTGTTCAAGAGATTTCATTTCCTCTTCCATTGCTTTCATCCATTCCTTCTTGTATCTGTCTTTGACTGCTTCAGTGAAGTTGTTAGGCTCACAATCTTGACCTTCTTCCCCTATGCTCAAGGCATAGCATATGAGGTCTGCTTGTGCATATCTCTTTGGAGGGACTATATTTCTCCTTGCTCTGTCTCTCACAAGATTGTAGTCACTTGTA
This sequence comes from Sophora flavescens, assembly GCA_030762895.1. Taxonomy (NCBI): domain Eukaryota; kingdom Viridiplantae; phylum Streptophyta; class Magnoliopsida; order Fabales; family Fabaceae; genus Sophora; species Sophora flavescens. The sequence continues at coordinate 77,670,302 of CM061063.1, forward strand.
GCTGGTTGGGATTGTTGTTGATCCTCAGGTTCTGTTTCATCTTGTGCTGCTACATTCTCCTTTCTTATTGGTGGCAGCTCCACCTCAAATTGAGAGGTCTCTGGAGCATTTGTTGGAGTGTCTGGCTTATCCTTTGACAGCATGGCCATTCTAGTCTCATCAAAGACTACATCTCTGCTGATTATACATTTTGGTTCTCCCGGATCTAGTCTCCACAGTTTGTAGCCTTTGACTCCAGTGGGATAACCAATGAACACACATCTTGTTGCTCTGGCAGCAAGCTTGTCTTGTTTAACATGTGGAAAGGCTAAAGCACCAAATATTCTCAGGTTGGAGTAGTCTGCAGGTTTGTCTCTCCAAATTTCTATAGGGGTTTTGAACCCTATAGCAGATGATGGACATCTATTGATGAGATACACTGCTGTTACAGCAGCATCACACCAGAAACTCTTTGGCAGACCAACACTCAATATCATGCATCTTACTCTTTCCAAAATTGTTCTATTCATTCTTTCGGCCAAGCCATTCTACTGTGGAGTACCTGCAACTGTTCTATGCCTTCTAATTCCTAGCTTCCTGCAAAAGTTGTTAAACTGCTCTGAAAGATATTCCAGGCCATTGTCAGTCCTTAAACACTTAAATTCGGTTCCAGTTTTAGTTTCTATTTCAGCATACCAGTTTTTAAATTTCTCAAAGGTTTCAGTCTTGTTCTTAAGTATATAAATCCATACTCTCCTAGAATAATCATCAATAATAGTCAGGAAGTAATAACCACCTCCATGAGTCATGATTCTAGCTGACCCCCATAAATCTGAGTGAGCATATTCAAATATGGATTTAGTGGTGTGTTGTGCAGTATTGAAACTAGCCCTATGAGCCTTGCCTAGAATGCAGTGATCACAGAAGTCTAATTTACCTATTTCATCATGGTTTAGGAGGTTCTGTTTTCATAATTCTTTTAGACCTTTCTCACTAACATGGCCAAGCCTCATGTGCCATAATCTGGTTTTATCTATAGGGATCTGACTAGCTACTGAGGCTTGGGCTATTACAGTAGATCCATCTAAGATATAGAGACCATTCCTTTTGATGCCTTTAATTATTACTTTGTTGTTCACAGAAACTTTAAGCATACCATGTTCAATGTTAGTTATGTGACGTAAGCTATCAAACATGCTTATGGAAAGTAAATTTCTCTTCAGTTCTGGTACATACCTGACCCCTGTGATTATGGTCTCTTGTCCATTATACATCTTCAATCTGATTGTGCCTAATCCCTGAACCTTGCAGGGCTTGTTGTTTCCCAGCAAGACAACTCCACCATCTTGAAGATTTAAAGACTCGAAATAGTCTTTTCTTGGACACATGTGATAGGTGCACCCAGAATCCAGCACCCAATCTTTTTCTGATGCTGAATTTGACAGCACTAAGGCTTCTGTAGATTCATACCCTGAGGACTCATAACCTGATGAGACAATTGCTGCATCACCAGATTGTTGGTCTATCTTTAAACCTTTATTCTTCCTCTCAGGGCATTCCCTTTTGAAATGACCCTTCTTGTGGCAGTGGAAACATTTGTACTTGGATCTATCTTGAATCCTTGACTTTGATATGTGCTTTCCTTGTTTTCCACTTCTCTTGTCATGTCTTCCTCTCATAACACTCAGGCTTTCTGCATTGCTTTCTGCTCTTGCTTCTCGTTTCTTTTGGAATTCTTTTGTCCTTATGGATGATTGTACCTCATCAAGAGTGATTGTTTGGTCTCTTCCAAACAAAATCGCATCCTTGAAGTGTTCATAGGAACTTGGCAATGCACTCAACAGAATCAGTGCCTTATCCTCATCATCCATCTGAACTTCAAGATTCTCAAGATCATCAAGAATCTTGTTATAGTCTGCAATCTGCTCTGCAACTGACTTGTCTTCACTCATCTTGAATGAGAAGAGTTGTTGCTTCAAGAATAGTCTATTTGCCACGGATTTGGTCATATACAAAGATTCCAGTTTCAGCCATAGAGCAGCTGCAGTAGGTTCTCTAGCTACTTCTCTTAAAGGTTTGTCTCCAAGGCACAGGATAATGATGCTTCTTGCCTTGTTTATGAGCTCCCTTTTCCCAGCAGTTGTGAGAGTGTTTGATAGAGCTGCCTCACCCTTGAGAGTGTCCCCAAGACCTTGTTGAACAAGCACTGCCTGCATCTTGACTCGCCATAATCCAAAATCGTTTGTGCCAGAGAACTTTTCAATGTCAAACTTTGTTGAACTCATGCTGAGATGCTTCTTCTTTCAGTTTTCAGTTTCTCCTTTTCCCCACAGACGGTGCCACTTGTTGTGGTTAAAGCACTGAAACACACACAAGAACAAGATCACAGTAATAGGCAACAGAAACAGAATTGAAAACAGAATCACAGAACAAGAAAATTATAAAGTAGAAAGAGAAAAGAAAGATCAACACCAAGAGATAACGTGGTTCAGCCGATGGGGCCTACGTCCACGGGAAGAGAGCAAAGTCTTCACTATGATTGAAAGAGTTACAAGATCAAGCTTCAAACTTCACAAGAATTTTACACTAGGCCCTTGAATTCCCTGCTGAGACACAGTCACAAGCTCCCTAGTTCTACCACTCTTGTTCTCACCAAAACTCCTTGATCTAGGCCTAACTCTTTATGATTAGAGATAAAGGAAAGATTACACAGTTGAATACAAAATCACACACTCTAATCCTACCATACACATGTATATATATAGATACGAAATGAGCTTTAGCTGCCAAGTTTCATTCTCCAGGCCATAACAGAATTCTGTTTGTGCACCAACTGAAAAAACTGTTTTTGCCGCCAAGGAGCATTTTGCTTGTAACTGAATTTTGCTTGTAACTGAATTTGTTTTTGAGACATTATCAACAAGAATGATAGAATCTTTCTTACAAGTATCTTATTGTTATAGCTTCTGCACTATCAAGGTGGTGTGTACTCTGCACTCGGCACAATATAACTAGGGCCAGAGAGCCCAATAGAGAATCCATAACAAAGAAGATACCAATAGAATAGAAGACGCGTGGAGACGAAGAAATTAACGGGAATGAGAGAAAGAGAATGAAAGGATACAAAGAAAACAAAGACGAGAATTGCACATGGCTATGGAAGGGTATGAGATTTCTGCTTTCGTGCACATAAAGAGACTAATTTACTTGCATTTCAAGCATATGATTTGCTTTATTTTATTTATTACCCTCTCATTAAAAAGAGAGCATCTATGCAGCTAAGTGGATTCTTGCTTTTCCTTTCTTTTTCCCAAGAATTCATATAATTGAAACTAAAATTTGATACATCTCATTTGATAATATAAACTGATCCACCGACTAATGAGCTTTAGTTCAATGGAATTTCTAAGCTCTATCGAAAAATAAAAACTGATATGCTCAACTGTACAAACACATATAGGACTATGCATTCTCTCTCTCTCTGCCCTACAAATATATGGAATAATTTTTTTTTACCCACAACAGCATATTTTTCAGCTGCTGCTGCAAAATACTAATTTGGTTTTTCTTTCTATGTAAGGGAAATATTTGTCTGATGCAATAAGTAAGTATCTAGAGTAACTGAGGGCGTGTTTGGATAAATAATTTAGTTAAGTGCTTATCATATGAGAGTTTATAATCTCGTATAAGCTCTTTTTTAACTAATTTCATAAGTTTGTGTGATGGGCATTTCTTTTTTTGGAAGGGGGATATTAAAGGGACGAGTATCTGCATCCAACTCAAGTATATATTCATCTGTGGGGTCATAATTAGCAACTTTAATGGCCATTAGTCCTTCATCCACACTGTTGTAACTAATTTTTATTAAACTAATTTAACATAATAGATAATACCAAAAGTGGGGAAAAAAAGGAGATAAAATTTCGTCTAATATTTTTATTGATTTAGACAAGCATTGATTGGTATACTTATTCTGGTACTGGTAGCAGTTAGAGGAACTGCTTAAAAGCTGAGTGAAGAAAATTAAAATAAAATAAAATAGTAGTAGTAACTGTAGTAATGCATATAAGTGGAGCAAAAGAATCAACAAATATGCTCTCACATCACATGTTTCAAGCTCTTTATATTAATCTAATACTCTCACTTAGCCTATAAATGGATGGTTGCATGAGCAGCTCTCTTCATTAGCAGTACTTCATCTCATCTCATCTCCAATGGAGTGTCTTATTCAACTCCTTCATCTTTTCTTTCTAGCTTCTCTTCTTATCTGCAGTACAGCAATTTCAAATGATCAAATTCCAAAGGTTTATACATATATGATATATCCCTCTTTTTTACTTTTTATCTCATTTTGTTATGGCAGAATCAGCCAATTAGCTTCTCTTATTTTCTGCAGCCTTATATTGTTTACATGGGAAATTCAGCACCAAACAGCATTGAGGTAGAAGGCCAAATACCTGAATCAGCTCATTTGGAGCTATTGTCATCAATTATTCCAAGGTGACAAACTTCAGCACCATCATCATTATCATCTAATTTACACCATGGACTTTTAAATATAATCATCATTGAAACCAATTTAACTGATGAAACTAACATTTTCTCAGAAGAGAGAGTGAAAGGATAGCTCTAATCCACCATTTCAGTCATGCCTTTAGTGGGTTCTCTGCCATGCTTAAAGAGAGTGAAGCTTCTGCACTGTCTGGTATTTGATCTTGTCTGCTAGCTCTTTTTCCTTTTGTCTGTTCCAAGTTCCTAACTTACATGATTCTTTGACTTTTCTACCGTTTTATTATGAAGGCATTGTCAATTTACAGATAACAAATTTAAACCTTTTAAAGAGAAATCATGAGGCATAGGGTCATGGCCCTTGCCTCCATTCTAGTTAGTATCTAAACAATAATACAATTCATATATTTTTATTGATAAATATTTTATTAAATGTTTCGGTAATAATTTGGCTAATTTTAAATATTTTCATTTTTTTTTTGAATTTAGAAAAAAGAAATTGATTTAAAATATCCATTTTTATAATGTGTCTTAAGAATCCAGAAAATTTCATTCGTAAATAATGTGTTTATTATCTTGAAAGGTGATATATTTAATTAATAATAAAAACGCATTTTTCTTAGATTTTTAAATGTTTTCCCGTGCCACACTTAATTATGATAATTAATTTAATTTCTCTTATATATTTTTATTTAAGGAGAGAGTCATAATAAGCCTTACATGTGAGAGGGGAGAGGGGATAAAAGAATGAAAAAGAGATGAATTGTATTACAAGGATTTAAATACATGCACTCGTCACTTCAAGGGAGGTGATATATTTTATTTTATATACACAACAGTTGCATTTTAATTACTAGTCAAATTTACTTCCAAAATTTTGTACTTTTCTATAAGTATTATATATAAGTAACTTGATGATATTTTTTTAAAGTGAATATGCACATACGAAAGACCTTATATCGTCCTTTTGAGACGGTTCAATTAGATAAGCTATGAAACATGAATCGTAAAAGCACATATTCAAATCTCCCGAATACATTCTCCTTTTCCTAATTTTTTCTCCCTCTTCCCCTATCCATACAAGACTTCTTATAAGCCTCCACCGAAAAAAAAAACTTATATCAAGATGTAACAATATTAAAACAGTAACTTTAATTAAATCGAGGGTATCAATCAAATAATTTTATAAAAATATTGGTGTTGTCCCCTTTGAGGTAACTATTGCTATGTTATTTGCAAACAGGTCGCGATGGTGTGGTGTCAGTGTTCCGAGATCCAATTCTTCAGTTGCATACAACGCGATCTTGGGATTTCTTGGAATCAGATTTGGGAACGAAGCGTCGTGGCACTCCTACATACCAACATTTATCAACTGATATCATCGTTGGTGTCATAGACACTGGTAAGAGATAACAAAAAAGAAATTAAAGGATTTTGTGTTTACAATTTTATATTTTAATAAAAAAAATATTTTTAAATCTTTAACAAATTCTTTAAAATAATTTATTAACGAAATCTAAAGTTAAAAAAAGCACATGTGTTTAAGAGTTGCTCTGTCGTACCAATTTAGGACAATGTGTGTCACAATCCTACACTCTATGTTCTAAATGGTCAATAAGACTTATCGTAGTATAAAAATAATTAACATAGTTTTGGGTTTTGAAAATTAGATTTGATATTTTGATATGCTTTTGTATCAGGTTTGGGTCACGCCTCAAGTAGTCCTCGGTTCAGTATCACACATTATTTTAAAACCCATTATATTTGTATTGATATTATTTAATTTTAAATATATCTTAATTCTGTTCTTTTACAATTGTATACCTTAACTATATAAATATCCCTTTAAAAAAAACTATATAAATATTCAATTTATAGTGAAGTTAATCCAATTCCAGTCTAATCATCTTAGAGTCATGAACGAACCGAGTTTAAACCCAATAAAATAACCTAATTAAAATATTAAATTAGATCCCAATCAAGTTAAACAGAATGAAAGCTCTTTTTTAATTTGGCTTTGTCTGAGTCCAATAATTAGGAGTTGCTACTTGCTTTTATTACTTTTTCAAATGTCTTTATTCTAACTGAGTTTTTATTTTATTGTGACTAATTCAAACCTTGCACTTTACATTAAAGAAAAAGAAAGGAAAAACACCGACTAAGTTTTGGAAGAGAATACATGAGTGTTTAGTGTTGGTTAATGTCACTATTAGTTTTATATCATCAAATATGAAAAATCATGTTTTTATTTAAAATATTTTTCCCATATCCTAAAGATCAGTAAAATATCGAATGCGCCTTGTACTTTAGAAAAATTAAAGAGATTCTTTTTATAGAGTTTAATGTAAAGTAAATATTGAGTTCCCATGAGACAACTCATTTAGTAGAGTTGGACAAATGTCAAATGTTAACTAGTATCATAAGAATTTTAACTAATTAATTACTAAAATTTTATTAAAACTTATTTTCTAAAGAGTTAAAGTTACAGCGTGAGCCACAAAGGCTTCATTAATATATTTTTTAGACAGGTTCATTAAAATTAGTTTGACATATAAACTTGGACACATAATAAACATCTCATCAAATATAGTAGGAGGAACCAATAACATGATACCACAAGGTATGGTCCAAGTGGCTAGCAGCTTAGACCTTTTAACCACATGTACAGGATTCGAATCCTTGTTAGAGGAATTGTCCCTTAACTGGTACTCTATATCCTCATGGGATTAGTCCTACGGTTATTGGTAATGGAGATATCCTGGGTTCCATCCCGGAAAAAAAAAAAAACAATAACATGATTTATCACTCTCACTACTGTTTTTATTTGGCGATTCACCACTCTTCCCTTGTGGTTGAGGCCAAATTGGCAGTTGCAGCATCAACATCTGTAGTATGTAATGGCAACTCATTGTGGCCCGCAACTAGCTGTTATGTTCACAAGCACAATAATTATTCAATCAAAATATCACTTTATGCATTAACCAAAAAAGTAAAATAAAAATAAAAATTAAATCCGTTTATGCCAATTGAAACCTTTATTTTAGGACCCAAAAAAAACCTTTATTTCATAACTTGCTGTATTATTTATGTCATATGGGTTTGCTTTAAGCAGTGTGTATTTTTTATGTACAAAGCAGAGGACCTGAGGCTGGCCTCTTAAATGCATACATCTCTAGTGATGCTTAATGTTGAGTTTAGAAAGTGAAAGTTAGAGAAAGAAAAGAAGTTATATCGTGTAAGTGTGTAAGTGTGTAACTGTAACCATTTCGTATCACCAGTCCTAACAAGTATTGATAACAAAGTGGGGCATGGGATAGCTGTTAGAGTGAGGTGAGAAATAACTAGCAGTTATCATTTTGGTTTAATTGTATTTTTCGTCCCTCAACTTTTTCAATTGTGCGATTTTGGTCCTTCAAAAATTTTATTTGCACATCTCATCCCTCAATTTTTGCAATTGTACAATTTTGGTCCCTCAAAAATTCAAGTGCACATTTAGTCCTCTAATTTATCGAATTGTGCAAAATTAGTCATTTCGTCCATGACTAGTCAATGTGCAATCAAATTTTTGAGGAACCAAAATCGCACAATTTTAAAAGTTGAGGGATGAAATATGCAATTAAAATTTTTGAGGGACCAAAATTGCACAGTTGATAAAATTGAGGGACCAAAAGTGCAATTAAAATTTTTGAGGGACCAAAATCGCACAATTGAAAAAATTGAGGGGCCAAAAGTGCAATTAAGCCTATAATTTTTAATTGTAGTTATGATTACATCATATTTAATATAATAGCAGAAAAATGTGGTTAATGTGACTGCAATTGCAAGCATATGATTGTGGAGAAATTAACCGTAACATTGCAGTCACTTTTAAACCTTTTAAGCATTGCATTCAATTTCCTGTAGCAAAACTACCTACAAAGTGGGGAAATCCTGAGGCACATGGAACTTCCCATTAGTGTGGCCACTCACCAGAAACCTCCCTTTCTCTCTTACAATTGAATGATTATTGACTAGTATGTAAGAGTGAAAACCCAACTCTTCATTTTGAACCCTCTTTAAAGCAATGTGGAACATTTCATAATATTAAAATGTAATCAGCTCCCTGGCTTCATGTGCTGTCACAATTTTTTAATACTTTCCTTACTGAAAAAGCCTTCATAAACTTCATCCCTTACTGATCCCTTAAGGATCCATAAATTATAAAGACCATACTGTAGAGATTGCATGTCACATATTATGAACAAATTGTTTGAATATTATTCAATTATGTCAAGCCTATGTCTATTCTTCATCAAGGGATATGGCCGGAGTCTCCAAGTTTCAGAGATGATGGTATAGGGCAGATTCCTTCAAGATGGAAAGGAGTATGCATGGAGGGTCATGATTTCAAGAAATCCAATTGCAATAGGTAAATGTTTCAAGAAAAAGCTCATATCTATTTATAAAATCTTTCAATTATCATATTTTGACACTGGCAAATTTGCAAATTTATTGCAGAAAATTGATAGGTGCAAGATACTACAATAACCAAGTTACATCAGGTAGCAACCAGACTCATACTGAGGGAGCCAAAGGTTCCCCAAGAGATTCTGTTGGACATGGGACTCACACTGCATCAATAGCAGCTGGTGCCCATGTCAACAATGCTAGTTATTATGGTTTAGCAAAAGGAACAGCAAGAGGTGGTTCACCTTCTGCTAGACTTGCTGCCTACAAAGCATGCTCAGAAGAAGGCTGCTCTGGTGCCACCATACTAAAGGCTATTGATGATGCAATTAGTGATGGAGTAGATATAATCTCAATCTCTATTGGACTTAGCTCAGTATTCCAATCAGACTTTTTAAATGATCCCATAGCCATTGGAGCATTTCATGCAGAACAAATGAGGGTCATGGTGGTATGCTCAGCTGGGAATGATGGTCCTGATCCTTACACAGTTGTGAACACAGCACCATGGATATTTACAGTTGCAGCTTCTAATATTGATAGGAACTTCCAATCAACTATTGTCCTTGGAAATGGGAAAAGTTTCCAAGTAGGTTTCTTGCTCTATGCTTCCAAGCCAAATAAAGTAAGGTAGAATTCTTAGCATGATTTCTTCTATAAGTACCAAAAACATTATTTTTTTCCTCCTTTGTTTATGCTGTCAGGGTACAGGCATTAACTTCTCAAACCTTACTCGTTCGAAGATGTATCCTCTTGTCTATGGGGAGGAAGTTGCTGCAAAATTTGCCCCAGCATCAGAAGCTAGGTACCTAATTGGGATTATTCATATCGTATTATTGTCATCCTTTTTAACCTTAAATAACTGAAAGTTCCACTTATCATTTCATGTCTCACAATTTTGCTTGTCATTTTCTTTTGCCTATAGCTTATGAATTCATTCGGTCAACTCAAAGTAGATATATTCAAATATAAACCAGTAGGCCATAACATTGATATATACCAGCAACACTGAAGCAATGGTTTTACACATTTTATATTAGGAGCACTAATACAGTAATACTAGTTAGCAGCATGCAGCTATAAGGCAGGCATTAAAGATTCTAATAACAAAGTATGTTAAACTTTTGCTGAAATGCAGGAACTGTTACCCTGGATCGCTAGATTACAACAAGATTGCAGGCAACATTGTTGTTTGTGTTAATGATGATCCGACCGTTTCAAGGCGAATCAAGAAGCTAGTTTTACAGGATGCAAGAGCCATGGGGATGATACTCATCGACGAGGACCACAGAGATGCTTCCTTTGATGCAGGTGTATTTCCCTTCTCACAGGTTGGCAATCTTGAAGGGTATCAGATCCTTAAGTACATAAACTCTACCAAGTAAGCATTATAAAACATAACAAATGTTCAATAGTGATCTAAAGCAGCTTTTCCCATGTTCTATGTGCAAACAAGACGGGCAAATAGTATGAAGTTAATTAAACAGATGACAGCTAATGTAAAATGCATGCTATACAGAAATAATTAAATAGATAAATATATTGTATATTGTATGTGGATTGGAAGAAGTTAAAAGATAACATGCTAGCTATATGCTCATTCTATGATGCCTCCATTGCAGGAACTCAACTGCAACAATTCTTCCAACATCAGAAGTTAATAGATTTAGGCCTTCTCCTACTGTTGCATCTTTCTCCTCCAGTGGTCCTTCTGGCCTCACAGAAAACATTCTCAAGGTAGTATTTCTCTCTATGCAGTTCATTTCTTCCAATGAACACAGAATTACATAAGCATCTTGAGAACAATGCACTTGATGTTTCTTTCACATTATGCCAAATCTGTTTCTCCAGCCGGATGTCATGGCTCCAGGCATTGGCATTTTAGCTGCCATGATTCCCAAAAGTGATGAACCTGGAAGTGTTCCAATTGGGAAAAAACCATCTATGTTTGGCATAAGATCTGGCACTTCTATGGCTTGCCCACATGTGACAGGTGCTGCAGCATTCATTAAATCAATACATGGAAGGTGGGGTCCTTCAATGATCAAATCAGCATTAATGACAACAGGTTCTATAGACCAACATTCTTTTGAATTCTTTTCACACTTTTTCTATTCTCAAACCAAAATTTGCATACCACTTTTATACGGATCAGTATCACTACATAATGCACAATGATCTCCACAAAATACAAGCTGATGATATGTTATTTGCACACTGATTGCTGATGTAAAAGTGATTGGCATGCAAATATATTTTTTCCTCTTTAAAGGATATATGAGAGAGAGAAATAGAAGTGATACTAAGCTTTTTGTTCTACTTCCATTTTTCAGCTACAACATACAATAACATGAGGAAGTCTGTGACCAACAGCACAAACTACTTTGCCAACCCACATGAAATGGGAGTTGGGGAAATTAATCCACTCAGAGCTCTCAACCCTGGTTTAGTCTTTGAAACAAATGTGGAAGACTATATCAGATTCCTTTGTTATTATGGCTATTCAAAGAAAAACATAAGGTCAATGTCTAAGACTAATGCCAATTGCCCAAGAAACTCCTCTGAAGATCTTATCTCCAACATCAATTACCCATCAATCTCCATAGAAAAACTCAAGAGGCAACAGAAAGCAAAAGTAATCACAAGAACAGTTACCAATGTGGGACCCCTTAATGCCACATATACGGCAAAGGTGCGTACTCCTGATGGATTGGTTGTCAAGGTCACCCCCAACAAACTTGCGTTTTCTGAAGGTGTTCAAAGAATCTCCTATAGAGTCTCATTCTATGGCAAGGAGGCCCGTGGTGGATACAATTTTGGATCTCTAACATGGCTTGATGGGAGACATTATGTTCATACAGTGTTTGCAGTCAATGTTCAATAAATTAACACACACACAATTTTATGTTTGTATATGGGAATGACCTTTTATGCACACACACACGCACAACTTTATGTTGTACATGGGAATGAGCATTTTGGATTGCGTAATTGAAGGCATAAATTTCTCAATGAAACACATTCTTAACTGACAATTCTCTGACCCTATTGCACTTTAATGAGCCTACAATAACGGAAACTTTGTTTGTCGAGACACATTCTATTTTCACTTTCATGTACGAATATTTGAAAACTTGAAATACAGTGAAATTTATATAACAGTTTTATTATTATTTTTTGAAAACAGAATTCTGGAAACCCTTGGTATTTCTTGGTTCTTAACAAAAAAAACCATACAAGAAATAATCACCATATAACTTAAAGCTCAAGTTATGTCGTTGACTGGCTATGCCACTATCTAACAGTAAGAGAGATGAAATTAAACCGAAATTGTCAGAGTACATTGTAAGTAAATTCAAAATCAGAACATATATAAATGAATATATCGGGAGCTAAAAAGGGTGAATCCGAATTGCCTCATCTGCTACAAAAAGCACCCCTAGCATCGGTCCAAATGGTAGTTTAGAAAAGATGATTGAAAAGGTGGTGAATGCAAAGTAAAATTTTAAAAGAAAAGTCCAAGGAGTACGTAGAAAAATCTGGAAATTTTGTTAATGTGGCTAAACGAAAGAAACTTAATAAGCTGATATAACAATTCTAGAGTTTATGCTTCAAGCTTTTAATATTATGAATAGATTAGACAAATTGAAATTGAGGCTAACATTATAAATATGAAAGAAAAATCATGTGTCATTTTATGTAAAAAAATATGTAAATATAATAAAGATATTCAAATGTTTAATTTAAAAAAGAAAAAGAAAAAAAGTATAATAAACATAGTTGATCTAACATTTTCCTTTGCAAAAGAGATTAAGAAACATAAGGGCACGTTTACTTTGTAAAAACATTTTCATTTTTTCATTTTCTAAAATCTATATTTATTTTAGTATTTCTCTCTCTATTTCCTTTTTCATTTTTAGAAAACAAATCTAGTATTTCCAGAAATTTTTAAAATTTCAAAAAATTATTTTCATTGTTTTCGAAAATACATGCCTCTTAACCAACCTCCATCTTCTTTTTGTCACATTGTAGGAAACTTTCATTTTTTTGTTAAAACTTAAAATCAATATAAATTTTAAAAAAAGAAAATTGAAAATACTTTCGAAAAGTAAACTGGCCCTCGTTACTTACAAAATTTAAATTTTGTTTCAATTAACCACGATACCAACCCAAGGTTAGTCCCACATTAGTCAAAGACAAAAAATAAGGCATTGGGCCTTGTAATCGGTTTGAAGCTTCTTATACTTTTTCTACACCCCAACCATAAATAAAACTTTAACTCATAGTTTGAATGAGAATAAAAAATGAAAAGAAAGATAATGCAAAAAATGAAGAACAAGGAAAATTTTCTATCTTAATATTTTCTTGAAGAGAGAAGAAAATCAAAATATTACTTTATGTTATTTACTTTTATAAAACAAAGTGAAAAAATATATATAAATATATAAAATAATATATATGCCCATATCATAATGGATTTAATGTATATGAATTGACGGTGTAAAATTTTTTTACACAGTCATCCAATCATATCTTACCATATAGATATTTAGGGAGATGATTTAGGAATTAATATAACAAAGTGGCATAATGATGGAATATGATTGGACGTTTGTGTAAATCTTTTTTACACTGTCAGTGTATATTTATTAAACTCTGTCATAATATAATGAAATTAGATATATATTTTTTGTAATATCTCTTTTTGTAATATTTTTTTTATAATTCCTTTATCTTTTAGATATGGGTATGCTCCACTAGGCTAGTGTAGAGAGTTCTAGAGATGTCTATGATCATTCTAAATATCTAGATATTCTTGGAGAAGGTTCTAGAGAATCATCTTCCATCATGTGATTAAAATGATCTACACCAACCATTAAGGAGGTGGTAGGCATATAAATATGTGGTAGGACTTCATTTGTAACATCCAAATATCTAACCATGGGTACTTGTAAGAATTTCTCTAGAGCAACACAAGTTCCATTTACTCACGAGTAATGATATTTGAACACGAAAATAGTGTCCAACATCGTATAAAAGTATTTCTTCCCACTTATTTATTATTTTCTTATCTCTCATCATATATTTCATCACTCCCAAAACACTCATAAGCTTTACGACGTCTATATAAGTTGTCCAAATTGTGTGTCCAAATATATTTACTCTTTACTCAAACTCTTCTTAGTGTAGAGAGTTCTATAGATGTTACAAATGAAGTCATGCCACCTATTTATATGCCTTCCATATCCTTAATGGTTGGTGGAGATCAATTTAATCTTCGGGTGAAAGATAGTTCTCTAGAACCTTCTCCAAGAATATCTAGATATTTAAAATGATGGTACACATCTCTAGAACACATCTTCTTTGCACAGTTTTCTACTCTTTCTTTTGCAGCCTCACCAATCAAGCACTCCCGCAGGATATACATTTTTGTTTTTCCTAAAATATTCTCTCATTTTAGATTCAAATTCTTACATTCATGTGGATCCATCTATTTTTCTCAATAAAGTCTACTGCTTGGTCTCGTTTTCGTTTTTGGATTTTATGGGCCAATAATTTTTTTCTAGAAGCATCTTCAACATTTCACCACCCTTTTGTTTTTGCTGGAGTTGGGATGGTAAAGGTGAGAAATTTTCAGCTTTTAAAGCTTAATTCTAGAGTTTCTTGATTGAAAGGGTCGATATTGGAAAAATGGTTGTGTCAAATTTCAAATTTTCCATCATGTTCGATTGATAAGTCAAGGATTATAGATGTTAAACCTTTGCGTAGTTTGGCACCTGTGATTCCAAAATCTGGTCAAATTTCTGGGGTTTCTCCATTTTTACCCTTTGGTGAACCTCATGCACCACCTATTTCCCCCAATCCAAATCCATTAAGGTCCTTTAGGAGCCCACTAGTTGAAGAAACCCCACATAGAACCAATGGTGATACTTCTTCACTAGTGGTGGAGGGTTTCAATGGTTCCTGGGATGCTGATAATCAAAAGCGTGCAACACCAAATTCACAAAGCTGTAAATCATCCCAAAAGAGGATTAAGAAATCTCAAGAACCTCAGGCACAAGCACCACATATTTTTCTCAATCCAACCCCATTAAGGTCCTTTAGGAGCCCACTTGTTGAAACAGAAACCCCACGAGGAGACCCAGTGACTATGACTGGTGCCTATGATTGAGATTGAGGCACATCTAAAAACTCCTATTCAATCCTTATGGAATTACATCTGAAGGTGATCACAATCACAACCAATCAATGAGTGGAATTGACTACAAATGACAATCAAGGGTGAGGATAAGGAGGAACATGTGGCTTTAAGAATTCTCATTGTTTCATCTGGAATGATAATCAAGGGTGAGGATAAGGAGGAACATGTGGCTTTAAGCATTGTTTCATGATGCAGAGGATAATGATATTTTAATTTATAGTGGTCAGGGTGAGAACTTCAACAAGAAAGATAAGCACGCGGGTGATCAAAAGCTTCAAAGGGGTAATCTTGCTTTGGATAGAAGTTCACAGCGACACAACGAAGTAAGAGTCATTCGGGGGACCTTTCCACAGGAGTGGAGAGTATTGCATTATCACTTGTCAATGATATTGACAATGAGAAGGGGCCTGCTTTTTTCACATATTTCCATTCTCTCAAACATGCGAAACCATTTGGTTTATTGCAGCCTTCATTTGGCTGCAACTGTAACAAAGCATGCATCCCGGGTGATTTGAGCTGCCCTTGCATTCAAAGAAATGAAGGTGATTTTCCATATACCGCAAATAGTATTCTAGTGAGTCGGAAAAAATTGGTTTATGAATGTGGCCCTATGTGTCAGTGTCTTCCTAACTGCAAAAATCGAGTATCCCGGTCTGGTTTGAAGCACCACATGGAAGTGTTCAAAACAAAGGATAGAGGGTGGGATCTTGGATCACTGAATCCTATTCATGCTGGAACTTTTATTTGCGAGTATGCAGGAGAAGTTATTGTCAGAGCCGAGGGTAATCAGAATGGGAAGGAAGGAGATAATGATGAGTATGTTTTTTATAGTAGTCGTATTTTTTATTTTTTATTTTCTCATTTTATCGTCATTTTATCAAATTTGACAAATGACTATGAATGTGAATGGGTGGGTAAGTAGCCATTATTTTATGGAATAAATTTAAATCTCACCATTTATTAGATATAATTGTGGATAAGCAAAATTTCTCACTTATATTTTTATTGTTTTTTATTAAATAATTAGTTTAATTATTTTTAAATATTGAAATTAGACATCGTTAGCACTTCTGGTGAAATCTAATAAAATACCCTCAAGAAAATTGTGAAGAATTTTTGTATCTGTAACTCTGGTCATCCCCCAATTATTTCGCCATTGGCGAGATTTTAATTATTCTATTTTTATCTTGGTGTTTTATTTAATTTTTATTTGTATAAATTAGACTCCGTCAGTGCTTTTGGCAAAATCCAATAAAATAACCTCAAGAAAATTGGGTAGAATTTATACAACCGTCACTCGGTCATCCCCAATTATTAGTTTTTATGTTTTTTTTTAAGGCATAAAAGTTAAATTATATGATCATTATTATAAATATCTAGATTAAGATTATACTGGTATCTTTAAGACCTCTTGATCGCTCATGGTGAAACCTTAATGATACTCCTTAACTCGAGAAAACCATAATTTTGTCAGTACCCCCGCTAGTTATTTGTGTTATGGGTATTCCTTTGTGGAGATTTTAATCCATAACATTATTTAAAATTTAATTTCATAATTGCTCAAATAAGTTCACAACATGAAATTTGGAGTACAGAATAAAACACACCAAATTTTTGGGTTTAAGATTATATCGATACTCCCTTGAGACCCTGCCAGCGCTCCTGGTGAAACAAAAAGTAATAATCCTCACCTCAAGAAAATCATGATTTCATCATTAGTACGACTAGTCATGAATATTCCGTCATTAGAATCTTAAAAAATAATAAAAAACATTATGATAATAAACATAAAATAAAACAGAATCAAATCTCAACAAGTTTTTTTTGTTTGTTTTTGTAAAAAAAAAAAGAAGAAGAAAGAAACTATCGGAATTATCTTTTATTACTTATTTATTATTTTTGGTTTAAAGTTTAGTTTAACAATTGTTCATTATAGTCATCCCTAAGCTCAAAACAGATATGGCCTGCTATCATTGTCAAAGTTCTTACAAGCTAAATTTATTTTGTTAATATCCATCAGAACCCATTAAAAAAATAAGCATCACAACAAAATCAACCCAGAATATCAGCATATTATAAAACAAAAAGAAATGTTACCCAAGAGTAGAGATGACAAAACGGGTTGGGCCTGATGGGCCAACCTGTTTAACTCGTCATTTTTGACGGGTTGGGTTGAGGTCCCTAACTCATCGACCTATTTTGACCTGTCCCGCCTAACCCCA